>CM041783.1:24768553-25048834 GCA_023374045.1 Limonium bicolor | reverse complement strand
ACTGCCATTCTAGAGAAGCAGGAGGTCATTTTGGACCGGCTAGGACAGCCGCAAAGTGTGGAGCTGCTTCTTTGGAAGAACTTGAACAAGACTGTTATCAATTTGTTTCTACTTGTGACCAATGTCAGAGGCAGGGGAATTTATCCAGACGTCATGAGATGCCATTGAATTGGATCCTAGGTTGAGCCGTTCGATCTGTGGGGTATTGATTTCATGGGACCGTTCCCGTCCTCCCAAGGTAACCTTTAACATCCTGGTAGCTGTGGATTACGTACCAAGTGGGCTGAAGCGATAGCAGCACCGACCAATGATGCAGAGTGTACTCAAGTTTCTAAAGAGGAATATATTTACCCGTTTCGGTGTTCCACGAGCAATCATCAGTGACGGGGTACACATTTCTGCAACAAACTGTTTGAGCTCTTCTACAGAAACGGTGTGCGACATAAGTTCTTTACCGATATCCACAGACGACAACGGCAAGCCGAGATCACCACCAGAGAAATTAAGTGGATACTGCAGAAATCAGTCACATCTTCGAGGGCGAGATTGGTCCTTAAGTTGGATGAACGCCTTGTGGGCTACCGCACTGCATTTAAAACACCTCTCGGTATGTCCCCGTACAAGTTGGTTTTTGGTAGGCGTGCCACTTACCTGTGAGCTGGAGCACAATCTTTTGGGCACTCAAGGCACTGAATTTTGATCTGAAAAAGGCGGTGAGAAACGTAAGTTACAGCTATGTGATCTCGAGGAGTTTAGAGAGGAAGCTTATGAGAAACGCAGATTTATAAGGAGAAAACGAAGAGGTGGCATGATAAGTTATTGGTCAAGCGTGA
This sequence comes from Limonium bicolor, assembly GCA_023374045.1. Lineage (NCBI taxonomy): Eukaryota > Viridiplantae > Streptophyta > Magnoliopsida > Caryophyllales > Plumbaginaceae > Limonium > Limonium bicolor. Next base: position 25,048,001 of record CM041783.1, on the reverse strand, counting down.
GTTTCACGTTGGAGACAAGGTTCTTTTATTCAATTCCCTCTGAAATGTTTCCAGGAAGCTAAAGTCTCGTTGGTCTGGAACCATTTACAGTAACAAATGTTTCGCCCTATGGAGCCATCGATTTTAATCAATACAGAAGGGGAAACTTCAAAGTCAACGGGTCTCAGCTGAAGCATTATCTCAGTGGTGATATCGCTGAAGTCCATTCGGTGATCACGGTCTTTGAGCCCCCATACTGATTATCCCATTGCATGGTCTAGCCAAAGACCGAAAAGACGGGCGGCTGGCTGGGAGACAACCCAGTTTGTGAGTTTTTATTCTTCCGTTTATTTCTTTCTCGTATTTAATTGTTTGGTTCTTTATTTTTGGGGCTAACGTGCGTGTTAGACATGTTTTGTTTAGTTTTCCATGGTTTTAGGGGAATTCAGGAGTTTGAGGTGCATCTATCATCTATGTGAGTTTCTGACCACTTTTAAGGGCTGTCCGGGTTTGGAGCTGGGTTTACAACCCGGACCATAATTGGGCGAGGCTACTGGCATGTTTTGATGCTGTCCGGGTTTGAGGAGGAGTTTGAAACCCGGACCACATATGCGGCAACTTCTGTACACAATTTCAGGCCATCCGGGTTTTTGAAGACAGGTTTGAAACCAGGACCACACAGGCGCATTACTCACTGGCATATTTTTGAAGCCATCTGGGTTTGAGGCAGGGTTTGGAACCCGGACCGCATATGCGGTGCAGCTTCTGACTAAAATTTCATATGGTCCGGGTTTGCATACAGGTTTGAAACCCGGACCCAGTCTTCAGCAGAACAAAAAGGGGCGCGCCGACCTAAATCCCTCATTTGCTTCCTCTTCTACCTCGCGCCCCATACCAGACCTCGCCGCCCCGACCTCATCCCCATTGTTACACGCCATCACCTCCTCCAAATCACCACCACTCCACTTCGCCCGACCCAGCCCCAATCTCCCTCCTCAATTGCACCCATCACCACCCCCGACGCCATCTCCTATTCTGCCTCGCCACTACATGCCCGCTGCTCCCCTATTCTCGGCTTTGGTCGCCGCCCCGACCTCATCCCCATTGTTACACGCCATCACCTCCTCCAAATCACCACCACTCCACTTCGCCCGACCCAGCCCCAATCTCCCTCCTCAATTGCACCCATCACCACCCCCGACGCCATCTCCTATCTCCGCCTCGCCACTACACTGCCCCGCTGCTCCCCTATTCTCGGCTTTGGTCGCGCCCGACACCGACCACCACCCGTTCCTTCCCAGTCCATTGCCCTCCCTCGCCAGCCCGACCCGCATCATCACCACTTTCCTCGCCTGCTCCAATCGGTATGGCTCCGAAGCGCACTCGTCGTTCCACCGCTGCTGCAGCTTCGACTTCGGCCGCACCTGCTCCGCCTGCTCCAACACAACTGATCCAATACCGAGAATCAGTGCGTGCCGATTTCATTAGCGATGCTGCCTTTGATTGGTACAACGTCAAGGACCGGAAAATTATTCGGAGAGGTCAGTGTCTGAGGAGTTAATTAATGAATTTGATTTACAAACTGTGTTTGGTGCTAAGGGTTGGGCCGGCTTGTTGCGTCTTGGCGGGGGATGTTATTACCCAAGATTGGTTAAGTTATTCTATGCTAATGCTGAGAAGAAGGATGAGCGCGATATAATAAGCGCGGTGATAAAGGGGAGGTACATTGAGATTAATCATGAGGTGATTGATGAGTACTTTGGAGTGCAAGATGTTTTTGATAATAATGTGCTTAGGGAACGTAGGAAAAATTATGAAATGATAAGAAACGGGCAAAGGAGCACTATCTGAGGCTGGTGGTGAACAACCCTGAGGTTCCGAACGTCAACAACGGTCTTCAAGGGATAAGCAGGTCGTGACAGGGGACAAACTGCAGACTCCGATTGAGCGGTTGCTTCTGGCTATTATTATGCATAATGTCCGCCCGAGGGAGGGAGTGTGCTGACTTGAACGCTGTGGATTGTTTCTTTATGCGTCATCTGCTGGATGATGAGTTCTCTAGCGGCGCCTGTCCTATTATTTCTCTGCTGCTGTTTTAACGCATTTACGTATCATGGATGTGGACAGCACCGCTTCTCTTGCTTTCCCACATTTTCTGCAGTATCTCTTTGAGAAGGAGAGGGTGGATTTCAGTGATGAGCGGCCTCAGCATTCAGCTTCTCCTCTGGACATGACACGATGATCGCTTTCAGTGGGAGAAGATAGGAGATGGTTGGGTTAAGCGTCGGTGCCCGACCGGTGTGAGAGAGCTGCCCGAGAGCTGGTGCTGATGGGGCCGGGCCTTCACAGATTCGGGGAGATGGTGGACCTGCTGTAGCGCCGACGCAGGATTTTGAGGAGCTGATGACAGAGTTTCGAGATTGGCAGGGGGTGTGTACTGCCCGCTTTGATGAGTTCGGCTCGCGCTTGACGATCTGTCTACTCAGGTTCAGAACTATGGAGTTCGCCTGACATTGGAGGCGCGTCGCCACGCTGCTGAGGTTCGCCAGGATGGCGGATGGCTGAGTACGATACACGCTTGCCCGTATGGAGGCATGGCATCTTCAGCATGGGTCACAGCTTCCACCACCTTCCTAGGATTTTGGGTTTGGGTTGTTCGTTCTTTCTTTTCAGATCTTTTGATGTGTTTGCTTCTGAGATTTTCTTTTGGGTTGTATTTCTATCTTACTTTGGATTCGGCTACTACTTGTTTCATTACGACATCGCTCACTATGATGTATCACTTATACACTTACTGTTTATCTGCAAGTTCGTGTTGGCTTTGGTTGTATTTCTTGAGCTACAGGCTGCTTTTTGATGCATGTGAGGTATTGAGGAAATTCAAAGGAAGCTCTGTCGAAATTTCTGCAGAATTCAACACCCGTTTTACATAAGTGTGAGGACGTTGTCCTCACCATACCCCAGGGGCGTGATTTTCTAACTTCTTTTATTTTTCAAACGTTGTTTTCTGGAAATTTTGTTTTCTTCCATCTTAATCATTTTCATGAAGCAATGAGGGCATTGCTAAGTTTTAAGTGCGAGGAAGGGAAATTGCACATACTCATATTCATGTTCAATTTCATTCGAATGTGCTAATTTTGAACAATTTTCTTTCAAGACAATCATTCCATTTGCATAATATTTTTGTTGGCCCTCAAAAATATTTTGGTTACATAACATACCTGAGTCTTATTCAGTGGTTGGTTAAGTTGGTTTGGAACACCGCACGAGTAGCACTAGTTCTTATGAGGTCGGAGGTGGAAAACAGTTGTGGGAATTCTGGTTGCACTTCTTGTATGTACAGTTTTAACTAATGTTTGTCTATTTCTTCTTTAAAAAGTTAAGCCTATTAGTGCAACTATTTGATTTTGATTTCACTTGGGGACTTTGGGAATGATTATTGAATGAAAGGAAGGAAGGACAAAGGCAGGTACTCCTCTAATCGAACTTTTAACCCAGAAAACAGGCCTCGCCCATTTGGTAATTAAGTCCTCGGGGTGCCTCATCACCCATCTACCTAAGGTCATCTGATCTGGGATAGAAGACCCAACACCGCTACATGAATGGAGAGAAAAGTCTGAGGGATATAAAAGAGAAAGTTAATGCTTGTTTAGAAAGTTGAAGAAATTTGCTAATTTCAAATGCAAAGTGCAAAATCTTCTGATTATGAGTACGTGGTGATGAAAGGTAATATGGAATAAGATATTACTTCTCACCCCTTGTCGTCCATGGATTGTGGAAAATTAATTGGAAAGTAGTCCCTGGGTGAAATTGGAGTCAGTGGTTTTACTATGTGCCTTAAGCTCTTGCAAAATACTTCTCAATTCACTGTTTATGAAAACCTGCAAGTGTGGATCGTTCTCTATGACTGCTTTTCATTATTAGATCTCCTTGTGCACAGTTCTAAACTGACGGCTCCCTTCTGTAAGACTTTAGTATGTTTCTATTTGCTTGAGGGAAAGCAAAGATTAAGTGTGAGGAAGTTGATAAGTCAGGAATTTGTCTAAGTTTACTAGACTAATTCATGCTTAATTTTCTACATTATGACATTAACTTTCCTCTTTAATGCTTTAATTACTCTTCATTGTTATATTTGTCTCCAGTGATCGATTTCATATGTTTTCAGGATAAAATACTCAACAAAGTGCTTAAATGAAGATTTTAGAGGTTAGAGCAACATGGGAAGTCAAACCAGAGTCAAATACAGATTTTCATTCACCTTCTACCTTAAATTTCATATGTTCCGGGTTTGCATATGGGTTTGCAACCCGGACCAATACAGACGGAGAACTACTGCCTTAAATTTTATATGTTCCGGGTTTGCATATGGGTTTGCAACCCGGACCAATACAGACGGAGAAGCTACTGCCTTAAATTTCATGTGTTCCGGGTTTGCATATGGGTTTGAAACCCGGAACAATACAGACGGAGCGCGGAGTTTCTGTTTCAAGATTGACGGAATTAATTATATCTTTTAACATTGTGGCCGTCGTTTATTTTAGAGATAGATTAGAAGATAGAGACCGGGTATTATAAAAGGAGGAGCTTGGCCAACCTGAATACATATCTTGAGCGCACAGAATAATCACGATACAGAGAGAATTAGTTTGAGAGCTTGGAGTCTGGTTTGGAGTTTGGAGTTTGGAGCAGAGCACAGAAAGGAGTTCACCACGGAGACTGAACAGAGTTTCTTCTTGTTCTCTATTATTACTAAGCTTATTGTAAACATGTCAATGGCTGAGTAGTTCCCTTAGATTTCGGTTTGCTATGTATCCCTAAATTGACTATTCCTGTTCCTTTGTGATTTAATGCAATTTAATTGAGTAAAGTTATTTTCCTTGCTTAATTTCTTTAATCGTTATAATTTGGCCAATTATAAGGATTAGTATTTTGTTAGCTTATATGGACGACTGCGGCTTTCAATTGAATTCAGGAAAATAACCAGTTAGTTTAGAGACGGTAATTCCTCTAAATAGCTAATTGACTAATAAACTAGATTGTTCTTAAGGTGGTTAGTAAACAGTGGGTTCGTAACGAGAGTTAGAATTCGGTCTTTATTAACTAGTATTTGCTAAGCGGGAGACCGGAGGTAAATTATCTTAGTTCTAGGATTTTACTCAGAATTATCTTTTAAATCACTTAGGGATAGGAATCACGGATTTAGGGGGCAGTAGTAAACCGGGATCTTCTTCTCCAAATCAGTTTCACAACATTTATTTTTCCTGCTTGTTATGTTTTGCATGCGTTTACAGTCTTAATTGTCATCAAATCAAACCCCATTTCCTGTTTTATAATTTTTCATTAATAAAGATTTAAACTAGACACAATCGCCTCCTCTGGTTCGATACTTAGGGATTACTCTCTATTAAAACTTGCTAGAATTGACCGGTATACTTGCCGTTAGGTTACACCCCAACATCCGACCCACAGCCTGGATCGGACGCTGGGTCGGACGTGGCTTAAACAACGATAATAAACCTTTCTGGAATGGTCCGACCCAGGACCGTGAGTCGGACGTGGGTCGGACGGGCCTTGATAAACGACAATAATTCTTTCTGGAATGGTCCGACCCAGGGCCGTGAGTCGGACATGGGTCGGACAGGCAAAAATTTCTTCATCAAAGTTTCTGACTTCGTCCGACCCAGAGGTTGGGTCGGACATGGGTCGGACATAGCTTGGATGACGAAACTGAAACCTTCTGGAATGGTCCGACCCAGAGGTGTATGGGTCGGACAGAACAGTGCTGGGTCGGATGGATGAATTTCAGAGAACGAGAAACTTACTGGAATGGTCCGACCCAGGTGTTGGGTCGGACGGTGGGTCGGACGGCCCAAACATTACAAAAAAAAATGTTTTTTAATATGACTATAGTAATCATAGGTACGTATATATATACTATACACATATAAGCATATGTATGTAGTGGTACACCCTTAATGAAGAAGTAATGGTAAGAAAGTAAGTAATGGGTGAGGAAGCAAGAGTATGAAGTATAAGGATAAAGAATGGTTTTAACCAAGTATGAATGTAATGAGTCATAGGTATACAATAGGAGTACTAATGGAAGAGTAAGTTGGATCATTAATCATACAACATCATGTGTATATAGGAAGCAAGTAGTTGAACATCGAAGGAACCCGGTAGTACGCATACGACGGTGAACGGTATGATTCTTCATGCTCTGTATCCTAACCTGGTTACCCCGATTGTGTGCTATGTGATCACCAATAAGATAATGCATGAATCGGACTTATACTGAACTTAACTGTGTTTGAACTATTTTGTTCTTGTTGTATCTTCTTGAACAATTAGTTTGTATAATTCATGAAATGAATGAATGAATTGAGGAGTATGTGAAGTATCGTGTACTTGAGTAATGTATGTATGTATGGAAATGAAGTATTGACTTCTACTAATTCCTAACATTCTAACTCCTAACTTGAGTAATGAGTAAATGGAATGAGTAGAAGTCGATATAGTTTCGGCCACGCGTGAGGATAAGGAACACAAGAGGTTGGATCCGAATCCTGGCTGTAATCTTTCCTTGGACCAATTCCCTTGAATGGGTAGCATCCTGGATTAGGGGCCACCCTAAAGCCCGGTGGTGGGATGTAGTAATCCCTGCCCGGAGGTCATACCGACTTAACTGGAAGTAAAGTATGTAAGAAGTAAGTATTGTATGTGTAATGGTCTTGACTATTGTTAGTCATTGACCGGGAGTAAGAAGTATTGAACGCCCGATTAACCCGGGCGTGTAATGAAGCTAACTAGACCTTTGTATGTATTGGAGAATTGTATCTCCGTATTGCGTATGAGTATGTATTGTGTATGTGTAAACTGGAAGATGGTGAGTAAATATTGGTTGACTCGTATTGTCCTCCATGCATGTATTGTACTGTGCGTATGTATGTATACCTTGGTAGTATTGTAGTATCGTGAATGAAAGCATGTAAGTATGAATGTATGTGTGTATGTATTGCAAAATGAATTGCATGTATTCGACCAAATGGTCGGCGTACCCTCGCTAGTACGCGGGTATGCGGTTATCATATTCAGCGTAAGCTGACCCCCTCGGGGAACATTTTTAGTGGCAGGTACTCGGAGCGGATACGGTCGCGTAAGGGGCCGGTAGCACGACTGGTATTTAAAAGAATCTAGTTCGTGAGGAATGGGTAGTAGCTTGACTCCCAGTGAGTATGGATGAATTTTGGGAGAAGTATTGTATTGATTTGGAACCTAGTAAACTCGGTATGCGTAGTGTATTATCTTGTACGGAGTTGTGGAGTATTGTATTGAATGGAGTATGGTATTGAATGGAGCAATGTATCGTATGAAGTATTGTAGTATTCAATGTGTAATGAGGGTATGTATTGTATTAAGTAGTACTCGGATATTCCGGTCCATCAGACCGATGCTGTATGTAGCAGTAGTAGCCTTGTTAGTCACGTGGGTGACTAACGGTATTGTATCACCCGATGTATGTAAGTATGTATCCGCTGCGTGACTCGGGAAGCACGAGGAGATTGGACGGTAATGATCGAATTAATAGTAGGGGTGTTACAGATCATCATTAGTACACACAATTTTATTTAACAAAATAACTTTAACTACAACTTTGATTGGTATCAGTTACCTTGTCATCATCATCAAGCGTGTCAATATTTTTAACAATCTCATACATGTACCGCATCACATAATAGCCACAGCTCCATGAATCAGGCTGTTTAGGACACTGTCATCACACCATCCATGGATTACCAACTTTAGACAGATTAAGAAAATTAAACGTTACTTTAATACAAACATGCTTAAATTAAATGATTACTTATACGTATGTAATGGAAGTTCAAGATGGAGAATGGTTTACCCATGTCACTTAAACCAAGCTTATGACCACTACATAAATATAGCATTTTAAAATGAAGTCATTTATTGCCAATAATCTAGGACAAGCTTAAAATAAATGGAAATGCATTAAATTTTAAAGACTCACTCCTTCAAAAATTTCTCTATAGCAATCTCTCGAAGGTCATCAGCGCCCAGCGAGTCTAGTATCAACAGGCATGAGGTGTTGATACATAACACCATCGCCATCCAATGATTGCTACCACAGGTAAAACAAAGAATGTGTTGTAGAACAAATATTTTAATTATCACATAAATGTAATTAGAAAGCAAAAAATTCCAGTTATTGTGTACTTACATCTAATGATATGGGATCACCAAATATCTGCTTCGTCTTCGCACCGCAGCACAAGATTCATGCCTCATGTGCTGTGCACATCCCTCATCCAATGCGGCCTGATCTGCTTACATCAATTGCGGACACAAGAAAGTGATGGCAAATAATATATTGTTCGCTTGCAGTCTAGCAGTCAAACACCTAAACAACATTTTTAAAAAAGATATGTTAAATAGCTTAAAGAAATGAAAGATAATTTAATAATTTAAAAGATACTTACACACAATAGGCCTGAATCATAAAGATGTTAAGCAGGCCTCCCATAAAAAATTCCTAACATCGCTTATGGTAATCATCAGATTTATGGGCTCGAGGGTGTGAAAAATATGCATAGGCACTTTCATGTTGAAGTTGGTGACAATCCACTCCTTCGTCGTGAGAAAGTTATACAACATTTTTTGTTTGTCTGTCAACTTCTTTAGAAACTTGGGTGTCAGAATGGTGGATCTCCTAGGGGTCATATCGAAAGGTTTCACCACTTCCTTTCTCGCACTCTGACTCTCCTCAGTTCATTTCACCACTTCCTTCCCCTTATCCACTATCCTCTTCTTAACCGACCTTTCCTTATCAATCTAATAGTATACAAAATTTAATAATAAACATACAAGTCAACAATCAAGTTAAAAAATAAATAGTAAGCATGTAAATAGTTTACCTCGCCACCAACATCAATGAGAGAATATGGCCATGGAACAACTGAAGATTTTGTGTCAATTAATTTACTCCACTGATTCCACTCCAATGGAAGCGGAGATTCCTCATGGCCATGCACAATGTCGTCTACCGACACATGAGCGTGGAGAGGAGGGATGAGCTTGAAATGTACTATAACATTCGGTCTGGTCGGTAAAACCTGACTGTATTGATAAGTGTCAAAATGAGCATGTTTTATAGGTGTATTTCATGTTTAATATTAGCACTTTTCTTGCTCATTTCTCCACTTCGGTTAGTTTTCCTCTAGTTTATGTTTTATTATTTATCTCACAAATTATTGGTTTAACATGAGGAAAACCAAGCCGGGAGTGAAGTAGACGGAGAGACGAACGCGTAGACGAACGGCTCAGAAAACAGAGTCCAAACGAAGAAATCTAGAGCCGGTCGAAGTTCGTAGAAGAAAATAGGCCACGTCAAGGGTTGCAACCGCCCAAGAAGAGGCGGGCTGCAACCGCCTATTAAGAGGCGGACGAGACTGGGCTGCAACCGCCCCATAACTGGCGGACATCACACACAACCGCCTCTAAAGAGGCGGAACCACGGGCAGACTCACACAAACCGCCTAATAAGGGGCGGACTTACATAAGAAACCGCCTATTAAGAGGCGGTCAAGACTAATTTTTTTTTTTTTGTGTTTTCTTCGCGCAGTCGTCTTCTCCAACTTGCTCGCCTTATCTATCTACTCCGACCACCGCCTACCTTAAATCGTCACACATTCTGCTCCTGTCCCCTGCAATTAATGCTTCAATCAATGAAGCAATCAAATATCTACGGAAGACTACCTCTTCATTTCTTCTATAAATACCCATTCCCTACAGCCTTGTACGAGTGCACGGAGAAAACCTGAAAATCACTCACACTCACCTCATCTCATTCTCTTCCAGTAAATCACTCCGTATACCATTTCACTCCATTAATTCTCTAATTCACCCACTTCACTTATAATAACCTACGTACATGTTTCACTCTTCGACCTCTCCATTTCTCCATTCACTAATCACGTCTCCGTGCTGTTATTACGTCCAACCTCTGTCAGATTTATTACCAGTTAATATGGCTAAGGAGGATTTGCTCCGGGCAAGGTTTTAATTATGGTTTGTTTAATTATGTAATCAATATTTCTACCGGTTTTAATAAATACAGTTTGTTACGCTTAAAGGATTTCTCTCACCATTTTAATAAATTACATGAATTTATTAAAATGCTTTCCTAAGTCTATTTTGATCAGACCAGGTGATAAATAGACAGGTTATTTAAGCCGTAAATCTGGAGAAAACTTATTATGATTTAATAAGTTAGTATTTACAGATGCAATTATAATTCCTCGAATTTAACGTCCGTTTACATAGTTTGCTCGAACCTTGATTAGACCGAGCATTTTCTGGTAAACGAGTTCTTAAGGGTCTATGACTTAGTCCTTAGGATAATAACAGGAATTTTGCCAAACTAATATATTAAACCGGTAGAGATAGCATAATTAATCAGATTATATAAAACCTGAACCCGGAGTTCCATTTAATTCATCTGCACTCAGTAATTTAATCTGCTTTTAATTCTCAAAACAAGTCAATTAACTTCCCCCCTTTTGTGACAAGCTTAGGAACTTTTTAGCTCGCTATAAGTCCCACGGTTTGACCCCGGCCGCTTCTGTCTTCTATATACTATACCGGGTTTTAATTTGCAGCCCGACGGATATTTTGAGTATTAATTTCTTTCTTTTAATTACACCTTCTAAACTCACGATAAATCCACTCTGCAAAATGGCGCCGTTGCCGGGGACTTGATTTAATCTAGTCCCTAAGCCCCGGTTAATTCACCTGTTAATTATAATAATCTGTTAATTTAAAAAAATAAAATAAAAAAAAAACTGTTAATCCAATTTGGACATATAACCTCGGACATCTGACTTGGACATTGGACATCTAACTTCTGATCTGACTTGGACATCTGACTACTAACTTGTTAATATTATTGTCATTTATTTCTGTCATTTCGTTCCATTGTCATTTCGTTCCATTGTCATTTCGTTCCATTGTCTCTAACTACTAACTTAAATTTCTGTCATTTCGTTCCATTGTCATTTCGTTCCATTGTCATTTCGTTCCATTGTCTAACTACTAACTTTAAATTTCTGTCTACTAATTCCTAACATTTTTATTATTCTAACGTATAACCAGTTCTTTTCTCTGTTTTGAGTGGTGTATGCCTTTACCAGGTCACAGAGCCTCCCAGAGAATATAATCACACGGTTGGTTACATCCCAGAAATCGAGAGAACCTTTCTGCGCAATCTCAGGCAGAGACGAACTCAACGAAATACCACCACAGTGATAGATTCTGACCCGGAAGCTAACATGGCAGCTACACCAGCAACGGTTCGAAATATCAACAGGCCGTCTAACCAAGGACAACAGCCTGCTATCATCCTTCCTCACCTCAGCCCATCCGAATACGATGAGTGGCAGAAGCTGAAGCCATATCATCAGATTCGATGTGTGAAGGAGTTGGGCATGTTTGATGGCACCAGTCCAGACGAAGCCCTGTTACATGTTACAAAATTCTTACAACATGCCAATAGCCTTACTGCAACCGACGCAGTACTTCAATATGCAAGATTGTCGTTATTCCCACACAGCCTGACGGGAAACGCGAGCAAGTGGTATCATAGCTTAACACCGAGTACCATTGGTACCTGGGACGACATGGCCACCAAGTTCTATGACAAATTCCTACCTCCGAGCCGAACTTTGGAGATGATTGCTGAAATTTATAATTTCAAGCAACCAGGGTCGGAGAATATTTGTGAAACTTGGGACCGTTTCAAAGGTCTACTACTCACTTGTCCTCACCACGGTCTGACGAAGGAACAAGTATCACAATTGTTTACAAGGGCTTGATCGGTCCGTGCAGAACAATGGTGTTATCTTCGTTAGGGGCTGACGTTCTGAAAAAGCCGGGAGCACAATTTCTGAACAGCATGGTCTCTCTGTGAGGAAATCAGAGACTGGGCCTCCGGTGGATCAAGGAGCGGTACTCCAGGATTATATCATGTTGGGGAGAGTGATAACAAGTTCGACCAGCTCATGAGAAGCCATGAGCAACTCATGGAAAGCAATGCTCAGCAGCAACAAAAGTGAGCACTCTACAGAAAGTGGTGAACAGATGGCTATGAATTCCTTCCCTCAGCAAGCTAAGTCGATGATTTCCGACCACCTACTACCCCTCCAGGCTATGCTCCTCAATCCAACCATCTCCAACAATTTCTTGTACGCAATGTTGCGGGCCTCATGATTACGATCAATGCCCCCAACTACAAGAAATGAAAGCAGCGGAGGAAGCAAACTACATCACCAACAACTCAGGATACAGACAACCATGGCAACGTAACATGCAATCCAACCTTAGCTACTCAAACACCGGAAATATCCAAACCCACATACCCTACAAACATCCCAAAATTACAGACCTCAGTCCAATTTCCAAGGAGGCCAAAGGCAATATCAACAACAGCCTTATGGCAATGAAGCTTCATCGAGTCGACCAGCTCACCTCCTTCGAATCCTGAGTCTGATATGTCTCAGATGCAGAGATGTTTAAGGCGATGATGGGTAAATCCGAGATACGCAAGAAGAGGTCGCAGCTCGCGCAAAGACCAAACAGCCTTGCAGTCTCAGATTCAACAACTCCTAACTCAACAAAGACCTCCTGGCCAACTCCCCTCACAAACCAATCCAAATCCAAAGAGTATGCAAAAGCAATTACGTAGTGGACCAGCCCATCACATTAGCTCAAAGGGAGCAACAACCCGAGAGTGAAATGGTCCCTGAAGTGGAGCAGCAGGCCGAGGAAGATACCTCGACATGAACCAAATGAAGCTCTATGCCAAATTAGTTGCGATAAACGAAATGATGGAAGGTCCACTAGACCTTACATCACAGCAACCGGAGAGCAAACTGGTTCATGTAGTGGACGATTTACCTGAGGATTTGAGTTACTCAATACCACCACCCCCGTTCGAAAATGAGCAAACGGTATCAAACCTTCTGCTTGAGCTTGAAGACAAGCCATCAGAGGACAACTTCTACCTCAACTTCATGGAGTCTCCTCCCTCTGAAGTCAATTACCGTTATTTTCCCTCCTTCTCTGTGCTATACCCAGACAATGAGGATTGTTACATCCTCGAGAATGAAGAGGAGGAAATGCTCGCTCCCGCCAGAACATCCAAACAAAATACCAATATCACCTTCGAGGAACCACCTCCCTCTGAAGTTGAATTCAACCAAGGCTCTTCCTATGAGCCTCTCAAAGAAGACGAGGATTATTACATCCTCAAATTGAAGAGGAAAAGCCATCCAACTTTGATCTTCATCTGGAGGATCACAGCCTTCCCCTCTTGTGCAACAAAGAAGTAGGGTGGAAACTCGAAGTCAGCTCGCTGAGTGAGAAGGCACCTTTCCATTTGATCCAGGGTCAGAACTTGAAGATACAAATTTCCCAGAAGTTCTCCCTGAACCACTCAACGCAGTTAAGGATGTCTTCATCCTTAAATTTGAAAGGATGATACTCACACTAAGGATCATCCATTGGAAAATTTGGGCCCTTCGACAAAGAAAAATAATGCCCACCCAACCCACCCGTTGAAGCCACTTCCACCTTCATTTCATTCCAGAGGAGGAAATTTACATCCTCGACTTTGAGCAAGCACCACCACTACCTTCTTGCACCCATACGGCTAAACAACAAAGGAGAATGTTTACATTCTCCAGTTTGAGGAAGCACTACCACCACCACCCGGATTTCAATACAATATTAATGGCAACAAACACCTCCTTCAAAACCAGGTTTTGTGGAGTTTGTCTTTTCCTACTATAATTGTTGCCGTAATTCTGTGTTTTGATCCAGGTGGTTCGGTCCTACATATTGCCAATTTCCTGTTCCCGGTACTACCATTGTCAACATTCATTTATGATCCGGGATAATAAAAAAAAACGTCTAGCTAGAGACGTTAAACCCGGGCAGCTTGGTGGGAGGCAACCCACTATCTATCTTTTATCTTTCCTTTAATTTAATATGTTTTTCCTTTTTGTACTATATTTCCCTTTTATTTGCTATAATAAAATGCAGGCTTCACTTGAGTTCTTCTCGCTGTGTAGAATATTCTTTACAGGTTCACTTCATGACATTCCACAGCAACACTCAAGTGTGGGGGAGCTCTACACACTCTACGAAATCTGGGGAGTACACTCTTTCCTTTACATTGCTTGCCCTATTAATTTTATTTCATCTACGCAATGAGGGCATTGCTTAAGCTTAAGTGTGGGGGAAGAGCCTTTTCAGGTCATCTAAATGCTTAAAATTGTTAAGTCTCTCTGCTTATCTTCTGCTTACCTCGCATTTGTTCAAAAATTGAATTATGTACCCTGCTAATGTAGGTTGTTCTCTTTAAAAACAAATACTATTATGAATGTGGGATAAAGGGTACAAATTTTTAAAAATTTTCATTTGATTACTTTTGAGGAGCATTTTTATATGCGGTGTGACCAAATAATCTGCAAATGGTTGGATTTTATTGCTCAGGGTTTCTTTCTGTCTTCTCTCTTAGGGATTGCTAAGGGGTATTTCTCTGTTAAAAAAAGAAGAAGAAATAAAAAAAAAATAAGGGACTTTCGAGACACCATTGGTAACCAACAAAAGAGAGTTGAGTGTTCTTGAATACAAAGACATTATGCCTACATTTTCTCATCCCTCATGCAAAAGTGAAGCAAATGCATAAATCTTTTCTTCCTTTTATTTTCTCCTCAATGCCCATTCTTGAGAGAAGTTGGCCATGGTAAAAGTTCTCGGAGTCCCCAAAACAAAAGAAACATTGAAGTACCTTAGATCATACCCCGAAACTCTATATTTTGTTTTTACCCTGAGCACACCTATGCCACCAGCAGATAATTTTTCACACTCCTCAATAAGTTTTAGAGATCATGAACTATTGACTTTTTTATCCTACCCTTCATAATAATATTTGTTAGTATTGAGCATTTCCTACTTGCTTAGGTACATGGTTTTACTTGAGGACAAGCAAAAAGATAAGTGTGGGGGTGTGATAAGTGTCAAATGAGCATGTTTTATAGGTGTATTTCATGTTAATATTAGCACTTTTCTTGCTCATTTCTCCACTTCGGTTAGTTTTCCTCTAGTTTATGTTTTATTATTTATCTCACAAAATTATTGGTTTAACATGAGGAAAACCAAGCCGGGAGTGAAGTAGACGGAGAGACGAACGCGTAGACGCGAACGGCTCAGAAAACAGAGTCCAAACGAAGAATCTAGAGCCGGTCGAAGTTCGTGAAGAAAATAGGCCACGTCAAGGGTTGCAACCGCCCAAGAAGAGGCGGGCTGCAACTGCCTATTAAGAGGCGGACGAGACTGGGCTGCAACCGCCCCATAACTGGCGGACATCACACACAACCGCCTCTAAAGAGGCGGAACCACGGGCGGACTCACACACTAAGCCGCCTAATAAGGGCGGACTTACAACAAGAAACCGCCTATTAAGAGGCGGTCAAGACTAAAATCAACCGACTAGTTTCTTCTTCGCGCAGTCGTCTTCTCCAACTTGCTTCGCCTTATCTATCTACTCCGACCACCGCCTACCTTAAATCGCTCACGCATTCTGCTCCTGTCCCCTGCAATTAATGCTTCAATCAATGAAGCAATCAAATATCTACGGAAGACTACCTCTTCATTTCTTCTATAAATACCCATTCCCTACAGCCTTGTACGAGTGCACGGAGAAAACCTGAAAATCACTCACACTCACCTCATCTCATTCTATTCTAGTAAATCACTCCTGTATACCATTTCACTCCATTAATTCTCTAATTCACCCACTTCACTTATAATAGCCTACGTACAAGTTTCACTCTTCGACCTCTCCATTTCTCCATTCACTAATCATGTCTCCGTGCTGTTATTACGTCCTACCTCTGTCAGATTTATTACCAGTTAATATGTCTGGCTAAGGAGGATTTGCTCCGGGCAAGGTTTTTAATTATGGTTTGTTTAATTATGTAATCAATATTTCTACCGGTTAAATAAATCAGTTTGTTACGCTTAAAGGATTTCTCTCACCATTTTAATAAATTACATGAATTTATTAAAATGCTTTCCTAAGTCTATTTTGATCAGACCAGGTGATAAATAGACAGGTTATTTAAGCCGTAAATCTGGAGAAAACTTATTATGATTTAATAAGTTAGTATTTACAGATGCAATTATAATTCCTCGAATTTAACGTCCGTTTACATAGTTTGCTCGAACCTTGATTAGACCAAGCATTTTCTGGTAAACGAGTTCTTAAGGGTCTATGATTTAGTCCTTAGGATAATAACAGGAATTTGTTAAACTAATATATTAAACCGGTAGAGATAGCATAATTGATCAGATTATATAAAACCTGAACCCGGAGTTCCATTTAATTCATCTGCACTCGGTAATTTAATCTGCTATTTTAATTCTCTAAAACAAGTCAATTAACTTCCCCCCTTTTGTGACAAGCTTAGGAACTGTTTTAGCTCGCTATAAGTCCCACGGTTTGACCCCGGCCGCTTCTGTTTTCTATACTACTACGACCGGGTTTTAATTTGCAGCCCGACGGATATTTTGAGTATTAATTTCTTCCTTTTAGCAATTTCACCTGTGCTAATAACTCACGATAAATCCACTCTGCATGTATGCAACATGCACAGTCCCACAATCCAACACTTGAAAAAGATGGCATGATTTAGCCGCCTACATCAACTCACAACAGTAAGCCAACTAATAAAAATTATATTGTTTTAAAAGTAATGTTAAAATAACTAAGGAGGAAAAAAAGAACAAACCTGAAGGTTTTCATAAGGGAGTGTGTCTTTTGTAGAAGAAGAAGGTGTAGGAGGGGTCTACGAAGGAGCAGAGACCAATGCAGTAGTAGCAGGGGTCGGTGTAGGATCGTCGACCATCGGTGCATCCGGCGTCACGGTAGGAGCAGACGTCGGTGTAGGATCTGGTGTCGGTGTATGAGTAGGTGTCGGTATAGGAGCATACACCTGGCCCAGTACTAAAGCCTCAAGTCTTCGCAGGCGCTCCTCGTAGACTTGACGCTCCCCAACAAAACATCTTTCCACCTCCTGCACCCGTGCGTCCACCATTTTCTCTATCATTTCAGACTATGGTCCTCTCACTCGAGACGAAGGAAACACGTCTTTTTGGCGAACTTCTCCTCCAAGCCCCCACACTCGCCCTGGATGATCCTTTTTCCCAAGGGCCTTGTTCAGGGGATCATCCTGAGACGGAGGGGTCGGAACCATCTCCCATCCCTCAGTAGATCTAGACTATTTTAAATTACAAAAATATTAGAAATGAACTTACTAATTAGTAAACAACAACTTTTAAAGATATATACTTACAATCTTTGAAGCCAACTCAACAGTCTCACTATGCGGGAACACATATACTCCCTCGTCATTTTTCTTCATGCGACCCAGCATATATGTATGCACCCTACTTGCATCTTCAATATTCTCAATAACCGACTGAGTGCCGTCTTCATTAACTTTTGTCAGCAAGCTCTCGCTCTTCCACTTCTCCAACCGCCCCGTATACCCAGCTCGTCCCATGTAATGCTTATATATATATTCTTCGCCTGGTTACGTTTCACTTGTTTTTGACGCATCTGTTACAAAATTTGTACATTTGTAAGTTATTTATAAAAATAAAAATATTCATAAAAATTGTTCCGTAAATAATTAAGAATAAAGAATTGTATAAGTATCTTAAACTCTTCAGTCTGGCATCAGTCGTAGAATATCTTCCAGTCCTCCTCCGTGATCATACCATCATACACTACCCACAGCGGTGACTTTTTGGAGCCCGGTTTGTTAATCCAACCATCTAATAACCGATGCTTGAACTGTCACAGCGATGTTTCTAGAAGTGATTCAATCTTAGTCCTAAGATCATCCGCGACTTTGTACCGCTTCTACACCATCTGCCACATGATTTCTTTGTCTACCTGTTCTTGGTCCTTCCAATCCTTATTAATCAAGCATGGGATTTTACCATCAATCCCAAGTAAGAAGCAAACTGGTGCTTCGAACCACCAGAATGTCTTAGGTACTTGTCCCAGACCAAATCGATGGGAGAATCCATCTTAACCTTCAACCCACGGGTCAGTCCACGTCCCTTCTAAGGGTTTGCGAAGTAGATGCAGCAGGTGGTTCTTCGGTAGGGACGTCATCGTCAATATCATCCAACCCCAACTGTACCGAACTGAGGGTATATTCTGTCAATGTTTCTCCATTGTGGTGAATCGGATGGATGTCTCAATTTACCATCATCCTTTCTATGGGTAGCATGCCATCGGAGGTTCTCAGCATCTTTCTGAACTGCAAACAAACGTTGGAATTGGGGAGTTATCAGTAGATACCACAACAACTTCGTAGGAGAACCCACTTTAGTGCTTATGTGGTTTCTCTCACCCTTTTTTACATAACGTGATTCCCCACATTCAGAGCAACGGTCATCCAACTCATTCTCCTTCCAGTACAACATACACCCATTTGGACAAGCATGTATTTTTTTTTATATTCCATACCCATTGGACACATTAACTTCTTTGCTTCATAAGTTGTTGTGGGTATAACATTATCCTTTGGTAGTACATCCTTCAGCATTTGTAACAGAGCTGTAAAACTGACATTGCTCCATCCATACCTCGCCTTCAGATTGAATAGTTTTAGGACAATGCTCAACTTGTTTTGCTTCTGCATATCACATCCACTGTACAACGGTTCCTTGGATGACTGCATCAAAATTTTTGAACGTTTTGGGGTTAATGTTGTTCAACATCTTCCATCATTGCATTAAGGTCCTCCTCATCTGAATCACTAACTAGTGAATCATTTTGAATATCCCCAAAATCATGTGAAGCATCCATTTCTAATTGTTCTGCAACAACGTTATCTGCACATTCAAACACTTGTACTGAATGTTGACCTTGCAGTATTTTTATGGCTTCATAATCTTCTATAAACCCTCTGCAAATCAGATGATCCTTAATCTTGTCCACACCTCGGTATTTGAAGTCGTTCTTGCAATCGATACAAGGACATCGAATATATCTCTTATCCCTTGGTTTGAGATTGTCAACAAGGAATTTACAAAATTTAATGACCCCTTCTAGGTACTGGATGTCCAATCTGTCACTTTACAGCACTGAGCGCTCCATCTCCTTTTTAAACACACACCACATGTCGTGAACTCGTTCCACTAATCTCCTCTTTTTTTTATTTACAGATTTAACAACCTAAATCTATCCAATCACCTTCAATCTCACCTAGGAACAAGTTAATAATATACAGTAGTTCAGTGATAATTTCGGCAACATTACTCTACAGTTCTCCTAGTGTAGATATATATATGTACACTAGAAGAACACTAGGGTAATGCTGTGGAAATTATCATTGAACTACTGTATATTATTAACTCATTCACAACCTAGATGATGAGATCAAAGGTGATTGGATAGTCCCAACAGGGACTATCTAAGACATACCTCTATCAGGTAAATCTCAGATAGGTAATTCTTTGTTTGAATTGATTTTCCATTGTTTAATAGAAAAACAAGAATAAATTGAAACGTTTTAAATACCAACCTGATGAGTACTGATGGTCAGCGTGAACAACACAAGGTAGAGGAGAGACAAGTAGATAGATGTTCTTGCACGTAGTATATAACACCTATTCAATGAAATTAGAATAAGGTTATAATTTTATAAAAACTTGAATAATTGAACATATTAAACTAACGAACATAGCTAATTGATAAGTGTCCAATGAGCATGTTTATTAGGTGTATTTCATATATAATATTAGCACTTTTCTTGCTCATTTCTCCACTTCGGTTAGTTTTCCTCTAGTTTATGTTTTATTGTTTATCTCACAAATTTATTGGTTTAACATGAGGAAAACCAAGCCGGGAGTAAAGTAGACGAGGAGACGAACGCATAGACGCAAACGGCTCAGAAAACGGAGTCCAAACGAAGAATCTAGAGCCGGTTAAAGTTTGAAGAAAAATAGGTCAAGACCACTTGTGTCCGCATGGGCAACCGCCCCATATTGGGCGGACACACACATTGCAACCGCCTAAAGACAGGCGGACTCCAGGGCGGTTGTCAAGGCGGACTGCAGGCGGTTGTCAAGGCGGACTGCAGGCGGACGTGAAGGAAAGGCGGAGGACAAGGGAACCGCCTAGTTTTAGGCGGTTGTTCAGGCGGACCACTTATAAAACCGCCTAGTTTAAGGCGGTTGCTTAGGCGGTCGTGACTGAAAAATCAGTCGCCAACAGTTTTCTTCTTCGCTCGTCGACTTCGCCCGTCGACCTGTCTGCAACTTATCCATCTACTATTAACGCGTTCTGTCCCATGAGCAATCAATGCTCTTCCACCTCTGTCTGCAGTCGTTCTTCTTCTTCCTCTCCTCTATAAAAAGCCACTGCTACTTCAAATCAAATACATACGTTCCACCCCAAACTCAACACTCAAAATCTCTCATTTCAGTTACAAAAATCCTACGTATGCTCCCACTCTTCTTCCTCTTCATTTTCTCCATTCATCATCCACGCATCTCGTATTGTCATTACGTCCAACCTCTGTTTGACTTATTACCAGTTAATATGTCAGGCTAAGGAGGATTTGCTCCGGGCAAGGGTTTTAATTATGGTTTGTAGCTGTGTAATATATTTCTACTGGTTAAAATAAATTCAGTTTGTTACGATTAAAGTTTTGTTTCTCTCCCTTTTTAATAAATTTCATCGATTTATTAAAAAGCCTTACTAAGTCTGTTTTTAATTTCATCGGTTAGAAACAGATGGGTTAATTAAGCCGTAAAACTGTAAGAACTTATTTTCATCGTTTAAGTTAATACAAGTTGCAAGAATAAAATTCCTCACACTCCTCTGCCGTTTACACGCTTTTTGCTTGAGTTTTCATCGGACCTTGCATTACAGGTAAACGAGTTCTTATGAGTTTTCATCGGACCTTAAGAAATAACAGGAATCTTGCCAAATTATTTTATTAAACCGGTAGAGATAGCACAATTAATAAAATCATATTAACCTGAACCCGAAGTTCCGTTTAATTCATCTTATTCACTTAATTAAATCTGTTATTTACTTTTCAGAAACAAGTCAATTAAACCCCCCTCTTGTGACACGCTTAGGTACTACTTATCTCACTATAAGTCCCACGGTTCGATAATCCGGTCGCTTACACTTTTCTATACTATCACGACCGGGATTTGTTTGCAGCCCGACGTTTAATTTGAGTTTTAATTTCTTTTCTTTTAAATTTACACCAGTTTAACCACTCACGATAAACATTCTGCAAAATGGCGCCGTTGCCGGGGACTTGATTTATTCTAGTCCCTAAGCCCCGGTAATTCACCTGTTATATAATAATCTGTTAATATTATTTTGTTGTTAATCTAATTATGGACATCTAACTTTGGACTTCGGACTTCTGACTTCTGACATCTAATTACTAACTCTTTATATTATTGTCATTTAATTTCCATTGTCCTTAACATTTAATTTCCATTGTCCTTCAATTTCCAGTATACTAACTACTAACTTTAATTTCCTGTCATTTCTTTCCATTGTCATTTTAATTTTCTGTCATTTCTTTCCATTGTCTCTAACTACTAACTTAAAATTTCTGTCAACTAATTCCTAACATTTTTATTTATTCTAACACATAACGAGTTTCTTTTCTCTGTTTTGAGTGGTGAATGCCTTTTACCAGGTCAAACAGCCTCCCAGAAAATATTAATAATCACACGGTTGGTTACAATCCAGAGATCGAGAGAACCTTTATGCGCACTCTAAGGCAGAGACGAACTCAACAATACATTACCACCACAGTGAAAAAATCTGACCCGGAAACTGACATGGCATCTACACCAGCGACAGTTCGAAATATCAACAGGCCGTCTAACCAAGGACAACAGCCTGCTATCATCCTTCCTCACCTTAGCCCATCCGAATACGATGAGTGGCAGAAGCTGAAGCCATATCATCAAATCAGATGTGTGAAGGAGTTGGGCATGTTTGATGGCACCAGTCCAGACGAAGCCCTACATGTTATAAAATTCTTGCAACATGCCAACAGTCTTACTGCGACCGACGTAGTACTCCAGTATGCAAGATTGTCACTATTCCCTCACAGCCTGACGGGAAGTGCGAGCAAGTGGTATCATAGCCTGACACCAAGTACCATCGGTACCTGGGACGACATGGCCACCAAGTTCTACGACAAATTCCTACCCCCGAGCCGAACATTGGAGATGATTGCTGAAATCTATAATTTCAAGCAACCTGGGTCGGAAAATATTTGTGAAACTTGGGATCGTTTCAAAGGACTACTACTTACTTGTCCTCACCATGGTCTGACGAAAGAACAAGTATCGCAATTGTTCTACAAAGGCTTGATCGGTCCATGCAGAACAATGGTATTATCCTCCTTAGGGGCCGATATTCTGAAAAAGCCAGGAGCACAATTCCTGAATAGCATGGAGTCTCTCTGTGAAGAAATCAGAGACTGGGCCTCCGGTGGATCAAGGAGCGGTACTCCAGGATTATATCATGTTGGGGAAAGTGATAACAAGTTCGACCAATTGATGAAAAGCCATGAGCAACTCATGGAGAGCAATGCTCAGCAGGCAACAAAAGTCAGTACTCTGCAAAAAGTGGTTGAGCAGATGGCTATGAATTCCTACCCCCAGCAAGCTAAGTCGATGATTTCCCGATCATCTACTACCCCTCCAGGCTATGCTCCTCTATCCCAATCATCTCCTGTTATTTCTTGTACACAATGTGGTGGGCTTCATGACTATGAACAATGCCCCCAGCTACAAGGGTACAGACAACCTTGGCAACGTAACATGCAATCCAACCTTCGCTACTCAAACACAGAAAATATCCAGAACCCACATACCCTTCAACCATCTCAAAATTACAGACCTCAGTCCAATTTCCAAGGAGGCCAAAGGCAATATCAACAACAGCCTTATGGCAATGAAGCTTCATCGAGTCGATCGACTCAACCTCCTTCGAATCCTGAGTCTGATATGTCTCAAATGCAAGAGATGTTTAAGGCGATGATGGGTAAATCCCGAGATACACAAGAAGAGGTCGCAGCTTTGCGCAAAGACCAAAAAGCCTTGCAATCTCAGATTCAACAGTTACTCACTCAACAAAGGCCACCTGGTCAATTCCCTTCACAGACTAACCCCAATTTAAAAGAACAAGCGAATTCAATCCTTATAGACGATGGCACATTTCAATCAACAAACTTGTGTGCAGTCTCCTTAAGGAGTGGTAGGGAACTTGCCACCAGAAAAGGAAAAGAAAAAGAAAATCATGAAGAGACCTATATCAATGTTGAAGAAACTACCAAACCAGCTTCACCTCCCTCAAAAATCCAAGTTCCTACTCCTGCAACTCCACCTCCATCTCGAGTAACCTTCGACATTTCATCTTCATCTCCTAAAAACAGTGAACTCCCATTTCCGAACAGGATGAAAAAGAAACACCTAGATGAGCAGTTCTCCAAATTCTTGAGTATTTTCAAGAAACTGACCCTCAACATACCTCTGATTGATGCTTTGCAAGAGATGCCTAACTACGCCAAATTCCTTAAGGATCTCTTGACAAAGAAGAATAAGAAACCTGGAAAAGAAACAGTGCACCTCACGGAGGAATGCTCTGCGGCCCTTCTTCGAGCACTCCCTCCAAAACAAACTGATCCGGAAAATCCCGTGATCCCGTGTTTTATAGGTGGGGTAGACTGTGGAAGTGGTCTATGTGACCTAGGAGCCAGCATTAATATCATGCCATATGCCACCTTCTTGAAAGTAAAAGGAGGAGAAATGCAACCGGTTCCTTTCAAACTCCAACTAGCAGACAGATCAGAGATCAAGCCCATGGGCATAGTCCGGGATCTGGTAGTTGGAGTGTCTCGCTTTATCTTTCCAGCTAACTTCGTCATTCTAGAAATGGATGACGATGTTGAGGTTCCCCTGATTCTGGGTCGACCGTTTCTAAGTACTGCCAAAGCCATCATTGACGTCCACGATGGGAAAATCACTCTGCGGTATGAGGACGAAACAATCGAATTCGACATGCAAAATGTGAAAGAAAAGCTCTAACTTTTCTCCTCATGCTAAGACAGGGATTAACAGATGATGAGGAGGAAGATGGCGATTTTTCTACAGATGAGGATATGTATTCCTCTCCTCCATCCCGAAAGCTGAAGCTGAACCACTAGAGCAAGTATTACTTACTTCTCTAGAAGAAGAGATAGAGGATCCGGAAGTCGACGCCATGCTGGCGTATATGAGGAAAAAGGAAACTGGTTATCTAGCTTACCGGCCACCAATCGAAGAACTCGACAGGAAACCTCAAAAATCAATTCCATCAATAGAACCACCACCAGAGCTCGAGCTTAAAGAGCTACTGTAACACCCCAACCGTTAATCTCGTCATTACCTCTTAAACTGTTACTAATTACTCCTACTCACGCAGCGGAACTCTAATTACAACGAGGGGTGTGAAACAACGCCGTTAGCCACCCATGTGGCTAACCAGGCCTTTCTTAATACCATAACGGTCTGATGAACTGGAACAACCGAGTACTTCATACAAATACAATAATCATTTCACTTCTTTACTATACCGAGTCTACATTATACGGATGCCGATAACATACTCGGACTTACACCTCATTCAAATGCATAAGTAATTACAATCTAACTACCCATGCTCACTGCAGTCCCCGTCCTACACTCTCGAACGGTGGTCAGCTTCAAGCACCTGCACACTAAAAACGTTCCCCCTAGGGGGTCAGCTTACGCTGCGCATGAAATTCGCATATACCGCGTGCTAACCGCGGTACGCCGACTACTTTGGGTCGGATATACATGGAGTTCATTTTAATCAAACAACATGCATCATGACAATACAATATATATGATCACACAAGGAATCTACATCCAATCACGGAACACGATCCTAACTAACATAACAATGTTGTTAGTGGTAACTGGTTACCCTTAGGCATTGAGGTTATTCCTCACTATGCCTTGTTTACTTATTCAATACCTTACCCGCTCTCTCTCGGGTTACTTATTCGTATACACGCCCATTCTCTTGGGCTACTCATTCTTATACTTACCCATACTCTCGGGTTGCTCATACATATTCTCACCCCTTTCTCTCGGGTTATTTATACTCATTATCTCACCCACACTCTTGGGTTATTCATACTCAAGCTCTTGTGGATTCTCGAGACACTACAGGTCTCCTACGTCACGCTTGTTACTCTCTTTGCATACTTAAGCCAAAACTCATGGCTCTCTAGCGTAGTCTTACTTCCCCGGTTTCGACCCTACTCTGGGTCTAGCATGGTGGGAAGGTTCAACTAGCTCAAGGAACTCTCTCTTAGTTCCTATCTCTTTTACTTAGGTCCGACTACTCTCGGACTACCCACGTTCCCGTACACTCCTCTCTCGGAGTTATAATAATATCATGTATATTAGTCTAGAAGCATCATTCTCGATGTTTCTAATGACTTTGGGAACTTACTTAAATTCGGGTAATCTTAGGTTTCAAGAGTTACCTTTACAATACATATACTCATACTTTCGGTTATTTCTTATACCGGGTAAACCCTCTTATAGGAGGTCGACCATGTTCAAGGGAGTTACTAATCCCCTAGGTCTCTTTTACCTTCCTTATAAGTTCACATTATTGGATTAACTTCAATCCTCTCGATGGAGGTTCATTTATCTCTCCACTCATATTTATTTCGTGGATTGTTTCAGTAAGGTTTTCTAACCGTTATCGGGTATTTACTCAACCCGTACATCTCCTCACGTTCTAGGAGTTCATATGTTCGCGTTATCGTTATACTTTAATCGATAGCTTGTGTGTTTGCATGTTTTCGTATCATACGCATCGATCCGTTCTACGGTTCTAAGCCGAACGTTACTCACTATGAGTCGGTCTTTACACTATGTTAGACCACACCGGCATACAAGTATGTTAGTTCATTCAACATACAACAAGACATACATAATCAAACAAGGGATTTTTCATGCTTAGTCTTGATTAAGCCGGCAAAAACACAAATCAGAGTAACTCGATTAGCATACGGGGCATGAGAAAATCATACCTTTCACCGGGTGTTTCTACATTTGCCGCGTCATCTCACCACGCTCGGGTCACGCACGATTCTCTGATAATGTTTCAACATCATTATTAATACTAAGCTCATACGGTACATAATAAAATGCTACTCCCGTACTTACTCCGTTATCCCGTTATCTCGGTTTTACTCTTGTTAATTTGAGTTCTCACTTCTCAATCACTTCTAACACTTTCTTACACTTCCTAGGGCCTTTACATGTCACCGAAAAAAAAAACTAACACCTTATAACATCATTGGCATTCAAACCCCCATCATTTACAACCTTTACAACACACCTAACTGGTCTTAAACAACCTCACACCTCTTACTAGGTAATTACCATTTTTAGGCATCATTTCCCAACTTAAAACAACCTTTTGGTCCGTATAGTGGTCTGTCCGAACTTGTGTCCGAACTTCCAAGTTCGGACGCAAGCCGTGACTTTAGACAGAAAACAGACACACGTCCGAACTTGTGTCCGGACTTCGGAAGTTCGACGTAGTCGAGAGAAATTCATACAGAAGTCCGTCCGAACTTGTGTGGACTTCCCAAGTTCGGACACAGTTCGAGAATTCCTCAAAAGGACGTCCGAACGTTCGGACAAGGCAAAATCCTCACTTTCCAAGCCTTTAAACACTTAGCCAAATTTCTCCAAAACTTCCAACATAATGCACACCTCTTACCAAGTTCCATGACTCACTCTTAAGGCCTTAAATCTATTTTTTTCTACAACTCTTCAAGCATTTAAACACCTCTTTTGCTACAGATTTTGCACAAATCTTCCCACACATTTCCCATGGGTGATTTTTACCCAATTAAACTCTCCAACACCTAGCTCTAGGTTTTCTCACACAAAACATCACTTAAACCACTTAGGTTTCCACATAAATTTTGCCATAACTTGGCTACTCTCCAACATCGCCCAAAGCTCATTATCACTTAATTCAACCTAAAACTACCAAACCCACAAGGGTTCTACCAGCATACACACAAACATAAAATTCATCACTTCCACAAATGCATCACAATGCATAATCCAGAAAGTTCATAGCTCATAAACAAACACTTTATTTCACAAATGTTTTCTCACTTGTATTATTTCTTTACAAGCACATTATCATCACAATTATCCTCATCTCAACAAATCACATTTCCACACATGTTTGGGTTCATTCCTTTATTTATTTTCCCTTCCCAATGCTAAAACATTAAGTTAGGCTCCAAGGTAAATTTGTTTACCTTACTTCACAAGCCTTTACTCTTTTCACTCCTCTTCTTTCTCTTCTCTTTTATCTTGCTTGGAAATCGCCAAAGGCCAAGAAATTGCCCATCTCCCATTCAATGTTCAAAGCAAGAAATGAGTTTAAGTAAAAACACTTAACCTCATTAATTTAAAATGCTTAAAGCTCTAAAATTAGTGATTACCTTGAAACCCTAAGATGGGGTTTTGATCAAGAATCAAAGAGTAACTCCCTCCAAGCTTTTAGGGATTGAAACAATGCTCATAAGAGAAAATAAACAAGGCTCCATTAGAGACCAAAATCGGCCAAGGTACAAGATGAGAAAACAAGACTTTTTCATGGATATTTTACCTTGTAGAAAGAGGGAGCTTCAAGCTACCTAATGGTGTGCTTTTCTCCTCAAATGGGCAACACCCACGAAAATGAAACTCACCATTTTCGAGTTTTGAAAAGAGAGGATGTAGAGGGTGATGAGAGGATCGCAAATATGTACTTATTTTTGAATTCGGAGCAAGGATGAAGCTTGGGCATGGAGGAGAAGGTGGAGAAGCTTGCTTGGCTCCAATGGCGTACAGCACAGAGGGAGAGGGGAGAAATCGTGAGAAGGGGGAAAGAGAGAAGAAGAAGAAAGAGAAGTGGGAGGAAAGAGAGAGAGGAAATATTTTATGCTTTTTGCTTTTACTTTTCTCTCTCCTCCTTTACTTTCTTTCTTACTTATTTACTAGCTTAGAGGGTGGTGAGTGGTGACTCACCAATAAAACCGGCCCCCACATATTAGAGAGCTGGAGCGTTTTTCGTTTCTGACAGAAAACGCTCGTTATTTTACCCGGTTTGGCACTATTCACTAACCGGGCCCGTTTTTCGGATTTTTCTCGTTTCTTTATTTTTAATGGCTATTAAGCTTCCATTAATACTTAATTATAGTTATATAATCAACTATAATTTTTACGGGTCCATTTGACCACTTAAAGTCACGTTTTTTTTTCTCGAAAAACGTGCTTTAAACTCCGTTAGCGTTTTAATCCATTATTTGGATCCGTTTTCTTCGGGAATCATTCCCGTATACTAATTAGGCCTAACTAAGCCTTAGGAATCCATCTCGGACCCTCTCGAGATCATATATCTCTTACACTCATTTAACGCGCATTTTAGCGTTTTTCGCTTTTCAAGCGTTTCTCTCTTTTTTTTTTTTATTTTTACCAATACTCTTTAGGCACCATTAGGCCCTTAATAATTTTATTAGAGTAATTTAATCACCATTTTTAGATCCGGGGTATTAAAATCTACCCCCCTTAGGAACTTTGTCCTCAAAGTTGGTGAATCTAGATGGTTACTCTCATGGCGTACTATGCCAAGGTTATAATACATGTATAACCTTACAGACTCCACAAGTCTGTCTCATTTCATACTACACATACCACACACATATCACAGCATGTATAGCAATCAAAAATACTCTTTTTACTCTCTCCATGGAATCGGTCCGAAGACAAGAAGGCACTACAGTCCTCGAATCCATATTGAGTAATATACTACTGATCCCTCAGGTACCGGTCACGTTGAACACTTACTCTTTCTGGTTCACGGCCGTTTCATGACAAATGGGCACTTACTCTCTCTGGCCCACGGTCCCTTCGGTTCTGATCAAAACGTTACACATATACATATCCTCAGGCACTCTGGTTGACTCACTCAACACAGGAACATCTCAGGGTACTCTCCCCGTCCCGCTGCCTTTGGAAAAATCACACACTGACACCGCCCCAACCGGTCACTTAGGACCGCCGCACGTACGGTGCAATGGTTTCAAAACTAATACACGCCCACCGTTCTACCGGTCATCAAGACTTAAGGCCACAGCCATCGGCGGGTGATAGCGGTTTCAAAACCAATTTTCATTTCCATCTTCATACTTGAAGAAAATTCTTTTTCCAAAATCTGTTTGAAAATTCTTTTTAAAACATCACACAACTCCAAATCAATTTATGGTAGCTGTATCTTTTCTTAGCGTGATTGTGACCACTATAGGGAGCTTCAGGAATCATCTAACCCTGATGTGATCAGCATCAGTGTTGAACTATCCTTCCACCCCAATTTGTGTTTGGTTTCCCTTGATCGCTAGCAGATCAAGTTCCACCTCCCACGTCAGTTTCAAACAATCAGATAGTCAAACATTTTTGTTTTCTATCTTTTACTCTTTCTAGTCATATCCACGAAACAATCTGTTTCAATTAATCTCTAGTTCCTAGTACTTAGGTCATTTGTCATTCTCATTGCTTCACTACTTACCTAGGTATTCCATACTTATGGCTTCTTTTACTCAAATTGTTGCTCAATTTAAAACACATAACATACAACTCCAAAGGATGG
The DNA here is from genome assembly GCA_023374045.1 of Limonium bicolor. Taxonomy (NCBI): domain Eukaryota; kingdom Viridiplantae; phylum Streptophyta; class Magnoliopsida; order Caryophyllales; family Plumbaginaceae; genus Limonium; species Limonium bicolor. Next base: position 25,018,141 of record CM041783.1, on the reverse strand, counting down.
AACTCACTCCATCTATCATTCTCAAATAAAATCACCTAGGGAACTCACTCCCTCTTAGGTTACACATCGGTTTCATGCCGATTCATACTCATCATAACTCATGTCTAATCTCACTAGACATATACTATAGGGATTCCCATTCCCTAGGAGTTTCTCTACTCCTCTTTTCATATATATTACATACACATTACTCGCATCTCTCATGCACAATACTCATACTTACACGATGAATGGGTAGACATGTTTATGTAACATGAGTTCCAATCATCAAAACAATTTCTTTTTGTGCTATGCACATAGTAGTTTACGCACCAATACGTAAAACATACTCTAAGCGGTTTCTCGCCCTACCCCCCTTAAAAGGGGTTACGCCCGCGTAACCAACCATATGTTATCACTGAACATTGGTTCATTAATTCGAGTATTATGAAGTTTTAACTTCAGTACGGTTAATTAACTCATAACCGGGTTCGGTTCTAGCCTCTAAGGCTTCAAGGGGTTTATGACATAGGTATACTTAACCCTGAATCACGGTCCACAAGCTTCTGCTGCGTGACCTGATAACTAGAGCTTAATTCGCTCTTTGGTATTCTCAATGTATTTCAATCGTCGCTTGGTATCTCTTACCGTATGCGAATTCGATGAATTTAGATTGTCTCAACTCTGGAATCTACTTCGTATAACACTGTATACCTTTGGTTATTCATTATTTTTCCCGACTTATTGTCGGTTGAGGTCAAGCTACTACTTAGCATGTAGTGCTTCCTCGTTTAATAGTGGCTCTTGGATTACGTTTGTTTCTTGGTTTGTACCAGAGTTCTTCATTCATACTACTCTGTATTTTTCCACATATCGATCCTGGGCCCTGTGGGTTACTGCCCACGTTCTTTGTGCATCTTTGCCAATGGCCGCACGGTTATCTCTCTAGATTCTCACTCAACAGGCTTCGTTGACATTTCTCAATTCCTGGCTCTCCCACTTGATCATTACCGCACAAGTGCAATACCAAAACACTCAGTCATACAGAGTGCAGAGCGTAAACCCTTGACAGTAAATCTCTCATGAGATAGGAATGAACATGTCTCCTTACCACATTTCTTCATCAACTCTAATCACTATCCGAATATACTCTTACAATGGTCGCTTACTGCGTACCTGTTCTACTCGTTACAACATTTGTTTACATGGCATCCGCTACTACTTTAGCTTCGCTCATGTACTCGCCATTTATACTATGGCTTGCCATTCACTTGGCTCAAAAATACGTTATTTTAAATCTCTCTGCGCACTTGCGGCTGCTTACTCTGCAGTTCATATTGCACACATACAGTGTTTACTACTCACCGATTACTCTTCGGTTCGAATTGCTGCAATCGAGGTTCCTCTTTACACTCTACTATAGTTCATATACTCTTGGCAATATACACATGCTCAAGTTTTACTACACCGCTCTAGCGGTTTCACATTACATACTTAGGTGGTAGCCTTTCTCTGGAGGATTCACGCAAATGCCGCTCCATAGGCCCCAATAACAAGTGGTATCCCCACTCTAAGGTAGTGGTTCATCACCACTGTTCTTATGCCTTTATGCATGTTTACAACGTTTAGATCTACATTGTAGTTGGTTTTACCGGCTTATAAGCCACATTGCTCGCCATGCTCCATGCGGGCTGTTTATATAGGTTTCTCTCCGTATGCCATTAACGGTTAGGAGGTTTTCTGGGCTCTTTGATGGTTGTCTCACCACTCTTCCGTACTTGGAAGGCCCTTTTAGTAGGATTAATCATGCCCTCTAGCAATTTAGGGTATCCCGTGTTACGAGGGATCCCTTCGGGTTCTACCCGAGTGTTTGCTTAAACACTTGTGTTCTCAACACGATATTTCGTTCAACTACTGTTGACTCCGGCACCCTTCTCGGATTGCTCCTGGGTGTTACTGAGTAATGCCATTACATTGGCTTGTACTCATGGTTATGTTCAGTTGTGACTTCGCCTTGCGGCTATGTCCTTGACTATCCCGTTTAGGGTTGTAATGTCTCCCATTATTGGGTAGATCCTTGGTACCTTCTAATACCTTCTGGGTCAGGTCATTATTCTCTTCAGTGAGGTATAAAGTGGGAATTCTATCCCGTTTATCGTACATTAATAAGTTCATTTAGGCATTCGCCGTATTATTTACACTGGTATTCACCCAGTTATTAGGTATTTCCTGAGACATATCCAATGTCTGTACTTAATACTCTGTGCTTCTCGCACTTCTTAACGCCTTATCCTTAGGTCCGTGACCTTACCGGATTCTAGACTCCCTTAACTCGGTAAGCTTCCTTGTGTTCTTCGATCATTCGAGGTGTCCAACTGTCTTGGTTTGGATTGGCTCTTTCGTCCGTAGTATGGAGTGGGCTACTTCCCGTGTACCGTACTCTACTAGTACATACATGGAGTATCTTATTGATACGTTACCACTTACCCAACTAACTCATAATTGGTCTGTCAGGCCCGCAAGCTCCTTTGGAGTGCGGTGTTCCATGTCTCGTTTGTGTACACTTGTAGTGTCGGTCACGCCTAAGTGAAGTATTCTGTTGCCAACTCCTCTTATAAGGTCCTATATTAACTTATCGTGGTTCATGGTTTGGTTTTAAAAACTTTGGGGGTTTTTGGAAAATTTCGTGTTTTGAAGAAAAGTTTGAGTCTTGAAAGTAAACTCTTTACGGCATTTCAATGCCGGTTGCTTCTTACCAGGTCTAGCCTCTTGCTGACCGGTATATTCTTATACAGTGGTCAGGCCTTTAGGCCTTTCCAAGGTTTCGTTTCAGAATTCATTAGGGTTTGTGGTGCTATATTGGCTTCTCTTGCCGTCTTGGTACTTACTAAGTACTGGTCGCCTGTCAAAGCTCCTCTTATTGGTCCCGCTATTACTGCACTTGCCGTGGCAAGTGCGCGGTACTGGCGGTTTTTGGTTAACTCATACCGGTCACGGTATTGTTCACATTGTATTGGTAGCCTAGTCGGCTCTTCCTTGATCCCGTAGTTGGATAACTGCTCCTTGGAGCTGATTCTCATTCCTCTTGACATGATGTCATTCATTTAGGTGCTCCTCCACTCTCGGAGTTCCTTAATTACTTTACTCTAGGCTTTACCTCGTTGCTCGTTCCCACGTCTTTACTGTGGTTACCGAGGTTTAACTTATTTAGGTACTACTTCTGTAGTCCTATTCGGGTATATCCCGTAGTTATGCTCGTAGCTGTCTAAGCTATATCGTTAAGTATTGCAACCTCTTGGGTGTGGCAGGGTGGGTGCATCTACCTTGACTAGATTCTCAGTCAATATGTATACCATTGATGGTATTAACTATGGCGGTCCGTAGATGTGTCCCGGTTTGTTATTCATTTTCTCATTAATCCGCCTTCTTGCACGGTTGGTGCTTCTTCTTGCTACTGCTCGGCCAGCTAGGTTCTCGCGACTGCTAAGCATGTCGCCCCAGCTGCCACAAATTCTGGTCTCCTTGGATTAGGATGTCTCGTTCCTCGCCATTAGTGCGGTTATTGTCATTCAGCGGGATCCGTCTCCGGGTTTCCGGTTCTCGGGATACCGCATGACAGGTTCTAGTTCATATTGAAATATTATAACTGCCAGATTGGGTTTCCCCGTCTCTCTGGCGTTCTTTCCCGAGCTTTTAATGCGGGGGTTGTGGAGGGCGGGTCTGGTATTGTAGGTATCCAGATCATACTGGAAGTTCCTAACTAGCGCATCTCTCACGCTACCACTCAACCCATAGCCCTAAGTCTCTATTCCTAACTCGGTATTTCCTAAGCTCGGTATTTCCAGTCATCAGAGCGATACTTCGCTCTGATACCATTTTTGTAACACCCCAACCGTTAATCTCGTCATTACCTCTTAAACTTACTAATTACTCCTACTCACGCAGCGGAACTCTAATTACAACGAGGGGTGAAACAACGCCGTTAGCCACCCATGTGGCTAACCAGGCCTTTCTTACATACCGTAACGGTCTGATGAACTGGAACAACCGAGTACTTCATACAAATACAATATCATTCATTCTTACTATACCGAGTCTACATATACGGATGCCGATAACATACTCGGACTTACACCTCATTCAAATGCATAAGTAATTACAATCTAACTACCCATGCTCACTGCAGTCCCCGTCCTACTCTCTCGAACGGTGGTCAGCTTCAAGTACCTGCACACTAAAAACGTTCCCCCTAGGGGGTCAGCTTACGCTGCGCATGAAATTCGCATATACCGCGTGCTAACCGCGGTACGCCGACTACTTTGGGTCGGATATACATGGAGTTCATTTTAATCAAACAACATGCATCATGGCATTACAATATATATGTATATCACACAAGGAATCTACATCCAATCACGGAACACGATTCCTAACTAACATAACAATGTTGTTAGTGGTAACTGGTTACCCTTAGGCATTGAGGGTTATTCCTCACTATGCCTGTTTACTTATTCAATACCTCACCCGCTCTCTCGGGTTACTTATTCGTATACACCCATTCTCTTGGGCTACTCATTCTTATACTTACCCATTCTCTCGGGTTACTCATACGTATACTCACCCCTTTCTCTCGGGTTATTTTTACTCATTATCTCACCCACACTCTTGGGTTATTCATACTCAAGCTCTTGTAGATTCTCGAGACACTACAGGTCTCCTACGTCACGCTTGTTACTCTTACATACTTAAGCCAAAACTCATGGCTCTCTAGCATAGTCTTACTTCCCCGGTTTCGACCCTACTCTGGGTCTAGCATGGTGGGAAGGTTCAACTAGCTCACGGAACTCTCTCTTAGTTCCTATCTTTTACTTAGGTCCGACTACTCTCGGACTACTCTCGTTCCCATACACTCCTCTCTCGGAGTTATAATAATATCATGTATATTAGTCTAGAAGCATCATTCTCGATGTTTCTAATGACTTTGGGAACTTACTTAAATTCGGGTAATCTTAGGTTTAAGAGTTACCTTTACAATACATATACTCATACTTTCGGTTATATTCTTATACCGGGTAAACCCTCTTATAGGAGGTCGACCATGTCTCAAGGGAGTTACTAATCCCTAGGTCTCTTTTACCTTCCTTATAAGTTCACATTATTGGATTAACTTCAATCCTCTCGATGGAGGTTCATTTATCTCTCCACTCATATTTATTTCGTGGATTGTTTCAGTAAGGTTTTCTAACCGTTATCGGGTATTTACTCAACCCGTACATCTCCTCACGTTCTAGGGAGTTCATATGTTGCGTTATCGTTATACTTTAATCGATAGCTTGTGTGTGTTTGCATTTCGTTATCATACGCATCGATCCGTTCTACGGTTCTCTAGCCGAACGTTACTCACTATGAGTCGGTCTTTACACTATGTTAGACCACACCGGCATACAAGTATGTTAGTTCATTCAACATACAACAAGACATACATAATCAAACAAGGGATTATTTTCATGCTTTAGTCTTGATTAAGCCGGCACACAAACACACAAATCAGAGTAACTCGGTTAGCATACGGGGCATGAGAAAATCATACCTTTCACCGGGGTTTTTACATTTACCCGTCATCTCACCATGCTCGGGTCACGCACGACTCTCTGATAATGTTTCAAACATATTATTAATACTAACTCATACGGTACATAATAAAATGCTATTCCCGTATTTACCCCGTTATCCCATTATCTCGGTTTTACTCTTTAATTTGAGTTCTCACTTCTCAATCACTTCTAACACTTTCTACACTTCCTAGGGCCTTTACATGTCACCAAAAACCTTAACACCTTATACATCATTGGCATTCAAACCCCCATCATTTACAACCTTTACAACACACCTAACTGGTCTTAAACAACCTCACACCATCTTTACTAGGTAATTACCATTTTTAGGCATCATTTCCCAACTTAAAACAACTTTTTGGTCCGTATAGTGGTCTGTCCGAACTTGTGTCCGAACTTCCAAGTTCGGACGCAAGCCGTGACTTTAGACAGAAAACAGACACACGTCCGAACTTGTGTCCGGACTTCGGAAGTTCGGACGTGAGTCGAGAGAAATTCATTACAGAAGTCCATGCGTCCGAACATGTGTCCGGACTTCCCAAGTTCGGACACAGTTCGAGGATAATTCTACGGAAGAAATAGGTACGTCCGAACTTGTGTCCGGACTTCCCAAGTTCGGACACAGTTCGAGAATGAAAAATTTCCTAACCAACAGAGCCTGTCCGAACTTCCATGTCCGGACGGAAGTTCGGACAAGGCAAAATCCTCACTTTCCAAGCCTTTAAACACTTAGCCAAATTTCTCCAAAACTTCCAACATAATGCACACCTCTTACCAAGTTCCATGACTCACTCTTAAGGCCTTAAATCTACTTTGTTTTCTACAACTCTTCAAGCATTTAAACCACCTCTTTTGCTACAGATTTTGCACAAATCTCACCTGTACAAAGTATTCCCATGGTGATTTCTAAGCCAATTAAATCTCCTCCAACACCTAGTTTCTCTAGGTCTTTCCTCTACTCAAAACATCACTTAAACCACTTAGGTTTCCACATAAATTTTGCCATAACTTGGCTACCTCCAACATTGCCCAAAGCTCACATTATCACTTAATTCAACCTAAAACTACCAAACCCACAAGGGTTCTACCAGCATACACACAACATAAAATTCATCACTTCCACAAATGCATCACAATGCATAATCCAGAAAGTTCATAGCTCATAAACAAACACTTTATTTCACAAATGTTTTCTCACTTGTATTATTTCTTTACAAGCACATTATCATCACAATTATCCTCATCTCAACAAATCACATTTCCACACATGTTTGGGTTCATTCCTTTATTTATTTTCCCTTCCCAATGCTAAAACATTAAGTTAGGCTCCAAGGTAAATTTGTTTACCTTACTTCACAAGCCTTTACCTTTCACTCTTCTTTCTCTTCTCTTTTATCTTGCTTGGAAATCGCCAAAGGCCAAGAAATTGCCCATCTCCCATTCAATGTTCAACAAGAAGAAATGAGTTTAAGTAAAAACACTTAACCTCATTAATTTAAAATGCTTAAAGCTCTAAATTAGTGATTACCTTGAAACCCTAAGATGGGGTTTTGATCAAGAATCAAAGAGTAACTCCCTCCAAGCTTTTAGGGATTGAACAATGCTCATAAGAGAAAATAAACAAGGCTCCATTAGAGACCAAAATCGGCCAAGGCATAAGATGAAGAAAACAAGACTTTTTCATGATATTTTTACCTTGTAGAAAGAGGGAGCTTCAAGCTACCTAATGGTGTGCTTTTCTCCTCAAATGGGCAACACCCACGAAAATGAAACTCACCATTTCGATTTTGAAAAGAGAGGATGGTAGAGGGTGATGAGAGGATCGCAAATATGTACTTATTTTTGAATTCGGAGCAAGGATGAAGCTTGGGCATGGAGGAGAAGGTGGAGAAGCTTGCTTGGCTCCAATGGCGTACAGCACACAGAGGGAGAGGGAGAAATCGTGAAGAAGGGGAAAGAGAGAAAGAAGAAAAGAGAGTGGGAGGAAAGAGAGAGAGGAAATTATTTTATGCTTTTTGCTTTTACTTTTCTCTCTAATTAGGCCTAACTAAGCCTTAGGAATCCATCTTGGACCCTCTCGAGATCATATATCTCTTACACTCATTTAACGCGTATTTTAGCGTTTTTCGCTTTTCAAGCGTTTTCTCTTTTCTTTTGGTTTTATTTCCTTTACCAATACTCTTTAGGCACCATTAGGCCCTTAATAATTTTATTAGAGTAATTTAATCGCCATTTTTAGATCCGGGGTATTAAAGCTACCTTCTAAACTCAAGTATGCCTTCTTAGCTGAAGATAACCATTTGCCTGTCATTATTTCCTCTTCTCTGAATTCCGGAGAGGAAACAAGGCTACTCGAGGTATTGAAGAAACACAGAACATCGATCGGGTGGACTATTGCTGATATAAAAGGAATTGACCCCTCCTATTGCACGCACCATATCTATATGGAGGAAAACTACAAGTCTGTCAGGCAACCTCAACGTCGGCTAAACCCTAACCTAAAGGAGGTAGTTCGAAAGGAAGTTTTGAAACTCCTTGACGCGAACATCATCTACCCGATTTCTGACAGTCCATGGGTCAGTCCTGTTCAGGTTGTCCCGAAGAAGGGGGGCATCGAAGCTGTTATAAATGATAAGGGAGAGGCTATCCCTCAAAGAAAAATCACAGGATGGCGCATGTGTATCGATTACAGGCGCTTAAACTTGGCGACCAGGAAGGATCACTTCCCTCTCCCCTTCATTGATCAGATGTTGGAACGACTAGCAGGGCAAGAGTACTACTGCTTTTTAGATGGGTTCTCAGGGTATTTCCAAATTCCAATCGCACCAGAGGACCAGGACAAGACAACCTTCACTTGTCCTTACGGTACCTTTGCTTACAGACGAATGCCTTTCGGCCTATGCAACGCCCCTGCTACCTTCCAGAGATGCATGCAAGCAATATTTGCTGATTTCATCGAACAGAGCATAGAGGTCTTTATGGACGACTTCTCGGTCTATGGCTCTAGTTTCGATAAATACTTGACACAACTTGATTTAATCCTAGGACGGTGTGAGGATACAAATCTCGTTTTAAACTGGGAGAAATGTCATTTTATGGTCAAGGACGGAATTGTCCTTGGACATAAAATATCAGCAGAAGGAATAGAGGTGGACAAAGCCAAGGTAGAGGTTATCGAGAAATTACCAGCACCAACTACTGTTAAAGACATCCGAGCGTTTCTAGGGCATGCAGGATTTTATCGGCGGTTTTATACAAGACTTCTCAAAAATCAGCAAACCATTGACCGACCTGCTACAGAAAGATGCCCTGTTCATTTTGATGAAAGGTGTTAAGCTGCTTTCCAAACTATAACACAAAATTGGTGTCAGCACCTGTTGTCATACCACCTGATTGGTCTCTTCCGTTTGAGATCATGTGTGATGCAAGTGACTACGCAGTGGGGGCAGCTCTATGCCAGAAAAAAGAGAAAATTTTAAGAGTGATTGCTTATGCCAGCAGGACACTTAACGACGCCCAGAAGAACTATACGATTACAGAAAAAGAGCTTCTGGCTATAGTCTTCTCCCTTGATAAATTCAGGTCGTACTTGTGGGGAAGCAAAGTCATAGTGCACACAGACCACTCCGCTCTCAACGAATTCTTCCCCGATGAGACTGTCTTTTCAATCACCAAAGTACAAGAGCCATGGTATGTAGACCTGACCAATTATTTAGTCTCCGGAACAGTACCCTATGATTTATCCTACCCCCATAAGAAGAAATTTCTTTCTGACTCAAAGCATTATTTCTGGGAGGATCCGTATTTGTTCCGAGTTTGTGCTGATGGGTTGATTCGACGATGTCTCCCGGAAGATGAGGTTTCAAGTGTCATACATTTTTGTCACTCTCGGGAAGCCGGAGGTCACCATGGACCCACAAGGACCGCTGCTAAGATCCTGGCCTCAGGATTTTATTGGCCGACCCTTCATAAAGATGTGTACCAATTCTGCAAACAATGTGATAATTGTCAGAAAATGGGTAAAACATCCAGGAGACATGAAATGCCACAACAAGGGATACTAGAAGTGGAGCTCTTTGATTGTTGGGGCATTGATTTCATGGGACCGTTCCCTTCCTCGCAGGGCCACCAATATGTTTTAGTGGCAGTGGATTACGTGTCGAATGGGTAGAAGCCATACCCTGTCATCATGCTGATGCGAAGACAGTAACCAGATTCCTTAAGAAGCACATCTTTACCCGTTTTGGCGTGCCTAGAATTATCATCAGTGACGGAGGATCTCACTTCTGCAACCGTTCATTCGAAGCGCTTATGGGTAAGTACGGGGTACGTCACAAGGTAGCTCTACCTTATCACCCCCAGAAACGGCCAAGCAGAAGTTTCGAACCGTGAGTTAAAATGGATCCTCCAGAAAACGGTTAACTCATCACGAAAGGATTGGGCACTAAGCTAGATGATGCGCTTTGGGCCTACCGCACTGCATTCAAGACTCCCATCGGGATGTCTCCTTTAAGCTTGTTTATGGGAAATCATGTCACCTACCTGTAGAGCTGGAGCATAAGGCATATTGGGCACTCAAGGCCCTAAACTTCGATTTAGAAGCCGCAGGAGAAAAGCGGAAGTTTCAACTCTCTGAACTCGAGGAGTTAAGAGATCAGGCATACCGTAGTGCGACAATATACAAGGAGCGCACCAAGAAACATCATGACAAGATGATCCACAAACGCGACTTTAAGGTTGGCGACGGAGTGCTGCTTTATAATTCCAGATTGAGACTATTTCCTGGAAAACTCAAGTCTCACTGGACTGGCCCATTCCAAGTTGTTGGAACCACTCCTTTTGGTGTTTACGAACTCCAGAATCAAAAAGGAGAAAGCTTCAAGGTCAATGGATCCCGTCTAAAAAGGTATGCCGGAATTCTTGAAAATAATAATGCTATGTTCGAAATTTCTTTCTTACAGGAATACGAGGAAGCTTCCACCCCAAAGGAACAGCAGACAACATCTTTACATCATAAGTTTACAAAAGTGTACAAACTTCTTAACAACAGCAGTTCAGATACCTCGCCCTCAAACTCTTCTCCAACCTAACGCTTGGTCAAATACGTCTAGCTAGAGACGTTAAACCCGGGCAGCTTGGTGGGAGGCAACCCACTATCTATCTTTTATCTTTCCTTTAAATTTAATGTTGTTTTCCTTTTTGTACTATATTTCCCTTTTAATGTCATAATAAAATGCAGGTTTAACTTGAGTTCTTCTGGCTGTGTAGAATATTCATTACAGGTACATTTCATGACATTCCACAGCTGCACTCAAGTGTGGGGGAGCTCTACGCACTCTACGAAATCTGGGGAGTACACTCTTTCCTTTATTAATTGCATGCCCTGTTAATTTATTTCCATCTACGCAATGAGGGCATTGCTTGAGCTTAAGTGTGGGGGAAGAGCCTTTTAGGGCATTTTGTGCTTTAATTGTTTAAATCTCTCTGCTTATCTTGCATTTGTTCAAAAAATTAAAATTATGTACCCTGCTAATGTAGGTTGTTCTCTTTAAAAACAAATACTATTATGAATTGTGGGATAAATGGTACAAATTTTAAAATTTTTCATTTGATTACTTTTGAGGAGCATTTTTTATGCGGTGTGACCAAATAATCTGCAAATGGTTGGATTTTATTGCTCAGGGTTTCTTTCTGTCTTCTCTCTTAGGGATTGCTAAGGGGTGCTTCTCTGTTAAAAAAAGAAAGAAAAATAATAATAAGGGACTTGCGAGACACCATTGGTAACCAACAAAGAGAGTTGAGTGTTCTTAGAATACAAAAGCTTGATGCTTATCTATTATCTTCTCATTCCTTATGCAAAAGTGAAACAAATGCATAAATCTATTCTTCCTTTTGTTTCTTCTCAAATGCCCATTCTTGAGAGAAGTTGGCCATGGTAAAAGTTCTCAGAGTCACCACAAAAAGAAACATTGAAGTACCTTAGATCATACCCCGAAACTCTATATTTTATTTTTACCCTGAGCACACCTATGCCACCAGCAGTTGATTTTTCACACTCCTCAATAAGTTAAAAAGATCATGTTTATCCTACCCTTCATAATAATATTTGTTAGTATTGAGCATTTCCTACTTGCTTAGGTACATGGTTTTGCTTGAGGACAAGCAAAAAGATAAGTGTGGGGGTGTGATAAGTGTCCAATGAGCATGTTATTAGGTGTATTTCATATATAATATTAGCACTTTTCTTGCTCATTTCTCCACTTCGGTTAGTTTTCCTCTAGTTTATGTTTTATTGTTTATCTCACAAATTTATTGGTTTAACATGAGGAAAACCAAGCCGGGAGTAAAGTAGACGAGGAGACGAACGCATAAACGCAAACGGCTCAGAAAACGGAGTCCAAACGAAGAATCTAGAGCCGGTTAAAGTTTGAAGAAAAATAGGTCAAGACCACTTGTGTCCGCATGAGCAACCGCCCCATATTGGGCGGACACACACATTGCAACCGCCTAAAGACAGGCGGACTCCAGGGCGGTTGTCAAGGCAGACTGCAGGCGGTTGTCAAGGCGGACTGCAGGCGGACGTGAAGGAAAGGCGGAGGACAAGGGAACCGCCTAGTTTTAGGCGGTTGTTCAGGCGGACCACTTATAAAACCGCCTAGTTTAAGGCGGTTGCTTAGGCGGTCGTGACTTAAAAATCAGTCGCCAACAGTTTTCTTCTTCGCTCATCGACTTCGCTCTTCGACTTCGCCCGTCGACTTCGCCCGTCGACCTGTCTGCAACTTATCTATCTACTCTTCACGTGTTCTGTCCCATGAGCAATCAATGCTCTTCCACCTCTGTCTGCAGTCGTTCTTCTTCTTCCTCTCCTCTATAAAAAGCCACTGCTACTTCAAATCAAATACATACGTTCCACCCCAAACTCAACACTCAAAATCTCTCATTTCAGTTACAAAAATCCTACGTATGCTCCCACTCTTCTTCCTCTTCATTTTCTCCATTCATCATCCACGCATCTCGTATTGTCATTACGTCCAACCTCTGTTTGACTTATTACCAGTTAATATGTCAGGCTAAGGAGGATTTGCTCCGGGCAAGGGTTTTAATTATGGTTTGTTAGCTGTGTAATATATTTCTACCGGTTAAAATAAATTCAGTTTGTTACAATTAAAGTTTTGTTTCTCTCCCTTTTTAATAAATTTCATCGATTTATTAAAAAGCCTTACTAAGTCTGTTTTTAATTTCATCGGTTAGAAACAGATGGTTAATTAAGCCGTAAAACTGTAAGAACTTATTTTCATCGTTTAAGTTAATACAAGTTGCAAGAATAAAATTCCTCACACTCCTCTGCCGTTTACACGCTTTTTGCTTGTGTTTTCATCGGACCTTGCATTACAGGTAAACGAGTTCTTATGAGTTTTCATCGGACCTTAAGAAAATAACAGGAATCTTGCCAAATTATTTTATTAAACCGGTAGAGATAACACAATTAATAAAATCATATTAACCTGAACCCGAAGTTCCGTTTAATTCATCTTATTCACTTAATTAAATCTGTTATTTACTTTTCAGAAACAAGTCAATTAAACCCCCCTCTTGTGACACGCTTAGGTACTACTTACTCACTATAAGTCCCACGGTTCGATAATCCGGTCGCTTACACTTTTCTATACTATCACGACCGGGATTTGTTTGCAGCCCGACGTTTAATTTGAGTTTTAATTTCTTTTCTTTTAAATTTACACCAGTTTAACCACTCACGATAAACATTCTGCACTAATGTTATTACCTGTTATATTTGTTCTCCTCGTCTTAATCCGATTGTCTTCTACCTCAGAGCAACCTGCAAGAGATGAAAAAATTGAAACTGTGAGTAACTATGAAAGTTAAATTTGATGAAATTAGAATCAGCTTAAATTCTGGAAAAAGTTTGGCATGACCTTTGCGTATTTTTAGATACTCCACACTTTTTTTAGGCAAAAACAAACACAATAGCAGCATCAGATCAAGGTTCAAGTGATTTTCAACAACACGCACAAACATTTAAGCATCATCAGACAGAGAACTATGTTTGATTTATTTATTATATTTCAAATAAAAAACTAGTACTAAACAAATAAACAAACAAATATATGTAAAAAAAAGCATCGTGTTGAAACATTTTTTAAATACTGACCTGATGAGTAGTGATGACCAACTCACGACATAGGATGGGAGGGAGACAGCTGAAGGAGAAACAAGAACGGATCCTTAGTACCTCAAAGTTTGTTTAAAAATGAAATGACAAAAACCTAATGAGGATGGTTTTCAAGTCAAGGTCGTAGCTAGTTTTGAAATCACGGTGATGGGACAAACAAATCAATATACACATATAATCCATGGACCTAACTAAACCTTCAAGATTCACATATACAGTTAATTGGGTTATTTATGGAACACGTGGTAAATAGTAGTAGCAGTCAACAAATACCCCAATTTGGCTCCATTTATGAACTACCAATATTAGTTACTACAATTTTTTTTAACATTTTCTTTAACAGGGTGTGGGCGTTGGTTTTGAACCCTTAAGTATCGAGCTTAAGGCTTCAAGGTTTGATTCACAAATATAATTATTAAACCGAAATTATAAAATTAAAGTTTAAGAATTATAACTGGCCCACACAAACCTAAATAGAGTCACCACGTAAGTTTTAACCTTTTAAACTTGGAAAAGAAATATTGTTACAATTTTAGAGTTATGGGTTCGGGGGCTTCATATGAAATTTATAAAGGTTCAAATTCTTTCATTAACTTTGTAAATTACTTTTCCTTTACTATTATAATTCTAAAGCTAAATGTTGTATGATATTATCCTTTTTAATAATTATAACCAAATTAAACTAGTAATCAACTACCTAATGTGTTAACGAAAATAATATGAAGTTTTAAATGCCAAATACCCAAGCATCAGTCGAAAAGACTATCAAAGTTACTTACAAAATACCCTAAAATCTGTAAACCCGAAAATAATGATAAATCAATTTTTTTATCTTATGGGATTCTCTTAAAATGGAATAATAATGTCTATCCTAAAATACTAAGAAAAAGAAAAAAAAATCGCACCACATCCCCTATCGATAAGAAAAGCCTACTAATTGATTGTACTTTTGGAAATAAAACTAATTAAGAAACCAAGTGTATCATTGAAGCTAATTAGCACGATATTAAAAAAAAATGAATAAACAAAGTAAAAGAAAACAGAACTTGATATCTCCTCCATACCTTTGACTTCATATTTCCGTCCTGCTCCAATCGTTCACGCTTCAGGTATACAAAACATCCTATTCTCAGTTTGTTAAGCCTTTATTCCTTTCTCCATGTAATCCTGCATCTTCAGATGCCTCTATCGCCCGTTGCCTTGTTCTTCATCCACAAATAGCTAACGCTGGATTAGAATGAGAATATGGTCTTCTCATCTTATTTTTTCTCTGCGATGTGCGAGGAGTAGCTCCCGGCAATATGACCTTCTCTTCTTATTTATTTTTTGCGACGCAGACGAGGAGTGGCTCCATTTCATCTTATGTACACATTGCTGGCGCCGAACAGAAGACCACAGGCGGTGGGCAACAGCAACAACAGTACAACAATGACGGTAATCCCTGCTTCCCTATTTCTAATCTCTTCTGGCATCTATCTGTTTTCTTTTTCTCCTATTGCCAGCTTCTTCCCCTCAACCCCCGGCGACTGCAATTTGGCAATGCGTTTGATCGAAGTACATGGAAATTTGAAGAAGCTTGGATGGTCTTAGTCACAAGCAACAACCCGATAACTGTTGAGAGCAGGGGGCTTCGAGAGTGAATGTTCGATGCGAGGTTGATGCTTGCTTCTGGCTTGACATCATCACGGTTCCTTTACCTGAACCTCATGTGTTACGAAAATGATTCGATGTTGTTGGAAGACAAAGACTGCACTTAGAGCAAGAGCCGGTAACAACTGAGGCTGCAAGTTTGACGACAATGAAGTGCACATGACGAAGTGGTGATGGTATTGTATACTTTGAATATATTATAAACTGCTATGCACAAGAGGATGACTCGCGAGTGCTGATGGTGGATCGTCCGTGAAAGATCTAGCGACGGTAGATTAGGAAAACAACATTAAGGCTTCGGATGAAGACCTATTAGTGATTTACATGGAAGTCCAACGTGGAACAGGGTTAGAACATAGAGGATTTCCTTTGACTACAGTTCTATGAATTTGTTCATGGGTGAAAACGGGGTAGATGGTGGTATGCTGGCTTGAAAGTAATGGAAAAAAGAACTTGTATGCTCGTGCATTGGTGAATTGAACCTGTCCCCCTTTGAGCTCTTGAACGATGTTTATATATAGGAAAATGTTAGGTGTTAGAGGCTGATAATCAGCTAACAAACTTCTGGTTTTGAATTTTGAAAATGGTAAATTAAATACGCTAACGTAAGAGAAAAATAAGGGATAAGAATGGAGAAGAATACAAATGTAAAAATGTAAAAATCTACCTAAAAGAAAGGGTTAATTAAATAAGATGTTAACAGTATTTAAAAAAAAAACCTAACTAAAAGGAAATAACTCAACTAGTAAAAATAAGATGAAAAGTATTTATTTTTGAAATTTGAAACAACCAACCAAGATGCTAACAACAAATTTTTTGTTTCTTTTTTTTTCAACATTCTCGTTCAAAGAGAATTTGAATTTTTTTTAATCAAATAAAGCTCGAGAAAAATCAGGTACTATGAAAGTAAAATAGAAACTAAAAGGAACATCTAAAAAATCTTAACATTCATTTTTCTTTTTTGTTGGATT
The DNA here is from genome assembly GCA_023374045.1 of Limonium bicolor. Taxonomy (NCBI): domain Eukaryota; kingdom Viridiplantae; phylum Streptophyta; class Magnoliopsida; order Caryophyllales; family Plumbaginaceae; genus Limonium; species Limonium bicolor. The sequence continues at coordinate 25,001,732 of CM041783.1, read as the reverse complement.
TTGAATATTGAAAGCTATTAAATAAACCAATTACTAGAAGGATAAAGAAAAGGATAATCATAAAAAAGTGTAAAACAACTAACAAAAAAATGAGAGGAGATTACAATTGTTGTTTTGGTTTTTTCCATGGAATGATTTCAGAAGTTTTTTTGTTTTTTTTTTTGGATTTTTTTTAAAAGAAGATAAACCACCAATAAAAAAAAAGGAAAGAAGCATTTTTTGTTGTTTTGTTTTTGGATTTTTTTTTACTTTACAAATGAAATATGATTTTGAAAGTTATAAATAAAATAAAATAAAAAGAAAAGAGAACTAAAAAGAAAGCGAAAAAGACTGTTAAGCGAAAGCGAAAACTACAAAATTGTTTATCGTTAGCCTCGAACCATTAACCTATTGTACCTCTTCCCTCTTCTCTACCATTATGCCAATATGATTTCCTGTCAAACATACCACCTATCTCAGTTTTTATGCTATCATTGATCATATATGAACCTTATCCCCTCAAACCCCTAGAAATACCCCCTTTTCGCTCAAATGGGGTAAAAATTTTTGGGTATAACAGATTGCCCCCCGTCAACTTGATTTTGGAATGTCAATGAAATATCAAGTTGACGCTTGACGATACCCAAAATCTTTACAAACCTTGTCTCACCTTGCTCGTCCCTTTTCCTGTGTTCAGAGGTGTTGACTACCTTGAAAAGATGCTTGAGCTTGCCGAGTTATTCGAAGACGCTGGCAACCTAAATGAGATGCACGTCATTGTACCAAGGCACTTCTTTTTGCCCGAACCTATCCAAGTGAGAAAATTCAAGCAAGTATCCAGGTGCTTCTGGGGACTGGAACCCATCCTCTTATATGCAAAATATGTCAGTAATTCGATGCTTTTGAGAACCAAAACTCATTCAAAATGAAATGCAAGATGTGTGATGTAATTCGGATGCTTATGGGGACCGAAACCCGTTCAAAAGAAAATAACTCGGATGCCTCTGGGGACCGAAACCCATTCAAAAAGAAAATAACTTGGATGCCTCTGGGGACCGAAACCCATTCAAAAAGAAAATAACTCGGATGCCTCTGGGGACCGAAACTCATTCAAAAATAAAATAACTCGGATGCCTCTGGGGACCGAAACCCATTCAAAAATAAAATAACTCGGATGCCTCTGGGGACCGAAACCCATTCAAAAATAAAATAACTCGGATGCCTCTGGGGACCGAAACCCATTCAAAAAGAAAATAACTCGGATGCCTCTGGGGACCGAAACCCATTCAAAAATAAAATAACTCAGATGCCTCTGGGGACCGAAACCCATTCAAAAAGAAAATAACTTGGATGCCTCTGGGGGACCGAAACCCATTCAACGGGCAGCATACCTCCACCTGTACTCGTACACATTGGCCAGTATACACCCTGCTTCAATTCAACGGGCAGCATACCTCCACCTGTACTCAAACACTCGTACACATTGGCCAGTATACACCCTGCTTCAATTCAATGAGCAACATACCTCCACCTGTACTCAATCACTCGTACACATTGGCCAGTATACACCCTGCTTCAATTCAACGGGCAGCATACCTCCACCTGTACTCAACCACTCATACACATTGGCCAGTATACACCCTACTTCAATTAAACGGGCAGCATACCTCCACCTGTACTCAACCACTCGTACACATTGGCCAGTATACACTCTGCTTCAATTCAACGGGCAGCATACCTCCACCTGTGCTCAACCATTCGTACATATTGGCCAGTATACACTCTGCTTCAATTCAACGGGCAGCATACCTCCACCTGTACTCAATCACTCGTACACATTGGCCAGTATACACCCTGCTTCAATTCAACGGGCAGCATACCTCCACCTGTACTCGTACACATTGGCTAGTATACACCCTGCTTCAATTCAATGGGCAGCATGTAACACCCTTACTAATCCTGCAACTAAAAACAATATAATCACAGCGGTAAATAACAGACTGTCGCTCTAATGGTGTCACTGTTATCACTCGCCCATACGGGTGACAACGAGTTACCTGATAATCAACATGCGAAACGTATTCCCGCAGTGACCACAAGAGATAGATAGTAGAACTTAAACAATTTAAAACAAACCAACAATAACCAATTATTACAAACCGTACTCGTGAGCATCTAAACAAATCCACCTCGGTTACACAACCCGAGTCCAAAACGTCACCAGTATTAAACCATACCAAGTCTTAGGCGCCGTTTGATGATCACTTTCAGGAGATTAATCTCCTCTTGAAAAATAAAGAGATACAGCTGTCACTCAGTGATTAGGCTAAAAGCTTATCCATAGTTACATGGCAGTCACTCAGTGGTTAACCAGAGGCAGCTTAAAACAAACGCAGCATTTGCTGCGTTTGCCCGCGGTGATAGAACGCGGCCTTAAACAACAGAAATATTACAACCGTCACGCCTCGCGTCGACCTCCAGCTACTCTCCTGAAATAAAAATGGTTTGTGGTATGGAATCAGCCCCTGCTGAGTATGTCATTACATGCCTTGTCATGCCCCCAAAGACCCCTCAATTATTTGGTCGAGAGCATGAGGTTCATTACTTGCAATACCGTTTTAATGTTTAAAACTGTAAAACAATTAACAGTAATATCCATACAATAACACAACCATCAACACACAATAATATGACCACAAGTATAACCAATGAATAACAAAGCGAAACAACGAGAATAATAAACAAGTATTACGTCTCGTCCATGGTATAGAAACCAATATTGTTCGCCACTGTATAAGTCTCAATTGTATTAATTGTTCAGTTATACCTAGTGACAATGTCTCGTTAAAACGACATGTCTCTAGTTACCCATATATTATGGCGGGTCACCCACGGCAGTAGCCACTCCAACGGTAGAGTCTCCGACCAACGAGCCATTCTAGCTCACGGGAAATTTTCTTGATACTTACGGACCCGTACGCGGACATCCTAGTATCGTTTTTGTGATCACAGCGCGCACCAAGAGCCACATCCTCTTGGCTTTACTTCCATTCGTTAATTAATTAATTATACCATCGCATCGCATTACCAAATTTTCTAACACAGCAGGCTAAGGTCATTAGTCCAATCCGGAGTCTGTAAACTCGGGATCCAGTGTTAGATACGAGAGCGGCGTATAGAAAGGCCAATGCTCCGTATAAAAGTCTCAGATAATATGTATAGTTATTATCATAGTGCTACAACGTTTTACCGACGTTCCTTATATTTCATATAAGATAGCACCATAGCCGCTAGTTCGTTTTATATATAGGTTCATATATACGAACCAATACTGTTAACTCAATAACAGTAAATAATAAGCAGCTATAAATATACAATTCATGCATATTAATTATCACATTCAGACAAACAATCTTATCACAGATCACACAGAAGTCTGAACTGAGGAAGCCCTCAGAGACAATCAGAGACACATAACAACATACTGTTCACCCTGATGTATTACGGTGGAGTATGAATCAGCAAGATCCTATGCTCCGTGTGTCGTCTCTATTAGTCTAAACAATACATAATGCTACTGATTAGCATACTGTATAACAACACAATCCTACGGTACCCCGTACCGTCACTATTAACTCCCGGTTAACCCCCCGTTAAACTGTCAATGTTTGTGGGTTTCGGTTTAACTCGAGATTGGAAAAGTGTTATATTACATGCGTAGTCTTGTCTTGTATATTAATATAGTTATTGTGAACTTGTTATCGCATGTGACTTAACATACCCTTGTATGTCGTATAGTTTGTTTCATTATTGCATGTGTGATCTTTGTCATGCACTATGCATCTCACCTTAGTATTTATTTTTCTAAGGTTTGTCTCTCTTTTTTTTTTAAATCCAATGTGGTATAATTCATTTGTAAACAATACTTTTAATTACATGAATCTTATTATCACATGTACCCTCTTAACATTAGAATCCCATATCCAATGTTTGTAATTCTTTTTCCTTTTATCATTGTCATTTTAATTATGAAAATACATGGTCATTAAACCATGTTATATTTTCCACCAAACATATATTTACTTATAATCATGTATTATGGAACTATTTCTTATATGGTAAGTCTTATAACATATATTCATTCTTTTAATGAATACCTCTTATATTATAAATGTTATAACTCTTATATATAAAACCATATTATAAATTCCATTTTAGAATGTCAACATTTTCGAACAGCACTTATGTTCTTAGATATTTACAAAAATCACCACATAATTAATGTAATGTTACATTATAGTATATAACATATATTATGACATTTAAGTCATTAAAACAATCATAACATATAGTTGTAAATTGTTGTAAAATACCAAACCAACCCCCTTATATTTTTGGTTTCCAAAACAACCACTAAACTTCTATAAATCACAAATCAATCCCAAATTATATTTCATTGTTACACTTATATCATATACCTTATATTATACCCTTTAAGCCTCAAAATAATTATAACCTATAGTTTTATTTTTTTAAATAACCGAACACTATTCTAATTATCCTTCCACCACTTAACTTTTATATTCACCAAATTCTCCTCTTTATAACATATAGTTTTCTAATATCATCAAAACTATATATTATACATATGTCTTTATAAAACCTTATATATAATTCCAAAAATCACCAAACTATACCAAATGGTTATAAACATTATTCCTAACCTTATATTTTCTCCAAATCTCGGTTTGACCACATATGTTACCCATTTGTAACAATATCATAAAATATCTTATATTATACTTATATAACTCATATAAACTCCAAATTTAACCAAATAAATTTCTAAAAATTCCTAATAACCTAAGGTTTGTACTAAACTCCATTTAGTACCCCAAGTTTTCGGAAATTACATTATAGACCCATCTCTTTTAAATCTTTTACAATTTAATACTTATCGTAGTATAAGGTTGTACTTTTAATTTCTAAAATTCTCCAAACTTGGTCAAAGTCTCCTATATAGTCAACTTTGACTTCTAATACCAAATTGGAACCCACTCTTTCAGTAATTACCAAACTTAACCTATACTTTTCTATTTTTACAATTTTGACCCAAAACTTTATAAAATGTTATAATTTTTATTAAATTCATTTAAAAACCCTAAATTCCTCTATATTAAGCTCTCGGCCTAATATTTAGCTAGTAATTACCGTTTGACCCCAATTTTAATTATAAGCATAAATAAAACTAAATAAGCTTATAAACTTAAATAAAAATGGCCTAATGACATGGCCTTATTACAACCTTGAACTTGCAAAATAAATTACACAATAAATGTCTAAAATATAATACATACTCACGGCCTCACTTGTATTTGATTATTTTTCCACATAATGTCATAATTTGACCATTATGTTAATTAAATCTCTTAAATGACTAGCTTAATTTATCTTAGTCATTTTTTCCATTTTTAGGTCAATATGACCCTTATTTAATATTTCACTCTCGGCAATATTAATATATAAGCTTAGAAATTATAAAAATCATAGATTTAAGGTGTTTATACCTTGATTTGTCCTTGTATGCTCTCGGCCACTTGAGGAAAATCACCACATGATTTAGACATGTTTAATACACAAAAACAAGATATGGTTACACTCCAAGCTTGAGCTTAACCATAAGGAATAATTAATGTAAGATTTAAGGCAAAAATCACCTTAAAAATGCAAGGAGAGTTCAAGATGGTTTCGGCCTGAATCAAACACACCACAAGGTGTTAGATCCACCATATTGACATAGGAAATAGCTAGATCACAACAAGCTCTCTTGTTATTAGGTTTTACCTTGGAAAAATGCCTTAAAAGAGGGTATTTCCTTTGGATCTCGGCCACCCTTGCTCCAAATGGCTAACAAACTGATTGAACATGTAATTATGAAGATTATGAGTGTATAAACTCACAAAAATCAGAGGAAGAAAATCGGATGAAGAGTAGAGAAGCTTAAGGTATGTTTTTACCTTAAAATGAGATTTAGAGCAACCTTGGTCTCTAAACTTGTTTCATTCGAATTTGATTGATTTTCTAACCTTAGAACACTGAGAATAAGCCATAGGAACTGATTAGTCACGAGATCTAAGCATAGGTGGTAAGGAGATGAAGAAAAAGATCCAAAAACAAGCCTTAAACCATTAATTAGAAGCTTAGAAGTTAGGTTTACCTTCCCAACTGAAGAAGTTCGGTTGAGAGAGCTTGGGAGAGCTTGGAGGAGCTGCTTCACCGAATTGAATGCAGCTAGGAGAGAGAGAGAGTGACTAGAATTGGTAATATTAGGTTAAAAATGTGCTTTAGATTAGTTTATTGTCTCATAATTGGAGGTGACTCATCAAGGGATAAGGAGGGGACATGAGGTGGCTGATTGAAGAGAAAGGAGAGGCTCCCACGAATTCCCAGCTGGAGGAGTCAAATAATGGAGCTTAAAGGAGTGTATAAACTAATAAAAGGCAAAAGTGCCCTTAATTGGAGATATGTTGGTGTGCTGTCTATGCTGTGTACAAGTGGCGAAATGGAGCCTCTTGGCTGTAAATGTCGAACTCACATGGTCTAAGGGGTCAACTTTGACCTCTTGACCAATCTTAGTCAATATTGACTCATGTGGGCCCCTTTTAGGGTTTTATTAATATTTTAATATTAAATTTGTAAAAATTTGTAAAATTTGGAATTAAATTCCTAATATGATATATTGTGATATAATATCATATTTAAAGGTATTTATAACCTTTAAGCCCATTTAAAACCAGTTTAGAAGGCAATTTCACAAAAATGTGCTTTAAGGAGTTTTAGTGCACATTTTGTGTTGCAAGGTGTTTCTGAGCTTAGTTTTCTTTGATAATGGTTTTGTTGTGTTCCTTACTTCATATAATACTTAGGAATCCACTTTGGATCCTATGAGGTCATACAATCTTTATGGTGTCTAAAGCACCTTTTTGGCTTTACCGATCTTAAGGCATGTTTTGCCTTGTTGAGATCTTTAGATTGTTCCCCAGTAATATTTAGATGTTTATTAACCATCTTAGATCATTAATAATCATTAATTATATTTTAAAGGTTAGGGGTATTTCAGTCTACCCCCTTAAAAAGGCTTCGTCCCGAAGTCCTAAATCCTCTACAGTTCACCTAAGGAATCAAGTTTCACTAAGTAACCAATCAGTCCATCTCTAGGGAGTAACTCCCACTAGGTTCAAACCTAGTCTATACATACAGCATATATCAAAAAGCCATACCACATGGTATATACTCATTTATTTCATAGCACTAAACAAGGTGCACAACCAATTCATCAACAAAGTACTCAGCGGTACTATATATATATATTCTCAAACAGGTGCACTAAGGCACATACATAAAATGTATTCAACATATAATCATCCAAGCAAACATGTATGACGCAGCATACCAACAAAACACACCACCAAAACAAGACCTAATGCATAACATATGCGCAAGCCAAGTGGTGTCTACCCCCCTTAAAAAGGGTTTGACCACGAACCCGTACAAGTATCACAGCTACTACTCGAAGAGTGCGGGATACTTCGCTCTCATGGAGTCCTCTAACTCCCATGTAGCCTCCTCCACCTCATGGTTCGACCAGAGAACCTTGACCATGCTAACGGTCTTGTTCCTAGTCTGTCTCGTCTTCGTATCGAGAATGCGGAGTGGTACTTCCTCATATCGTAGAGCGGGGTCTAACTCTAAAGTCTCTGGCTGCAAAACGTGCGATGGGTGGGGCACATACTTCTTCAACTGTGAAACGTGAAATACGTCGTGCACCCTCCCGAGCTCTGCTGGCAAGTCCAGTCTGTAGGCTAATGGGCCCACTCGCTCCCTAATCGCATAAGGTCCAACATACTTTGGGCTCAACTTGCCCTTCTGCCCAAACCGGAATATCCCCTTCATGGGTGACACTCTGAGGAATACCATATCGTCGGTAGTGAACTCAATGTCCCTCATCTTGGTGTTTGCATATGATTTCTGCCGGTCCTGAGCTGCTTTCATGTTCTTCCTAATCTGTAGGACATCCTCCTTAATCTGCTCTAGGTACTCAGGTCCTAGAGGTCTCGCTGGCCTCATCCCAGCATAAGGGAGTCCTACATGGTCTACCATAAAGTTCCTGGAATGGTGGCATCTTAATCGAGGAGTGGTAGCTGTTGTTGTAGGCGAACTCTATCAGATGTAGTCGCTCTATCCAACTCCCCTGAAAGTCTAAGGCACATGCTCTCAGCATGTCCTCCAATGTCTGGATGGTCCTCTCACTCTGACCGTCGGTCTGTGGATGGAATGCCGTACTAAGCTTCAGCTTCGTACCCAAGGCTTCCTGAACCTGACCCTAGAATCTAGACAAGAATCGAGGGTCCCTATCAGAAACAATAGTCTTTGGCACACCATGGTGCCGGATCACCTCTTTCTGGAACAAGTCCGCTAACTTTGGGACCTTCCAGGTATCCTTCATAGCAACAAACTTAGCCACCTTCGTCAGACGGTCCACAATGACCCATATCGTGTTCAGTCCTTCCTTAGTCGGTGGGAGACCGACAACGAAATCCATCGAGATGTCCTCAAACTTCCAACAAGGAATAGGCATAGACTGCACTAAACCTCCGGGTCTCCTATGCTCAAACTTAACTTTCTGACAGGTCAAGCATCTAGTCACAAAGTCAGCTACATCCTTCTTCCTCCCGCTCCACCAGAAATGAACCTTCAAATCCTTATACATCTTCGAAGAACCGGGGTGAACGGATAAGGACGAGCAATGAGCCTCCTGGAGTATCTTCTCCTTCAAATCTGGAGAAGACTCCGGAATACACAAACGGCAATTCAGTCGAATCATGCCATCATTACACAGTTCAAAGTCATACTTCTGACTTTCGAAACAACCCTCTAACATTTTCTGCTTAATGCTCTCCATGTACTGATCACTCTCCTGTGCAGCTCGTATCTCATCAATCATACTACTGCTCGCTACCAGTGCAAATAATGAATGAGCTCTGCGGCTCAGGGCGTCGGCTACTACATTCGCCTTGCCCTCTTTGTATTTCAGATCTATGTCGTAGTCCTTCAAGAACTCGACCCATCTTCTCTGTCGCATGTTCAGCTCCTTCTGAGAGAAGAGATGCTGTAAACTCTTATGATCAGAGTAGATAGTGACTGTCACACCGTAAAGATGATGTCGCCAGATCTTCAAAGCGAAGACTACTGTGCCTAACTCAAGGTCGTGTGTGGGGTAATTCACCTCATGCTTCTTCAGCTGTCGGGATGCGTAGGCAACCACCTTCCCATGCTGAATAAGCACACAGCCTAGACCGGTTCCAGAGGCATCACAGTATACCTCGAACCCATCGATGCCCTCAGGGATAGTAAGAACGGGCGCCGATGTCAGGAGATCCTTCAGCGTCTGAAAGGACTGCTCACATTCTGCAGACCATAAGAACTGGGATTCCTTCTTCATGAGGTTAGTCATTGGTTTGGCCTCTTTGGAGAAGTCCTTCACGAACCTTCTATAGTAACCAGCCAAACCCAGAAAGCTGCGGACATCTGTAACTGTCTTTGGCCTTGGCCAACTCTTCACTGCCTCAATTTTAGCAGGATCTACAGATATCCCGTCTGCAGATATGATGTGTCCTAAAAATGACACGCTGTCTAACCAAAACTTACACTTCGAGAGCTTGGCATACAGCTGGTTCTTCCTCATAATATTCAACACCTGTCTCAAATGTATCTCATGATCTTCCCTGGTCTTCGAATAGATTAGAATGTCGTCGATGAACACCACAACTGAACTATCAAGCTGTTCTCTGAAGAGACAGTTCATCAAATCCATGAATATGGCTGGCGCATTCGTCAATCCGAATGGCATAACGGTGAACTCGTAGTGTCCATACCGTGTCCTGAAAGTTGTCTTCTCTATGTCACCCTCTGCAATCCTAATCTGATGGTAGCCAGATCTGAGATCTATCTTCGAGAACACACTGGCCCCTCTCAACTGGTCAAATAAGTCATCAATCCGTGGTAACGGGTACTTGTTCTTGACCGTGACCGCATTAAGCTCGCGGTAGTCGATGCAGAGTCGCATACTGCCGTCCTTCTTCTTCACGAATAATACTGGAGCACCCGAAGGAGAAACACTCGGTCGAATGAATCCCTTGTCGAGGAGGTCCTCCAACTGTACTTTCAACTCCCTCACACTACAAAAAAACTGTAGTATCACAGACGGAAAATTTCCTACGGAATTATTCCGTAGGTAAAAAGTATTTTCACCTACGGAATTTTATATTATTTCCGACGGATTACACACCAAATTCAGATACCATTACCTACGGAATTAATCCGTATGTAATAAGCATTAGTGACGGAATTCGGAAAAATTACACACCAAATTATTTCCGTAGGTAAAATTGTTTCAATATTTTACCGCGAATGCAATAAACTTATGGGGGAAATCAAATTACTAAATGTTATACTTTTAGTGACGGAATTTCCGTAGGTAAAAGTTTACTAATATAATATCTAGGCTATGATTATCAGCAACTAAATATTCCGTAGGTAATAACCTTTACTTACAAAATTTATTCTAAATATTCCGTAGGGAATGGTATATATTCTAAAATACAAATCACTACAAAAAAAAAATACCATTTACTAACACACACTTTTACTAACACATAATTTAATGTCTCTATAAGTATACTTTACCGATACATTATATATGTCTTTAAAAGGTGAATAACTTTTACTGACACATTTATTAATGTGTCAATACACACCATATTTTTACTGACATATGGTCACTAGTTTACTAACTTACAATTTTTTGAGTTAGTATAGTATGTAAGTTAATCAGTCACAACTTGTTAAAAGAACCAAAAATTGGCGGTAATATCTATATTCACTACACTAAAGAGCGCTAACACTCCTTCCTCTTTTCATTGACGATAGCGCAAAAAATTTCCCCAATTTCTTCTACGCCAGTGACCGAGAAGGAGAAAGAAATTGAATGAAGATGAAGGCTTGAATCCCGGAAAGAATGGGTGTGGACTGAACGGTAATGATTCTCGACTTTCCCCTCAATTTCTAGATTAGGGTTTATGTTCTTCACTCTATTTCATGTATCGATTCAACGGTTTCCTTCGCATCTGATATTATTGCTGTTGTGATTAAAGCAGTGCTGATTGTCGGAGTTTCTACTACCACCATCAGCGATTTGATTTATTCCGGTACCGACGAGCAGCCATTCTTGTACCCGTGGTATGTTGTTGTTATCGTCTTCCTCCTCATCCAGTCGCCTTCACTGTGTGTATCTCTCGCCCTTTGCAATATATTCTTCCTGTTATACGTGTGAGTGTTTCTGATGCTAGTTTCGAAGAGACTAATGCTGGTGACTGCTGAGTGTTTCTAATGCTTTCTATAGCGAGTTTTCCTGATGATTATTTTGTACTTTAGCTTGTCTGGGAGCGACGTACTGATGCATATGGTAATCGGTGGTGATTAATTATATGTTTTTTTGTCATAATAAATACTATAGCAGATAAGTGTGGAATGATGAGTGATCATTGGTCTCTGGAGAGTGATGACTTCTGCTTCGTAAATGGTTAACCCGTTAGTCTGCACATCGATTCCTCATCCAAATTCCAATAAAATAATGATCATCCAAATGAAGTAGTAACTTATTGACCACTAAGCTGTAAGTTACAGTATTTCCTAAATTACACAATAATGAAGAATAATCATCACACACTTTGCAAGACTTTCAATCAATGGCTTTCATGCTAATCAACAATCATAAATAATTACGATCGTCCCTTGTGCTCTTTAAGCTAAATACAGGAACGAAAAATTAGGAGCACAAAAGGCATGCTGAAACCGAGGTTATAGAGCACTCTTTTAGGGAAACGGGAGAAACATAATTAAGAATTTCAATTCAACTATCCCAACCAAACAAAACACTTATGTAAACTTTTAGATGAAAAACATCTGTGCATCACCTATGTTATAGTTTATCCATGTTGGACCTAATGACAAGATTAGTTTAAAATCTGTTCAAGCTTAGTTTGAATAAGTCGTTCTGTTAAGAGAGCTTACCAGTCACAGGTGGTTTTAAGGGTAATTATTCCTAGACACGTTTCATATTGCACCGCCCCTTGGATTCCTCAATGTCAGACTGTCCCGTCATCGGGCCTTGCTCTTTGTGGTGCGAATTCTTATTCTATATGCTCCCTTGATTTTTTTGGACTGGTAGTGGACATATTTTTCCCAAATAACTTGTTATGAACATTTTGTAACTAAAAGTGTGTTCTTTTATGTTCAGATTCTCTCTGATATGGCATGGACAATTTCAAGGAATCTTAGTTTTAGTTATTTGCGATGCTATGCCATGACGAAACCTTGACATGCTATCTGAATCTTTTGATAGCTGAAAGCATTGCTTGTTGATCCTCATTCCTTACCGGTTTAATTGCAAGTTTCTAACAATAGGCGGGTTGATTATCCTGAATTAAACAGTAAATGCTGAAATATCTAAGTTATCATGAATAAAAATGTTTGGTCACAATGGTGTATCGAATGTTTGTACAAGGTTAGCTCCAAAATGTAGTTGTAAATTATTTGCTCAATGACGAGTTGTAGTATGAAGCTTGCCTAGTTACTTGATTTCAATGGGGACCTTTCTTAATGAAGTGACATAGTCCCCGTGTATAATTATCAAAAGGATAAGGGAATTAGGTGAAGGTTTTGAGTTTTATTTCCTGAGATGTTATCTTGGGTTGAATGGGTAATATTTGCCCATGCTCTGAAGAATTAACTTGGAGTTGTGTTTTTTTTTGCATCTCAGACGTTTGATTTTGGGTACTTATAATCATTTAAGTCATTTTTAAATGTTATATTTCTTCTACTTTCCATTAATTGTATAACAGCAATCTCTAGATGTAATGTGTTCGTATAATGTCTTGAAAGTAATCAAGCATATCTTATTCGTGCTCTAATTCTAAAGTCTGTTTCAGGTACTTGTTGATAGGATCAATCTTCCAAGCATGCTGGTTAAAGGTAGCTTATTCACCTGCAGTGATGATGGAGCTGTGAACTTAATCTAAACTGTTGATGGGAGGTATTCACTTTCTTCTACATCATTTTTTGTGTCTGTATTTGTCTACAAAATTGGTTTCTCTATCCGAAGCATCTATTGGAAGGGATTTACATGGATGCATTGTAATTCTTAAGACATGTTTATATTATGCTCTAGCTAGCAATTGCTAGACCTGTCAAATCGTATTTTCATATCGTGTATACGCTAGAAACGATACACGACACGAAATTTTTATGAAGGTACATGGTATACGACACGAAATTATTTTCGTATATGGAATACTATATACGAAAACGAAATGCAAAAAACCTGTAAACAAAACGAAATATACGAAATTAATTCGTGTATACACGAATAAAAGAAATAAACTAGCAACACGAAAGTAACTAAAATTCCAAAACTGAAACATACTTAATATAGATTTAGTCCGGCACAAACTCACTATAAAGTGCAAAAAGTCGAAGAAATGCAAAAAATCTGTTTCCTCATATCAAAAGTTGTAACAATCAAACTCAAACTCACTAACATTTAACAAAACAGTGAGTCTAATGGATCAAAAATAACAAAAGCTTCATCAACTTTCTTCATTGTTCTCTAGAAGCTGGAGATGAAGCTGGAATAATGGAACTTGACTCTTTGTCCACAAGTGTGAGTTCATTTAACTCCTTCGCCAAATCATCTTCCTCCTTGATCACTACAACCATTGAAAAAAATAGATAAGATACTCAAAAAAATACAAGCATTTGAAACTATAAGAAATTCTATGTGATTTCATGTTTGAGATATTATCAATATATTTAGAGTTAACTAAGTTAGTTAGCATAATTCCTTTTTTTACTCAATGTAATCCAGAGTGAGTTGTAACAGAAAAAAAAATTTAAACTATTGTTAAATCGCCAAGATAAGAAAATCTGATTTGTTCTTATCAAAATATTTAGAGTTAACTAAGTTAATTAGCATAATTCATTTTTCTACTCAATGTAATCTTAGATTGAATGAGGTGCGACAGAAAAAATATTTAAAAGAAGAAAAATCGGATTTGTTCTTGTCAAAATATTAAGAGTTAACTAAGTTAATTAGCATAATTCCTTTTTCTTAGATTGGGTGAGGAACGACAGAAAAAAAATTAAAACTTATGTTAAATAGCGAAGAGAAGAAAAATCTGATTTGTTCTTATGAAAATATTCAGAGTTAATTAAGTTAATTCCTTTTTTTACTCAAATATAATCTTAGATTGGGACAAAAAAAACTATTGTTAAATTGTCGAGAGAAGAAGATAAGTACCGGTTCTGAAATCAACTGTAGTTTTCCCGTCATCTTCAGTGGAGACGCAACTTCTCTCAGTGATTTATCTCTGCAATTTGCGGAGCACAGATAAAAGAAGAAGATAAACGTCAGATTGTGATGCAAAATCAAAATTACCGTGAGTGTTGCAACAATACCGTGAGTGAGGTGGGACAGAAGAAAATCAAAAATGAAAAGAAGATAAGTTGATGTGTAATACCAGTTTCTGGAATGAACTGTGTGCCTCTTCAATCAGGAAGATAAGTTTGTGAACAATCACGTTCTGGAATGAACTGCGAGAAGTGCAGTGTGCAGGTTGTACCTGTTTGTGAGTGGGTACTGAGGTGGTGTTTGCTTCCGAGTTCCAGTGATTTGTGTCTCTGTTGAACCGTTTAAATACTGTGTTGGAATAGAAAAAAAACAAGTGAAAACTGAAAAGGTATAGCTGTCCGTTTAATTTTCTTTCTTGAAAGTTGTAGAAGTCATAATTTGGATCAAAGAGGGAGAATATTTGAAAGCATGGTTGGGACATGGGAAGAGAAGAGATGAAGATGAAGTCGCCAGATATGGGGAGGGAAAATAAGGAGAGCGGGAGTGGAGAGGAATGTCGCTTCGACGCTTCGGTAGTGGAGAGGAATGAACTGGCAAGGTTTTTTTTTAATAATAAACTGGCAAGGTTGATTCCTCTTCTTTCTTGGAAGTTGATTGATAATTACAGATCTCATCAGTGATCAGACAGACACGCCCCTTTTTATTTTGAGAAGTGCAAACGAAAAGATGAGAGAGTCTAATCGTACAAAATAAATTTATACTTTTCAAAGTTTCAAAGTTAAATACTACTATTTAAAAAAGAATAATTATTAGGTGTATTATTTGATTAAATTGATTTATTTTTTTTACAGGTATTTTGTGTATACACGATATGTATTTTATTAGATACGGTAAACGACACGTTAATAAATCGTGTATACACGATACACGACACGAAATTAGTTTCGTGTATAAAATCAAATACCTATACATGCTAATGTCGTGTCGTGTTTCGGGTCGTATATTCATTTTCGTTCCTTTTTTGACAGGCCTAGCAATTGCCATTTTAATTTTGCTCTAGTGAGACGTGAGAAATTATCTATAGTTCTTGGTGTCTTGGTATCCCAAATTAGATGAGAGTTTCAACATAGTCTATTCTGTTAAGTATATCTGGACTTTATTCTTTTGCATGTTCTTCATAATCGGTGCTACACTAAAGGAAGTTTTTTATCTATCTTTGTTGATGTAGACATATAACATGTGGATTTCAGTGATCATTTTCTTGAATGACACAGTGAATATATCATTGATCTGGTTAGGGATCTGGGGATCTTATGCCAACAACTTTCTTCTTGATTCCATATCTGGAGCCTAGGTAGTCCCGGATAATGGTGTGACATTCTCAACTACTTTAGGTTCAATAATAAATAGAACGGTTTCCACACTGCCTCATATTGAAATGCTCCATCAAAGCTACTTCTGCCATTTGCAGATTGGGTCAGTCAAGATGAGATTAAGAGTGCACTGCTAACATTGGCTGAATTATTTGGTCAATTCAAACATGGCACTTCAACCAATGCTACTGGATCTGTTGGTGGATCTTCAAAGGCTACTAATTGTGACTCACATATCGAAGATGACGAGCTTGATTCTGATGACGATCTTTGTTGAAGGTATGGGTCTTATACTTTAAACTTAATTTTGACAATCCTTTTTTCTTGAGTCCTGATGACCTGAAAATCAGTGAGACTGAACTAGAATTTGCATTTGTTTTTGCATTATTATGAAACATGTTCGGTTGTGAATTATTTGCTGCATGATGATAGATTGACAAAGTGGATGCGTTGACTAATTATTTGGGTTATTCTACTACATGTGTATGTCAATCATCTAGCTAACTAGGTTTTTTTTAATCAAATACGGAATACCAGTGATTAAGATACATATCATCATCAGTAATTGAACTTTGGGTTTGTACGTACCGGCTGACCAATAGGAGCTCCATTCTTGAATGCTGATAATGATGATGATCATCGGAGATGAAAAGTTGAACATCGGATGTATTTAGTTAAGTTAATAATGTCTCCAGCAAATTAACCAATTGAAGTGGAGGGGGCGTCAAGTGCATACGAATTGGAGCAATTGTAAGCCGTTTGCTGTCTGTAGTATACCTTATATATAGCTACCGTTTCCAGGTAGCAATTGTGATTGCTGGTTTGTCTGATAATACCTTCATCATTAATTGTGATATGCTGATTGCCGGTTTGTACGAGAATACCTTCAGCATAGTATTCGTAATCCGGTCCAGACTTTGTTTAATAATCTCTTGAGTCTATATTTATTTTCTATCAATGTTTGATACTCTATTGTTTTCTATTTTTATTATAGCGAGACATCCATTCTTTATCTAACGGAGAGGAGAAGAATATTTTTAAGTGTGTATATGGCAGTATATGGACCAAGTTCATGCTTCAACCCTTGATTCTTTTTGGGGTTACATTGCAAGTGGTTTGTTGTTGAACCGTGGACTGATTATGAGCTATGCTTTTTTTTGCAGATTTGGAAGTAGCTGGATTCCAGGGATACGGAGCTCTCAACTGAAGAATGTGTGTTTTTATGATGCAAATGTGAAAATGATTGTCATAGTGATCGGTAAACCTGAATACTATAAAACTTTTGTTAGGATATGGGTGTTGCAGTATACCTATTCTTACGAGAACCATTTGCTAGCTAGTTATGAAGAATATTTTGTGAATGTTGCGAGTATGGATAAAACTACTTTATGTAGCACTTTGTAAAGGCTACTCCTAAGTGTTTCAGCTATGAATGTAATAGTTGTTTATATTATTCAGGATATGTGTCTTGTTTGTGAAAATTATTAGGTATAAAACATTTCGTAGGTGATATAACAATATGAAAGATTTCGTAGGTAATAAGACTATCTGAGACGGAATTTTCCGTAGGTGATAAGTGATTCAGAGGTGAAATATTTCGTAGGTAATAATATCTTAAACATGAAAATTCCATAGGTAATAATCATTTCTGCGACGGAAATTGCCGTCGGTGATAACCGTTATCTGAGACGGAATTTTCCGTAGGTGATAACTATTTTCTGAGACGGAAATTTCCGTAGGTAAAAGTTCATAATATCACCGACGGAATTTGTTTTCATAGACGGAATAGTATTACCGACCCGTTTATTACAGACGGAATTTTGCTACGGAATTTTCCGTCTATGATTGTCATTACATACGGAATTTTAGCTTTTACATACGGAATATTCCGTATGTGATACTGTTGTTTTCTTGTAGTGTCATCTCAGCTGGTGCCATACGGTAGGATGCCTTAGCAATAGGGCCCGTACCTGGCAATAAATCAACGGCGAACTCAACCTCACGCACAGGCGGCATGCCTAGCAACTCATCAGGAAACACATCGGGAAAGTCTGCCACGACTGGAATGTCTACATCCATCTCGTCGCACTGTCTCGTGTCCTGTACATAACAGAGGAAGGCTTGTCGGCCCTTCCTAACGTCCTTCATCAGGGACAACGCTGACACGATCTTGACAGTCGGCTCTCTCCTCACACTGTGGTACGACACTGTCCTGCCGCTCGGCCCTTTCAGTAGTAGTCGATGCTCTGCACAATGAAGGCGGCCCTTATGCTTCTATAGCCAATCCATACCCACTATAATGTCGAAGCCCAAGTTCTTAAACTCAATCAAATCAATGGGAAAAGTCTCATTCATAATACTGATCTCTGACCCTAAGTACTACCTGGTGCAACCTACTTTCTCCTTCGATGGAAGGGTGACTGAAAAGTCTGAAAGCTGTTCGGGGGCAGCCCCCAGCTTCATAGCAAATGCCAAGGAAATGAAAGAATGTGAAGCCCCTGAGTCGAACAATACAGAAGCACTAACACCATCAACAGGAAAGGTACCTGAGATCATCTCTCGTATTAGCATCGAGTCCCAACAAATCAGTAATCTACTGTTGGTTGTACTCGTCATACCTGTGATGACATTACCGGACTCCTTGGCTTGCGCCATATCTTAGATGCAGATGGTACCCTCCTTTCCATTTTCGTAGCCTGAAGTTATGAATCAACGATATCAACAAACTGAACACATATGCTTGAAGGCATAAAACTCTTATTTCATTCATTCAATTGTATTATACAAGGTTACACACTTAGCTACTGCTATTACATCAGTACTGTCTGAAAGTCAAATTTAAACGGTGCAGAGTGGATTTATCGTGAGTGATTAGTGCTGGTGAAATTGATAAAAGAAAGAAATTAATACTCAAAATATCCGTCGGGCTGCAAATAAAAACCCGGTCGCAGTAGTATAGAAGACAGAAGCGGCCGGGGTCAAACCGTGGGACTTATAGCGAGATAAAATAGTTCCTAAGCTTGTCACAAAAGGGGGGAAGTTAATTGACTTGTTTTAGAGAAAATATTAAGCAGATTAGAAAACTGAGTGCAGATGAATTAAATGGAACTCCGGGTTTACGTTTTATATAATCTGATTAATTATGCTATCTCTACCGGTTTAATGTATTAGTTTGGCAAAATTCCTGTTATTATCCTAAGGACTAAGTCATAGACCCTTAAGAACTCGTTTACCAGAAAATGCTCGGTCTAATCAAGGTTCGAGCAATACTATGTAAACGGACGTTAAATTCGAGGAATTTTAATTGCATCTGAAAATACTAACCTATTAAATCATAATAAGCTTTCTCCAGATTTACGGCTTAATTAACCTGTCTATTTATCACCTGGTCTGATCAAAATAGACTTAGGAAAGCTTTTTAATAAATTCATGTAATTTATTAAAATGGTGGGAGAAACCTTTAAGCGTAACAAACTGTATTTATTTTAACCGGTAGAAATATTGATTACATAATTAAACAAACCATAATAAAAACCTTTGCCCGGAGCAAATCCTCCTTAGCCTGACATATTAACTGGTAATAAGTCAGACAGAGGTTGGACGTAATAATACACGGAGACGTGAATAGTGAATGGAGAAATGAAGAGAACGAAGAGTGAAACATGTACGTAGGTTATTGTATGTGGAGGGTGAATTGGAGAGTTAGAGAACTGGGACTGAATGGAGTGTTGAGATGTACGGGAGTGTTACTGGAAGAGAATGAGATGAGATGAGCGTGAGTGATTTTCTGGTTTCTCCGTGCACTCGTACAAGGTTGCAGTAAATGGGTATTTATAGAGGAAAGGAAGAGGTAGTCTTCCGTAGAGGATTTGCAGTTGATTGCTTCACTGATTGCTTCATTGATTGCTTCATTTATTGCAGGGGACAGAGCCGAAACGCGTGAGCGATTTAAGGTAGGCGGAGCAGATATTGCGAGTTGCAGAGTCGGCGAAGAAGAAAACTGTTTCGTGACTGATTTTAGTGTTGTCCGCCTAAGCAACCGCCTCTGTTTGGGCGGTTTTATGACGTCCGCCTGAACAACCGCCTCTGTTTGGGCGGTTCCCTGTGTGTCCGCCTCTAAGTCCGCCTGGCAATAGGCGGTTGCCTCATGCCTTGACCGCCTGGTGTCCGCCTGTCTATAGGCGTTGCCTCATGTGGTGTCCGCCTCTTTAGGCGGTTGTGTAGGCGGTTCCTTAGGCGGTCACAAGTGTGACCGTGACCTATTTTCCTTCAAACTTCGACCGGCTCTAGATTCTTCGTTTGGACCCCGTTTTCTGAGCCGTTTGCGTCTATGCGTTCGTCTCTTCGTCTACTTCACTCCCGGCTTGGTTTTCCTCATGTTAAACCAATAATTTGTGAGATAAACAATAAAACATAAACTAGAGGAAAACTAACCGAAGTGGAGAAATGAGCAAGAAAAGTGCTAATATTATATATGAAATACACCTAATAAACATGCTCATTGGACACTTATCACACCCCCACACTTATCTTTTTGCTTGTCCTCAAGCAAAACCACGTACCTAAGCAAGTAGGAAATGCTCAATACTAACAAATATTATTATGAAGGGTAGGATAAACATGATCTTTAAACTTTTGAGGAGTGTGAAAAATACTGCTGGTGGCATAGGTGTGCTCAGGGTAAAAATAAAATATAGAGTTTCGGGGTATGATCTAAGGTACTTCAATGTTTCTTTTGTACTCTGAGAACTTTTACCATGGCCAACTTCTCTCAAGAATGGGCATTGAGGAGAAAACAAAAGGAAAAATAGATTTATGCATTTGTTTCACTTTTGAAGAGATGAGAAAATAAGGCATCACGCCTTTGTATTAAGAACACTCAACTCTCTTTGTTGGTTACCAATGGTGTCTCGCAAGTCCCTTATTATTTTTTTTTTCTTTTTCTTTTTTTTAACAGAGAAGTACCCCTTAGCAATCCCTAAGAGAGAAGACAGAAAGAAACCCTGAGCAATAAAATCCAACCATTTGCAGATTATTTGGTCACACCGCATATAAAATGCTCCTCAAAAGTAATCAAAATTTTAAAATTTGTACCATTTATCCCACAATTCATAATAGTATTGTTTTTAAAGAGAACAACCTACATTAGCAGGGTACATAATTTTAATTTTTGAACAAATGCAAGATAAGCAGAGAGATTTAACATTTAAGCACAAAATGCCCTGAAAAGGCTCTTCCCCCACACTTAAGCTTAAGCAATGCCCTCATTGCGTAGATGAATAAAATTAATAGGGCATGCAATTAAAAAGGAAAGAGTGTACTCCCCAGATTTCGTAGAGTGTGTAGAGCTCCCCCACACTTGAGTGCAGCTGTGGAATGTCATGAATTGAACCTGTAAAGAATATTCTACACAGCGAGAAGAACTCAAGTGAAACCTGCATTTTATTATAACAAATAAAAGGGAAATATAGTACAAAAAAGAAAATAACATTAAATTAAAGGAAAGACAAAAGATAGATAGTGGGTTGCCTCCCACCGAGCTGCCCGGGTTTAACGTCTCTAGCTAGACGTATTTGACCAAGCTTTAGTTTGGAGAAGAGTTCGAGGGCGAGTTGTCCCGCTGTTCTTGGACAAAATAAGTTGCAGATAGGTCAGTTGAAATATTAGAATGAGAATTATACCTTTTAAGACGTGCCCCGTTGACCTTGAAAGTTTCGCCTTGTTTGTTCTGGAGTTCAAAGGCACCGTACGGAGTCACACTAACAATCTGGAAAGGGCCGGCCCAATGAGACTTGAGTTTCCCAGGGAAGATCCTTAATTGAGTTAATAAGAGAACCCAATCACCAATTTCGAAGTCCCTTTGAGGATCATCCTGTCATGGAACTTTTGGTGCGCTCTTTATAAATCTTGCATTCTGGTAAGCCTGATCTCTCAGCTCTTCTAATTCGGAAAGTTGGAATTTCCTTTTCTCCCTAGAAATTAAGTCAAAGTTTAGGGCCTTGATTGCCCAATATGCCTTATGCTCCACTCTACAGGCAGTGGCACGCTTTCCCATAGACCAGCTTAAAAGGAGACATCCCGATGGGAGTCTTGAATGCAGTGCGGTAAGCCCAAAGCGCATCATCCAGCTTAAGTGCCCAATCCTTTCGTGATGAGTTAACCGTCTTCTGGAGGATCCATTTTAACTCACGGTTGGAAACTTCTGCTTGGCCGTTTGTCTGGGGGTGATAAGGTAAAGCTACCTTGTGACGTACCCCGTACTTAACCATAAGCGCTTCAAATAAACGGTTGCAGAAGTGATCCTCCGTCACTGATAATAATTCTAGGCACGCCAAAACGGGTAAAGATGTGCTTCTTGAGGAACCTGGTTACTGTCTTTGCATCAGCATGATGACAGGGTATGGCTTCTACCCATTTCGACACGTAATCAACTGCCACTAAAACATATTGGTGGCCCTGCGAGGAAGGGAACGGTCCCATAAAATCAATGCCCCAACAATCAAAGAGCTCCACTTCTAGTATCCCCTGTTGTGGCATTTCATGTCTCCTGGATGTGTTACCCATTTTCTGACAATTATCACATTGTTTGCAGAATTGGTACACATCTTTATGAAGGGTCGGCCAATAAAATCCTGAGGCCAGGATCTTAGCTGCGGTCCTTGTGGGTCCATGGTGACCTCCGGCTTCCCGTGAGTGACAAAAATGTATGACGCTTGAAACCTCATCTTCCGGGAGACATCGTCGAATCAACCCATCAGCACTAACTCGGAACAAATACGGATCCTCCCAGAAATAATGCCTTGAGTCAGAAAGAAATTTCTTCTTCTGGGAGTAGGATAGATCATAGGGTACTGTTCCAGAGACTAAATAATTGGCCAGGTCCGCATACCATGGCTCCTGTACCTTGGTGATTGAGAAGACAGTCTCATCGGGGAAGAATTCGTTGATAGGCACACTATCCGTAGGAGTCACCAATAGAGAGATGGTCAGCGACAACATTCAATTTCCGCTCTTATCTTTGACTTCGATGTCAAACTCTTGAAGTAGAAGAATCCAGCGCAACAAGCGAGGCTTGGCTTCTTGTTTTGTAAATAGTATTTGAGAGCGGAGTGGTCTGTATGCACGATGACTTTGCTTCCCCATAAGTATGATCTGAACTTATCAAGGGAGAAAACTATAGCCAGAAGTTCTTTTTCGGTGGTCGTATAGTTTCTGGGCGTCTTTAGTGTTCTGCTGGCATAAGCGATCACTCTAAAATTTTCTCTTTTTCTGGCATAGAGCTGCCCCCACGGCGTAGTCACTTGCATCACACATGATCTCAAACGGAAGAGACCAATCAGGTGGTATGACAACAGGTGCTGACACCAATTTTTGTGTTATAGTTTGGAAAGCAGCTGAACACCTTTCATCAAAATGAAACGGGGCATCTTTCTGTAGCAGGTCGGTCAATGGTTTGCTGATTTTGGAGAAGTCTTGTATAAACCGCCGATAAAATCCTGCATGCCCTAGAAACGCTCGTATATCTCTGACAGTAGTTGGTGCTGGTAACTTCTCGATAACCTCTACCTTGGCTTTATCCACCTCTATTCCTTTTGCTGATATTTTATGTCCAAGGACGATCCCGTCCTTGACCATAAAATGACATTTCTCCCAGTTTAAAACGAGATTCGTATCCTCACACCGTCTTAGGATCAAATCAAGTTGTGCCAAGCATTTGTCGAAACTAGAGCCATAGACTGAGAAGTCGTCCATAAAGACTTCTATGCTCTGCTCGATGAAATCAGCAAATATTGCTTGCATACATCTCTGGAAGGTAGCAGGGGCATTGCACAGACCGAAAGGCATTCGTCTGTATGCAAAGGTACCGTAAGGACAAGTGAAGGTTGTCTTGTCCTGGTCCTGGTGCGATTGGATTTGGAAATACCCTGAGAACCCATCTAGAAAACAGTAGTACTCTTGCCCTGCTAGTCGCTCCAACATCTGGTCGATAAAGGGGAGAGGGAAATGATCCTTTCTGGTTGCCAAGTTCAAACGCCGATAGTCAATACACATGCGCCATCCTGTGATCTTTCTTTGAGGGATAGTCTCTCCCTTTTCATTAATAACAGCTTCGATGCCCCCCTTCTTGGGGACAACTTGAACAGGACTGACCCATGGACTGTCAGAAATTGGATAAATGATGTTCGCGTCAAGGAGTTTCAGAACCTCCTTTCGAACTACCTCCTTGAGGTTAGGGTTTAGCCGGCGTTGAGGTTGCCTGATAGACTTGTAGTTTTCCTCCATATAGATATGGTGCGTGCAATAGGGGTCAATTCCTTTGATATCAGCAATAGTCCACCCGATTGCTGTCTTGTGCTTCTTTAATACCTCAAGTAACCTCGTTTCCTCCCCGGAATTCAGAGAAGAGGAAATAATGACAGGCAGATGGTCATTTTCAGCTAGGAAGGCATACTTGAGGTTAGAGGGTATTTCTTTAAGCTCGAGTTCAGGTGGTTGTTCCACTGATGGAATTGATTTTTGAGGTTTTCTGTCGAGTTCTTCGATTGGTGGCCGGTACGCTTGATAACCAGCCCTTCCTTTTTCTACGTACGCCAGCATGGCGTTAACTTCCGGATCCTCCACCTTTTCTTCTAGAGAAGTAAATAATACTCGCTATAGCGGTTCAGTTTCATCTTCCAAGATGGAAGATGGGGAATACATGTCCTCATCTGTAGCAAAATCGCTTTCCTCCTCCTCATCATCTGTGAATCCCACTGCCTTAGCATGAGGAGAAAAGTTTGAGCTTTTCTTCATCATTTTCTGCATGTCGAATTCAATCGTTTCATCCTCGTACCGAAGAGTGATTTTCCCATCATGGACGTCAATGATGGCTTTGGCGGTACTCAGAAACGGTCGACCTAGGATTAGGGGAACCTCAACATCATCCATTTCTAGAATGACGAAATCAGCTGGAAAGATAAAGCGAGATACTCCAACTACCAGATCCCGGACTATGCCCATGGGCTTGATCTCTGATCTGTCTGCTAGTTGGAGTTTGAAAGGAACCGGTTGCATTTCTCCTCCTTTTACTTTCAAGAAGGTGGCATATGGCATGATATTAATGCTGGCTCCTAGGTCGCATAGACCACTTCCACAGTCCACTCCTCCTATAAAACACGGGATCACGGGATTCCCCGGATCTGTTTGTTTGGGGGGAAGTGCTCGAAGAAGGGCCGCAGAGCATTCCTCCGTGAGGTGCACTGTCTCTTTCCCAGGTTTCTTCTTCTTCTTTGTCAAGAGATCCTTTAGAAATTTGGCGTAGTTAGGCATCTCTTGCAAAGCATCAAGTATAGGTATGTCGAGAGTCAGTTTCTTGAAAATACTCAAGAATTTAGAGAACTGCTCGTCGAGGTGTTTCTTTTTCATTCTGTTCGGAAATGGGAGTTCACTGTTTTTATGAGTGGAAGTTGGGATGTCGAAGGTAACTCGAGATGGAGGTGGAGTAACAGGAGTAGGAACTTGGATTTCTGAGGGAGGTGAAGTTGGTTTGATGGTTTCTTCAACATTGATATAGGTCTCTTCAAGATTTTCTTTTTCTTTTCCTTTGCTGGCGGCAAGTTCCCTTCCACTCCTTAAGGAGACTGCACACAAGTTTGTTGATTGAAATGTGCCATCGTCTATAAGGATTGAATTCGCTTGTTCCTTTGGATTGGGGTTAGTCTGTGAAGGGAATTGACCAGGTGGTCTTTGTTGAGTGAGTAACTGTTGGATCTGAGATTGCAAGGCTTTTTGGTCTTTGCGCAGAGCTGCGACCTCTTCTTGCGTATCTCTGGATTTACCCATCATAGCCTTGAACATCTCTTGCATTTGAGACATTTCAGACTCAGGATTCGAAGGAGGCTGAGTTGATCGACTCGATGAAGCTTCATTGCCATAAGGCTGCTGTTGATATTGCCTTTGGCCTCCTTGGAAATTGGACTGAGGTCTGTAGTTTTGGGATGTTTATAGGGTATGTGGGTTCTGGATATTTTCTGTGTTTGAGTAGCGAATGTTGGATTGCATGTTACGTTGCCATGGTTGTTTGTATCCTGAATTGTTGGTGATGTAGTTTGCCTCCTCCGCTGCTTTCAATTCTTGTAGTTGGGGGCATTGTTCATAGTCATGAGGCCCGCAACATTGCGTACAAAAATTAGTTGGAGATGGTTGGGATAGAGGAGCGTAGCCTGGAGGGGTAGTAGGTGTTCGGGAAATTATCGACTTAGCTTGCTGGGGGAAGGAATTCATAGCCATCTGCTCAACCACTTTTTGCAGAGTACTGACTTTTGTTGCCTGCTGAGCATTGCTCTCCATGAGTTGCTCATGGCTTTTCATCAATTGGTCGAACTTGTTATCACTCTCCCCAACATGATATAATCCTGGAGTACCGCTCCTTGATCCACCGGAGGCCCAGTCTCTGATTTCCTCACAGAGAGATTCCATGCTGTTCAGAAATTGTGCTCCTGGCTTTTTCAAAATGTCAGCCCCTAACGAAGATAGCACCATTGTTCTGCACGGACCGATCAAGCCCTTGTAGAACAATTGTGATACTTGTTCTTTCGTCAGACCATGGTGAGGACAAGTAAGTAGTAGACCTTTGAAACGGTCCCAAGTCTCACAAATATTCTCCGACCCTGGTTGCTTGAAATTATAGATTTCAGCAATCATCTCCAATGTTCGGCTCGGGGGTAGGAATTTGTCGTAGAACTTGGTGGCCATGTCGTCCCATGTACCGATGGTACTTGGTGTCAGGCTATGATACCACTTGCTCGCGTTTCCCGTCAGGCTGTGTGGGAATAATGACAATCTTGCATATTGAAGTACTGCATCGGTTGCAGTAAGACTGTTGGCATGTTGCAAGAATTTTGTAACATGTAACAGGGCTTCGTCTGGACTGGTTCCATCAAACATGCCCAACTCTTTCACACATCTGATTTGATGATATGGCTTCAGCTTCTGCCATTCATCGTATTCAGATGGGCTGAGGTGAGGAAGGATGATAGCAGGCTGCTGTCCTTAGTTAGACGGCCTGTTGATATTTCGAACTGTCACTGGTGTAGATGCCATGTTAGCTTCCGGGTCAGAATCTATCACTGTGGTGGTAATGTTCTGTTGAGTTCGTCTCTGCCTTAGGGTACGCAGAAAGGTTCTCTCGATCTCTGGATTATAACCAACCGTGTGATTATTAATATTTTCTGGGAGACTGTTTGACCTGGTAAAAGGCATTCACCACTCAAAACAGAGAAAAGAAACTGGTTATGTGTTAGAATAAATAAAAATGTTAGGAATTAGTAGACAGAATTTTAAAGTTAGTAGTTAGGGACAATGGAAAGAAATAACAGAAAATTGAAATGACAATGGAAAGAAATGACAATGGAACGAAATGACAGGAAATTTTAAGTTAGTAGTTAGAGACAATGGAATATTAAAGGACAATGGAATTGAAATGACAGAAATAAATGACAATAATATTAAGATGTTAGGAGTTAGATGTCCAAAGTCCGAAGTCAAATGTCCAAGTCAGATCAGAAGTCCGATGTCCAAGTCAGGTTATTAACAAGATAATATTGACAGATTATTATAATATAACAGGTGAATTAACCGGGGCTTAGGGACTAGATTAAATCAAGTACCCGGCAACGGCGCCATTTTGCAGAGTGGATTTATCGTGAGTGATTAGTGCTGGTGAAATTGATAAAAGAAAGAAATTAATACTCAAAATATCTGTCGGGCTGCAAATAAAAACCCGGTCGCAGTAGTATAGAAGACAGAAGCGGCCGGGGTCAAACCGTGGGACTTATAGCGAGATAAAATAGTTCCTAAGCTTGTCACAAAAGGGGGGAAGTTAATTGACTTGTTTTAGAGAAAATATTAAGCGGATTAGAAAACTGAGTGCAGATGAATTAAATGGAACTCCGGGTTTAGGTTTTATATAATCTGATTAATTATGCTATCTCTACCGGTTTAATGTATTAGTTTGGCAAAATTCCTGTTATTATCCTAAGGACTAAGTCATAGACCCTTAAGAACTCGTTTACCAGAAAATGCTCGGTCTAATCAAGGTTCGAGCAATACTATGTAAACGGACGTTAAATTCGAGGAATTTTAATTGCATCTGAAAATACTAACCTATTAAATCATAATAAGCTTTCTCCAGATTTACGGCTTAATTAACCTGTCTATTTATCACCTGGTCTGATCAAAATAGACTTAGGAAAGCATTTTAATAAATTCATGTAATTTATTAAAATGGTGAGAGAAACCTTTAAGCGTAACAAACTGTATTTATTTTAACCGGTAGAAATATTGATTACATAATTAAACAAACCATAATAAAAACCTTTGCCCGGAGCAAATCCTCCTTAGCCTGACATATTAACTGGTAATAAGTCAGACAGAGGTTGGACGTAATAATAGCACGGAGACGTGAATAGTGAATGGAGAAATGAAGAGAACGAAGAGTGAAACATGTACGTAGGTTATTGTATGTGGATTGGGTGAATTGGAGAGTTAGAGAACTGGGAACTGAATGGAGTGTTGAGATGTACGGGAGTGTTTTACTGGAAGAGAATGAGATGAGATGAGCGTGAGTGATTTTCTGGTTTTCTCCGTGCACTCGTACAAGGTTGCAGTAAATGGGTATTTATAGAGGAAAGGAAGAGGTAGTCTTTCGTAGAGGATTTGCAGTTGATTGCTTCACTGATTGCTTCATTGATTGCTTCATTTATTGCAGGGGACAGAGCCGAAACGCGTGAGCGATTTAAGGTAGGTGGAGCAGATATTGCGAGTTGCAGAGTCGGTGCGAAGAAGAAAACTGTTTCGTGACTGATTTTAGTGTTGTCCGCCTAAGCAACCGCCTCTGTTTGGGCGGTTTTATGCACGTCCGCCTGAACAACCGCCTCTGTTTGGGCGGTTCCCTTGTGTTGTCCGCCTCTAAGTCCGCCTGGCAATAGGCAGTTGCCTCATGCCTTGACCGCCTGGTGTCCGCCTGTCTATAGGCGGTTGCCTCATGTGGCGTCCGCCTGCCTTTAGGCGGTTGTGTAGGCGGTTCCTTAGGCGGTCACAAGTGTGACCGTGACCTATTTTCCTTCAAACTTCGACCGGCTCTAGATTCTTCGTTTGGACCCCGTTTTCTGAGCCGTTTGCGTCTATGCGTTTGTCTCTTCGTCTACTTCACTCCCGGCTTGGTTTTCCTCATGTTAAACCAATAATTTGTGAGATAAACAATAAAACATAAACTAGAGGAAAACTAACCGAAGTGGAGAAATGAGCAAGAAAAGTGCTAATATTATATATGAAATACACCTAATAAACATGCTCATTGGACACTTATCAAACGGCCAGGTCGGATGTGGGTATCGTTCACTAAAGCTGGTGGGGCGGTATTGAGCTTAATGCTCTTAATACCATGGTATACAAGCCTAGCCTCTCCACCAAATACCAACACATCCCCAGACTTGAGGATGATCTTGCTTGCTAGATCCATCCTTTTCTGGTCTCCATAGATGAACTCAGCATCATCGCCGATGGAGAATGACACAACCGGTATTCCTTTGGTGATGGACTCGGTTGTCTCATCACTGTCCTGGTGCATCCCAAGCTTTCCTCCCTGCTCGTAGTAGTTGATGATGCAAACGTTAGGTGTCATATTGGGTAATGGAAAAGCCTCACAGTTTTGAGCAATATCCATTGCTTTTCTTACTAAGGTTAGGAAACTCTCAGGTATCCTAGGTATAGATACGCCACCTACCATCCTCACCTCTCGATATACCCTAGCTTGTGGATCCCAATCTTTCCCTAAGCACATCATATGCAGTTTCATTCTAGAACCATTATTAAATACAGGGGTATAAAATCCTCCTATGCCCTTACCCAAAGTTCTACACTCATTTACTATGGCGATTTGCTCATCTAGGCTTAGGAACACTCTGAGAAGTATCATGCCCGGTCTGACTACATGACACAACTCACTAGGGTACTCCCGTCTTTCCTCCACGGGTCTAGGTGATCTCTGTCTTGTAAGTGTGGGATAGCAGATGTCGAAGTCTCCTAAGAGGTAACAGGTTTCCTAGATAAGTTGTTTATCTAAGCGGTAGCTAAAACACGCATTCATGCTGAGGTAAAACGTTTAACACACAGTCATGCTTTCATACAATGGTTAAGGTTTCAAATGCTAACCTTCACCGCGCTGGGTGCTAGTACCAGCGCCCGATGCTCCCGCTGCATTCAGCACGCGGTTGCCCGGCGGGTTCCTCTGGTTCTGGTTCTGCGTTGCGGCTGCTGCTGCTGCTGCCCCCTCTGGGCTTGGGGCGCCGGCCCCCTCTGGCCACCTCGGGCTCCACCTCCTCCAGTAGGTGCGCCCTGAGTCCCCTTCGGCGGGCGATACGCTCGACTCTCCGGGTTCGAGAAGCACTCGAATGACCTGTGGCCCTTCTTCCCACAATGGTGGCAGTCTACCGCTTGCCCGTGGCAATCAACACCCGGGTGGTCTTTACCACAGCGCTTGCAGTGAAAGTGGCGCTGGGGTGTAGAACCTATTATCATGTCATACTCAGGTTAATACATGGATGGTAATGGATAGTATAATAATCAACTCATTCATAAGGTTAGATCGCTTACCCTTAGGGGGTACAGATCTAAGAGGCTGGGCATCATAGGTAGGCCCGGTCAGCATCGGGACCTTCTCTTTGCCCTTCTGGCTGGCCTGCTCCTTCTTCTTCTCCTTCCAAGAGAACTTTTTCTTCCTGGGATCGTCAAAGTGTCAGGAATAGCAGGTATAAAAGCAGGCAGTAAGTAAGTAATTTAAATGGATTAAATAACTTAAGGGTGGATCTTACTTCCAACTCTTGCCGCTTCCGCTTCCAGCCGCAACCTCCGCCTCCTTTTCTGGGGCCTTACGCTTCTGCCCCTGGCCGTCCTCCCGGCTATTCACCAACAGCTCCGTCCGGGAAGCAGCCTCGTAGCATTCCTACAATGCATCAATGAGTTCCCCAACTTGTAATAATTCAAACTGAGTTACAAGATATAATCTGTCAACTAATTTTACCTGTATCGTAGGATATAAGGCAGCGCCCATGGCGGCCTTGATCGCATATCTCAACCCGCCTCTAAACTTCTCAACTTTCACAGCATCTGAATAAACAACTCCTGGGACAAAGTCCAAGAGCCCAATAAAGGAAGAGTAGTACTGATCTACAGTCATGCTACCCTGCCTCAAGGCCTCAAACTCTTCCCTCTTTCTCTGCTTCAAATGAGCAGGATAGTACTTCTCTCTCAACAGTTCTACAAAACCTGTTCATCCAAAACCCTCAGTAGCAAGGTAATGCGCCTTCACGGACCTCCACCAAGTGCTGGCGGCGTCCCTCAAGTGAAAGGCCGCTATGCCGACCCGGTGCTCAACAGGCACGTGAATGGCGTCGAAGGCCTTCTCATGCTCAATGATGTATCTCTCAAGGACGGTGGGGTCAGCTACCCCGTCATACGTAGGTACACGTGTGTCAGCAACACTCTTGAGCCAGTTCGGCTCTCTAGGTGCGGGTACGGGTGGGACCACTGGTGGTGCTCCTATCTGGACACCTCCCATCAGGGCTAGCTGAGCAAAGACGGCCGCTACCGCCTCAGCAACGCCCGCGGCTGGGGCCTCCGGAGGACCTCCTCCAGGCCCGCCACCTCTTCCACCGTCACCTCTGCCTCTGCCAGCTGATCGTCTTCCGGAAGACATCTGAAGAATTCAGAATCAAAGTCAGCTCTTGGTATAAGTATTGTACTGTTTCCAACCATAACCTAACTCAAATCACTTACAACCATCTACTTGGTACTGGTGTGTGAAAAACCTAAGCTCACGGTACTTTAACTACTATCTCTTGTAATCAGAGCGGTACTCCGCTCTGATACCACTTTTGTAACACCCCTACTAATCCTGCAACTAAAAACAATATAATCGCAACGGTAAATAACAGACTGTCGCTCTAATGGTGTCACTGTTATCACTCGCCCATACGGGTGACAACGAGTTACCTGATAATCAACATGCGAAACGTATTCCCGCAGTGACCACAAGAGATAGATAGTAGAACTTAAACAATTTAAAACAAACCAACAGTAACCAATTATTACAAACCGTACTCGTGAGCATCTAAACAAATCCACCTCGGTTACACAACAGAAATAATACACAAACCGCTCGCACCGCCAGTCTTAAACAACAGATATTACAACCGTCGCGCCTCGCGTCGACCTCCGCTACTCTCCTGAAATAAAAATGGTTTGTGGTATGGAATCAGCCCCTACTGAGTATGTCATCACATGCCCCGTCATGCCCCCAAAGACCCCTCAATTATTTGGTCGAGAGCATGAGGTTCATTACATGCAATACTGTTTTAATGTTTAAAACTGTAAAACAATTAACAGTAATATCCATACAATAACACAACCATCAACACACAATAATATGACCACAAGTATAACCAATGAACAACAAAGCGAAACAACGAGAATAATAAACAAGTATTACGTCTCGTCCATGGTATAGAAACCAATATTGTTCGCCACTGTATAAGTCTCAATTGTATTAATTGTTCAGTTATACCTAGTGACAATGTCTCGTTAAAACGACATGTCTCTAGTTACCCATATATTATGGCGGGTCACCCATGGCAGTAGCCACTCCAACGGTAGAGTCTCCGACCAACGAGCCATTCTAGCTCACGGGAAATTTTCTTGATACTTACGGACCCGTACGCGGACATCCTGGTATCGTTTTTGTGATCACAGCGTGCACCAAGAGCCACATCCTCTTGGCTTTACTTCCATTCGTTAATTAATTAATTATACCATCGCATCGCATTACCAAATTTTCTAACACAGTAGACTAAGGTCATTAGTCCAATCCGGAGTCTGTAAACTCGGGATCCAGTGTTAGATACGAGAGCGGCGTATAGAAAGGCCAATGCTCTGTATAAAAGTCTCAGATAATATGTATATGTTATTATCATAGTGCTACAATGTTTTACCGACGTTCCTTATATTTCAAATAAGATAGCACCATAGCCGCTAGTTCGTTTTATATATAGGTTCATATATACGAACCAATACTGTTAACTCAACAACAGTAAATAATAAGCAGCTATAAATATACAATTCATGCATATTAATTATCACATTCAGACAAACAATCTTATCACAGATCACACAGAAGCCTGAACTGAGGAAGCCCTCAGAGACACATAACAACATACCGTTCACCCTGATGTATTACGGTGGAGTATGAATCAGCAAGATCCTATGCTCCGTGTGTCGTCTCTATTAGTCTAAACAATACATAATGCTACTGATTAGCATACTGTATAACAACACAATCCTACGGTACCCCGTACCGTCACTATTAACTCCCGGTTAACCCCCGTTATTAACTGTCAATGTTTGTCGGGCTTTCGGTTTAACTCGAGATTGGAAAAGTGTTATATTACATGCGTAGTCTTGTCTTGTATATTAATATAGTTATTGTTGAACTTGTTATCACATGTGACTTAACATACCCTTGTATGTCGTATAGTTTGTTTCATTATTGCATGTGTGATCCTTTGTCATGCACTATGCATCTCACCTTAGTATTTATTTTTCTAAGGTTTGTCTCTCTTTTTTTTTAAATCTAATGTGGTATAATTCATTTGTAAACAATACTTTTAATTACATGAATTCTTATTATCACATGTACCCTCTTAACATTAGAATCCCATATCCAATGTTTGAAATTCTTTTTCCTTTTATCATTTGTCATTTTAATTATGAAAATACATGGTCATTAAACCATGTTATATTTTCCACCATAACATATATTTACTTATAATCATGTATTATGGAACTATTTCTTATATGGTAAGTCTTATAACATATATTCATTCTTTTTAATGAATACCTCTTATATTATAAATGTTATAACTCTTATATCATAAAACCCATATTATAAATTCCATTTTAGAATGTCAACATTTTCGAACAGCACTTATGTTCTTAGATATTTACAAAAATCACCACATAATTAATGTAATGTTACATTATAGTTATATAACATATATTATGACATTTAAGTCATTAAAACAATCATAACATATAGTTGTAAATTGTTGTAAAATACCAAACCAACCCCCTTATATTTTTGGTTTCCAAAACAACCACTAAACTTCTATAAATCACAAATCAATCCCAAATTATATTTCATTGTTACACTTATATCATATACCTTATATTATACCCTTTAAGCCTCAAAATAATTATAACTTATAGTTTTATTTTTTTTAAATAACCGAACACTATTCTAATTATCTTTCCACCACTTAACTTTTATATTCACCAAATTCTCCTCTTTATAACATATAGTTTTCTAATATCATCAAAACTATATATTATACATATGTCTTTATAAAACCTTATATATAATTCCAAAAATCACCAAACTATACCAAAAGGTTATAAACATTATTCCTAACCTTATATTTTCTCCAAATCTCGGTTTGACCACATATGTTACCCATTTGTAACAATATCATAAAATATCTTATATTATACTTATATAACTCATATAAACTCCAAATTTAACCAAATAAATTTCTAAAAATTCCTAATAACCTAAGGTTTGTACTAAACTCCATTTAGTACCCCTAGTTTTCGGAAATTACATTATAGACCCATCTCTTTTAAATCTTTTACAATTTAATACTTATCTTAGTATAAGGTTGTACTTTTAATTTCTAAAATTCTCCAAACTTGGTCAAAGTCTCCTATATAGTCAACTTTGACTTCTAATACCAAATTGGAACCCACTCTTTCGGTAATTACCAAACTTAACCTATATTTTTCTATTTTTACAATTTTGACCCAAAAACTTTATAAAATGTTATAATTTTTATTAAATTCATTTAAAAACCCCAAATTCCTCTATATTAAGCTCTCGGCCTAATATTTAGCTAGTAATTACCGTTTGACCCCAATTTTAATTATAAGCATAAATAAAACTAAATAAGCTTATAAACTTAAATAAAAATGGCCTAATGACATGGCCTTATTACAACCTTGAACTTGCAAAATAAATTACACAATAAATGTCTCAAAATATAATACATACTCACGGCCTCACTTGTATTTGATTATTTTTCCACATAATGTCATAATTTGACCATTATGTTAATTAAATCTCTTAAATGACTAGCTTAATTTATCTTAGTCATTTTTTTCCATTTTTAGGTCAATATGACCCTTATTTAAGATTTCACTCTCGGCCATATTAATATATAAGCTTAGAAATTATAAAAATCATAGATTTAAGGTGTTTATACCTTGATTTGTCCTTGTATGCTCTCGGTCACTTGAAGGAAAATTCACCACATGATTTGGACATGTTTAATACACAAAAACAAGATATGGTTACACTCCAAGCTTGAGCTTAACCATAAGGAATATTTAATGTAAGATTTAAGGCAAAAATCTCCTTAAAAATGCAAGGAGAGTTCAAGATGGTTTCGGCCTGAATCAAACACACCAGAAGGTGTTAGATCCACCATATTGACATAGGAAATAGCTAGATCACAACAAGCTCTCTTGTTATTAGGTTTTACCTTGGAAAAATGCCTTAAAAGAGGGTATTTCCTTTGGATCTCGGCCACCCTTGCTCCAAATGGCTAACCAACTGATTGAACATGTAAATATGAAGATTATGAGTGTATAAACTCACAAAAATCAGAGGAAGAAAATTGGATGAAGAGTAGAGAAGCTTAAGGTATGTTTTTACCTTAAAATGAGATTTAGAGCAACCTTGGTCTCTAAACTTGTTTCATCCGAATTTGATTGATGTTATAACCTTAGAACACTGAGAATAAGCCATAGGAACTGATTAGTCACGAGATCTAAGCATAGGTGGTGAAGAGATGAAGAAAAAGATCCAAAAACAAGCCTTAAACCATTAATTAGAAGCTTAGAAGTTAGGTTTACCTTCCCAACTGAAGAAGTTCGGTTGAGAGAGCTTGGGAGAGCTTGGAGGAGCTGCTTCACCGAATTGAATGCAGCTAGGAGAGAGAGAGTGACTAGAATTGGTAATATTAGGTTAAAAATGTGCTTTAGATTAGTTTATTGTCTCATAATTGGAGGTGACTCATCAAGGGGATAAGGAGGGGACATGAGGTCGGCTGATTGAAGAGAAAGGAGAGGCTCCCACGAATTCCCAGCTGGAGGAGTCAAATAATGGAGCTTAAAGGAGTGTATAAACTAATAAAAGGCAAAAGGTGCCCTTAAATCATGGAGATATGTTGGTGTGCTGTCTATGCTGTGTACAAGTGGCGAAATGGAGCCTCTTTTCCTGTAAATGTCGAACTCACATGGTCTAAGGGGTCAACTTTGACCTCTTGACCAATCTTAGTCAATATTGACTCGTGTGGGCCCCCTTTTAGGGTTTTATTAATATTTTAATATTAAATTTGTAAAAATTTGTAAAATTTGGAATTAAATTCCTAATATGATATATTGTGATATAATATCATATTTAAAGGTATTTATAACCTTTAAGCCCATTTAAAACCAGTTTATAAGGCAATTTCACAAAAATGTGCTTTAAGGAGTTTTAGTGCACATTTTGTGTTGCAAGGTGTTTCTGAGCTTAGTTTTCTTTGATAATGGTTTTGTTGTGTTCCTTACTTCATAATAATACTTAGGAATCCACTTTAGATCCTATATGAGGTCATACAATCTTTATGGTGTCCTAAAGCACCTTTTTGGCTTTACCGATCTTAAGGCATGTTTTGCCTTGTTGAGATCTTTAGATTGTTCCCCAGTAATATTTAGATGTTTATTAACCATCTTAGATCATTAATAAATCATTCAATTATATTTTAAAGGTTAGGGGTATTTCACAGCATACCTCCACCTGTACTCAATCACTCGTACACATTGGCCAGTATACACCCTGCTTCAATTCAACGGGCAGCATACCTCCACATGTACTCGTACACATTGGCCAGTATACACCCTGCTTCAATTCAACGGGCAGCATACCTCCACCTGTACTCAAGCACTCATACATATTGGCCAGTATACACCCTGCTTCAATTCAACGGGCAGCATACCTGCACCTGTACTTAATTACTCGTACACATTGGCCAGTATACACCCTGCTTCAATTCAACGGGCAGCATACCTCCACCTGTACTTAACCACTCGTACACATTGGCCAGTGTACACCCTGCTTCAATTCAACGGGCAGCATACCTCCACCTGTACTTAATTACTCGTACACATTGGCCAGTATACACCCTGCTTCAATTCAACGGGCAGCATACCTCCACCTGTACTTAATCACTATCATACTTACCAATTTGGTATCACAAAATAGTGTTGACTCTGCTGTCAACAATGATTGACAAGATTGGTTCAGTTTTTAAAAATGGGGTTGACTCGGTGTCAGGATAAGATTGACTCAATTTTCAAAAATGTGGTTGACTCGGTGTCAAGACAAGATTGATTCAGTTTTTAAAAATGGAATTGACTCGGTGTCAAAACAAGATTGATTCAGATTTAGAAAAAAAATGTGGTTGACTCGATGTCAAGATTAGTGTTGTCTCTGCTGTAAAAAATTCAGATGTATAAGCAAATACTTCTTTTCAACTAAAATTCATCAAACTCTCATTTTTCAGGAATGGACTTCGAGACCCAAATTTTGATCCTTCAAAACTGAACATGCTTCTGGGCTTTATGATTTTCTCAGGGTTGTGGAGCTTGAGGTTTTGAAATGCGGTGCTTAAGGCTTATGATAAGCCTAAGTCTTTGGGATTTATTTGTGTCATCTGTGGAAATTGCTGGAAACGATTGCCCCCAGTATTTCTTTGAGCTGTCTGAGTTAGAAATTATGGCAATCGATCAAAAAAATCGATTGCCCCCAGTATTATCTTTGATTAAACATGTGAACAATTCTCATCCTCATAGGGCAAAAGTTCACTTTGGTGTGGTGCTTTTTCCACCTACACTCAATGTGTTTAGCATTCGCACTCATTCCTCACTTACAGTCATAACTTTCAGACTTTTGAATTTGATATTTGATGGACTTACGCCTTCGATCTATTACTTTCACTATCAAGTCAGCTAACTATCAAGTCAGAAGTCTTTGAAGCTTATAACGGGGCCATTGGGTTTGATGAATGTCACAAGGATCATGGAGGGATATTTTCGGTCTTGTAGGGCTTAAGGGTGACCAAAACTACGACTTGACCTTCTCCCAGATTCTCCTTCCCGTCCATAACGTGTGAAGTTGTCTTACTACTGGGTGGGATTTTCCTTCGGGCTCTAGACTTTGACATCATCCTTGGTATTGTTTTGCTGTTGTTGTTTGGAAACTTGAGGATTTCATATTGTCTGTCCATCTTTGGGGTTCTTGTGTTTCCCGCTCTTGAGCCACTTTGACTCATCTTTGGGGTTCTTGTGTATCCCGATCTTGGAGCTCTTGAAGTTGTTCTAATCATCTTTGGGGTTCTTGTGTTTCCCGATCTTGAAGCTCATGGAGCTGCTTTGACTCGTCTTCGGGGTTCTTGTGTTTCCTGAACTTTTGGAGTTGTTTTCGTCCAAGCTCTTGAATCCTGGGTCGCTTTGCGACCGTTTGCGGATTTTCATCATGTTTGTGGTAATGTTGCTTCTCATTTCAGACTTGGGGTGTTCTCATCTGAGAGTTGGGCTCCTCGCTTCCTTTGGTCACCAGGGTATGTAATCTTCATGAGCTGGATTTTTGTGAAGCTTTATTGATAAAAGAGGTTATACGAAAAGCTCAACGGGGGTGTCTAGGGTTTGATTTCAGGGTTTCATAAGCTTCTAGCTGTGTGGTGGTTTACCTAGGTGCTTCATCATTCCTCATAGTTATGTGTCTCTTCTTGTTACTATTCATAGATCTTAGCGTAAATCGACAAGTTATCTCTTTCAGTCAGAGTCATGCTGCTTACCTCATATGTATGTGGCCTCACCACATGTAAAGATGACACGCTTTTTCTCTCATTGGATTTTTTCCACTCAAGACACTCTCGCACTCTTTCGCTCAGAGAGTTTCGTCCACACATTTGTTAGAAGAAGTTTAGAATAAACGATTCTAACTCAGATTGCCCCCAGTATTGTGTTGGGGATTTCAACAATTGTTTGGTGACCATGTGCTCTACTAACCATTATGTGGGCTGATTTGGTGTTTTGGGACGTGTTTGGGTACTTGGCAAAGCATGTTCATCTTCTTAGAAATAACACAAGTCTTTGTGTTCCACTATCAGGAAATGATCGTTTCACAAACCTTAGTTTTGAGAGACATTTATTTAGCAGAAATTGATGTTCCTTGCAAAGAAAGCTTATTGTGAAATTATCTTTTCTGCTTGGAAAACTTTTGGACTTGAAAAAGCCATTTTCTTGTGAATATGAAGACGATTTAACAAAACCAACGCTTCTTATTGTTGATGTCAAGAAATGCTCATTCAAAATAGTCCTTGCTTGAAAACTTCTGAACTTAGATTTCACAAAACATTTGTTTGCAAACACATTTGAAAGATGAATGACAGTTTATAGCAACATTTTATACATGTGAACCCCGATCTCCTTGATGAACTCGAATACCGCCAATCTGCATCATGTTGGCGCACAGAAGACTCGAGCTATCAACCAATGATGTACCTTTAGGAGGACGTAGAAATGTCCGTGATCTTTTTTTTTAAAAGACAACTTAACAAAAGGAAAAGAGCTAATGAATGACAAAACGCCCTAGAAATTTGTTAACCTAGTAAAACGGTAAAATTCCTACACAAACCTAAGAAAAAAAAACAATGAAATCTAACGTATTATGAGAGGGCTCT
Organism: Limonium bicolor; assembly: GCA_023374045.1. Taxonomy (NCBI): domain Eukaryota; kingdom Viridiplantae; phylum Streptophyta; class Magnoliopsida; order Caryophyllales; family Plumbaginaceae; genus Limonium; species Limonium bicolor. Next base: position 24,962,037 of record CM041783.1, on the reverse strand, counting down.
TGGGCTGAAAATCTAATCTAGGAGTGTCCCTTAACTATGGACAAGGCTCTTAGACCGGAATGCTCTTTGGGCTGTGGATAGGCGCTTGGGCCTGAAAGCTCTTAAACTTGAAGTGAGACACATGGGTCGGGATGTATTTGGACTGTGGATAGGCACTTGGGCCTGGCAGATCTGAATTGTGAGTGTGGCACTTGGCCCGAGATGTATTTGGACTGTGGATAGGCGCTTGGGCCTGACAGATCTGAATTGTGAATGAGGAACTTGGCCCAAAACACTTTGAGAATGAGGCCCTTGGGCCGAAACAATTTCTAACTATAAATTGGCACTTGAGCCGAAATGTCATGGACATTGAGTGGAGCGCTTAGGCCGAAATGTCATTTGAATTGTGAATAAGTGCTTGGGCCTGAACATCTTGAATTGAAAGTGGAATACACGAACCGGAAGAAATTATATGGAATATGAATGGGTTGCTGGATTGAAAGAGTTTTCAGTGTTCAAGTGAAAGACATAATCCAAGTTCTTGATGGGCCATTGGGCCGAAACCTAAACATGATTCATAAATCAATTTTCAAGTCTTGTGGATTTTTTTAGGCCTAAATCTAAATGGATCAAAATGGATGATTCAGATTTGGAAACTTTTGGGCCGAAAGAGACCACTTTGATCTAAGGTTTATAGGCCAAAGCCTAAGTGAATAGTTCACCCACACTAGAATGGCCCTTTGGACTGAAAGGTAAATATCTAATAAAAGATGATTTATTTCAGCTGCTAACCACACACTCAAGCTTATCATAGAAGCATGGAATCACAGAGATATAAAGAGAAAATACGCATGTTGTCACTATGCAAGTTTCATCAAATGGGTATGGGTACATCCGGAGAGTGCTTGGGGCTTTGGGCCCAGGTAGTGAAGGGATGAGGCTTGCACGTCATCCTCTTCATTTCTCCACCTTTACGCATCGCCCTTAAGTGTGTGTCTCAGGATGGGTCACGACTTGGCATGACCGATATTTGGTTTTTGGGTAAGGGTACGTTCGGAGAGGTGCTTGGGGCTTTGGGCCCGGGTAGTGAAGGGATGGGGTTTGCACGCCATCCTCCTCAGTTCCCCCACTTTTACACATCACCATATGGTGTGTGTCTCAGAACGGGTCATGACTTGCCATGACCGATAATCAGTTTATTTGGACCCTCATCTATCGTATGAACAAGATAATAAAAATGCGTAAGCTAAAGAGGATAATATCATAAAAAGTATGCCTTAAAGATATAAATTCAAGTTAAGCCCTCTTTCCTAAGTTTAAAATTTAAAAACTTAGGTGGTGGTCCCCAGCAGAGTCGCCAGTCTGTGGGCGTTGGTTTTGAACCCTTAAGTATCGAGCTTAAGGCTTCAAGGTTTGATTCACAATTACAATTATTAAACCGAAATTATAAAAATTAAAGTTTATGAATTATAACTGGCCCACACAAACCTAAATAGAGTCGCCACCTAAGTTTTAACCTTTTAAACTTGGAAAGGAAATATTGTTACAATGGGTTCGGGGGCTTCATATGAAATTTATAAAGGTTCAAATTCTTTCATTACCTTTGTAAATTACTTTTCCTTTACTATTATAATTCTAAGGATAAATGTTTTATGATATTATCCTTTTTAATAATTATAACCAAATTAAACTAGTAATCAACTACCTAATGTGTTAACGAAAATAATATGAAGTTTTAAATGCCAAATACCCAAGCATCAGTCGAAAAGACTATCAAAGTTACTTACAAAATACCCTAAAATCCGTAAACCCGAAATTAATGATAAATCAATTTTTTTATCTTATGGGATTCTCTTAAAATGGAATAATAATGTCTATCCTAAAATACTAAGAAAAAGAAAAAAAATCACACCACATCCCCTATCGATAAGCAAAGCCTACTAATTGATCGTACTTTTGGAAATAAAACTAATTAAGAAACCAAGTGTATCATTGAATCTAATTAGCACGATATTAAAAAAAAATGAATAAACAAAGTAAAAGAAAACAGAACTTGATATCTCCTCCACACCTTTGACTTCATATTTCCGTCCTGCTCCAATCTTTCACGCTTCAGGTATACAAAACGTCCTATTCTCAGTTTGTTAAGCCTTCATTCCTTTCTCCATGTAATCCTGCATCTTCAGATGCCTCTATCACCCGTTGCTTTGTTCTTCATCCACAAATAGCTAACGCTGGATTAGAATGAGAATATGGTCTTCTCTTCTTATTTTTTCTCTGCGATGTGCGAGGAGTAGCTCCCGGCAATATGACCTTCTCTTCTTATTTATTTTTTGCGACGCAGACGAGGAGTGGCTCCATTTCATCTTATGTACACATTGCTGGCGCCGAACAGAACACCACAGGCGGTGGGCAACAGCAACAACAGTACAACAATGACGGTAATCCCTGCTTCCCTATTTCTAATCTCTTCTGGCATCTATCTGTTTTCTTTTTCTCCTATTGCCAGCTTCTTCCCCTCAACCCCCAGCGACTGCAATTTGGCAATGCGTTTGATCGAAGTACATGGAAATTTGAAGAAGCTTGGATGGTCTTAGTCACAAGCAACAACCCGATAACTGTTGAGAGCAGGGGGCTTCGAGAGTGAATGTTCGATGCGAGGTTGATGCTTGCTTCTGAAAGAATTAACCAGAAGGATTGAAGAACAAAGCTCGAAAGCTTGAAGGTTTGTACAGAAAACTTCACCAATCTCAGAAAGGAGAAAGGAAGGGAACGAAGACGAACACACAGAGGGAGAGAGCACCCAGCAACTCGACTTACACACCTACAGTGCACACACTAAAACTAAGACTAAAACAACAAGAACCAGAAACAAGAGACAAGCTACTACGGGCCCAGACCAAGGAGGCGGCCCAGCCCAATACAACCAAACCAACAACTATATACTACACTCTAACACGCCCCCTCAAAGCTCAGGAGGAATCAACCTGCTGAGATTTGAAGAAAACTAAGAATCCCAGCAAACAGAAATAGAACCATCAACCCACATCTAACTTCAAACTGAACTTTCTTAATTGGAGAGGATAGGCCCGTCCAGGCAACAATTTTGTCAGAACATCTGCTAGCTGATCTTGAGACCGAACAAACTCCATCACCATCAAGCCTTCTTGCAACTTCTGCCGAACAAAATGCACATCAAGCTCTATGTGCTTGGTGCGCTCGTGAAGCACCGGGTTCCTGGCAATATAAATTGCAGCCTGGCTGTCGGATTTGACTGGCACAGGAAGAATGTCCCGCACCCCCAGCTCACTCAAGAGGCGTGTGATCCAGTTGAGCTCTGCAGTGACATTTCTCATCGCCTGATACTCCGTTCTGCTGAGGATAAGGCCACAGTCGTCTGCTTCTTGCACTTCCAGGATAAGGGACAACCTCCCAGCTGAATAACATACCCACTGATAGATCTTCTGTGTTAGGGCAACCTGCCCAGTCGGAATCACAAAACGCAGTCAATGCAAAGTCGTTTCTGTTATTGAAAAACAAACCATAATTCAGTGTATGTTTAATATAGGCCAAAGTGCGAACAGCAGCTTTGTAATGCAATTCAGTGGGGAAACTGAGGAACTGGCTCAACACTTGAATGGTAAAATTAAGATCAGGCCGGCTATGAGCTAAGTAACTAATTTTTCCAACAAGTCTCCTATAAATACTAGGATCATCCAAAGGTTTCCCTTCCTTCTGAAGCAGTTTAACACTTGTATCCAGAGGACTAACAACAGTCTTACAGTCCAGACAGTCGAATTCATTTAAAAGATCTTCACAAAATTTCCTTTGAGTTAAAATAACACCCTCTGTTGTATGAATAAACTGCATTCCCAAAAAGAAGCTTAACCTTCCCAGATCTTTAATTCTAAATTGGCTATTCAGACCTCTTTTAACAGAACTTATTAGATTTAAATCATTTCCTGTTATCAAGATATCATCTACATATACAACAAGATAACAAACCTTGCTGCCCTTTGAGCTGACAAACAATGAATAATCATTAAGAGACTGAATAAAGCCTAGAGACTTAAGGAAAACACTCAATTTATGATGCCACTGTCTAGACGCTTGTTTGAGACCATAAAAGGGATTTCTTGAGTTTACAAACCCTACCGCAACTTTCCTCTTTATGACCTCTAGGAATTTCCATGTAAACATCCTCTTCTAAATCCCCATGAAGAAAGGCATTATTGATATCCAGCTGACTAATCAACCAATTCTTCTTAGTGGCAACTATAATTAAAGCCTTAATTGTGGTAAACTTTACCACGGGTGAAAAGGTCTCCAAATAATCTACCCCATACTTCTGAGTAAAGCCTTTAGCAACCAGCCTAGCCTTAAATCTCTCTATACTACCATCTGCCTTACATTTCACTTTGTAAACCCATCTACATTTAACAGTTTTGGCACCAGAAGGCAACTCAACCAGATCCCAGGTGTTGTTTTTCTCTAAGGCCAGAAACTCATCATGCATAGCTTTCTGCCACCTCTTATCCTTAACAGCTTCCTCATAACTGTTGGGTTCTATGACCTCTCTAGGGTTAACCATACAGCAGAAATGATCATTCTTTCCTATCAAGAATAAACCTAGAGTCTGGGCAAAATTCCCACTATCTATGATACTATCACTTTCATGCATATTAACAGTGTCGTAATCAGAATCATCAGCAGCAGCATTAACAAAATTAGCAGCAGCTACTCTATCCCTTAAGATTTCAGAAAAATAGTCAGGATAAGCATTAAGAGAATTAAGTGAGGAGTCAGAAGGGGGCTTATCTTTTTTCAGGCTGGATGACCCAATAATGTAATCTTGCAGGTAAGAGGGTTGACTTCTGGTCCTCTGGGACCTCCTCAATCCTTCTTCTGCACCTTCTGTTTGTCCTTCTACTTCACCTTCTGTTTGTTGAGTAATTGGTGGACCATCTTCAACAATCTGTGGGCTTGTTTCTTCTCTGAACAGCTGTTCTGCAGCTGTCCCTGTGGCCTCTCCATCACTTTCATCTTCATTTTGGATTCTGCTGTCATGGTGCTGCTTATGATTCTGCTGTTTGTTTTTGCCAGTGTCATCATTGTAAATAGCAGGGAAAAGATCCTCCTCAGCAGACTCCACTCCTTCATGCAAGTTAGTAGGGGTACACTCCATGGAAGAAGACAGGTTAGTTTTAAAAGGGAAAATTTGCTCATGAAAAATAACGTCTCTGTTATAGATGACCTTTTCATGGTCCATGTCATAGAGCTTATACCCTTTTTGTTGTGGCCATACCCAAGGAAAAACACATTTGGAAAGCCCTAGGTAAAACTATCATGTTGATTCTTATTGATATTAGCAAAACAAAGACATCCAAAGGTTTTCAGATTTGAATAATCAGGTTTGGCATCATAAATAATCTCAAAAGGTGTTTTGTTTTCTATGCTAGAAAGGGCCATCCTGTTAATAAGATAAGTAGCAGTTAAGATGCTTTCCCCCCAGAATTTCTTAGGCAAGCAAGAATGGAACATGAGGGCCCTAGCAGTGTCTAAGATGTGCCTATGTTTCCTTTCTGTTACACCGTTCTGCTGGGGAGTGTAAGGACAGGTGGTCTGATGTCTAATGCCTTTGCTTTTAAAATAATCAGTTCCTGTTTTTCCACTCCCTAACTCATATGCATTATCTGTTCTAACACATTTAACATTTTTATTGAATTGTTTCTCCACCATGTTTATGAAATCAACAAGAAGATTAAAAGAGTCAGATTTCAGGCTGCAAAGATGTGTCCAGGTGACACGACTTTTGTCTTCAACAATGGTAAGAAAATAGGAGTAACCATCATGAGTTTTTATATTGTAAGGCCCCCAAAGATCAATATGTATCAATTCAAACAGATCTTTGCTTTTTATTGAACTAGAAGGAAAGGTGAGTCTATGACTTTTAGCTCTGTTACAAGGTTCGCACATGAAACTTTTATCCAATCTTTGTTTTGTATCAGCCCAAGCTTTACCAATTTCTCCTTGGGACATGCCCAAGTCTACATGCCACAGATCAAAGTTTTCTCATTGTGATGTCCTATTCTAGGAAAAAACTTGCTTATCAACTGAAGGACTACTGGACAGGAAATTGACAGATTTCCTAACTTTTACATCACATTGATTGTCTAAAACATAAAGACCCCCAAGAACCTGCCCAATCTCCACATCTTGTCTGTTTTCATAGCCCTGATACACGCAGGAAGTGGAATTAAAACTCAATTTACCATTCAGATCAGCAGACAACTTACTAACTGAAATCAAACCAAACCTGAAACTAGGGATATATAAAACATTCTTAAGAATAATTAAGCTATTGACTCTAATATTTCCAACGATCTTGACAATCTGTGGATGACCGTCAGGCATGCCAACATTATGGGGCTTGTCAAGAAAGGAGTAATCATGGAACATAGAAAGGTTACCACACATGTGGTCCGACGCACCACTAATCTATTGATCCAATTAGATTTATGAAAAACAGAGTGATCAAAAGCATTAAACAGATTATAAATACTCAGAGTCAAGGAAGCAAATTTAGGAAAAGAATGTTTACCAACGAATCCACAGTTGGATTCGGAGCAGTTTGCAGGTTCCTTGTTACCAGCCTGGGACTTGCTGATATACTCCAGCAATTGGCTCACTTGCTCTGCTGTTAGATTGCCATTGAAGGGATCTTTCTGTCCTTCGCTCTTCTGCTCAGCAGCAGCATTAGCTTGAGGTCTCCTTTCTTTATTGGTGTGCCAACTGCTGGGAAACCCATGCTTCTGGTAGCACCTTTCTTCTGTGTGACCAGCTTTGTTACAAAAGGTGCATTGAGGAACATTTCTTCTGTTGTTATTTCCTTCGTTCTTGAACTGAGTCTTTCTTCCTTGGGTAGCAGAAAAGGCAACTGGTGCATCGTTTACTGCAGCTGGGGTGACCACAATTTTCTTCTGCCTTTCTTGCTGTATTAGGATTGAAAAGGCTTGCTTAACACTAGGAAGCGGAGTGATCATGAGTATACTTTCTCTGGCTGCGTTGAATCTGTCATTTAGACCCATCAAGAACTTTATTAGGCGCTGGCTCTTGATGTAGCTGCTCAAGGCCTCTTCCGTGATGCAGTCACAACTGGGTAAACTAGCGGTGGCATCCAATTCATCCCACAGCCCTCTGAGTTTGGTAAAATACTCACCAATGGTGTCACAACCTTGAACGGTGGCAACAAGTCTGGTTTCAAGCTCGTACAAATGGGTAATGTCGACCTGATCGTATCGACGACAAAGATCCTCCCAGATTTTCGCCGCCGAGGATCGAAAGAGCACCGAATCTGAGACCCGCTTCTCAAGGCTCATAAAAATCCAACTCCGGATCATGTTATCGCACCGTCACCAAGCTTCTGCCCTATTGTCGTCTTCACTTGGTTTAGGGAAAGCACCATTGACGAAGACAAGCTTATTCTTGGCGCCCAGCGCAATTTCAACTTGCTGCTTCCATCGTGTGAATCCTGGCCTGCCTTCGTATTTGTAGGCAAGGGAAAGCCCGGGATGATCTGAGCTTGAGAGATAAAGTTGATCACCGACTTCGATCTGAAGAGTTCCACCACTACCACTCCCGATGTCGCTCGAGATTTTCCCTTTGTCTGCATTTTTAGGATTTTGTATCTCTGGGTTCTCGCCATCCATGTTTTTTGTGTTTCTGGGTAAGTAGCAAGTGAAGACAAGATGGAACCAAAGAAGGACGAAGAATCGTTCCTGAAACAAGATCGAGGCTGTGTTGGTGGCGAAGCGGTAGAATCGGTAAGGTGTAGAAAAAATGACTCAGAAGGTCGACGGAATCAAGCTCGAAGGTAGAGCGAGTACAGTGAAGCCAATTCAAGAACCGGAAAGAAAAAGGGAAAACGAAAGCGGAAGTAAATCGATAAGGAAGAACTCACCAAGAGCACGATCTCATGATCGCTGCTCTGATACCATGAAAGAATTAACCAGAAGGATTAAAGAACAAAGCTCGAAAGCTTGAAGGTTTGTACAGAAAACTTCACCAATCTCAGAAAGGAGAAAGGAAGGGAACGAAGACGAACACACAGAGGGAGAGAGCACCCAGCAACTCGACTTACACACCTACAGTGCACACACTAAAACTAAGACTAAAACAACAAGAACCAGAAACAAGAGACAAGCTACTACGGGCCCAGACCAAGGAGGCGGCCCAGCCCAATACAACCAAACCAACAACTATATACTACACTCTAACAGCTTCTGGCTTGACATCATCACGGTTCCTTTACCTGAACCTCATGTGTTACGAAAATGATTCGATGTTGTTGGAAGACAAAGACTGCACTTAGAGCAAGAGCCGGTAACAACTGAGGCTGCAAGTTTGACGACAATGAAGTGCAGATGACGAAGTGGTGATGGTATTGTATACTTTGAATATATTATAAACTGCTATGCACAAGAGGAAGACTCGCGAGTGCTGATGGTGGATCGTCCGTGAAAGATCTAGCGACGGTAGATTAGGAAAACAACATTAAGGCTTCGGATGAAGACCTATTAGTGATTTACATGGAAGTCCAACGTGGAACAGGGTTAGAACATAGAGGATTTCCTTTGACTACAGTTCTATGAATTTGTTCATGGGTGAAAACGGGATAGATGGTGGTATGCTGGCTTGAAAGTAATGGAAAAAAGAACTTGTATGCTCGTGCATTGGTGAATTGAACCTGTCCCCCTTTGAGCTCTTGAACGATGTTTATATATAGGAAAATGTTAGGTGTTAGAGGCTGATAATCAGCTAACAAACTTCTGGTTTTGAATTTTGAAAATGGTAAATTAAATACGCTAACGTAAGAGAAAAATAAGGGATAAGAATGGAGAAGAATACAAATGTAAACATGTAAAAATCTACCTAAAAGAAAGGGTTAATTAACTAAGATGTTAACAGTATTAAAAAAAAACTAACTAAAAGGAAATAACTCAACTAGTAAAAATAAGATGAAAAGTATTTACTTTTGAAATTTGAAACTACCAACCAAGATGCTAACAACAAATTTTTTGTTTCTTTTTTTTTCAACATTCTCGTTCAAAGAGAATTTGAATTTTTTTTAATCAAATAAAGCTCGAGAAAAATCAGGTACTATGAAAGTAAAATAGAAACTAAAAGGAACATCTAAAAAATCTTAACAATCATTTTTCTTTTTTGTTGGATTTTGAATATTGAAAGCTATTAAATAAACCAATTACTAGAAGGATAAAGAAAAGGTGTAACGCCCCTATTAACCATAAATACAGCGGAAATAAAACTCTAAGGCGATTACAGACCATCGGGTTCCAAACACTCGGCACCAAACCTCACCCAAATACAACTTACAATCTACAAAAGCTACGGTCTGAACTCGAGAAAAACTTAACACAAACATAATAGAAATTAAACACATTAACTCTCCACAAAACCTAGTCCCATCCCAAACGCTCATTCTCTTCGTGGCCACCTGTAAATCAATTCGTACCTGCAAGATGAAACCAAGCAGCCCACCCCAAAAGGGGCGGGTCAGTTCCCTGGAATGGAACTGGTACAATTCTCCAAAACAAACTTATAAAACATAACTCTTCAAAATAAACAGTAACATGAAAACAAACTCTTAAAAGTAAAACAGAGATAAAGCACTTCAAAACAATCAAGTTAAAGAGAAAAGAAAACAAGACAAAGATAGAGATAGAGAACTTCCAAAATAAGTCATCCACTTAAGTAGTCACACCACATAGTTAGTAAGCATCCATTATTGATGTTAGAACCAATTCTGGTTAAGAAGAGACAGACTCAAGTAGTCACAAGGGACTAGGAATGATATGAATACCCATAACCCGTGGTAGACAGTTTATGTCCCCACCATTTCAGAAAGCTGAATCCCATAGACAAGATATACTCAAGAATGGAATAATTTTAACTGGGAGAGATGGCCCCCACCGCCAATCACGTCCACTAAGGACAGGGGATATACAGCCCCTCACTGTTTATCACGTCCACTAAGGACAGGGGATATACAGCCCCTCACTTAAATATGGTGTATTAAGAGTAAAAAGAGTCTTAGAAACATTGGTAAACAAATTTAAACAAAAGAAAACACAAAATGTGCTTTAAAGTCAATAAGAGCCAAAATGTGCTCTAAGCTTGGGATAAACTTGGTTAAGACCTAATGAACTTACCAAGACCTTATTTATACACTAATGAACATATTTAACCAATTACCAAAGAAAACCAAGCTTGAAAACAAGTTTAAACACAAAATGTGCTTTAAGGAGTCTTAAAGCACATTTTGAAAAATTGTCTTGTAAATGAGTTTTGAGTGGCTAGATGTCCATCATTACTCTTAAATATATATGTGTACTATATAATATCACATTTGGATGTCTATTAATGGGAAATCAAAAATTTCACTTCTATGTGCCTTGTTTTCATGAATAGTGATTTTATAAGCTATTTTGTAACATATGTTTGTATAAGTAATTAAATTGACAAATAAAGACTATAATACCCTCATAACTATTTGGGGCCGGTTTTTAAGGTTGGTGACACACCACCTTTGTTAGCTTGTTAAGAAAATAAATAAGTCTACTTAAGTACCTTTTTACTTTATAAGTATAAATATCTTAAAAGCAAATTCTATCTCATTTCTCATTTCTTTCTTTCATTTCCCACGGTCTCAACCTTCTTCTTCCTTCTTCTTGCTGTTCTCTCACGGTAATACCACACACCTCCATTAAAACTCCTCTTTGATCTCTTGTAAAATCTTACTCACTTGTCCAAATCAAAAACAAACACCACCAATCTCTTCCTCTCATCAAGCTCTTCATTTCTATCTTCTTAAAAGTCCAAGACCACCATTTCGGTGCCATGGAGTTCCTCCATTGAAGGAGCTTGAGCTTGTATTTTTACATATTGTTACTCTCCTTTGCTTCTAGGTAAGGAATCTCAAATAAAAACTTCATTTCCTTCATGTTTTTTGTGGTAACCGAAAATACATATTGAAGGAGCTCTTTGTGTGACCTTGTTCTAGCTTCATTCCAACTCTTCATGGACTAGGTGGAGTCCTCTCTTGCTAGATATTCAAACTCTCTTCAAAGAGCAAGGTAAAACAACTACATTAATGTTTTTGAAACAATGTAAAATTAGGGTTTACAATGAGATGGAGCTTATAGCTTGAATACTCATTATAATGTTTGTATATTGTTTAGAACTTGTCAAAGAATCAAATACCCTACCGGTTTTCTAAAGGAAACAAGAAAGAAGTTGTTTGGAAAAGAGGTAAATCTACTAACCAAATGTTGTTTAATGCCTTAGGAGAAATGAGCTTATAAATGCTTATTAAAACTACCTAAAGAGCAAATGGTGAATGACTTAGTAAAGTGTTCTCAAGAGCTTAGTAAAAGGCATATGTGTTGTTGAGTGTATTTGCAGGTTAAAGGCAAATATATTGTGGAAATTCAGTGTTTATGATTTATGCATCTTAAGGGCCTAAGAGCCATGTCATTTAAGGGCCTAAGTGCCATGCAATTTAAATTATGCACTATATTGTGATGTAGTGCTTTGTGAGTGGAGTTTGTGTATAATAAGTACTTGATGGATTTTTAGTGTTCTTGGTTGTTTGTTGGTAAAAACAATGTGGTTTGGTTTAGCAATGTTCTAGAAGAACCTACGTCGAAATTTAGGTAATAAATGAGAAGTTCTAAGTGTTAAAATGAGTTTGATAAGTTAAGGAGTATTTTAAATGGTTAAGTGTTGTTCTTGTGTAAGAAACATGCATTAAGGTGATTTGGGATGTCACAAGGACTTAGGCATGAGCTTGAGGTTTTAGTATGTACCAAAGTCATTTTGGACTTAGGTAAAGACTTAGGCAAACTTTGGTAAATTAAGGAGAAAGTGTGAACTTGAGAAAGAATTTGAAGTAATGATATAAGGAGTTAGTTGTGAGAGATGATGCTTGGGAGATGATGTTAAAACAAGGAGAAAGCATTTTGGGATAGTAGTTACCATAGGTGAGAAACACCATCTAGGAACCTAGTATAAAAAACATAAGTGTTAAGGAATTTTACAAGGAAATAAGTAAAGGCTTAAGGAATTAGAAAATGAGTTTCATGGATGTTGTGTGGATATAAGGGTACCAAATGTTGTTAGGAATCATAAAGAGGCTTTAGGAGAAGTTTGGTGAAGATTTGACAAAATTTGGGTAAGTTTAGAAGACGTCCGACCCAGGGGTCCGACCCAGTTTTGGGTCGGACAGCCTCTGTTAGACGTTAGGAAAGTGTTCTGTAATGGTCCGACCCAAAAGGGTGGGTCGGACATGGGTCGGACGGTCATATTTCAAAGGAGGAAAATGTTTCTGGAATGGTCCGACCCAGTCGAATGAGTCGGACGTGGGTCGGACGGCAGTCGTTGTGTAAGGTGAAAGTTCTGTAATGGTCCGACCCAGAAGGGTGGGTCGGACATGGGTCGGACGTGTATGTTTGAAGTCGAAGAAGTTCTCTGTAATGGTCCGACCCAGTCTAGTGAGTCGGACTTGGGTCGGACATGTCTCTGGAATGGTCCGACCCAGAAGGTTGGGTCGGACATGGGTCGGACATGGTAAGGTTTTTCAGACCCGAAAACCACTGGAAGGGTCCGACCCAGTTGTGGGTCGGACGGTGGGTCGGACATACCAAAAAAAAAAAAAACAGAAAGAATGTGACTTATGTAGTTAACCCTAGGGTGTATAATGAAGGTAACCTAGGGTAAAGTTAGACATTAAACATGTCAAATAATTATGTTAAACACTTAGTAAATTTGGAGGTTAAATAAGTTAATTAACCGACATTCTTGAATCATGTATAGGAGTGACCTACGGTGGAAACAAATCAAGGCAAGGACCAAGGTATGGTTTTCTTGCAGTCTGTTGTCTAGCGGTTTACACCGGTTTGTGTGTTGTATGTTTTTCTGTGTGTTTATGACGTTATAAGATTTAAACATGTAATGAGTTTACAGTTGTTCATATTATGTTATGATGTTGTGACTCATTTCCCTCGTGTGTGTCTAACATGACTTACCACCTATTGTGTGTTGGATGTTAAGTTCCACTATGAACTTCTAACAAGTGTTAACTGGGAAGTGAGGAATCCGGTTGTCCGGTCATGCATGTAAGTTAAGAGTAGATATCTGAATCAGATTCGACTCTTATGTTGTTAAGATTGTTCTCCTTAATTTGGCGTTCGATCTCCCGCTAGCTTCTTCCAAAGCTTACCTATTCTGACTTATGATCGGTTTAGTGGGAACCTGTGTTTGTGTGGTGTGTTCGGGTCACTAAATCCGAACCATCTGTGACTTAAGTTACTCGTTCGTCTAACAGAACGGTAATGAGTGTGTTTAACGAGCTTGACATGAGAGTGAATCACTCTCTAGGCTCTTGTGTTATTTGACCCTTGTGGTTTGTTATCGTGGAGTGAAAATCCACTGTGTATGTGTTGTTGTGCTGTGCGCCATTGATGCTCAGCCATATGTTATGTTATGTTATGTATATAAATGAATGCCATGTTATCATGACAATTAGCTGCGCGTATCCCGGTAGCCGATGGGCTGCGCGTTAGCCATACCAGCCAAGGGTTGCTGACCCCCTCGGGGGATCCATATTTCTTATACTGCAGGATGAGGATCGAGGAAGCGGAGTGGCTTTAGATCCTAGGATGCAGGATTACTTTTGTATATTTTTGGATGTTGGCCCGGGATGCGCCTGTGCTCCTGTGGCGTTATATACGTTTGGTTGTTGCAGTTTACAGTGATGATACAGTGAAGAATATGTAAACACTCGGTATTGTATATGATGTATTTATGGTTTAGTTTTATGCTCGGGAGTCTGATCATCAGACCGGTACATTGTATTTATTCTGCCTTGTCAACCACGTGGGTGGTTGCGGCGTTGTAGCACCGAGCGTTAGTTATTGTTTAGTTATTATTCCGCTGCGATTTCATTTAGTGTATGTGCGTAGTAGGGGTGTTACAAAAAGTGGTATCAGAGCGAAGTATCGCTCTGATGACTAGAATACCGAGCTTAGGAATATACCGAGTTAGGAAACCTAACTACAGTTACTTCAGTGAACATGGAAAGGTTAACCACTAACTAAGTGTGGAGATACCTTATTGTCGGGAAGCGTTACAACCGTTGGACCGATAAGTGTGCAAGCATATTGCTAATGAATATTCATGTGAATACAGATGGCAGGTAGACCGCGCGGTAGAGGCCGCGGAAGTGGTACTGGTATGTGGGTGACCAGGGCGAGAATACTACGGCCAGGTTATGGCTGAGGCTGTAGCAGCCGCTGTAGCCCAGATGGTACCCCAGCTTGTAGCTGCGATACAGCAGGGGCAGATGCCCGGAGTTCAACCACCACCGCCACCGCCACGAGAGACCAACTGGGTCAAGGCATTGGCAGATTGAGACCCCCTTCATTTCATGGGGAGACCGACCCACGTAAGCTGGAGGCGTACATCTCCGAGTTGGAGACCGCCTACGAGACCTTGGCTGTACCTTCAGAGGCTAAGGTCCGTCTTGCCGCTTACTACCTGAAGGGTTCGGCCCAAAACTGGTGGAAGCTTGTGAGAGAGGACCGGATGGCGGATCCTCAGTTTGGATGGAGGGAGTACACGGCTCTGCTGCGAGCCAAATACTACCCTGTGCACGTTCAAGAGGCCAAGCGCCTTGAGCTGGATAGTCTGAGGCAGGGGGACAAGGTGTCGGTTGATGAGTATTACACTGCCTTCACCGGCCTTGTCCACCTGTTACCGGACCTGGGATACTCGAACCGGGTGCTGGTAAACCGTTTCTATAACGGTCTCAGCCACCGTCTTCGCTATGGGATGGGGCCAGCTGAGTATACTACCTTGCAGGTAATTTAAATAAAGAGTGATGTGAATATGTGTAGTCTACAAGTGAGTGTTAATGTGAGTTTGTGAGTATGTATTGCGGGGCATGACTGACCATCCTAAATACAGGAGTGCTATCATGCCGCTGCTAAGGTGGAGATCACCGTCCGTCTGAGGGACGAGGAGAATGCGCACAAGCGCAAGGCCACGAGCGAGGGCCAGAGTTCGCAGGGGTACGGGGGAGGAAAGAAGAAGAAGAAACCTTATCCCCAGCCCCAGAAGAGTCAGCACCAGGGTGACAAGGGCCAAGCCCAAACCACCACAGCTGAGGAGCCACTGAAGCTCACATATGCTTATGCGGCGAAGCCCCTACGCTCTTACCCACCTAAGGGTAATTATTTAATCTTGTGTGACAAGTGAAGTGTGTATTGATAAGTTGTGAAAAGTACTGAGTGTGTATCGTGTTAGCAGCTAGCACGGGCTCTGGACCGGAGCGCCACTATTACTGTAAGTGGTGCAATGGAGACCATCCCGGCAAGGACTGCAAGGGAAATGAGGTGCAGTGTCGATACTGCGAGAAGTGGGGTCACCGTGACCACGAGTGTTACCGGAACCCCAACAGCAGAGTCAACAAGCCCAAGGGGCAGTGGAAGGGTAAGGCCACAGCAGCTATTGATGGCCCGAAGACGGCTAACCAGCCACCCACTGATCAGAGGCATACTGATTCCCAGAAGGGGAAGGGGGGGGACCTAGCAAGGCCACCCTGAATGTGGTGGACCGGTCTGAGGCGCCAGGGCCCTCTTCTAGACCAGGTACCGCCTAAACTGTTGAATGTAATAAGTGATTGCATACCGCATTTCATGCTTATGTGTATTAGTGAGTTCAAGTGTATTATCATGTGAGTAAGGAGTAAAGTGTAGTGTGAAAGACACCTAATTAGATAATTCTAAACTTAAAGGAACCTTCAATATATGTTATCCAATCCCACCCACACCAAACCCTGAAGAAACCACCATCAACATCACCGACTTCCAATGGAGCAATGTCAGGTTATCAGCCAGGTATGATACTCTTAAGTGGATACCTGACACCGAAGCACAAGTCCATATCATCAGACGATGCGACGAACTTGGAGCTAAACCTGGAGGTTTCTACACACCTGAATATCCGAACGGATCAAGAATGCAATTGAAGATGATGTGCATGGGTAAGGACTGGAACCCTTACACCAAGTCATATCAAGAAGTGCGAGCTGAAGATGGAGCAACAGTACCAAGTATACCTGAGGAGTTCCGTGCGGTCGTTAATCACGCCGTGGGAATTGCTCAACAAGTTGAAACGGAATCAATTCCAAGTGTGGAAGCAGATTTGTGTATTGTGAACTTCTACCAGAAAGGTGGACGGTTAGGTTTACACCAAGATAAGGACGAGTCACCCGAGTCTCTAAGTAAGGGAGTACCCGTGGTGTCTTGGTCCATTGGTGATACCGCAGTATTTGTGTATGGCAAGCAGAGAAGCGTGCTGATCTCGCAAGGAAGTTAATACTAAAGTCAGGAGATGTGTTAATCATGGGTGGGCAGTCAAGGATGCTATATCATGGCATCAGGAAGATCAAACTGAATACCGCACCGTCGGCAGTGATCAATGCCACACACATGAAACCCGGACGTTTGAATTTGACCTTCAGACAATTCTAAAGCCTTGTATACTTTTGTAATGTGTTAAGCCAGTATATGTTAAGGGAGTTACGTATGTCTTAAGTTGTATCAACCATGTAAACCAACAATGTTGTATAAAGTGGAGTTATTGAAGTATATCAACCGTGTTGTTACCCAGTACTTATTAGTTTGCCAATGAATTAGGCTGTGCACTCGGAACGGGAGGTACACTGAGTGTCTGCAATGAGGCAGAAGCCGGCAAGAGCGGCACAATCCTCACCGGTACCTTTCCAGTGAATGGCGTGGATGCATCGATCTTGTTCGACTCTGGAGCCTCACACACATTTGTTTCGCTATCTTTTGCGAAGAGGCTGGGGTTAGATGGAGAGGAGATGCCAGACTTCTTGGTCACTCTCCCATCGAAAGAGCGGATCAGGTGTACCCGCTACCACCGAGATGTCATTGTAAGAATCAGAGGTGAAGAGTTCCCGATCGACCTGATAGAGTTCGACGGACTTGGATTTGATGTGATTGTCGGGATGAACTGGTTGGAGCGGTACAAGGGCAGAATCCTGTGTGCCGAGCATCGACTGCTTCTTCGGAGTCCATCTGGGGTTACCATATCATACCGCCAGAGGCCCAGGGAGCCTTCGACTCAGATCATCACCGCCATGGCCATGTATCGTGAGTTACGACGAGGGAGTGATGTATACCTCTGCTATGTCCAGGACATAGAGAGAGACCCTGAGTTTAGCCCAGATGTGCCGGTAGTGTCGGAGTTTCCGGATGTATTTCCTAAGGAACTGCCAGGCATGCCGCCAGCACGAGAGGTTGAGTTTGAGATTGATCTAGTTCCGGGTACTGGACCCATTGCGAAAGCACCTTATCGTATGGCTCCAGCAGAGATGACAGAGCTCAAGGAGCAGCTGAGAGACCTACTTGACAAGGGCTTATCCGCCCTAGTGTTTCACCATGGGGAGCGCCGGTCCTCTTCGTGAAGAAGAAGGACGGTAGCCTCCGCCTGTGTATTGATTATCGGGAGCTGAATGCTGTTACGGTGAAGAACCGTTACCCTTTACCACGCATCGACGATCTATTTGATCAGCTGGGGTGCATCAGTATTCTCCAAGATAGACTTACGTTCCGGATACCATCAGATTGCCATCCGTGACAGTGATATCGAAAGACAGCTTTCAGAACGAGGTATGGGCATTATGAGTTCACAGTTATGCCGTTTGGCTTATCAAATGCACCAGCTAAGTTCATGGACTTAATGAACCGCTTGTTCCAAGATCAGTTGGACAAGTTGTGGTAGTCTTCATCGACGATATTTTGTGTATTCTAAATCAAGAGGTGAGCACGAAAGCCACCTGAGAAATGTGTTACAAACATTGAGGAGGAATCAGTTGTATGCAAAGTTTTCGAAATGTGAATTTTGGTTGAACCAAGTATCCTTCCTTGGACATGTGATTTCTGAGGCCGGGATCGCTGTTGATCCGGCAAAGATTGATGCTGTGCGCACCTGGCCTAGGCCGAAGACAGTCACTGATATTAGGAGCTTCCTCGGTCTGGCAGGTTATTATAGGAGGTTTGTGAAGGACTTCTCCAGTGTCTCGAAGCCGATGACTTCCTTAATGAAGAAGGATGCACCATTCGAGTGGACAGTCGACTGTGAGAGTTCTTTCGCGAGTCTCAAGGATGCTCTGACATCTGCACCAGTCCTGACTATACCAGACGGTCCAGATGGTTTTGAGGTCTACTGCGACGCATCAGGCAGAGGTATGGGTTGTGTATTGATGCAGCACGGGAAGGTCGTAGCATACGCCTCCCGTCAGCTGAAGAAGCATGAGGAGAACTACCCTACCCACGACTTAGAATTGGGTGCCATTGTCTTCGCATTGAAGATATGGCGACATTATTTGTATGGGGTAAGTGTGACGATTTATTCTGACCACAAAAGCTTAAAGTACTTGTTCACTCAGAAAGAGTTGAACATGAGGCAAAGAAGGTGGGTTGAATTTCTGAATGACTACGATATTAATCTGCAATACAAAGAGGGTAAGGCAAATGTGGTAGCTGACGCACTGAGTCGCCGAGCACACTCTCTCCATTCGCTAGTCTCTCATACTGGCTTGGTTGAAGAGGTGCGGAGTGCTCAGATGATGGATCAGTATATGCTGGAGATCCGGCAGAAGCTTATTGATGGCACATTCGAGGGTCAGAAGTACGACTTCAGACTCCACGATGATGACCTGATTAGGCTGAATGGCCGATTGTGTATACCTAGGAGTGGCGCTGAGTTGAAGGAGCGCATATTGAGTGAATCTCATTGTTCTACTACTTCGATTCACCCCGGAGCTTCAAAGATGTATAAGAGTATGAAAAGGTATTTTTGGTGGACTGGAATGAAGAAAGATGTTAGTGATTATGTATTGAGGTGTCTCACTTGCCAGAAGGTCAAGTTTGAGCACCGACGGCCTGGTGGTATGGTACAGCCAATGCCAGTGCCTGAGTGGAAGTTCCATGATATCTCCATGGACTTTGTAGTAGGGCTTCCGCCTACAAGGGGAGGTCTGAATATGATATGGGTTGTAGTTGTCCGACTGACCAAGGTGGCCCGATTCATTCCGATGAAGGACATGGAAAGTGGCAAGATTGGCAGAACTCTTTGATAAGGAAATTGTAAGACATCATGGTGTACCGAAAACGATTGTATCTGACAGAGATACCAGATTCTTATCCAGATATTGGAAGTCTACACGAGAGGCATTGGGTACTGAACTGAAATTGAGTACAGCGTTTCACCCACAGACCGATGGTCAGAGTGAGCGCACCATTCAGACACTTGAGGATATGCTACGTGCTTGTGCACTTGACTTTCAGACCAGCTGGATTGATAAGTTACATCTGATCGAGTTTAGTTACAACAACAGTTACCACGCTTCGATCAAGGTGTCTCCCTTCCAGGCATTGTACGGTAGACCATGCCGCACGCCATTATGCTGGGATGAGTCGAGTGAGACGGTCATTATAGGACCAGAGTATCTTGAACAAGTTCAGGCAGAAGTTCGCCAGATCCGGGCTAACATGAAGGCAGCTCAGGATAGGCAGAAGTCGTACGCAGATGTGCGCAGACGTGACCTGGAGTTCGCCGTGGGCGATCAGGTATTTTTTAGAGTATCCCCCATGAAGGGAGTATTTCGTTTTCGCCAGAAGGGCAAGTTGAGCCAAAGTATGTGGGGCCTTATGTTGTGACGGAGCGGAATCGCCCGGTAGCCTATAGACTAGACCTACCCGCCGAGCTGGGCAAGGTACATGATGTATTTCATGTGTCCCAGTTGAAGAAGTATATGTCTCATCCGTCTCATGTGCTTCAGCCTGAAAGGCTAACCTTAGAGCCGACCATGCGATCAGTGGAGACTCCGGTACGGATTCTGGATGCTAAGACTCGAGACACTCGCCATAAGTCCGTGAGACTGGTGAAAGTTCTTTGGTCTAACCAGGACGTTGAGGAGGCCACTTGGGAGCTGGAAGATAAGATGAAGGCGACGTACCCGTCATTGTTTACTTCTTAGTGCTTATGTGTATAGGGTACGGGGCGTACCCCTTTTTAAGGGGGGTAGAGCCGTTTCGGTTATGTGTGTACGATGTGTATTTGAATACATCGTCTATGTTATGTTGTTATGTTACAGACCGTTGTGTCTGAGTGATGTGGATAATGTTGAAAGGACCTTGTGTCCAATGTTATGTAAGTATGTTGTTAATGATGTATGGAAGTATTGTTTATAAGTGTTCCCGTGTTCTAATATTTAGGATATGTGGAGTATGAACTTTGAGGGCAAAGTTCTTTTAAGGGGGGTAGATTGAAATACCCCAAACCTTAATATATTGTATAAACACTTAATATGGTGTATTAAGACTAAAAGAGTCTTAGAAACATTGGTAAACAAATTTAAACAAAAGAAAACATAAAATGTGCTTTAAAGTCAATAAGAGCCAAAATGTGCTCTAAGCTTGGGATAAACTTGGTTAAGACCTAATGAACTTACCAAGACCTTATTTATACACTAATGAACATATTTAACCAATTACCAAAGAAAACCAAGCTTGAAAACAAGTTTAAACACAAAATGTGCTTTAAGGAGTCTTAAAGCACATTTTTGAAAAATTGTCTTGTAAATGAGTTTTGAGTGGCTAGATGTCCATCATTACTCTTAAATATATATGTGTACTATATAATATCACATTTGGATGTCTATATTAATGGGAAATCAAAAATTTCACTTCTATGTGCCTTGTTTTCATGAATAGTAACTTTTATAAGCTATTTTGTAACATATGTTTGTATAAGTAATTAAATTGACAAATAAAGACTATAATACCCTCATACCACTATTTGGGGCCGGTTTTTAAGGTTGGTGACACACCACCTTTGTTAGCTTGTTAAGAAAATAAATAAGTCTACTTAAGTACCTTTTACTTATAAGTATAAATATCTCTTAAAAGCAAATTCTATCTCATTCTCTCATTCTTTCTTTCATTTCCCACGTCTCAACCTTCTCTCTTCTCTCTTCTTCTTGCTGTTCTCTCACGGTAATACCACAACGCCTCCATTAAACTCCTCTTTGATCTCTGTAAAATCTTGCTCACTTGTCCAAATCAAAAACAAACACCACCAATCTCTTCCTCTCATCAAGCTCTTCATTTCTATCTTCTTAAAAGTCCAGACAACCATTTCGGTGCCATGGAGTTCCTCCATTGAAGGAGCTTGAGCTTGTATTTTTACATATTGTTACTCTCCTTTGCTTCAAGGTAAGGAATCTCAAATAAAAACTTCATTTCCTTCATGTTTTTTTGTGGTAACCGAAAATACATATTGAAGGAGCTCTTTGTGTGACCTTGTTCTAGCTCATTCCAACTCTTCATGGACTAGGTGGAGTCCTCTCTTGCTAGATATTCAAACTCTCTTCAAAGAGCAAGGTAAAACAACTACATTAATGTTTTTGAAACAATGTAAAATTAGGGTTTACAATGAGATGGAGCTTATAGCTTGAATACTCATTATAATGTTTGTATATTGTTTAGAACTTGTCAAAGAATCAAATACCCTACCGGTTTTCTAAAGGAAACAGAAAGAGTTGTTTGGAAAAGAGGTAAATCTACTAACCAAATGTTGTTTAATGCCTTAGGAGAAATGAGCTTATAAATGCTTGTTAAAACTACCTAAAGAGCAAATGGTGAATGACTTAGTAAAGTGTTCTCAAGAGCTTAGTAAAAGGCATATGTGTTGTTGAGTGTATTTGCAGGTTAAAGGCAAATATATTGTGGAAATTCAGTGTTTATGATTTATGCATCTTAAGGGCCTAAGAGCCATGTCATTTAAGGGCCTAAGTGCCAAGCAATTTAAATTATGCACTATATTGTGATGTAGTGCTTTGTGAGTGGAGTTTGTGTATAATAAGTACTTGATGGATTTTTAGTGTTCTTGGTTGTTTGTTGGTAAAAACAATGTGTTTTGGTTTAGCAATGTTCTAGAAGAACCTACGTCGAAATTTAGGTAATAAATGAGAAGTTCTAAGTGTTAAAAATGAGTTTGATAAGTTAAGGAGTATTTAAAATGGTTAAGTGTTGTTCTTGTGTAAGAAACATGCATTAAGGTGATTTGGGATGTAAGAAGGACTTAGGCATGAGCTTGAGGTTTTAGTACGTACCAAAGTCATTTTGGACTTAGGTAAAGACTTAGGCAAACTTTGGTAAATTAAGGAGAAAGTGTGAACTTGAAAAAAGAATTTGAAGTAATGATATAAGGAGTTAGTTGTGAGAGATGATGCTTGGGAGATGATGTTAAAACAAGGAGAAAGCATTTTGGGATAGTAGTTACCATAGGTGAGAAACACCATCTAGGAACCTAGTATAAAAGAACATAAGTGTTAAGGAATTTTACAAGGAAATAAGTAAAGGCTCAAGGAATTAGAAAATGAGTTTCATGGATGTTGTGTGTGGATATAAGGGTACCAAATGTTGTTAGGAATCATAAAGAGGCTTTAGGAGAAGTTTGGTGAAGATTTGACAAAATTTGGGTAAGTTTAGAAGACGTCCGACCCAGTTTTGGGTCGGACAGCCTCTGTTAGACGTTAGGAAGGTGTTCTGTAATGGTCCGACCCAAAAGGGTGGGTCGGACATGGGTCGGACGGTCATATTTCAAAGGAGGAAAATGTTTCTGGAATGGTCCGACCCAGTCGAATGAGTCGGACGTGGGTCGGACGGGCATGTTTGTAAGGCGGTGAAAGGTTCTGTAATGGTCCGACCCAGAAGGGTGGGTCGGACATGGGTCGGACGTGTATGTTTTGAAGTCGAAGAAGTTCTCTGTAATGGTCCGACCCAGTCTAGTGAGTCGGACTTGGGTCGGACATGTCTCTGGAATGGTCCGACCCAGAAGGTTGGGTCGGACATGGGTCGGACATGGTAAGGTTTTTCAGACCCGAAAACCACTGGAAGGGTCCGACCCAGTTGTGGGTCGGACGGTGGGTCGGACATACCAAAAAAAAAATTAAAAAAAAAACAGAGAAGAATGTGACTTATGTAGTTAACCCTAGGGTGTATAATGAAGGTAACCTAGGGTAAAGTTAGACATTAAACATGTCAAATAATTATGTTAAACACTTAGTAAATTTGGAGGTTAAATAAGTTAATTAACCGACATTCTTGAATCATGTATAGGAGTGACCTACGGTGGAAACAAATCAAGGCAAGGACCAGGTATGGTTTTCTTGCATCTGTTGTCTAGCGGTTTACACCGGTTTGTGTGTTGTATGTTTTTCTGTGTGTTTATGACGTTATAAGATTTAAACATGTAATGAGTTTACAGTTGTTCATATTATGGTTATGTAATGTTGTGACTCATTTCCCTCGTGTGTGTCTAACATGACTTACCACCTATTGTGTGTTGGATGTTAAGTTCCACTATGAACTTCTAACAAGTGTTAACTGGGAAGTGAGGAATCCGGTTGTCCGGTCATGCATGTAAGTTAAGAGTAGATATCTGAATCAGATTCGACTCTTATGTTGTTAAGATTGTTCTCCTTAACTTGGCGTTCGATCTCCCGCTAGCTTCTTCCAAAGCTTACCTATTCTGACTTATGATCGGTTTAGTGGGAACCTGTGTTTGTGTGGTGTGTTCGGGTCACTAAATCCGAACCATCTGTGACTTAAGTTACTCGTTCGTCTAACAGAACGGTAATGAGTGTGTTTAACGAGCTTGACATGAGAGTGAATCACTCTCTAGGCTCTTGTGTTATTTGACCCTTGTGGTTTGTTATCATGGAGTGAAAATCCACTGTGTATGTGTTGTTGTGCTGTGCGCCATTGATGCTCAGCCATATGTTATGTTATGTTATGTATATAAATGAATGCCATGTTATCATGACAATTAGCTGCGCGTATCCCGGTAGCCGATGGGCTGCGCGTTAGCCATACCAGCCAAGGGTTGCTGACCCCCTCCGGGGATCCATATTTCTTATACTACAGGATGAGGATCGAGGAAGCGGAGTGGCTTTAGATCCTAGGATGCAGGATTATTTTTGTATGTTTTTGGATGTTGGCCCGGGATGCGCCTGTGCTCCTGTGGCGTTATATACGTTTGGTTGTTGCAGTTTACAGTGATGTTATACAGTGAAGAATATGTAAACACTCGGTATTGTATATGATGTATTTATGGATTAGTTTTATGCTCGGGAGTCTGATCATCAGACCGGTACAATTGTATTTATTCTGCCTTGTCAACCACGTGGGTGGTTGGCGGCGTTGTAGCACCGAGGCGTTAGTTATTGTTTAGTTATTCATTCCGCTGCGATTCCATTTAGTGTTATGTGCGTAGTAGGGGTGTTACAGTCCGTTCCTTAAAACTGCGATCGGACGGTCCCTGAGTCTCTAGTTCATCATCGATTTCGAAATCCCAACCGAGTACTAATTCTCGTTTTTCTCACAATCTACAGAACAAAATCGAGTGATTTTTGTTTCTATGGATTCGTAATCAAATTCCGGTTCTTTTGGTCTCAATTTCCCCAATTATAATGCAGAGTTCATCAAGATTCGAATTCGATTTGGAAGCTAGGGTTTATCTCGGTACAGAATAAAAATCGGATGCAATTCATCCAAATTCTCCTAACCTAACACGAAATTGACTAAATTGAAACATGGTTTAGGTCGAAATCATGACTAAGAACAACAATATCGGAGCAATTTGATCGGAGACTCACCGGATTGTGCGAATTGGGTGAATTCCGATTCGGAAAAACTGGAAAAACTCGAACTTTAGACAGTTCGGGGTGCCAACTTTGAGGATCTATAACTAGCAGTACAAAACGAGTTAGATAATGAGTAAGGGCTCATTGGAAAGAAGAAATGTAGATCTATGTATTGGTAGCAAGAACTAAACCTAACTCACACCATTCAGAAAGATATTGAAGTCACAAAACACGAGTTTACCTCTCTGTTTCGGTGTTATTTTATGTGCTGTTGAAACCGAAACTTTAGACCTCTATATCTCCCAACTGGTTACGATTCAGACTTGGGCATAAACACGAAAATTGTAGAGGGATTAGAGATCTTTACAACGAGCTAAATAAATCGAATTTTGGTTGATTAACGAAGAAGTTATGATTGACGCAAGTTACCTGAAAACGAAGGGAATTCTGGAATTCTGGAAACAGTTTCGCAAGGTGGCTACTTTGGCTCGATTTTCCGGTTGACTCCGAAGGATTTAGGGTTTGTATGAGTAATGGTTGGAAAGAGGAATTGTAGGAGAAGAGAATGGTGAAGACGGCATGGAAAAATATTGAGAGATGTAAAAGTTATAGCCGTCTAAAGTTATGGCAAAGTAAGGGAAATCGGTTCCGAAAATCAGGGAAGAAATCGGCTAAGTGTGGGCGACCCATTACAGAGTGACACGTGGCATCTCTTAAAATTTTGATTCAAAACTTCAATCTAGCATAACTTTGTCTAGGATGATCCGTTTTTGACGTTCTTTTTATCAATCTTCATGGTTTTTCATAACCTATTTATTGGTATAGGTTTTATGGCCTGGTTTGACCATTCTCAAAAAGTCAACTCTAGCAAGGCTTAATAAGCTTTAAGGTTTCTAGAATTTTATATTGACTTTTATGTTTCAAAACAATGTTCCAACACTTCCTAAAATCTTTATAATATTTTTGGAGTGTTTAATAATTTTCCCAAGATTTATTGACTTATAAATCTTATTATTAAATTCATAATACTATATAATAATGTATAATAATTAGGGTTAAATAGGAGAAAACCCCTAAATAAATTTCACAACTCCATATAATAATTTAATATTCATTATTCCATATCATAATTTAATTTTTTAATAAAAGAAATCCCCTAAATTAATTTAAATTAATTTAGGGGTATTTCAAAAGGATAATCATAAAAAAGTGTAAAACAACTAACAAAAAAAATGAGAGGAGATTACGATTGTTGTTTTGGTTTTTTCCATGGAATGATTTCAGAAGTTTTTTTGTTTTTTTTTGGATTTTTTTAAAAGAAGATAAACCACCAATAAAAAAAAGGAAAGAAGCATTTTTTGTTGTTTTGTTTTTGGATTTTTTTTTACTTTACAAATGAAATCTGATTTTGAAAGTTATAAATAAAATAAAATAAAAAGAAAAGAGAACTAAAAAGAAAGCGAAAAAGACTGTTAACACGAAAGCGAAAACTACAAAAATTGTTTATCATTAGCCTCGAACCATTAACCTATTGTATCTCTTCCCTCTTCTCTACCATTATGCCAATATGATTTCCTGTCAAACATACCACCTATCTAAGTTTTCATGCTATCATTGATCATATATGAACCTTATCCCCTCAAAACCCTAGAAATACCCCTTTTCGCTCAATTAGGGTAAAAATTTTGGGTATAACACAGGGTTCGTCAACTAATGGATCATATCATCTCAGAAGTATTAGTGGTATAATTATACTGTGTCATACTCATACACATAATACACATACAATATATGTTGGAATTAATTCTCATGCCCAAACTACAACAATGGCATTAAATGATCAAAAAAATAAAATAATGCAACAGAGATTCGTACCTTGGCGGCGGCAGGACGGTGGAGGAGTGGAGGCGGAGGCGGCGGCGCGATAGACTGGGAAAGAAGACGGGGCACGACAAACAGAGGCACTAATTATATTTTTAGAAAGCTATATTAATTGCCAAAATGGCACTAATGTTATAACTTAATTTCTTTCCACAATTCACATTTTTCCTTTATTACTAACACACCACTTATTTTATAGTATGTTACAAATAGCATATATTATCTCATATTAATATTTGTAACTTGTTAACCTATAGTTTTAGATTTTAAATTTACGAACAGACCTTATGGGTTGTTTTAATTCATTTCTCACCCCTTATACTTTTTATATTTGTGCATTGCCCCAGTTTTATAGCATATACTTTCTAATGTTATAAAAACTATATATTATACACTTTTCTTAATAAAACCTTTTAAATTATTCCAAAAATTACCAAACTTTACCAAAAGGTAATAAAGTGTTATCTTCACTGTTTTAAACTCAAACTTTTGGTAATTTACATTTATACCCCATAAGTTTTGTAAATTCAATATTTAACTCATGATTTTAATATAAAGTTCCAATTTATATACTTATGTTATTAATTTTGGTCAAAGCACCTAATATGGTCAACGTTGACCCATAGGCTACCGTTTTGACTATAGTTTACATAAATTAAAGTTTTGACCCAAACTTTCCAAAAATTACATTTTAACCCCAAATTTCATAAAACTTTATAAAATTCATTTTAATAGTTTTTAAAGTATAGTTTTCGGCTATAATTTATATTTAGCCTCTAAGTTTTATTTAAATTACAATCTAACCCCAAATGATTACGGTAATGTTTAATTTAATTTTAAACTTGATTTAAACCTAATATAACATAAACTAAAATGGCCTAAAGTGCATGGCTTATTACAACATTTAACATAGAATAAATTTACATATAAATGTCATAATTAACATAGGTTAGTCAAGGCTTTATGTTACAAATTCCCTAATGTTATCTAAAATTATATTTTAGCCATTTAATTAGTTTCTATGACATTATAAGTCACTTAAACATCAGGTTAACTAACCAAAAATGTTATACAACATTTTAATACATAGTTAGGTCATTTAACACCCTTAATGTTCTCGGCTTATATTATAATGTAACAAAACGATATAAAAACTTTATAATGTGTAGGTTTAGAATACTTACTTGATTTCTAGGCAATTAAATTAGCTAACCCACTCCGAATGCTCACGGCTACATATATATATGTTTAAGTTAGTTTTGAACATTAAACTCACATATGAACTTGATTAAGACATTATTAAGGAGTAATTAGCTTACTT
Source organism: Limonium bicolor (assembly GCA_023374045.1). Lineage (NCBI taxonomy): Eukaryota > Viridiplantae > Streptophyta > Magnoliopsida > Caryophyllales > Plumbaginaceae > Limonium > Limonium bicolor. The sequence goes on along the minus strand of CM041783.1, from coordinate 24,934,039 downwards.
TCATAGGTTTATACTTGGATTTGATTTCTACAATTTGTGTAGAAATTTCCTTATGTTCCAACAGCCATGCGCCATCATTTTATGCAAGGAAAAATACTTGTATTAGTCTTATGATATTAAGGGTCATTAAGAGATAAATCAAGCTTAGTTTAGGCATGGTTTTTACCTTGAAATTGATGGCTGATGGGGGTTGTTTACGCCTGAGTTTTGGAGCAAAACAAGTTGTCAAAAACACCATTCAAACTAGCATATAAAACCGGTAGAATCAAGGAGAAAGGATGGGTAAAAATCCTTACCGAAGCTAGCAAAAAATGGAGTTCGTTGGCTTGAATCTAGCTATATATTCAAGGTGTAGATGTATATGCTAAATATACATGTAAAACATAAAAGAATAAGCTAGGGAAGCCATGCAAAAATTCAGAAATGAAGAGGATGAGAGGTTACATGCTTAATGCATGTTTTTACCTTAAGTGAACTTATATTGATCTTCCCTCCTTCTTCCTTGAATTCAGCCTGAAACACCTCCCCTTTACTTGCCAACTCTAGCAGATTGATGGATGAAAACAAGATTATACTTCACCAATGGGAAGAGGAAGAAGAGGTGAAGAAACCGAGCTATAACATGTTAAGAGTGATTACCTTATTCAACAGAAATTCAACCTTGAAGATGGCATGATGCTCATGATTGGAGAGAACGAAAGGAGCGTTTGCTGGTGTTGAAGATGGCTGGAAGAAGGTAATGAGGTATGAGAAGTCAATTTGTCTTTTATGGTAATAAATGTTACTTTATGAAATAGTAGGTGGCGAGTCATTATATTGATAGATATTTTTATTGGTTCATGAAGAGGAGATCCTCTTACATTTCCACCCATGGATGGTCAAATTCAAGAGAAATGTGTTGACCATTGACTAGAATAGGTTTATAAGTAAAATAAATCTTTCTTTAATGGAATAGTTAGAAAATGCTTGGTAGATATTTTTCTAGCTTAAGTGGTGGTAGGTGACAACACCTAAATCTTGCCACCTAAGGGGCTTAAGGATGGGCATTGACCAAGTTGGTCACTTAAGACTTAATTTTGCCTTATAAGAGTTCTATTCACAAATCAATACAATATTTCTGATTTTTTTTTAAAAAAACTTTGAATTAGACATTATAATATGGTACATTATATCACATTAGTATATTTAATGGTATTCAAGGCCCTAAAATCAATCAAAACTCATTTTGAAGACAAACTCACAAAAGTGTGCTTTAAGGAGTTTTTAAACCACATTTTATGTTCTAAAGTGTTTTCGAGCTTTGTTTTCTTTGATAATGGTTTTAGTATGATCATTTATGATTCATAATGCTTAGGAATTAAATTTGGATCCTACGGAGTTCATTTGGGCACATATTTACCCTAAATGGTCAAAGGGTGTAATATTTACTTTATGTTGACCATTGTTGTTTTAAATTGGTTTTTAAGGTGTGTTTAGGCCTTGATTTACATGATTAGATGTTTAATAAATGTTTAATTAGTTATGATTAGTTCATGGAGATTAAGAAAACTAAATCATATGGTGAAATGTTGGTATGAAGGAAATCCAGGATCTAGGATTGCCTGGTTTGCCCATTGTGATCACAAATGAGGGGATGACTGTTATAGGTCCACTAGATATACTATGTTCCAATAGATCATATTGATTGTTGGGCTGATGCACTACCGCTGGTGTGGCTTCGGCCATTGGTGACCCGCCACATAATAGGGATAAGGAAGAATCGGATGCACTACCGTTGGTGTGGCTACTGCCGTTGGTTACCCAGGATAAAATAGAGGTAATTGGTTGAAGACATGCGGTCTTCTAACAAGACGACTATCAAGGTGTAACATCCACAGTCTTAACCCACATGTGAGATATTGTCCACTTTGGACCGCAGCCCGCACGGATTTGTTCCTAGGTACCATCCCAAAACGCGTCTCACAAGGGGAGAGTATCCCCACACCTATAAGGCATGGTTCGTGCTCTCTCCCGGTCGATGTGGGAGGTGACCCCTACACTGGGTATCACACTCTACGCCCCTTGGGAGCCCAGCGTCCCCGCTGGCACACCGACCTGGGCCTGGCTCTGATACCAACTGTAACATCCCCAGTCTTAACCCACATGTGAGATATTGTCCGCTTTGGACCGCAGCCCGCACGGATTTGTTCCTGGGTACCATCCCCAAACGCGTCTCACAAGGGGAGAGTATCCCCACACCTATAAGGCATGGTTCATGCTCTCTCCCGATCGATGTGGGAGGTGACCCCTACACTGGGTATCACACAATGATACAGAGTTAAATGAATGGAGTAACAATCATCAACTAAATATTAGTATGAGACTTCAAGTAACTTTCACAAAGTTTGGATAACAAACCAAGGGCCTTGAAGGCCATATAACAAAAACATTTCATCTGAAAACAACCATCGTATTGTTATTGTCAGAGCGTTTTTATTGGATTGAATATATGTATGAGTTATATGTGGAGTTTGTGATTATGTACAATTGGATGTTATGTTTAGTTATTCAAGTTATGTTTAATAATTTTATTTTATAATATTGAAATACCCCAAACCTTAGTATGTTGTTTAAACATTTAAATATGGTATATTAAGACTAAAAAGAGTCTTAGAAACATTAGTAAACAGTTTAAACCATAGAAAACACAAATAAATGCCTTAAGGTCAATTAGGGCTAAATGTGCTCTAAGCTTGGGATAAGTTTGGTTAAGACCTAATAAGCTTACCAAGACCTTATTTATATATTAATGAACATATTAAAACAATTACCAAAGAAAACCAAGCTTGAAAACAAGTTAAAACATAAAATGTGCTTTAAGGAGTCTTAAAGCACATTTTCAAAAAAATTGTCTTGTAAATGAGTTTTGAATGGCTAAATGTCCATCGTTACTCTTTAATTAACATGTGTACTACTTAGTATCACATTTGGAAGTCTATATCAATGGGAAATCAAAAATTTCACATCTATGTGCCTTGTTTTAGTGAATAGTAACTAAAATAAGCTAGATTATAACATATGTTAATATAAGTAATTTAATTGGTCAACAAGGACTAAAATGCCCCTAAGAACATTAAGGGGGCTGGTTTTCTTAGTGGTGAGTCACCACTCTTGTTAGCTTGTTAAACAAATAAAAGATGACTACTTAAGTTACTATTTGCTTTAACATATAAATATCTCTTAAAGTAAACTTATCTTCATTCTCTCATTTCCCTCTTCATTTCCCACGCCTCCAACCTCTCTTCTACCTTGCTTCTTCCTCTCATTCACGGTTTTGCAATAGTACCAACACCAAGACCAACTTCCATTGTCATTATCTCCTAGCTCACTTTGCTAAATCAAAAACTAAGGCCACCATTCTCTTTGTCTTTCCAAGCTCTTCAACTTCATCCTTTCAAAATCTCAAGAGCTCCATTTCGGTGCCAAGAGGAATCTCCATGGGAGGAGCTTGAGCTCACCTTTTCACATATTATTGTTCTCCTTTGCTTCTAGGTAAGGAAACTCAAAAAAAACTCCATTTCCTTCATGTTTGTATGTTGACCGAGAATCACCATTGATGGGGTTCTTTATATTGCTTTGTTCTAGCTTCATTCCAACCTTTCATGGACTAGGAGGAGTCCTCTCTTGCTACATATCCAAACTCTCTTTTGTATCCAAGGTAAAACAAACATCTAAATGTTCTAAGACAATATATGTATTTAGGGTTTACAATGAGATGAAGCTTAAAGCTTGAATACTCATTATATGTTTGTATATTGTTTAGAAGTTGACAAGCAAACCAAACATCATTACCGATTTTAAACAAGGAAACAAGGAAGAAGTTGTGAGGAAAAGAGGTAAATATGCTAACCTAATGTAGTTTAATGTCTTAGAAGAAATGAGCTAAGGTTGCTATGAAAATGATCTAAGGAGCCAATGGTGAATGACCTAGTAAAATGTTCTCAAGGAGACTAGTAAAAGGGCATATGTGTTGTTGAGTGTATTTGCAAGTCAAAGGCAAATATATTATGGAAATTCAGTGTTTAAGGTTTATGTTATTTAAGGGCCTAAGAGCCATGTTATTTAAGGGCCTAAGTGCCAAGCAATTTAAATTATGCACTATATTGTGATGTGGTGTAAGTTTGGTGATGTTTTATGTATAAGAATTCTCTGATGGGTTTTGGTGTTCTTGGATGTTTAATGGTGAAAACAATGTGTTTTGGCTTGGTAATGTTCTAGGAGGACCCATGTCGAAATTTAGATAATGTATAAGAGGTTTTAGGTGTTTAAAATGAGTTATGGTGACTTAGGAAATGTTTTGAATGTTAAGTGTTCTACTAGTGAAAGAAGCATGCATTAAGGTATTCTAAGGTGAAAAAAAGGACTTAAGCATTACTTTAGAGGATTTAGAATGCAAATGAGTGTTGGGATACTTCAAGATCATGGAGAAATTGTGTTTAGGACTAGGGCAATGTTGGTGAATAAGAAGAAGTGATTTGTTGCATGGAGGAGCTATAAACTTGTAGAGATATTCAAGGAGTTGGTTAGGAAGAAAAGATGCTTGGGAGATGATGTTGTAGTGGTGAGAAAGCATTTGGGAATAGTGGAAGTTATAGGTATGAAACACCACATAGAAACTTAGTGGAAAAACATTACAAGTTTAAACCTTTTTATAAGAATTTGTGTAATGCTTGAGGAGGATTTTGGTGAATGATTTAAGGAGTTTTATGGGTGTCTTAAGGTGTGTTTGAAGTGCCCACATAAGGTTAGAACACACTAGGATATATGAGGTGAAGTTTAGAGTTAAATGGGCAATTAAAAACAAGGGTCTGGAGCAGACCGATCTTGCGACCGGACTTGCCAAGATCGGTCGAGCCCAGTTTACCCTGCGAGAAATGGTTTCTGGAATGGACCGACCTTGGGGACAGGACTTGCAAGGTCGGTCGGGCATGGATTTTTAGTACGGATTGAGTCTCTGGAATAGACCGAACTTGGGACCGGACTTACAAGTTCGGTCATGCCCGAAATTTTGTATGTGAGTTAGTCTCGGGAATCGACCGATCTTGCGACCGGACTTGCCAAGATCGGTCGGGCCTGAATTTTCAAAGGGGAAAAACTCTCGGGAATAGACCGAACTTGTGACCGAACTGCAAGGTCGGTCGGAGTAGAATTTTGACGGTAATGTGGGTTCTGGAATGGACCGACCTTGTGTAAGGTCGGTCGGTAAGTTCGGTCGGACCAAAACTTGTAAAAAAAAAAAACAAACAAGTGTGGCTTAAGTAGTTAACCCTAGGGGTATAATGTAGGTAATCAAGGATGAGTTTGGGCATTAAAACATGTCATATAACAATGTTAAACACTTAGTAAATTTGAAGTTAAGTAAGTTAATTAACCGACATTCTTAATTTTGTATAGGAGTGGCCTACGGTGAAAATCAATTGAAGCAAGGACCAAGGTATGGTTTTCTTGCAGTCTGTTGCCTATCGGTTTACACCGGCTTGTGTGTTGTTTGTTTTTCTGTATGTTTATGACGTTATAAGACTTAAATCATGTAATGAGTTTACAGTTGTTTATATTATTGTGATGTTATGACGTGACTCATTTCCCTGTGTGTGTCTAACATGACTTACCACTTGCTTGTGAATTATTGTTAAGTTCCACTGTTGAACTTCTAACAAGTGTTAACTGGGAAGTGAGGAATCCGGTTGTCCAGTCACGCGTGTAAGTTTAAGAGTAGATATCTGTATCAGATTCGACTCTTATGATGTTAAGATTGTTCTCCTTCATTTGGCGTTTGATCTCCCGCTAGCTTCCTCCAAAGCTTAACTATTCTGACTTATGATCAGTTTAGTGGGAACATGTGTTGTGTGGTGTGTTCGGGTCACAATATCCGAACCATCTGTGACTTAAGTTACTCGTTCGACTAACAGAACGGTAATGAGTGTGTTGTAACAAGCTTAACATGAGAGTGAACCATTCTCTAGGCTTCTTGTGTTGTTTAACCTTCTTGGGTTGTTATTGTGGAAAGTGAATCCAATGTGTATGTGATGTTGTGCTATGCAATAATGTTGCTATGCCATATGGATATGTTATATGTTAAAATGAATGCCATGTTATCATGACAATTAGTTGCGCGTATCCCGGTAGCCGATGGGGCGCGTTAACCATACCAGCCAAGGGTTGCTGACCCCCCTCGGGGGCTCCATATTTTTGCTGCAGGATGAGGATCGAGGAAGCGGAATGGCTGTAGATTCTAGGCTGCAGAATTACTTTTGATTATTTTGGATGTTGAGCTCGGGATGCGCCTGTGCTCCCGTGGCGTTATATTTGGTACTGTTCGTGTTACAGTGACAGTGGAGTTCATGTGTACAGTATACAGTGACGGTTTGTATTAGATACTCGGTATGTTGGTTATGTATATATGTGTGGATGTTAGTACCTAATGCTCGGGAGTCTGATCATCAGACCGGTACACTTGTATTTATTCTGCCTTGTTAACCACGTGGGTGGTTGACGGCGTTGTAGCACCGAATCGTTTAGTTATTTTTTCACTGCGATTTATTTAATGTTAAGTGCGTAGTAGGGGTGTTACAAATATGGAATAGCATGAAATGGAACCTATGAGCCTCAATTTTTGAACCACTATGCTATGTTGATTATGATATGGTTGGGTTCTAGGTCAACTTATAACCTAAGATTAATAACTAAGTCATATAACATTAATTATTAGATCCCAAGTTAGCTCACTAGAACCCATTTAGAGTCGCCACCTAATTTTAACCTAGGGTAAATTTGGAAAGGTAGTAGAGTTTGGGTTCGGGGGCTTGGTATTCGACTTATTTAGGGTTCAAATTACTTTCATTACCTCTCAAGGTCATTTATCCTCTACTTAGCTATTTACGGCTTGTTAGGAGTTTGTTTTAACCTAAGTGCGCAAGCTTCTGATTGTTTTGTGTTTTAGCATTTTTGACAGGAATTTAAGTGGGAATTGTAATTACCTAAACTAGGGGTGTCGGACGTCGAATTAGGTCAATTTTAGTTTCGTTTGTGGCCACGGACTTATTGTCTGAGACCACGGACCCTATTTAACCTAAATAGTCATTAAAATTGAAAGAATGAGAAAACAAAATTTTGAAAAGTCCGGGGCCACGGACAGGGCGTCCATGGACCCAGACATGCTTTACAAAAACCCTAAATTTAAAATCCTGCCACCGTCCAGGCTGTCCGTGGCCTCGGACAGGCAAAGCTACAACTTGCTGCTTCCTCCAGATTTGCCTCTTCCCATCTTGAAGTTGTTTGGCCACTCTGTGACGACTTTGTTGATAAGCTGTGGAACTCTAGACTTAGAGTTGTGATTTACATCATTCTTTCCTCTTTCTGTTTTGTGTTTGGACTTCTTTCTAGCACAACAGATTTGCCTTGTGTCCTTTTCATTTCGGGGTTCTTGTGGTTCCCGTCTTGAATGCTGAGAGTTGTTTTTGATGTGAGCTCTTTGGATCCTGTGTCACTTTGGGACCATTTGCGGATTATTTCGTTGTGCCGGTGGTTGTCTTAGTTCTTTGGACTTGTAAAGTTGTGATCTGGAAGTCAGGCTCCTTACTTCCTTTGGCCACCAGGTTGGTTATTCATCATTGGCTGGCTTATTTTGTGGAGCTTTTAAGTGTATAAAAAAGGGAAATATATGAAAAGCTCAACGGGGGTGCCTAGGGTATAGTGTCAGGGTTACAAGCTTTGGCAATTTGGAGCTGAACCTAGGTGCTTCGTCATCCCTAATAGTTGTGTATCCGTTCCGTGTTACTTTTCACAGATCTGAGAGTAAGTTCACAAATAATCTTCGATCGATCGAAGTTATGCCGTTTGCCTCACTTTTCAATGCAGCCTCACTGGAGTCGTGTAAAAGTGAAACGCTCGTTCTCTCTTGGTTTTACTTCTCAAGACACTCTCATGCAATTTTTTACTTAGAGACTTGTTCACGCATTTAAACAAGAGAAATGAACATTAATGGTCCTAAACTCATATTGCCCCGATATTGTTTCAGGGTTTATTTAACAAACCTTTTGAATGCCCATTTGCTTGTGATGGTGGAATTTTATGTGGAGGGGTGATTCTGCGTGGGGATATGATGGGGATTGTGAATGGGTGACATTTTTTTGCTTTTAAGTTTACATTTCGGTGAAGTAGTGAAGTGATGAAGTGGTGTTATGGTAAGACGTATATGTATGATGGAGTGATGTTGTGTTCGAATGACATTTTTTTGAAGTTTTCTGGTTTACGCTTTGGGGGGATGGTGGAGTGGTAAGACACACGTGATACATGTGATGATGGTGGTGAATGTAATGAAGGCGGCTTTGTATAGAACAACTTGCGAAGAAAAAGATTCTATGTTATGATGCTTGCGAGTGTGTTCTATGAGACGACACATTTTTTTTGCTTTTTTTGTTTGTTGAATGAATGCATGCATAGATTATGAAAGTGGAACTATGCTCTTATTCATGAATGAATTGTAATCTTAGGGACACTACCTAAATCAATAAAGGAAGCTAGCTACCATAAAAGTTGGGAAGAACGTTTAATCGAGAAAAGAAAACTACTTAATTGACAAAACTCATGAAATGGCAATTTCTAATGATGCTGAACTATCTGATGCCAACTATTGAAGATTCGAGCTCTCGGCGTTGGAGCGCCATGATCGTCTTCCTTCAAAACTTTGAGTGGGCTCTATGAAACGTTTGAACTAGGATTGTCTATGGGTTATGTAGGAAGGTACCTGGGCTTGAATCTTTTCTCAACTATGAGTGAGGTGCATGGGCTAGAGTGATTCCTAGACTAGAACGGATGTGTGGGCCTAAATACCCTTAATCTAGAAGTAAAGAAAGTGGGATGAAAGAACCAATATGGACTGTGAATGGGCCACCAAGCCGAGAGAGAGAGAAACTTTGAAGTCTAAAATTTATTGATGTTCCTGTTGGGCCTTGAGTCCAGAAACTAGAATGAATGGATTACACAAACTACCTTGGATTCGAGTGGGCCGAAACCTAAACAAATGGTTTTGACTAGGCCTAAAGATATGACACCTAGACGTAGGATTTTGGGCGGAGCCCGAATGAAAAGTTCACCTAGACTGGAATGGGCCTTGGCCGAAATGTTTTAAGAATTTGGCACCTAGGCCGGAATGTGTTTGGGCTAAGAAATAAGGCGCATGGGCCGAAATGATTTTTAGTGCACGTTGTAGATGTGAATTGGAATTTAGGCCGAAATCTAAGCGAATTATTATGATTGGGCCTGAAGATGATTCCTATAAATAAGATTTTGGGCCAGGGCCTGAACAAAAAACTTTACCTAGACTAGAATGAGCCTTTGGGCCGAAAAAGTTATCAATGAAAGGATACTTGAAATACCCCAAACTTACTAAACAAGGATTAAATTTTAATCACATTAATTAAGGCCTAAACATGCCTTAAAAGTCAACTGGGAGCAACAGTGGTCAACATAAAACAAGATGTTGCACCCTTTGACTGTTAAGGGTAAACAAATACCCAAATAAACTTCTTAGGACCTAAAAATTTGTCCTAAGCTATAAACACATTACTAAATATATTATAATTGTTGGGAAACACTCCAACACAAAGAACAAGCACTTTCATGCTTCAAGGTCAAAAAGGGCAAAGATGTGCTCTAAGAAACCTTAAAGGTCTAATGACCTTTAAATGATATAAAATTGAGTTACATGATCAAATATCATGTAAGGAACACAACAAGACCATTGTCAAAGAAAACAGAGCTCAGAAACACCAGGCAACACAAAATGTGCGCTAAAAACTCCTTAAAGCACGTTTTTGTGTAACCGCCTTTTAAATTCGTTTTAAATGGGCTAAAAGGTTATAATTACCTTTAAATATAAAAAATATCATATTATATGATATTAGGAATTTAATTCCAGAAATTTACGAATTTTACAAATTTAATATTAAAATATTAATAAAAACCCTAATGTGGGGCCCGTTTGGGTCAACATTGACTAAGTGGTCAATGTTGACCATTGACCACGAAATGGACTACATAAATTCAGATAATTAAGTCTCTTAACAGACAAGAGACAAGTCCCATGTGACAATTAAATATATGCTCCTACTTTACAAAAATAACAAAAAAGACAAACTTTACCTTATAAAACAAAACAAGTGGGCTCCACTTACCTTACCCATGTGGCCAACCGAATTGGAGCCTCCACTTGCTCCTCTTCCTCCTTGCATTTCGTGGCTCCAAGCTGGTACAAGACAAGAGATGAGTCACACATTCATAAATGAATTAGTAAGTAACATATTTACTCCATTTTCAATCAAAATTTGAATCAATCAAGCCCTACCTTTCTCTTATCTTCAACGGCTGCCCCCTCCTCTTGTCTCCACTGATTGAGCTTCAATTATCCAACCCCAATCAGACTTGATGAGTCATCAATTCACTAAAGTCACAAAATATTCAAAAAATGTGCTTTAAGGCAAAACTAGGTCATTTCTCTCATTAGCTCCATTCCAAACGTGGAGCTCAAGGCCAAACACTCTCTTTGGCTCCTCTTCCACGTAGGTAAGTCTCCAAGCTCCATTGGAGAGAGCTCAAGCTCTAGGTAAGCTCTTAAGGCATAAAAAATGCCCATTTTCTTCATCTTTCATTCCTTTTTCGATTGATCTACACTTCAACCTTTTCTATACATCTATGTAGAGTGATTTGGAGGTTAAAGGAAGGTTCAATCTCGTTCATAACCAGATCTAAGGAGGAAAGTTCAAGTCTTGACCATTTAAGGTAAAAATGTGCTTTAAGCTCATAACTTTTGATTCCCTTCAGTTCGTCTGTAAAAACTTTGGTCATAGCTTCATCTTCTTCTCCTTTTCATGTGGAATCTGTTGGTTAGCCATTTGGAGCAAGGATGGCCGAGATCCAAAGGAAATACCCTCTTTTAAGGCATTTTCCAAGGTAAAACCTAATAACAAGAGAGCTTGTTGTGATCTAACTATTTCCTATGTCAATATGGTGGATCTAACACCTTGTAGGTGTTTGATTCAGGTTGAAATCATCTTGAACCCTCCTTGCATTTTTAAGGTGATTTTGCCTTAAATCTTACATTAAATTACTCCTTATGGTTAGATCTTTCTTGGAGACTAACTAGGCCTTGGTTTCTGTTTAAACATGTAAAACAAGCTGTGGAGAATTTCTCCTTAAGGTGGCGAACCCAAACAAGGCTTTACCCAAGCTAAATCAAGGTATAAATCACTTAAAACCTTAACTTGATACATTAACACAAGTTTAGGTGTGTGTATATTAATTGCCGTGAGTGAAGGAGAAAAAAAAGGTCTTGTTTGACCTTAAAATGTTTAAGAAATGGTTTAATAAATTTTATAACTAAATAAACAAGCATAATTGTCAAATTTAAGACATTATGTGGAAGTTGGTAATTAAATGGAAAGTATATGGTGAGGCCGAAATTTATATGTTATTTTGGGACATTTATGTGTAATTATTTTGCAAGACAATGTTTGTAATAAGGCCATGTATTTTAGGCCATTTTATTTATGCATTTACAAGCTTTTAATTAAGTTTAAGTTTAAGTAGATAAATGCATTACCGAAAATAAATGGGGTATTATTAGGTGTAATTAAATTAAATTTAAGGGCTTAGAAAGATAAAGCAGAAAATTAGAGTTAAAAAGGAGTTAAAATAAAGTTTATAAGATTTTATAAAGTTTTGGGGTTAAATGGTGAATTTTAGAAAGTTTGGGTACTAAACCGTAAATTATAAGGAATTGGTGGTCAAGGAAATATTAAGGTTGTCAACATTGACCATATGCTAGGTTTTGACCAAAATAAATAAGTTAGATAACTTATTAAGGTTTTATAAAAAGATAAGTATCTTATGGTAATATTTTATGACATATGTGGTAAATATGTTATTACCAAAAATAAAGGGTGTACAATGGTATTTTAAACACCCATGGGCTATTAGGAATTTTAAGGAATTTATTGGGTTTTTTGGAATAAAAAAACTATATATGTATAATATAGTTATTATGTCATTATGACACTTTGGAGAAATATAGATGGTGGAATGGTAATACCAAGAGTATATGGGTCAATAAGGATATTTATAACCCTTTGGTAAATTTGGAGATTTTTAGAATTGTATAAGAGTATTTAATAAGATATGTGTATAATATATGGTTTAAGGAGATTTATAAAAATATATGTTATAAATAGGGCCAAATGGCAATTATAAAACAGCACAAGGGCTGTTCGGAATTTACAAAAATAACCATGGGTTATGCTCTTTTATAAGTTAGAAATGTTATATAAATGGAATATATAACATGGTATGATTTAAGGGGTGATTTGTAAATTAAGGAAACTATGGCTTATGGAAAAGAATAAGATTTTTTTATGGGCCTAAGAGGCAATAATAAATAGTTTTGTATAAAAACTATAGGTTATAAGTTAAAGGAAATAAAAATATCATATCAAATGATATTAGTATAAGGTATAACATTACATAATGTTTTGTGGTCAAATAGAATTTAAATAAATTCAAGGGCAATACCGAATTATATAAGGTTGGAAAATGAATTTTAGACTAAGGTCTATAATGTTATAAATGGTATATAACAATTATATGGTATTAAGGTGGTTTAATGAAATTAATACAAAAAAGTATTCACATTAAATGGTGTGACAAACTATAAATGAATGGATTTATAACTAAGGTACTTATGGAATAAACCTTAGGAGTTGTAAATGTACAACATAAAATGTTACATAATATTAGGATAAACAATCTTAATATAAGTTGTATAATGTAATACAACTAATGGGAATAATCATCTAATAAAAGATGATAAAATGTAACATAAATATAAGAGTTTATGAAACTCATGAGAATTTACCTACGTGGTAAAAATATATACATACACAAGAATAATGTATATAAGGTGGATAAAATATTTTTGGTTGAAAACCATATGATTTAATGGTGGTGGTTATTTAAAAAAAATATAGTTACGAACTATAGTTATGAATTTTAGAATGCAATTTAATACAAGAATGCATGCATACATGCAACTATAGGTTACGTACCTAAACTAGATGTGGATAAGATTAAAAGAAATACAGGAATTAAACTTAACAGTTGAAATAGTTTGACGTACGCGTTTTTAAGTAACAAAGCCGACTTTTAGAAAACCCGTAACGAACAACTGTAGAAAACAGGGGTGAATTGTCGGGTTACTTATTATTCGGGAAATACTGGATGTAGTTAGTCATAGTGGAGACTGACTTATAGTTTTATTACCATTTAGAGTATACTTCTGACAAGGACGCTTGACGAGCTAACGGACTAAGGAGCGTAGATCTTTTGATTCATACTCCACCGTAATCAGTCAGGGTGAACGTATGTAAAGGGGTTTGATCCGAGTTGTCCTAAGTTGCTCCTTGGGCTCGGATTTGGTTGATATACTTGTATGTTGTTATGAGTCTCTGATTGTCTCTGAGGACTTCCTCAGTTCAACATCTGTGTGATCTGTGATAAGATTGTTTGTCTGAATGTGATAATTAATATGCATGAATTGTATATTTATAGCTGTTTATTATTTACTGTTGTTGAGTTAACAGTATTGGTTCGTATATATGAACCTATATATAAACGAACTAGCGGCTATGGTGCTATCTTAATAAAATATAAGGAACGTCAGAAAAATATTGTAGCACTAAGATAATAAGATATACATATTATCTGAGACTTTTATACGGAGCATTGGCCTTTCTATACGCCGCTCTCGTATCTAACACTGGATCCCAAGTTTACAGACTCCGGATTGGACTATGACCTTGGTCTGCTGGGTTAGAAATTTGGTAATGCGATGCGATGGTGTAATTAATTAATTAATGGAATAATGGAAGTAAAGCCAAGAGAAGTGGCTCTGGTCGCGATGCTGTGATCACAAAAACGATACCAGGATGTCGCGTACGGGTCCGTATAGTATCAAGAAATTCCCGTGAGCTAGAATGGCTCGTTGGTTGGAGACTCTACCGTTGGAGTGGCTTACTGCCGTGGGTGAACCGCCATATATAGGGTAACTAGAGACGTGTCATTTTAACGAGACATTGTCACTAGGTATAACTGAACAACTAAAACAATTGAGACTATACAGTGGCGAACAATACCATGGACGAGACTTAATACTTGTTTATTATTCTCGTTGTTTCGCTTTGTGTTCATTGGTTATACTTGTGGTTATTTTATTGTGTGTTGGTGGTTGGATGGAGCCTACAAGGCTAAGGTAAATTAAACATGAAAACCGTACGCTACGGCGAATGTACATTGTACATTACATTGTTATTACTCGATACGTTCGATATATAAATGTTGTATGGAATGTTAAATGAATGTTTGGATATTTGGATGGATGGTTGAATGTTTATGGATATTTGGATGGATGGTTGAATTTATTATGCATGTTTATTACAGTATTGAATATATCTGTAAAATGGTAAAGCATGTAACCAATCTAATAATAATAAGATGGTTAAAATGACAAGTGACCATTAGGGTCCACCGCGCCGGCATACTCAGCGTCTATCGCTGATACTACACCATTACAGGTTGTTGATCATTGTCGGAGCTGAAGAGCAGGAACAGGGTAATTGGAGATGTTGTATAGCAATGAAGATGGTGTATGGTCTTATGGTAAGGTTGTGTATTTTTAGGATTGGGTAGATGCTCACTTGTCGATGTTTATGATTTATGGATTTAATATGATGTATAGGAGTTTCTCGTTATCACTGCGGTTAGCAGTTTGTTCATTTTAGAAGTTGGATGTAGTTGGCTACGTTGCTCGCATGGGCGAGTAATGGCCGGTGACACCCGAGTGAGTTTTGTAATTGTAATTTATTTTCCGCTGCGAGACGTTTTATTTATTGCTACGTGAGGGATTATATCGTGATTATGGAGAGGGGTGTTACACTACTGATTTTCAAGTCTTATGGACTACTTTAAGTTTGTGTGGATTTTTTTTGTGTGTGGGCCTAGAACAAAATGGATAATTCAAATTGGGCCGAAAGAGAAATCAACTATATTTATGGTTTTGGGCCAAAGGTTAAATAAATGAATAACATATTAAACCAAACAGGGCCTCTAGGCCACAAACAATAAAGCTGCCAATTCGGGTTGGGCTTAGTTGATGTAGGCTAGTTCCTATCAATTTCTAAGCTTGGTAGTAAGCCGATCATACAAGCAAACATGGCTCACAGAAGTTCAACATGTCCTCCCTTGACGCTATAACTAATTCGGGTGCGGATTGATCCGCAGAGGTGCTTGGGGCATCGGCCCAGGTCATCACAAAGGAATAGGGCTTACACGCTATTCTGTTTGGGCTTCCCCACTCTTTTCACATCACCTGAAGGTGTGCGTATATGGTCGGATCTTTGAATGACCAAACCAGGCTAAGTAAGAGCACAACCAGGAAAATGCTTGGGACTAAAGCCCAGGTATTAAGGGGATGTGGTTAGATGACATCCTCCTCTTTTCCCTCACTATTCACATCACCTTAAAAGGTGTGAGTCCTTAAAAGGGGACCTTAAGGCGGGTCCCGAGGTGAAAACAGCTTGCACGGACCCTCTCTTTCATATGATGTAAAGGTGAAAAATTTAAATTGCGCACGAAAGTAAACAGCTTTTTAATAAAAGCCATAAATAAACAATTTCAAGTTAAACCCTCTTTCTTAAAATTTAACAAGTTAATATTAAGAGTTTTTCCTCAGCAGAATCACCATTCTGTGAGCCTCGATTTTTGAACCCTGTCCTATGTTGATTCAAGTTGATAAGAATCTGATTGGGTTCAAGGTCTACTTATAACCTAAGCTTAATAACTATGTCATAAACATTAATTAATATGTCCTAAGTTAGCTCACTAGAACCTAATTAGAGTCGCCACCAAATTTTAACCTATATTAAATTAGGAAAGGAGAGTTCGGGTTCGGGGGCTTGGTATTCGACTTGTTTAGGATTCAAATTACTTTCACTACCCTTTCTAGGTTGTTTCTTCCTCTACTTAGGTTATTTACGGCTTTTTACGAGTTTGTTTTACCAAAGCGCGCATGTTTTTGATTTTTTTACTGAAATTAAAATTACCTAAACTAGGGTTTCAGAGGCAAAATTAAGTTAAATTTTGTTTCCATCTGTAGTCACGGACTTAACATGTGAGGCCACATCCCTTGTTAACCTAAATATGTAGAAAAGTCGAATTTGCAAGAAAGCAAAAAATGAAAAGTCCGGGGCCATGGATAGTGTATCCATAGGCCCGGACATAGTTTGAAAAACTTAGAACGTTGAAAATTAAATTCCCGCCACAGTCCAGGGGTGTCTGTTGCCACGTACATCAAGTCCGGGACCCTAGACGCGCAGTCCGCAGGCACGGACTACCCTTAGACGGTGGCGTTCTGGTGCACTAGTAGAAAAAACACCTATAGTGTCGAACCTATAGTGTTGGTTTTTAAGAAACTGTCACCCTAAATAATCTAGAGTGTCGGTTTTACATTAAATTGAAACCATAGACTAAAAAAATCAAATATTGGTGGGATTTTCTAGCGGGAGTGGAATGGGCGGGTAGATTGTTTCAGCTAGGGTGTCGGTCATATTTTGAAGTGACACAATAGATGACATTGAGCGTCGGTTTTACAAAAGACCGAAGCTACAGGTTTACATTTTAGAAAACAAAAGGCAATATTCTCGGGCGCTAGGGATTTGTCGCCGACCCTCCCTTTACCATATCCATATTTCCATCTCATTTCGCTCTCCACACTCTATACAGAAGAGCTCCATTTTGCTCGCACTTCTCCGCTGTATGCTTCACTATCTTTGATTCCATCCGTCTTGAACAAGTAAGCACCTGTATCTTCTACTTCCTTTCTTTATTCTTCCTTACATTTTCTTCAATTTCCCTGATATTCGTAACACGGTATTGCTGGTACTGTGCAAGTGTGCAGATTGCTTTACGCCCTAAAATTTCATGGGGAGATGAAGGTATTGCTGGTTCTGTACAAGTGCAGTGCAATGACCTTTGTTCTGCTTCTGGTGACAGGTTGGATCCATATGAGCTTGTTTCTTGATTCACTCGTTTTTGTTAATGTTGCAGTTATGGAGTGAACTGTGTAAATTTGTTTGACATGCTAATGTGGAAATATTAAGCTCTCTTCGTTTTCTCATTCTTGTACACCCTCTGGTGGTGCTAGCCTATCTAACCATATGTTATAATTTGCCATGTTTGGTGCAGACTAGTTGTTGGGAAAACTTTGACACTTCGGCGTGTGGTGCCCGTCTTAGGAGTTCCAGATGCTCTTGTGCCTCTTGGCCTGCCAATCGCTCAAATTAATTTACTTCCTGGGTAATCATTCTAATACTCCTGAATTTTTCTTTCTAGAGAGATTGATATTTCTGAGTACTGCAATTCTCTAAAAGAATGTTTTTGTTGCAGAGAGACATCAGCCATATAGCTCTCTGTTGGTATCCCCAGCGAGCAACCTCCAGGAGTATATGAAGGGGAGATTTTCATCACTGCCATCAAACCTGATTCCGGGTGATCTTCTAATCTTTCAGCTTAAGTTATCCATTAAGTTCTTTGTAATCTTGTATTTATCTGCCTGTATTTCCAAGCACTTCTTCCAAAAAAATATTCATTCTGACATATTACAGATCTACAACACCGTGCATGGGCAAAGTTGAGAAACAGCAATTATATAGGGAGCTGAAGAATTGACTTGATATCATTGAACCAATTGATGAAAGGGCTGTGAGGGAAGTGGTGAGCTTTTGATGGTTTCATGCTCTAGGTGAAAATCTTGGGCTCCTTTGTTGGCACTTACATCAGCTGCTGTTCTGTAGGTCGAAAGAGTCAAATCTGCCACCTCAAGCCTGAGACAAATTCTTCAGTCACCACATTTTTCTGAGTTGGTTTCAGAAAATGGCCTAGATGATATGATGGATGATAGCATCATTTCTGGTCGTTCAATTCGTGTGAAGCTGAATTTGACTGTTTGGGATTTCACTCTGCCAGTGACACCTTCGCTTCCAGCTGTGTTTGGTGTATCCTATATTTCTTTGCTCTAGTGTAAAATTGCGAATTTGCGAATCAGTCTGAGCAGTAAAATATGCACCTGAAAATTCTTCTCCACTAATCAGATTCTTACGTATCAATTCTCTTTGAATTTCTTTTATTTTGTGATTTGGATGATTCTTTTAGCTTATTGAGAAAAGAGAGAAGTTGAATACCTTGTGTAATTCAACACTTTCATGAATTTAACTAACCAGATTTTGCACATACTATTCTCTTAAAATCTTCTATATTTTGAGTTAGCTCAATGATTCTCTTTAGCTTAATGAGAAAAAAGAAAAGAGGAAAGTTGAATACATTATGTAATTCAAAATGTTCATTATTTGAGGACCCATCTCTTACACTGAGCAAGATCTCTGGATCTACCTTGTGTTGCTGCAATACGAGGTGTGTTTTGGAAGCAAAGCAACATTTTGATTGCTGATGGAGAAGGCCGGTTTGTTGGTGTTAAATAATTTGATTGGTGCAAGCCATAATGTTTTCCTCTCATCCCTAGTTTTACTCTAGATATCTGACACAGTTATTGAGGATCGTTTTGGTGTAAAGCAAGGTAGCAATGAGTGGTTTGAAGCATTGGACAAACTCTTTGAGTGGCTTCTTCAGTTTAAAATCAGTCCTTCTGCAAATGGGGAGACAGCATGTGTGTTCTTACCTATACATGCCCTTGGCCAGGTAGTCTTATAGTATGCGGCTTAAGTTTTGAAGATGCTGACATACAAGGTTGTTGAATATGTCTTCATGTTATTTTGTCTACTTAGGTTATTTTATTCTTTTACCTGGTTTTTTTATTTAACACTGTTGTAATCTGATCTTAATCTTATATTCATAATCATTGAGAAGAATACCCTGGACGTGATGCTATATGCCACTGACTCAATTTTGTTATGTGTCTCTCATGTATTGTTTGTTTTCTCTGATTCTAGCTGATCATCCAAAATCTGATCAGTATTATTCTGACCCACAGCTGGTAGCATATGCTGATCAATGGGGAGCACTGGTGAAGCAGACCGGAAACGGCATCATATTAGCTCTATTTCTCCTGCTCCTGTGAAGAGACCGTCCTTGTTACCCATCTCGGAGAACAAAAAGGTTTCAACATTCTCCTTTATATTTGTCTTATTTTTCTTATCTATACGTTTGGATGACTGAAAGCATAATTTGAAATAAAAATATACCAATATACAAGGGCCTGAAAGTTATCGCGTTCTGTTGCTTTTATATGCACAATCATGACATTTTCTTTTCCCCCAAATTTGAGCATTATTGCTGCCGCATCAATCAAACCCATTTCAACAACTCTTGCCTTCTAAAACTGTACAGTTTTGTTTAGGATTGCCATTACTGTCAGTCTGCTGAAATCAATCTTGCATTATGCTTGATTTGACCTGTTACGGCAAGTTTTAAAATTCCATTTACCACCTAATTTAACAGTTAAAAAAGAGCATAGCCTAGTTGATTAGCCTAATAGGCAACATTGCTTTTGTTTATTCTCTCTAAAACCTTGCTTACCTCTGATGTTAAGAATATGAAAGGATTAGTTATTTTGCTGCTTTGCAACATTTTTTGCCTCTTGAGTTCTTGCTTAATTCCTATCACTGCTGTGTTTATAAATTAATTTTAGTTCTTGATTAAGTACTACTCTGATTTAAAACCCTATGTTTGTGTTGTTTAAAACTACACCTGCTGAGCTATTAGGTTTGAAATTTTCCCCTTAGTTGCCTATTGCTCCCACCGCTTCTACTGCATTTTTTCTTTTTATGTGATCTTACCACTCTATTGCTTATACTTCCAGTTTTCTAGACTGCAAGATAAAGTGTTTTTAGGACAGGAAGCTTGCACTCCACTACAAGAGCTGCTTTGAGCTTTGTTTGACGATGATCTCAGCTGCGTAAAGTACAGCAGTAATTTACTCTGCTTTGTCTAGCTTAAATTGAACTCATCTTGATTTTGTTTCTGCTGTTTGTGTAATCTAGTTTTTCCTGCTGTTGCCGTGGCTGCTTGCAGTTTTGCAAGAACATTGTACTTGCAGGGGTGGGAAGTGTGACCCTCGTTGACGATAGGTCGGTGGACGAGGAACCACTTAATGCCAATTTTTTGATTCAACCAGATGTGAATGTGCTTTCTGGGCGGTCGGTAGCAGAGATTTGTTGCGGCTCTCTGAAGCAATTTAACCCAATGGTTCGTGTTTCTGTGGAAAAAGGTTTGATTTTCATTCTCTTGTTGGCGGAATAGGATATATTCTCAAGTTGTTTTGCAATTTGCCTGTTGCTTGGGTTTATGGTTTTTATGTTATGAAGTTGTCTTAAAAATTTGATTTATCTTACTGTAACTACGTGCTTTTGCGGATGGTGGTAGAGTCTATAGATAGAAAATGACATCGTTCCAGAATTATTCACTTAACATTATTGGAATTTCTTCAAGTGTGGTTGTTGTTTGTATTTGTTCTAGTCTGATAAGACCATGCTAACAACAAAAGAGTAGTCTTGAAATCAAATTAGCGAAGTATCCCGACGTGATAAAGAGATTTGTTATATTTGTTTTGGTCAGTAGCAGTGATTTGTTATGATTCTCTGAATCAATGATTCCTCGGTGACATTTGTTATTTACTTGGGGATTCGGTGTGATTTTGAGGATCCACAATTTGTAATAATTTATATTTGTTTAGGTGATTTATCAAGCTTTGGATCTGACTTTTTTGAGAAGTTCGATGTTGTAGTTGTTAGTGCTTGCACTCTTAAAGCCAAGGTACAGGACAAATTATACCTAAATATCTCTATGTATCACGTCTCTGTGATGTGGGTGGTTCATCTCCCTCCTCTTTCTATCACCATTTTTTCTGAACATTTTCATTCCAGATATCAATAAATGAGAAATGTCGCAAGTCGAGGAAGGTGGAATAGATCACCAAGCTTCAACTATGGTTGCTGTTGGAATGCTTTCATCTTCTGGGTATAGATCTTTTTGTTTCTTTGTCTTTGCATTATAGGTAGCTCGAGGTCTGCTGTATGGTTAGTTGTCTATTTGTTTTGTTGTAGCAAGACAGCTTGATGTTGTGGTGATTCCTCTTGTACATACACACATAATTAGAGGAACCGTGTGATGGGAAATTGTCATATGTAATTCGTGAGTTCTTGTGTATCAATGTAAATACTTTTTATCAGATTGTATCATATTGAATATTATTACCAGGTGGTGTATTTGAATGATATTATCAGTGTGGACTCTTATTATATGGGGTGCAAAATTTAAAAAAAAAAAGAATTCCCTTAGGTGTCGGTTTTTAAAAGACCGACTCCTTAGCATTTTATTATTTTTTCTAAAAATACACTTCTGGTGTCGGTTATATGTTCAAAACCGACACCTAAGAATACTCTAAGGTGTCGGTTTTTTTATTGAAACGACACCACAAACTCATACAGGGCATACACGCTTGTCATAGGCATGGTCTAAAGCTTCGGTTTTAGACAACCTAAAGCGTCGGTTTTATAAAACCCACACCATAGTACACATCTGAAGTCTCGGTTCCAAAAACCGACACTTTAGATATAAACCTGCAGTGACACCCTACTGAGTGTCGGTTTGAAAACCGACACCTAAAGGGTTTTATAACCGACACTATAGGTGTTTTTTCTACTAGTGGTGGTTCCCGGTGGTGGTTTTTGCTTAAATGTTATGGGTAGATAGCCTGAAAGATTCTTAACATGTTAGTGATTGAAAGTTTTGAATTTGAATAAGAATGAAAGTTGAAACTTAATGAACAAGTAACAAGACATATACAAAAACGAATAACAATTCAGAAGCCTGAAACAGTCAGTTTGAACCCAAATTTTGAGAGGAGGCTAATAAAGTCGTGGGGAGTTACAAAAGTGAAATTCTCACCTGTTTTACCTTCAAATTCACGATGATTCTTCACGTCGGAAATCTTTCGGTACCTCGTCGGGATCAGTTCCGGATTGAATTCGACCCGAGCTTCTGACCCCTTCCTCCTTGTGTTGCTAACCATGTTTTGGTTCTGTATTTTTGGTGTTCTGGTGCTTGGAAGTTTGACGGGAAAAGAAAAAATGTGTTTTTGGTGATTTCGGGGTGATTTCAATAGAGTTTTGGTATTGATTTGAGGCTTGGAAGTGCAAAAACATGGAGAGAAGGTTGACGGCTGTGTATTCTGACTTCAATAATGTTCTCCTCTGCCCTAGGTCATTTTTTGGAATGTTTTATTGAAAAAGCATGGCCCAATTGATAGAACCAAATTTTTATCCAAAACGCTGATCTTGTGCTCTAAGAGAATATTTTTTAAAATATGCTACAGATTGATAAAATTCTGAAATTTTAACCAAATATAAAAAGACGAGTTTTAGGAATTGTTAGGGTTAGAATCGGGTTATTTCGATAAATAACTGATCAGACAAAAATCTTGCAATCTGGTACCTCCCGTAATTCATAACTTACGATTTGAATATGAAAATTACAAAATTCCAATGGTGTTAGTCTCTAAAAATGAACTTGATTTCGGTAACTTCCAAAGGAGAGATAAAATTTCAAGAATGTTTGAATTTCTCTTTTAAATTTTGGGTTGAGGTTCCAAATAAAATAATTTCAAGTTCATGACTATATGAAATCATGCTCACCATGTGACAATTTATTTTAATTTATGAAATCATGCTCACCACGTGACAATTTTATTTTAATTTTGGAAACCTTTTTTTATTTCTATTTCAAGGCTATTTCACATGTTAATTAGCTTATAATATGAATTAAAAGTTAAATTTCCTAAATAAATATCTTCTAGGAAATTAAGAAATGCCTTTTATAATGACTATGGTATTTGAAAATTTTTAGAGATGGTGAAAAATTCATATGAAAATAGAAAGTCCCGAGAATGTATTTGGAAAATCCCGTCTTGGTGCATTTTGACCGTTTTGCCCTTGTCTTCGCTGTCTTCGCATTTGTGCGCTTGAGCCCATCCTAAGGGTCTAAATTTTAGGTATAACACGGTATTTTCTGCTCAAATTTATTGGTGTGTTGCTTGCCAGATTTTAGACACGTCAGTGATTGATTTTTTTATTTGAAGTCGAATTTAGCATGAAATTTAATGCACAAGTTATTAGACAACAATGAAAAAAAACGTCAATTCGGGAGCCAAAAAAATCGGTTCAATCCCAAATTTGAACAGAGAGTTAATGAAGCCAAGGAGAGTGTAACACCCATACCGCTAATCAAGTCATTACCTCCTAATCCGTCTCAATTACCAATACCATAGTAGCGGAATTCTTTCTCCAAACGGTGGGTGATACAATGCCGTTAGCCACCCATGTGACTAACAAGGCCAAATCCAATACAACAATCCAATTACAATATCGGTCTGATGAACAAGTATACCAAGTACTCTATATCAAACAATACATTTCATTCCTTAATCAAATCAAATACATAAACAACCTCAATTCCATTCTATACCGAGTTTCTACAATTCTCAAGCTTGTCGATATCATTTCGGACTTACAATTCAACATTACAGATAAATCCAACTTTCCTTAACAACCTACCGATGCTTACACACAACCCCGTCTTACACTCTCGGATGGTGACCGGCTTCAAAGTACCTGTAAAGTAAAAATGGTGCCCCAAGTGGCTCACTGAATTGCTGGTATGAAATTCGCATACCCCGCATGCTAACGGGGTACGCCGACTACTTGGTCGAGAACATGTAACACCCCATCCAACATTTACATACTTACAATTACTGCAGCGGAAATACAAACCTCTTCACATTACTTAACTCGTTGGTGTTACACGCCGTTAGCCACCCACGTGGCTAACAAGGCTAATCCATATACATTGTACCGGTCTGATGGGCTAAATTCCCGAGCAACTATACATTATTATCCCTTTCCATTAATGACAACAACAACATACACCTTATCAACTATACCGAGTATTTATAAATGGTGCCGACAACAATATCGGTCTTACTACACCTGCTGTATATATATACTTAAATGAATACCCATGTACAACGTCTACCCCGTCCTACTCTCGGTCGGCTTCTAGCACTTCGTACCTGAAATAGGAAAAGAAGAGAAAGGGTGGCCCCCAAGGGGCTCAGCACCTTTGCTGGTATGGTAATCCCGCAGCCCACATGCTACCGGGCCACGCACAACTAATTGTCGTCTTAGCATGCGGTTGATTATTTTTAAATCAAACATGCAACTGTAACACACAACACATAATCATTCGCCTCAACGGGCTCAACAAACGGATAATATATCCTTACTTAATAAGTCACTCATGGTATTCATCATCCCTAGAGTGTTCCTCCTCTAATGGGGCTATTCCTTAATAGACGACACATACCCTTAAATCGGGTTATCCTTAAACGCGCTTATCAAAAACTGGGAATCATATCCATGATCCACACACCCACACAACCTACACAACTACACATACATCAACAACACTTAACACACTTTGCACGTTTCCACGTGCACGCATAACACCCGCAATAGATATTGCATCACAACAAAGATATATAACACAACGGGAATGGTCCTCTTAGGCACCGACCCAAACATCACTATACACTGGTGAGCCTAGAGATTGTTGCCAGTCTCATGATAAGCTCGTTACATAACTCGTTACCGTCTCGTTAAATGAACGGTTAACTTAACACAAGGTGTCTCGGATATAGTGATCCAAGCACACCGAAACAAACATAAACAATAGTATGCCCTGTGGCCCGACGTGAGTCGGTAATAGCCTTGGTTAAGCTAAAGGGAAGGTGGGAACCAAATTGGAAAACAACCATAACATACAGAGAGGATCGAACCTGCTATGACAACGACCCCCATACTCACACGCGTGGCGGAACAGACCGGACTCCGCACTCCCCCGTTAGCACTATTAGAAGTTCAACTGAACTTTATTAAACAAACACAACATTGGGTTAGTCTTGTTAGACTTACAACAAGGAAGAGAGAGTCATACATTCACATACAAACATCACGCACAAACATCACATAAACCAACTCACGCATAGCCGTGGTTAGAACGTTTCCTTAAGTCGGAAACGTTGTTACCGGATACCGTTCTCCTACGTTTACTAATAGAGGTTAACTAGCCCTTCAAGCGCATTCGAGGTTACGGTATCGGCACGTAAACATACAATAACAAAACGACTGTAAACTCCGTTTCATGATTTATCTCATAACGTGGCAAAATACAAAAAAACATTGGCATACAAGCCGGTGTAATCCGGTAGGACACAGGTTTGCAAGAAAACCATACCTGTCGCCGGAGTCCATTTATCCTGTCCATTTATTCCTCGAGCAACTCTCGAACAACTGTTAACATCACACGTGTTTCGGAACATCGGGGTTTCTTGATCATTTAATGTCAATGCTTAATTTTCCCCGTTAACTTAGTTACATAACTTAACATTTTAACTTGTTTTACTCTCAATTTAATACAACTTTAACCCACTAAGTGTCATTAAAACTTCCCCTAACATGTCCTTAAATCCTTATAACATACCTACCAATCCCCCATCATCACATATCATTTCTTAACATTGAAACCATGTTTTTGGTCCGACGACCCACCGTCCGACCACAACTGGGTCGGACCCTCCAGTGGTTTCGGGTCTGAAGAATCCTACCTTGACCGACCATGTCCGACCCATCTGGGTGGACCATGTGCGAACATTTTCTTCCTTTGAAACTTGACCGACCGACCCATGTCCGACCCCACCCTTTTGGGTCGGACCTTACCGAAACACTTACTAACATCTAACAGAGGCTCGACCGACCCAAACTGGGTCGGACCCCTGGGTCGGTCGCCTTCTAAACTTACCCAAACTTTGCCAAATCTTCACCAAACTTCTCCTAAGGCCTCTTAATGTGTTCTAAACTAATGGCACTTCAAAAACACCCTTAAGATATTCTAAAACACTCACAAAACTATTTTTCCAATCCGTAAACCTTACTTATATCTCCACAAAATCCTAACACTTACAATGTTTTCTCCTATGATTTCTAGGTGGCATTTCACCTATAATGACCACAATGCCAAGGTGTTTCCTCTAACCTTACCATCACCTCTCAACTTCTTTCTTACTAACTAAATCTCCGTTTTAACATCATCTAAACATCAATATTCCTTGAATATCAACCATTACCTAAACCTTAAACCAAACTCCTCCAAGACTTTAATACATTCACAAAACACATCGAATCCTTAGAACTCCTAAGATTAATCCCTAAATCCTTGCATCACTTCTAAATCATTAACACAGGTTTTCTCAAGTAAACATTCCTTCACCTTTAACACTTCCTAGTTCACAAGACCATCTAAACACGTAGAAATGATCACAATTTTCCCAAATTTGTCAGAGCTTCTCTTGTATATACTCACATCCAAACATGAGGTTTTTACCTTAATTCATTCAAGAACACTAAAATCCATCAAAAACACTTTATACACAACTTCACACATTTGCATACATCACAATATAGGGCATAACTTAAATGCTTGGCACTTAGGCCCTTAAATAACATGGCTCTTAGGCCCTTAAATTGATAAACCTTAAACACTGAATTTCACATAGTATATGCCTTAACCTGCAAATACACCCAACAATACATAGCCCTTAATAAACTCCTGAGAGCATTTCTATAGGTCATTCACCATTGGCTCCTTAGGTATTTTCCATAAGAAACACAAGCTCATTTCTTCTAAGGCTTTTAAAACTAATGGAGATAGATTGTTTACCTCTTTCCCTCAAAATTTCGTGTTTCCTTACAAAACCGGTGGGGGGACTTGAGTTCCTTGTCAAGTTCTTGGAATTGGAAGAGGAACTTGAATATGTATCAAGAGAGGACTCCTCCTAGCCCTTGGAAGATTCAAATGAAGCTAAAAACAAGCAAGATAAATACACCATATGAGGTGGATTTCGGAAACATGAAAACATGGGAAACATGGATTTTCTTTGAGTTTCCTACCTTGAAGCAAAGGAGAGCATGAATATGTGAAAAGGTGAGCTCAAGCTCCTTCAATGGTGAAACTCCATGGCACCGAAATGGGGCTCTTGAAGTTTTGAGAAGATAGGAATGAAGAGCTTGATGAGAGGAGAGAATGGTGGTGTTTGTTTTTGATTGGTTAAGTGAGTCATGAGATATTGACCATGGAAGGTGGAGCTTTGGTGAGCACTATTCCAAACCGTGAATGGAAAAAGAGAGGTTGAAGAAACCTTTCAACCGTGGGAAATGAAGAAGGAAGGGGAGAATGAGATTGGTTTTGCTTTTTGAAGATATTTATAACTTAAAGCAAATAGTAACCATTAGTCATCACTTATTACTTAATAAACTTACATGTGTGGTGACTCACACCTTGAAAAACCGGCCCCAATTTTAATAGAAGGGTAATATAGTCTTTATTGACTCATTAATTACTTATAACATCATATGTTACAAACTAGCTTATAAAAGTTACTATTCACAAACTAAGGCACATAGAAGTGAAATTTTGATTTCCCACTAACATGGCCACCCAAATGTGATACTATATAGTACACATGTTAATTAAAGAGTAATGATGGACATTTAGCCATTCAAAACTCATTACAAGACAATTTTTCAAAAACGTGCTTTAAGACTTCTTAAAGCACATTTTGTGTTTTAACTTGTTTTCAAGCTTGGTTTTCTTTGGTAATTGATTTAATATGTTCATTAACATATTTATAAGGTATAGGTTATGACCATTAGGTCTCATACAAATTTATCCCAAGCTTAGAGCACATTTTTGCTCTTATTGACTTTAAGGTATTTTCTTGTGTTTTATTTGGTTCATTGTCTACCAAAGTTTCCTAAGGACTTAATTTGCCTATTAAATCATAATTGAATATTATTAAGTCTTGGTAGGTTCTTTGGGTCCTAACCAAGTTCACTCATAGCTTAGAGCATGTTTTTGCTCAAACCGTGTCTTAATGCTTTATTGCATTTATTATGGTTTAAATTGTTCACTGATGTTACTAAGGCACTTTTTAGCCTTACATACCATAATTTGATATTTAAACCACATATCAAGGTTTGGGGTATTTCAATCTACCCCCCTTAAAAGAACTTCGTCCTCGAAGTTCACCTTTCCACACATTAGATTAGAACACAGGAATCACTTGGAAATGAACTTCCATAACCAAACACACTTTACATCACCCCGGACTTAATGGTCCGGGCAACACATTCACATCCACACATAACATAACAATCCACATAATAACCTCGGACCTATGGTCCGGGTATCCTAACAACACTTACACATACATAACAACCCCTTGGACTCACTGGTCTCGGGTAACATCACAACATTTGGACACATAGGTCCCCTAACATAACAGTCTTCAGACACTAGGTCTATGTAACACAACACATTTAGACTCATAGGTCTCAATAGCATACACTTTTAGGAGATCAAGGTCAAAAAACATTATTACGCATACCACACAACATGTCATAGCATGTTATACAATCAAAAATCTCTTTACATACACTGTGATCCCGCAGAACCCGGTCGCGATGGCACCTTCCGTCCCGTGCCTTTGGGAGATTAAAACAATCACTTAAGTTAAAATTTCCTTGTGAGGTTAAGTAAGAAGACTTTAATTACGTAAAGTATCCATCAACGTTTTACAAATACCAATTTAAAATCCTTTTGAAAACACACGCAACTCCAAGTCCAACTGCTCTTTGCTTCATTTCTTAGCGTGGTTATTTGTGACCACTTATAGGGAGTTTCAAGAAGTCATCCAACCCTGATGTGATCAGCATCAGTGTTGAACTATCCTTCCACCCCAATTTGTGTTCGGCTTCCCTTGATCACATGCAAATCAAGTTCCACCTCCCACTTCATTTTCAAGCATCAAGTAAATCACTCATTTCCAATTTTCTATCTTTTTAATCATTCTAATCATGATCATACATCTCCAAGGATAGAACTCCATCTATCAGTTATCTCCATTCACTTTAATCCTGTTGCCTAGGGAATCTTATTCTCACTAGGTTCTATGTCGGTATCATGCCCTTTCTGGCATCACTATAAAGTTATATATATACATATATTTATCAAAATACAACACCTGGTTTTACATTTATACACTGTCGGGGCTTTTGTTCCCCCGGGAGTTTCTCTACTCCCCACACTTGTACTATCACACACAACTGTTAACAAATACACACACTTATACAATGGTATTCGCATCTACTGTGCGCAATTACCACAATTAAACCATGAATGAATGTGTATGTTTACATAACACACACACCAATCATCATAACAATAATATAATTTTGTGCTATGCACAATATCAATCACATACACTACTACACTTGTACGGTAATACACACTAAGTGGTTTGCGCTCTACCCCCCTTAAAAGGGATTACGCCCAAATGTTCTGCCGTCGTGAAGTGTTTTAACTCCACGCGGTCTATTACACAACGGATCTGATTAGAGGATCTTAACCATATGGCGGTTTAGTTCCTAAACCAAGAATTCTCATTGGAGTTTGTTTAAACTCTTAGTTGGTTTCGATTCTGGCCTGTTAGGCTCTAGGCGTTAATAATTAGCCATTCGCTCATGTTCACCATGTACGTCAACACTTGAATCACTGGCTCACTAGTTCTGCTGCGAAACCTCTAATAACTGTAGGGCTAATTGCTCCGTTTGTTATTCTTACTGTATGTACATCCCCAATGTCACCTTCATCTTGGTAACAATGGTTTCTCTCAACCGACGCGTGGTATCTCTTACCGTTAGCGAATGCGGGAGTATACACTTTCAATTTACTGTGTATACCACTATGTATTTCACAATGATTGACTTGCTTCTACCGACTTACTGTCGGTTTAGATTGAGCTACTACTTAGTGTAGTGCTCTCTCAGCTATTTTATAACATTTGGGGTATATTCCGCGATATTTGACAGTTAGTGCTACTGTAATCACTTACTGTGTAATATATCTCCACATTTGGTTTTGTACAAGTACTTTTTTTTTTTATTGGTGCGGCTTGCATTTCTATGCATCGGCCATTATAACATTATTCCTCCATATTAACACGTTTCCATTCCTCTATCCCACTCGATCATTACTGCGCAAGCGCAATCCAAAACACTCAGTCATACAGAGTGCAGAGGCGTAAACTCTCGACAGTAAATCCCTTATGTGATTCGCCATGGAATTCACGCTGATTTCCTCATCACACAGTACCTACCACTGGCTTATTGCCCAGTCTGTTAACATCACTCATCTTGCATCTCCACTGAGTTTAACTCATAACTGATCCTATCTGTTACGTTTCGTTTAACAACATTTATACAACGGTCGCTTGTTGCGCACCGTGCTCTTACTCCCTGTATAACATCAGCTTATACGTATCTACTGTCACCAACTTCCACACATAAACTTACATTATTCACATTATGGTTCATCACTCATTTGGATGACTATGATGCTCCTTGAGCATCGATCATTCAAGTCACAAACCGGCATTATTCAGCTCGGTGTTTCACTTTATCACACATGCTATCAACTAACTGCTCTTTTTCAGTAATAACGTCGTCCATCCTAACATATTTCTTGAATTGATTCACATAACTACTGCTCCCGCGGTTTCAGAATATCGAGAGGTGTCCCCACTCTTAATGCAGTGGTTTGTTTACACTCTATCCACTTATATCATAAACTCTGCAATCAATTGAATTTATATAACATATCTTGCCTATGGCGTATGAGCCTTGTTGCCTTGAGCTGAGCTCATTGTAGGCTGTCCACCACATGTACTTCTCTGTACAGTATCACATGGTTAGAGGTTGTATTGGTCTTCACTCAAGGTCGTTGCACCACGTTTCCTTTCGTGGGATGCCCTTTAGGATTGTCAGTCCGTCGCCTGACAACTCATGTCTAACTGGTGTAGTTTCAACCTTGTGTTTCTGTCATGTCATTTGTTCAACAATTGTTGATGCGAACACCCTCAAGGATACTCCTGGGGTGTGCTAAGTTATGCTTTACATTTATTCACACTTTTGATATTTAGTTAGCCACGCCGTTTGCATTCTTAATTGGCTTATTATCTTCTTCTGTAATAAACACGAAGATTTCTTGATAGTTTCATCCCGTTCATTGTACATATGTGTCCACATTAGGCATTTGCTTGCCATGTATAGGCTGGGTCACTGTTCCAGCTAACATGTCTATCCCTGGGATCCTTAAGACATATGTTATGTTCTTTACATAACGTTTGTGCCCTTCGCACTTCTAACTCTTAAACATTTCCTTGAGAGGAATTCACTAATCCTTTTAGTCTCGCTAACTTAACTGAGTTCCTTAACTTCAACCATTCCTTGTAATCTCTAGCTTTTGTTTGATTTATACTGCTGACCGTAGACGAGTCGACTACTTCCCGTGTTTCGGACTCTACTCGTATACATATATGGGGTATCATACTGATACATTACTACTTACCCAACTAACCTATAAGTAGTCTGTCGGGCCCACATGCTCCTATCGGAGTGCGGTCGTCCCACAACACAGTTGGTACACTTGTAGTGTCCGTCACACGCCTAGGTGAAGTATATTCTTGTCAACTCCTTATATGTCCCGTGACAATATTCATTCCTTACTTCCCGAACTTAATCGAGGGGAAAGTTTATCCATTGTTGTATCTTATCACTGCTCTTGGTTTTACTGGTTTGGTTTAAAAGAAGGTTGGAAAGAAGTGTTGGTTTGAAAGAAAATCTGGTTTTTGAAAAGAAAGGGTTTGAGTAAATCTGAGTTTTGAAAGAAAATTTTCAATGGTTTCACAACATCTTCTTACCTTAGCCAAGTCTAGCTTCTTGCTGACTGGTGTACTTCCAATTACAAAGGTCAGGCTGTTAAGCCTTCCATGGTTTATAATGATCACACTTAACTTCGTGGTATGTATTTATTATAAGTTTTCCCGAACAGCCCTGTTATAGCAGCACTTGCTATTGGCAAGTGCGCCATGCTAATTGGCTATCGGTTTAACACAACTGGTTATGGTATTGTTCTTACCCATACTGTCAACAGTGGCCTTGTTGGCCCTCACTGATCTTACTGTCTTGATAATAACTCTTCTAGGTGACTTCTCACTGTCCTCATATGATAATCATTAACTAGGGTGTTTCCCATTCTGGGAGACCCCTTTGTCTTAGTATTGTATTCTCCTTGTAGCCCGTTCCACGTATTTGTCGCGGTCACTGAGACTTGGCTCTTGTTTGGGCACTACGTTGTAGTTCCTTTTGTCGGGTGGTAACCGTTGGTGTATTATTTACCAACTGGTGGTCCCGTAGACACTCGTCTCGGGTTTTACTAATCCCCTTCTTGCCTGTTGCACGATGGTGCGTTGCAAACTGGTTATTCTCGACTGCTCTGCATATCGACCCAGGTTGCCGGAAATTCTATTCCTCTATACACAAGATCCTTCATTCTTTGCTATGGAATGCGGTTAACATTGTTTAGATGGAGACCGTCTCCGGGATTCCCAGTTTTCGGGATCTACCGTGTGACAGGTTTCTCCGTACCCTAAAGTGTGTTAATAACAGCCAGATCGGGTATTCCCGAGTAAGAGTGGACTTCCATCTCTCTGGCGTTATTTCCCCAAGTTATATACAGGGATTGTGGAGGGTGGGATGGATGTTTGTGTTTCCAGTAGTCACTGGTAGTTCCTATCTAGCGTATCTCTCACGCTATCACTCAACCTTAACCCAAAGTACTTAAATCCTAATCTCGGTACTTCCTAAGCTCGGTAATTCAGTCATCAGAGCGATACTTCGCTCTGATACCACTTTTTGTAACACCCCATCCAACATTTACATACTTACAATAACTGCAGCGGAAATACAAACCTCTTCACATTACTTAACTCGTTGGTTGTTACACGCCGTTAGCCACCCACGTGGCTAACAAGGCTAATCCATTACATTGTACCGGTCTGATGGGCTAAATTCCCGAGCAACTATACATTATTATCCCTTCCATTAATGACAACAACAACATACACTTATCAACTATACCGAGTATTATAAATGGTGCCGACAACAATATCGGTCTTACTACACCTGCTGTATATATACTTAAATGAATACCCATGTACAACGTCTACCCCGTCCTACTCTCGGTCGGCTTCTAGCACTTCGTACCTGAAATAGGAAAAGAAGAGAAAGGGTGGCCCCCAAGGGGCTCAGCACCTTTGCTGGTATGGTAATCCCGCAGCCCACATGCTACCGGGGGCCACGCACAACTAATTGTCGTCTTAGCATGCGGTTGATTATTTTTAAATCAAACATGCAACTGTAAACCACACAACACATAATCATTCGCCTCAACGGGCTCAACAAACGGATAATATATCCTTACTTAATAAGTCACTCATGGTATTCTCATCCCTAGAGTGTTCCTCCTCTAATGGGGCTACTTCCTTAATAGACGACACATACCCTTAAATCGGGTGTATCCTTAACGCTCTTATCACAAACTGGGAATCATATCCATGATCCACACACTCCACATTATACAACCTACAAACATACACTACATACAACACTTAACAACACTTGCACGTTTCCACGTGCAGATAACACCGCAATAGATATTGCATCACACAAAGAAGATATATAACACAACGGGAAGTCCTCTTAGGCACCGACCCAAACATCACTAATACACTGGTGAGCCTAGAGATTGTTGCCAGTCTCATGATAAGCTCGTTACATAACTCGTTACCGTCTCGTTAAATGAACGGTTAGTTAACTTAAACAAGGGTCTCGGATATAGTGATCCAAGCACACCGAAACAAAACATAACAATAGTATGCCCCTGTGGCCCGACGTGAGTCGGTAATAGCCTTGGTTAAGCTAAAGGGAGGTTGGGAACCAAATTGGAAAACAACATAACATACAGAGAGGATCGAACCTGCTATGACAACGACCCCCATACTCACAGCGTGGCCGGAACAGACCGGACTCCTCACCCCCCGTTAGCACTTATTAGAAGTTCAACTTTGACTTTATTAAACAAACACAACATTGGGTTAAGTCTTGTTAGACTTACACAAGGGAAGAGAGAGTCATACATTCACATACAAACATCACGCACAAACATCACATAACCAACTCACGCATAGCCGTGGTTAGAACGTTCCTTAAGTCGGAAACGTTGTTACCGGATACCGTTCTCCTACGTTTACCTAATAGAGGTTAACTAGCCCTTCAAGCGCATTCGAGGTTACCGGTATCGGCACGTAAAATACACAATAACAATAACGACTGTAAACTCGTTTCATGATTTATCTCATAACGTGGCAAACATACAGAAAAACACATTGGCATACAAGCCGGTTGTAATCCGGTAGGACACAGTTGCAAGAAAACCATACCTGTCGCCGGAGTCCATTTATCCTGTCCATTTATGTTCCTCGAGCAACTCTCGAACAACTGTTAACATCACACGTGTTTTCATTAACATCGGGGTTTTCTTGATCATTTAATGTCAATGCTTAATTTTTCCCCGTTAACTTAGTTACATAACTTAACATTTTAACTTGTTTTACTCTCACATTTTAATACAACTTTTAACCCACTTAAGTGTCATTAAAACTCCCCTAACATGTCCTTAACATCCTTATAACATCATTACCTACCAATCCCATCATCACATATCATTTCTTAACCTTAAACCATGTTTTTGGGTCCGACCGACCCACCGTCCGACCCACAACTGGGTCGGACCCTCCCAGTGGTCTTCGGGTCTGAAGAATCCTACCTTGACCGACCCATGTCCGACCAACCTTCTGGGTCGGACCATGTGCGAACATTTCTTCCTTTGAAACTTGACCGACCGACCCATGTCCGACCCACCCTTTTGGGTCGGACCATTACCGAACACTTACCTAACATCTAACAGAGGCTCGACCGACCCAAAACTGGGTCGGACCCCTGGGTCGGTCGCCTTCTAAACTTACCCAAACTTTGCCAAATCTTCACCAAACTTCTCCTAAGGCCTCTTAATGTGTTCTAACATCATTTGGCACTTCAAACACACCCTTAAGATATCTTAAACACTCACAAACTATTTTTCCTAATTCCTTAAACCTTTACTTATATCTCCACAAAATTCCTAACACTTACAATGTTTTCTCCTTATGATTTCTAGGTGGCATTTCACCTATAATGACCACAATACCAAGGTGTTTCCTCTACACCTTACCATCACCTCTCAACTTCTTTTCTTACTAACTAAATCTCCTTTTTCACATCATACCTAAACATCACTTATTCCTCGAATATCAACATTACCTAAACCTTAAACAAACTCCTCCAAGACTTTAATACATTCACTAAACACACATCGAATTCCTAGAACTCCTAAGATAATCCCTAAATCCTTGCATCACTTCTAAATCACCTTAACACATGTTTTCTTCTCAAGTAAACATTCATTCACCTTTAACACTTCCTAGTTCACCAAGACCATCTAAAACACTTAGAACTTCTCACACATTTTTCCCAAATTTGATCATAGCTTCTCTTGTATTACTCACATCCAAACACTTAGGTTTTTACCTTAATTCATTCAAGAACACCTAAAATCCATCAAACACACTTTATACAAACTTCACACATTTTGCACTACATCACAATATAGTGCATAACTTAAATTGCTTGGCACTTAGGCCCTTAAATAACATGGCTCTTAGGCCCTTAAATTGCATAAACCTTAAACACTGAATTCACATAGTATATTGCCTTTAACCTGCAAATACACCCAACAATACATATGCCCTTAATAAACTCCTTGAGAG
Organism: Limonium bicolor; assembly: GCA_023374045.1. Lineage (NCBI taxonomy): Eukaryota > Viridiplantae > Streptophyta > Magnoliopsida > Caryophyllales > Plumbaginaceae > Limonium > Limonium bicolor. The sequence goes on along the minus strand of CM041783.1, from coordinate 24,898,008 downwards.
CATTTCTCTAGGTCATTCACCATTGGCTCCTTAGGTATTTTCCATAAGAAACACAAGCTCATTTCTTCTAAGGCTTTTAAACTACATGGAGATAGATTGTTTACCTCTTTCCCTCACAAACTTCTTTCTTGTTTCCTTACAAACCGGTGGGGTACTTGATTCCTTGTCAAGTTCTTGGAATTGGAAGAGAACTTGAATATGTATCAAGAGAGGACTCCTCCTAGCCCTTGGAAGATTCAAATGAAGCTAAAACAAGCAAGATAAATACACCATTGTGAGGTGAATTTTCGGACAACATGAAAACATGGAGGAAACATGGATTTTCTTTGAGTTTCCTTACCTTGAAGCAAAGGAGAGCATGAATATGTGAAAAGGTGAGCTCAAGCTCCTTCAATGGTGAAACTCCATGGCACCGAAATGGGGCTCTTGAAGTTTTGAGAAGATAGGAATGAAGAGCTTGATGAGAGGAAGAGAATGGTGGTGTTTGTTTTTGATTTGGTTAAGTGAGTCATGAGATATTGACCATGGAAGGTGGAGCTTTGGTGAGCACTATTCCAAACCGTGAATGGAAGAAGAAGAGAGGTTGAAGAAACCTTTCAACCGTGGGAAATGAAGAAGGAAGGAGAGAATGAGATTGGTTTTGCTTTTTGAAGATATTTATAACTTAAAGCAAATAGTAACCATTAGTCATCACTTATTACTTAATAAACTTACATGTGTGGTGACTCACACCTTGAAAAACCGGCCCCAATTTTAATAGAAGGGTAATATAGTCTTTATTGACTCATTTAATTACCTATAACATCATATGTTACAAACTAGCTTATAAAAGTTACTATTCACAAACTAAGGCACATAGAAGTGAAATTTTTGATTTCCCACTAACATGGCCACCCAAATGTGATACTATATAGTACATGTTAATTAAAGAGTAATGATGGACATTTAGCCATTCAAAACTCATTTACAAGACAATTTTTCAAAAACGTGCTTTAAGACTTCTTAAAGCACATTTTGTGTTTTAACTTGTTTTCAAGCTTGGTTTTCTTTGGTAATTGATTTAATATGTCATTAACATATTTATAAGGTATAGGTATGACCATTAGGTCTCATACAAATTTATCCCAAGCTTAGAGCACATTTTTGCTCTTATTGACTTTAAGGTATTTTCTTGTGTTTTATTTGGTTTCATTGTCTACCAAAGTTTCCTAAGGACTTAATTTGCCTTATTAAATCATAATTGAATTATTAAGTCTTGGTAGGTTCTTTGGGTCCTAACCAAGTTCACTCATAGCTTAGAGCATGTTTTTGCTCAAACCGTGTCTTAATGCTTTATTGCATTTATTATGGTTTAAATTGTTCACTGATGTTACTAAGGCACTTTTTAGCCTTTACATACCATAATTTGATATTTAAACCACATATCAAGGTTTGGGGTATTTCAGAACATGAGATTCGTTTTAATTCAATAAATATGCTCGCATTCAAAGGCATTCAACAAGGAACACAATAATTATTAACACAAGTTTATTAGTTTTTATCAACTTACTCTTAGGCCTTGAGGGTTTCTACCTCACTAATGCCTTAGTCACTTATTCATTGTCTTACCCATTCTCTTGGGTTACTCTTATTCCAGCTCTTTTAATCTCAATTTCAATCAAGTTCTACAATACTCAATCTAAATCCTCAACTCTCAAGTTCTCAATTCTCAACTCAATTATCAGTTCTCAAGTTTCAAACTCAATTCTCAATTCTCAATTCAACTCTCAAGTTCTCAAATCTCAAATTCTCAATGGGACATCTTTTAAGTCATTACCCATGACCTTCGGCAGAGTCATACACAAGACTCACCATCGGGCTTTCAAATACAAGTCTTACTTCCCCGGCTACGACCCTACACCGGGTCTAGCATAGTGGGAAGGTTCGACTATCAAATGAAACTATACACCTAGTTCCTCAAATTCACAAATGTACGTCTCTCTACTGGACTACTCAAATTCCCAAAACTCCTCTCTCGAAATTATTTTACAATCTCAAAGATTAGCCTAGAAGTATTCTTTCGATAAAATCTATTAGCTTAGGGAAATTTCTCAATGTCTAGCATTCTCAGATTTAAGGGTTTCCCCAACTTATCGAATACTTTTATGTTCGGGACATTTTCTCAATATAGGTCGAATCCTCACATTACAGATCGACTAACTTCTAAAGGAGTTTGTTGGTCCTTTTTATCTCTTTTACTTTATCATAAGTTCATATCTTTGAACTATCATTATCCTCTAAATAGAGGTTCATTATATTCTTCCACCGTTATTTGTTTCGTGGATTGTTTCAATTCGGTTCTCTAACCATTATCGGGAGTTTACTAATCCCGTACAACTCTCTCACGTTCTAGTGAGTTCATAGGTTTGCATTATCGTTATTCTTGAATCTATAGTTTTTGTGTGTTTCCACATTTTCGTTATTTTGTGAAACGACTCTTTCTTCAAGTCACTAACCAATCGTTACTCAATTATGAGTCGGTCTATATCACTAGGTTTGACCACACAATCATACAAGGGTGGTTAGTACACACACAACATGCATCAAGATGTACAATCAAAGCAATAAATCATTTTCATGCTTTTATCTTGATAAGGTTGGCACACAAACAAACATCACACAAATCATTGTAATCCGGTTAGCATACAGGACATGAGAAAATCATACCTTTCACCATGGGGTTACTTTACCGTGTCACCTCACGTTCCTCGAGTCTTACTCTTGAATCACTGATCACATGTCAAATGGTTCCATTAACATTGAAACCTTAGGGTAGGTAAATGAATATTACTCTCGTACTTACCCCGTTGTCCCGTTAACTTCATCTTTATTCTTGTTAACTTAAGTTCTTACTTTTCACTCATTTCTAACACTTGTTCATGCTTCTTAGGACCATTACATATCCCCAAACAAGGCCTAAACATCATCTAAAACCATTATCAATCAATCCCTCATGTTCTAAAGCCTTAAAACCACTCACAGCTAAAATTTGAGCTTAGTCCGAGACATGGTCCAGGTCTATAGTCCCGGACCAATGCATTTCATAACTCTCGGCTAGTTTTTTCATTTGGTCCAGGTACTGGTCCGGGTCTCTAGTTCTGGACCACTACATTTCTCAACTTTTGGGGCATTTTTCATGTTGGTCCGGGACTTGGTCCGGCCCCTAAGTCCTGGCCCCTGCTAAAAAGCTGCTAAAACTTCATTTTTCAACCCTAATCCAACCTTAATCCTTACCTAATCATTCCATAATCTTTCCACATGTTTCCTACATGTTTAAACACCTTAAAACACTCTTAATCATCTTCCAAACCTCCTCAAATCATTGGTCCAATCCTTACCTCTATACTTGCTTAATTTCTACAAATTTCAATTCCCATTTTGCACTTATGCATCCTAGTGTATTTCTAAAACTTCTCTTGACATCTTACTCTTTTTTTTCACCCAACTTGACCATTCCAAACTCTTCCTAGACATTTGCATTAACAATACCCAAGTCCATCATCCATTTCCAAGGTTATGCACACCAAGCCTTTTTTTTTCTAGAAATCAGATGCACTACACACTCATTTGCTACAGATTTTTGCACTACTCTTTTTAGTTCTCCAACTACCATTCAAGATGGTTAACCAACCAAATCAATTACCATTTGTTCCTAGTTTCTCCAATTCATAAAGTCACCTAAACCACTTAATTTCTACTAAAATTTTGCCATAACTTACCTACAATTCTAACCTACCCAAATTCACCAATTCTCACCTAAATCAATTCAAAACTAACCACATCCCTAGTGGATCCTACCAGCACACAACATTTCATCAAACTCATCCAAATCTCATCAAGCATAATAATATACACAAATCTCAAATTGTATGGCACTTAGGCCCTTAAACCAACACATGCTCACAATTCTCTCTAATATCAACCAAACACATTGTCTCACATATTTTGGGTTCATTATTTAATTTAAACCCATCCCAAATCCTAAAACGTGTAAAATTAGCATTAAGGTAGGTTTCTTACCTTAATTTCTCACAAGTTCCTCTTTTGCTCCCCTGCCTTCTCGTCTCTTGATTTTTGGTCAAGTTGGTCAACACACTTGCCACCTCTAAATCAATACCCAAATGGGGAATTAGGCACTAATCAATACACCTATGCTTATTAATCAAGCTAAGAGGCAAGGGAAGGTACTTAGAGCACAAAAACTAAGAATTACCTTGAAACCCTAAAATGACTTTTGGTCATGAATCCAAGGAGGACTCCCATGAGCTTTTGAAGCTTGAATAAGGCTCATTCAAGGAAGAAAAAACAAGGAAATTGGGGAGTCAAAACCGGCCACATAAGAGATGAAGGAAAAGTGAGTTTTTTATGATTTTTTCTTACATTAAAACAATGGGGAGGCATCAAGCTCCATAAAAGTTGATTTTCTCTTCAAATAGGATATACCCATAGAGATGAACTTCATCCTTTTGAGATTTAGAAAGGAGGGAAGTGAAATACCCCAAACCTAATTAACTCGACAAAATTACTAAATAACGAGAAATGATAGTATTGAACTAAGAATAATATCTTCACGTACACATGCTAACTCATGCATGCGAACGTTAACGTAAATTAGAAATACGTGTGTGCATGCAAATTCATGCACGCAAACGTTTACGTAAAAAATGGTCGTTTTACCATCAACACTAAAGGGCGTAATTTTATTAACGCCTTAGCATATTCACGCAAAACTTTTATGTACGATTAACAATGAAGATTAAACTCCATGCATAACAAGCTCGATACAGCGAGCGACAACAGGGATAGATCAACACGAACGTTTGTACAACTCGTAACATAACAACGTTCGATTCGTGAACGTTAAAAATACTAACGGACAACGTAAAATATTTTACGCACACTTAGGCATTTATAAATACTAAAATAAATATAAACACATCTTTAAACAAGGTAACAATTTATATCACATAATCATAAACAACATATAAATCATAATACATAAAGAATGTTATAACATTACAAATAATACAAGACATTACAAGTTATAAAATCTATCATAAATTGCCGGTTTTATATATAAATTTTATGACTTATTTTACACACTTTTACTTAGTAAAACAATTAACTACCTAATGTACCTACTTTATATGAGAGTAATATTATTAAGACAAATTAAATCTACTAGTATATACCTAGTATTACCGGTAATACTCTAGTATTTATACCAAACAAAATCTGTGGTAATCACCCCTTATTATCGTGGTGTACATGTGCTCAAATTGACAAAAAAAATCTGTAACAATTACCACATGTAATTAACGATAATATAGCCTATAATCAATCAAATAAAACTTGTACTAACACCATATCATTAACGGTAGTATACTAGTACTCATAATTAGCAACAAAAATCTGTAGCCATCACATGTAATTAACGTAGTGTACATGTGTTTATAATTGACAAAAATCTGTAGCAAATTACTATATCATTAACGGTAGTTCATATACACATAATTAACAAAAAAATCTGTAGCTTAATGATACTAAAATCGGTTACCTACATACACTTGTGGCATGATTTAAATTCCTTATTTAACATGTAAACTTTATGAGTCACCCTTCCACCATTATACAACAATAATACAAGATTAAAACCCATAGTATATGCCTACCATTACCGAAAATTCCTGCAAGAAAATAAGGTTAGATTATCTTTAGTTAAAGTAGGAATTAACTAATAAAAGTAGATCTATACCTTAAGAGAATACATGTTGCAATTAACACAAAGAAAAGGCAAGAGAATATGCCTCCTTTATCAGCCATGATTGCCGAAAACTATAAGCTAGATGGGAGACTTTTTTGGAGCAAATTCAAAGAATAATACATACCTAATTATCCCATGATCTTATGTCTACTACAAGGAGAATTAATTAGCTAATTCTTACCCATGATTACTGAAAACAAGAGCTAATGGGAGACATATGTGGGGTGAATAATTAGTCAAAGTCTAAAGAAAAGACCTAAACAATTCCCATGGGACATAACAATAATTCCTTCCTAATCTTAGTTTAGCATTTTGGTGGAATTGAGCTCCACTTAGCACAATAAGTGCCGATTTCATTAAGTCAAGGAGGGGGGTTAGTGCTATCATTAGTAAATTAATAAACTAAAGCAAATCATTAAGAAAATTAATAAATTAATCCTCTTCATTCCTACATATCAATATGGCAAGCTTGGGGTTCATTCCATGCCTCACTTGGCCGGTTGGTAAGCTTTCTTCTACATCCTCTCATCTTCTTCCTTTGAACTTCCTAAGTCATTAATGGAGTTTTAACTTATATCTCCATTTTTGTGTTAAATTCCTAGCTTTATTCATCAACTCTTGAAGCAAACATCAACCTAATACTACTACAAGTGTGCGCCACCAATTAATCTCCAAGGAAGGTAGCTTGAATCAACATTAATCCAAAGAGCTACCAAGAACAAGTTAAGGTAATGTTCATGCTTGAAAACTCCTAAGACACTCTATAATGGTGTCCGAAAATACCAACCTCTCTAAACATATTTTTCTTCATCAATTTCATGAAGGAAAGTTGGTTCTTCATCCCTCCAAGAAGTGCCGAAAATCTAAGGTAAAATACCTAAGGTAAATCCTTGAAAAACTACTTATAAATCTACTTAAGATCCTTGCTAAGATCTAACTCCCAAACTCTTTTTTTTCTTGGAACATGACCAAAAATATGATGAGTTTCTAGCTCCTTGAAAGCCCTTGGACTTGTGAAGAAATCAAGTGGGAGAATCTACCTTATTAAGAGCAGGTTTATTATGCTAATCCTTGATGTTTTAAGCTCTTAAAAATTATGAAAAATTTTGTAAACACCCCTAAATTATTGAGGCTGAGAATATTGAGGGTAACTCCCAATAATAACAATTATAATTTATAAACTAAAGTTAATACCTTAAGGTATGTTTTTATGTCACAAAAACTATATATGATAAGTGCATTATATGGCCGAAAGTTCTAGGAGGAAATTGTCTTAATTTGAGCTAAAAATATGTTTAAGACCTTACAATAATTTTTGGATGAGTTATACAACACATATGTATTTATGTATAATTATTATAAGCTATAAATCAAGTTTTAGAAACTATATGGTAATATATTATTATTGCCGAACACTTATGGAGTAATATGGGTTTTAATGAGCTATATAATTATATGAACTTATATTAGGAATTTTGGGTAAGTTAAAAATAATTACTAGCGTTTAAATGACTAGTTTAATAAGTTATGGGGTAAAAATGTAATTTATGGAAAGTTATGGGAATTTATGGTGATAGCCGAGAATAATATGTGTCATGGGCATAATAATGACATAATATAAGGTAGGAATTGATATTATGAATTTTGGGTGAATTAAATAAGTGTTTAGAAGTTAAAATAACAATTTATAAAGTTTTGGGGTTATTTTGTAAATTCTGGAAAATTTGGTGAAATACCCCGTAATTAAAAATAGTTATTAATTAGGCTAATAAGTAATTTAGAGGCTTAATTATGCATAAATAGTCATGAGGGAACAAACCCCGAAGAAAACGGATCCTTAAAACGGAATAAAATCACTAACGAACCTTAAAGCGCGTTTTTCGAGGTAACCGGGAAAGCGTGACTTTAAACGGGTCAAATAGACTCGTAATAATATTGGTCAACTAAATAGTCACTAATAAATATTAGTGGAACATTAGAACCAATAAAATCAATAAAACGAGAAATTAGTAAAAACTGTCAAAAACGGGAAGTTGCGGGGTAGAAACATAAATAGACCAAACTAGTGTGTCCAATATTGTAAATAAGATTTTAAAAACCCATGTGGGCTGTGGTGCTAGCCGATTTCTATCCCCCACACACACACCCTCTTAACTTTCTTTTATTTATAAAAGACAAAGAAATTAAAAAGTAAAAAGCAAACTCACCTTACTTTACACCCTCACACTCTCTCTCCTCTACCCATTCTCCTCTCTCACGTGTACACACCCAGCTCCCTCCACTCTGAATTCTTTCCTTCTCCAAACCGACATCAATGGAGAATTAGTAAACCCCCACCAAAATACCACCTTCTCTCCTCTTGTTAACCCACCAAACCTCTTCCAAAAAATTATAAAAACTACACCATTGTGTTCCTCTCACCAAGTAGAGCATTCCTATCTTTTCAAAATTCGAAAAGGGCAACTTCCATCTCCATGGGTGTGAAGCATTTGGAGCTTCAAGACTACCACTAGAACCACCCTCTTCTCCTTGTTCTTTCAAGGTAAAAATCTTCTTGAAACTCCATCGTTTTTCTAGTCTTGTGGGCAAAATGAATTTGAAGCTAAACTCTTGTTTGGTTCCCTTGCACCCTAGCCGATTTTGGATTCCTTGGAGAGTGGGGAAGATTGTTCTTGAGCCATTCCAAGCTTTACATAAACCCTTGGGAGGTAATACATCTCTAAACCCTAAAACTTGCATTAAAAACTTGAATAATGGTTAGGGTTAGCTTTTAGTATTGAAGTGTGTATATATATGTGGGCTGTAGTGATAGAATCTTGGTTGCTAAACCGGTGGGAAGAGGAAGAGGAAGGAAAGAGAGAAAGAAGAAGCAAGAAGAGAAAAACAACTAGAAGAGAACAAGGTAAGAATGCTCTCTTGTGTAGTTTAGTAATGCATTATGTAACAGATTTTTAGAAATGAAAATATGTATTGTAAAATGGTAATGCATTAGTAGTGTAATGTGTAGGAAGAAACAAGGTTTTAAACCCTTTGAAAACAATCAAAAACTGTCACAAACTAAATTGGGATTGGAATGTTAAGTGCAAGAATTTTTAAGAGTGTGTTAGTATTGGTAATTGTGTATGGGAGCCTAGTATATGAATGCTATTGAAACAGGTGGATTGGGTAATAAGATGTGTGTATAAACAATGTGGTGAGAGTATAAAATATAGGGGAGACTATGGCAAAATTTGCCTAGGATTAGAACACTTAGTGAACTAGAAACTAGGTGAATAATGTTGGTTGTAACAGATTATGAGTAAGATGGTTAGAGGGTAAGTTGGGAGAGATAGTTAATGTATTGTAATACATTAGAAACTCTAGAAATGGCATTATAAGAGGGAGCTATAGATGGGGAGAGTTAGAACTAAAATCTGTAGCAAGACACAACTAGGAAGAACTAGTGTAAGTGTTGAAATGAAACTTGGAAAATTATGTGTGTGAATTAGTATAAAGATGTGTAAAGAATTAAAGAATGAACTAGGGTGTATTAGAAGGTTTATTTAGTGGTAAAACATGTGGAATTAAGTGTAGGAACAATGGGGAAGTAATGGGTGAAAGATAGAACTGAAAACAGTAATAAAAATGCAAATACTGGGCCGGACCGACCTTGGGACCGGACTTGCAAGGTCGGTCGAGCCCAGATTTACAAAGGACGGAAACCTTCTGGAATGGACTGACCTTGGGACCGGACATGCAAGGTCGGTCGGCCAGAAGAATTTCCTGTAATGCTACCTACTGGAATGGACCGACCTTGCGACCGGACTTGCACGGTCGGTCGACTCAAAATTTTTCCGTCTTGTAAGCTACTGGAATGGACCGACCTTGCGTCCGGACTTGCAAGGTCGGTCGGGCTAAAATTCGCCTGTAACAAAACTTACTGGAATGGACCGACCTTGGGACCGGACTTGCAAGGTCGGTCGGCCCTGAAATTTTCCAGCGTAATCCCTTACTGACTTCGACCGACCTTGGGACCGGACTTGTAAGGTCTGTCGGGTCTTACAAAAAAAAATTTAATTAAATTAGATAATATATATATATGTATACCCACATATACATATGTACATATATGTAAGTCTACCAATGTTAAGTAAGGAAAGGAACTTAAAGTAATGAAGAGTAAGCAAGTAATGTGTAAGTGTAAGAATGGAAAGGACTTAGTAAGTATGACTTAGGAAACGTAAGAGTAATCGAATTAAGCTAATGATAGTTAAATTAATCACCGAACATATGTATGTTATAGGACTTGATTTGTGAGCACCGAAGGAACGTTGGGATACAAGTACGACGGTGAACGGTATGAATTCCTCATGCCCCGTATGCTATCTTGGTTACTTTGATTTGTGTGTTGTGTGCTAATTGATCACCAAATAAGATAAATGCACGAATCGAGTTACTATGCATACTTGTGGATATGTAATGCTGTATATTGTGAGTGTTTTTCTTAAATCTTAGTTTGTATAATTCATGAAATGTATGGATGAATATGAAGGTGTGTATGTATGATATATTGTATGGTGACCGAATGTGTTGACTTTGGACTTCTAACTTGTTCCTAACAAGCTAACCACTCTAACTTAAATTGGTAATTAAATTGGAATGAGTAGAAGTCCGATATAGTTTCAGCCACGCGTGAGGAGGCAGAGTCACGAGAGGTTGGCTCCAATTCCTGACTCTTAAACTGGTCGCGGCCCAAATCCCTTAAGTGGGTAGCATCCCGGATTGGTGAGTCAAGTAAATCCCGGAGGTGGGACGGAGTAGTCCCCGGGCCGGAGGTCATACCGACTTAACTTGAGTATAAGCAAGTAAGTAAGAATGAGTAAGTAAATTAAATGAAAGTAAGTAAGTGTAAGTAAGAGAAGGTAAAGTGAAATGAGTAAAAGAGTAAATAGCATTCCGATTAACCCGGATGCGTAATTTGGCTAACATCGTGAAGGTAAGTATTGTATGCAATATTGTATTGATGCCTTGGACTATGTAATGTATTGTATATGCATGTATGTTGTATGCAACACATGTATGTATGAAATTAATGAATCGCATGTTTAGTGGACGTCAAATAGTCGGCGTGCCCTAGCTAGCACTCGGTATATGCGGAGAGTTATGCGCAACTTTTTGCTGAGCCCCTTGGGGCGATGTTTTTACTACATGCAGGTACAAGAGAAGGATGAAGGCTGTGAAGTGTTGAAGCTTATTCTTTTGTCTTCTTTTTGGTTGTAAACAATGAATTATGATTGGTGTACTAAGTAGTACACGGTTGTAAGTTTTTGTTAGCCGGTGTACCATGGGGTACACCTTTTTGGATAGTGGAAGTATTGGAATGGGGTATAGATGAGTAGCTTGTAGAAACTCATTCTTTTGGGAAGTTTGAATTGGGATGTAATTGAATATACTTAAATACTCGGTGATCCATTGATGTAAGTATTCGGTATGTGGTATTTTGGTAAGTAATATAGTAGCTCGGTATACTATGATCATCAGACTGTGACTGTAAGAAGGGTAAGCCTAGCTAGCCGTATGGGCGGTTAGCGGCGTTGTATCACCCGCCGTAGTAATGGTAGTATTTCCGCTGCGAACTGATAGGATTAACAGGACGATTAGACGGTAAGCATAGGATTAACGGTAGGGGTGTTACAAAAAGTGGAATCAGAGCGTAGTTACGCTCTGATGTCCTTGGTTACCGAGCATAGGGGATTACCGAGTTAGGATTTCAACCGTCTTAAGACAGATACTTAGAAACCTAACTAGGAACTACCGTTATTAATAACGGATACCCTTGACGTTCTTAGGAACGATACCTTGTTTAAATTCCAAGACCTTTGAGTCATATCTTGTGGAGCCTAACGTAACTACTAAATGTTCAGATGTCAGGAAGAGGTCCAGGTCGCCCTAGAGGAGGGGCCAATGACGGACCCGGCACGCAGACGATAGCAGAGATCGTCGCTGCCACGGTAGCACAGATGCTACCACAAGTGATCCAAGCTATGCAACAGAACCAACAAAACCCGCAAACTCAAGCGGGACCAATCCCTCCCCCTCCACCCAGAGAAGCTAACTGGGTAAAAGCTGTAGCGGAACTCCGCCCTCCTTGCTTTAGGGGCGAGAGTGATCGGCTAAGCTAGAGGCCTACATCTCCGAGATGGAGACAACCTTTGAAACCCTCGAAGCTCTTGCTGGAGTTCGAGTCAGAGTTGCTGCTTACTACTTGAAAGATGCAGCCTTGGATTGGTAGAAGCTAGTCAAGCACGAGCACGTCAACGACCCCACCTTCGATTGGGAGTCTTTTGCATCACTCCTCCGATCCCAAATACTACCCAGAGCACGTGAAAACAAAGAAAAGGCTAGCTGGATGCCTTGAAGATGACAGACAAGATGTCTGTGGATGAGTACTACAGAACCTTCACTTCTATTCTCCGTCTTCTACCCGACTTAGGATACACCGGCCAGGTGTTGGTCGATCGCTTCTATGGCGGTCTGAGCCATCGCCTTCGGTACGGTATGGGCTACACTCGATTTACCTCCCTTCAGGTAAATATCAGTTAACCCTTAGTACCATATCAATTCCTTAAATTCCTTGAATTCATTGAATCTCTTCCTTATCCTTTCTTAAATGAGAATCCCGGCTAATACCTGAAACTTCAGGAGTGTTATCACGCGGCTTCTCGCGTCGAAATCACTTGCCAGCTAAGGGATGAAGACACCGCGCTGAAGCGCAAGGCTAATAGCAAGAACACAAGTGCCGAGGAGCAGAACCAGGGTAAAAGCTGGAAAAATAAGAAAGGGAAGTTCTTTCATCAAACTCAAAAGAACTTCCCAAGTGAGAGCAGTGCCCATGCTGAGCAGGGCAAACCAGTTGAGCTTCTTCAGCTTGGTTCATCTGCACCGGTGGCTGCAAAGCCACTGAGATCACACCCACCAAAGGGTAAACTTCTATTCCTAAACCGTATTCTTACAAGCCCCATATCTAGTATATCCACGCACACATGTGCTAACCCTCTAAACCTCAGGTTCTGGCTCCGGTTTCACCAAAACCTTCTCAGACGGCCGCACCTATGTGTGCAGGAAGTGCAATCAAGACCATCCGGCAAGGACTGCTATGGGAGAGAAATCAAGTGTACAACTGCCAGAAACCAGGACACATAGCCAACAGATGCCCAGAGAATGCCAAGCAAAAGGGGAACTTCCAAAGCTACAAGCAGAGGGAAGGCAAGGAGGTTGCATCTGGCGATGCACCGACCCAGCAGGCACCACAAGGACAGGGATCCCGGGACCTCAGAGGGGCGCACCCCAGAGGCAGCCTGTCCTTCATGTCATCGACCGTGATGGGTCCGTTCTATGTCCGGCCCAGGTAATTATCGAACCTTTATCCTTGAGAAGCATGACTAAGTATTGCAGTAATTGTATGAGTGAATGCATGAGTAAATGAATTGAAGCGTGTATTGAGCATGAAATGAAGTAGTTGAAACTAGTACTCACTGTAGATGAAATTTATACCATAGGAAGCTTTTATATGTTATCCGATACCGGTAAACCTGAATCAAGAAGAGACGACATCACCAACCACTACTACACCAACGAACAGTGTCAGGTCATCCGACCAGGTATGATTTATTAAGGGAATACCTGACACCCGAAGCCCAAATCTCAATCATTCGACGGTGCAACGAGCTAGGAACGGGTCAAGGAGGATTTACACACCCGAATTCCCCGGTGGAGCGAAGATGAAACTGAAGATGATGCGCTTGGGAAAGGACTGGAATCCTTATACCAAGACATACCAAGAGACACAAACACCTGATGGAGCAACGCCACCGACAATACCTCCAGAGTTTCAGACACTTGTCACACAAGCAGTAGAACATGCACACAATGCGAATATGATCCGATCCCCGCACTTGAAGCGGACCTTTGTATCGTCAACTTCTATGAGAAAGAAGGACGACTTGGATTACACCAAGACAAGGACGAGACAGCGAAATCTCTTGAAAAAGGAGTGCCCGTAGTGTCTTGGTCCATTGGTGATGACGCCATATTTATGTATAGCGAGCAGAAGCGTGTGGACCTCGCAGAGAAATTGGTATTGAGATCAGGAGATGTCCTAATCATGGGTGGAAACTCTAGGATGCTGTATCACGGGATCAACAAGATCAAGTTGAATACGGCACCGCCGGCAATAATCAATGCCACACACATGAAACCAGGACGCCTGAACCTTACCTTTAGGAAGTATTAAATTCATAGTATCATGTAATCTATTAGTAACGTGTATTAGAGACACGGCATGTATGATGGTTGGTTTATCAATAAAGAGCAGTGTTGATTTAATTCCACTTGTGTCCACCATCAATACTTATCCAATTGTGACTTCAATAGGTTATGGGCTCGGTACCAAAGGTAACCTGAGCATCCTCACGGAAGCACAAGCCGGCAAGAGCGGCACCATTCTAACGGGAACCTTCCCAGTGAACGGCATTGATGCCAATGTGTTATTTGACTCCGGCGCCTCTCACACGTTCGTATCACCATCTTTTGTGAAGAGGTTGAAGCTAGATGCGGATGAGCTACCGAATTTTATGGTTACTCTCCCATCGAAGGAGCGAGTAAAGTGCACCAAATACTACCAATCAAGCCACATAGAAATCAAAAACGAAGTGTTCCCCATCTCCTTCATCGAGTTTAATGGATTGGGATTCAACTTGATAATCGGAATGAATTGGTTGGAGCGGCACAAGGGTAGAATCCTCTGCGCCGAGCATCGATTGCTGCTCAAGAGTCCTTCTGGGGTTACCGTATCTTACCGCTAGAGACCGAGAGAGCCTTCGACCACACTCATATCTGCCATGGCTATGTACCGGGAGCTCAGAAAGGGGCAAGAAGTATACCTGTGTTATGTGCAAGACCTGGAGAGAGATCCAGAGTTCAGTGAAGATGTACCCATTGTATCCGAATTTCCTGATGTATTCCCTAAGGTGCTGCCCGGCATGCCACCCCCGAGAACAGTGGAATTTGAAATTGATCTTTTGCCAGGTACCGGTCCCATTGCTAGGGCGCCGTACCGTATGACACCTGCAGAAATGACCGAACTAAAAGAGCAGTTACGTGATGTAACACCCCATCCAACATTAACATACTTACAACAACTGCAGCGGAAGAACATCCTCATCACATTACTTAACTTGTTGGTGTTACACGCCGTTAGCCACCCACGTGGCTAACAAGGCTAATACATACACAATGTACGGTCTGATGGGCTAAAATTCCGAGCAACTATACATCAGTATCCCTTTCCATTAACAATAACAACAACATACACCTTAACAACTATACCGAGTATTTATAAACTGTTGCCGACAACAATTTCGGTCTTACTACACCTACTGTATACATACACTTAAAAGTTTACCCATGTACAATGACTACCCGTCCTACTCTCGAACGGCTTCCAGCACTTCGTACCTGAAATAGGAAAGAAGAGAAAGGGGTGGCCCCAAGGGGCTCAGCACCTTTGCTGGTATGGTAATCCCGCAGCCCACATGCTACCGGGCCACGCACAACTAATTGTCGTCTTAACATGCAGTTGATTATATTTAAATCATGCATGTAACAATAAACACACAACACTTAACGTTTCGCCTCAATGGGCTCAACAATCGGATAATACATCCTACTTAACAAGTCACCCATGGTATTCATCATCCCTAGAGTGTTTCTCCTCCAACGGAGCTACTTCCTTAATAGACGACACATACCTTAAATCGGGTTATCCTTAAACGCCTCTTATCACAAACTGGGAGTCATATCCATGATCCACACAATCTACATTATACAACACACTCCACATTATACAACCTACGACATACACTACATACAACACTTAACAAACACTTTGCACGTTCTACGTACACAACACAATACCGCAATGAATACTGCATCACAACAAAACACATAACACAACGGGAATGGTTCGCTTAGGAACCGACCCAAACATTGTTTACACACTGGTGAGCCTAGAATGTTGCCAGTTCATGATAAGCTCGTTATACAATAACACCAACACTCATTACCGTCCTAATAGTTGGACGAGTAACTTAAGTTAAGGCGGTTCGGGTTTGGAGGCCCTAACACACCACACAAACACAGGTTCCCACTAAACCGATCATAAGTCAGAATAGGTAAGCTTTGGAGTAAGCTAATGGGAGATCATAACCCGTGAGGGAAACAACCATAACAAAGAGAAGGGTAAGGCTAGGAAGGATACCCTCTCCCAAACAACGCGCGACCGGCCAAACCGGATTCCTCACTACTGTTAGTACATACTTACTTTAGACAATACTTAGAACCACTATGGAGCCTGTCACATAACAACTCATACAGTATTACAACTGGGTTAAACATACAAGGAAAATCCCTACATTCACAAACACATAACACACAATTAACACACGCATAGCCGTGGTTAGTACGTCCCATGGTTCGGGTCTACTCCGAATACCGAACTTCATGTGATCCTAGACTCAGTTAAACTAAGGTTAACACTTTCGAGGTTAAATGGTATCGGAGTTGAACACGCCACATATATGAATTACTGTAAACTCATTACATGTTTATCTTAAACGTGGCCAAACATACAGAAAAACACATTGGCATACAAGCCGGTGTAATCCGGTAGGACGCAGGTTGCAAGAAAAACCATACCTGTCACCGGAGTCCACTTTATCCTGTCCATTTATGTTCCTCGAGGCAATCCTCGAACAACTGTTAAATCACATGTGTTTTTATTAACATCGGGGGTAGCATGTTTGTTTATTTAGCGTCTAATGCTTAACTTTCCCGTTAACTTTGTTACATAACTTTACATTTTTAACTTGTTTTACTTTTACACTTGATACAACTTTTCACCCACCTATTCGCCATTTAAACTCACCTAACATGTCCTTAACATCCTTATAACATCATTACCTACCAATCCCATCATCACATATCATTTCATAACCTTAAACCATGTTTTTGGTCCGACCGACCCACCGACCGACCACAGCTGGGTCGGTCCATTACAGACCCCTTTTACTTCCTTACAAACATGCCCGTCCGACCCACGTCCGACCCACATTCTGGGTCGGTCCATGTGCGAACATTTTTCCACCTTCGAAACTTGACCGACCGACCGACCCATGTCCGACCCACCCTTTTGGGTGGACCATTACCGAACACATTCCTAACATTTTACAGAGGCTCGACCGACCCACAAACTGGGTCGGCCCCTGGGTCGGTCGCCTCCTAAAACTTACCCAAACTTTGTCAAATCTTCACCAAACTTCTCCTAAGGCCTCTTAATGTGTTCTAAATCATTTGGCACTTCAAAACAACCCTTAGGATATCTTAAACACTCACAAAACTATTTTTCCTAATTCCTTAAACCTTACTTATATCTCCACAAAATTCCTAACACTTACAATGTTTTCTCCTTATGATTCCTAGGTGGCATTTCACCTATAATGACCACAATACCAAGGTGTTTCCTCTACACCTTATCATCCCATCAACTTCTTTCTTACTAACTAAATCTCCTTTTCACAATACCCAAACATCACTTGTTCCTTGAACACTAACCTTACCTAAACCTTAAACAACTCCTCCAAGACTTACACACATCCACTAAACACACATTGAATTCCTAGAACTTCAAAGACAACACCTAAATCCTTGCATCACTCTAAGTCACTTTAATACATGTTTTCTTCTCTAGTAATCATTCATTCACCTTTGCCCCTCCCTAGTTCACCAACACTCATTAAACACTTAAAACTTCTTACACATTTCCCAAATTTGGCCATAGCTTCTCTAGTATATACTCACATCCAACCACTTAGGTTTTTACCTTATTTCACTCAAAACACCTACAAAATCCATCAAACACATCTTTATACACAAACTTCACACATTAAGCACTACATCACAATATAGTGCATAACTTAAATTGCTTGGCACTTAGGCCCTTAAATAACATGGCTCTTAGGCCCTTAAATTGCATAACCTTAAACACTGAATTTCCCACAATAAATAACGCCTTTGACCTGCAAATACATACACCAATACATATTCCTTAATAAACTCCTTGAGAGCATTCTACTAGCTCATTTGCCATTGGCTCCTTAGGTATTTTAGTAAGCAAATCAAGCTCATTTTCCTAAGGCATTTAAACTACATTGAGATAGTATATTTACCTCTTTTCCTCACAAATTTCTTTCTTGTTTCCTTACAAACCGGTGGGGTACTTGATTCCTTGTCAAGTTCTATACATTGTACAAACAACATAATGAGTATTCAAGCTTTAAGCTTCATCTCATTGTAAACCCTAGATTACATTGTTTCAAAAACATTAATGTACTTGTTTTACCTTGAACTTTGGAGGGTGTTTGAATAAGTATCAGAGAGGACTCCTCCTAGCCCTTGGAAGATTCAAATGAAGCTAAAACAAACAAGATAAATACACCATTGTGAGGTGAATTTTCGGACAACATGAAAATATGGAGGGGAAACATGGATTTTCTTTGAGTTTCCTTACCTTGAAGCAAAGGAGATCATGAATATGTGAAAAGGTGAGCTCAAGCTCCTTCAATGGTGAATCTTCATGGCACCAAAATTGAGTTCTTGAAGATTTGAAAAGAGGGAAGTGTAGAGCTTGACCTAACTAAGACAAATATGGTCTTGGAATTTGATTGGCCAAGGGAGCTAGAAGATACAAGTGGTCAAAGCTTGAAGATGGTATATGTGCTGTAGCACAACGAGAGAGAACAGAAGAGAAGGGAAGAGGGAAGAAGGGAACCGTGTGAAGTGAAGGAGGAAAGGAGAAGTGAGTTTGGTTTTGCTTTTAAGGATATTTATAACTTAAAGCAAATAGTAACCTATGAGTCACCTTTTTTACTTAACAAGTTAACATGTTTGGTGACTCATTACTACCAAAAACCGGCCCCCTTATTATTAGTAGGGTATTATAGTCTTTGTTGACCAATTTAATCACTTATAACATTATATGTTACAAACTAGATTATAAAAATCACTATTCACCTATACAAGGCACATAGAAGTGAAATTTTTGATTTCCCACTAATATGGCCACCCCAAATGTGATACTATATAGTAAACATGTAATTAAAGAGTAATGATGGACATTTAGCCATTCAAAACTCATTTACAAGACAATTTTTCAAAAACGTGCTTTAAGACTCCTTAAAGCACATTTTGTGTTTTAACTTGTTTTCAAGCTTGGTTTTCTTTAGTAATGGATTTAATATGTTCATTAACATATAAATAAGGTATAGGTATGACCATTAGGTCTTTTACACATTTATCCCAAGCTTAGAGCACATTTTTGCTATATTGACTTTAAGGTATTACCTTGTGTTTTGTTTGGTTCATTGTCTACCAAAGTTTCTTAAGGACTTATTTAGCCTTATATACATCATATTAAATGTTATCAAGTCTTGGTAGGCTCTTTGGGTCCTAACCAAGTTCACTCATAGCTTAGAGCATGTTTTTGCTAAAACTGTGTCTTAATGCTTTATTGCATTTATTATGGTTTAAATTGTTCACTGACGTTACTAAGGCACTTTTAGCCTTACATACCATAATTTGATATTTAAACCACATATCAAGGTTTGGGGTATTTCAATCTACCCCCCTTAAAAGAACTTCGTCCTCGAAGTTCACACTTTCCACACATCATTAGATTTGAACACGGAATCACTTGGAAATAAACTTCCTTACCAAACACACTTTACATCACAACCTCGGACTTGCTGGTCCGGGCAAACATTCACATCCACACATAACATAACATATCCACATGATAACCTCGGACTCTATGGTCGGGTATCTTAACAACACTTACACATACATAACAACCCCTTTGACTCACTGGTCTTGGGTAACATAACCACATTTGGACACAT
This sequence comes from Limonium bicolor, assembly GCA_023374045.1. Taxonomy (NCBI): domain Eukaryota; kingdom Viridiplantae; phylum Streptophyta; class Magnoliopsida; order Caryophyllales; family Plumbaginaceae; genus Limonium; species Limonium bicolor. Next base: position 24,878,214 of record CM041783.1, on the reverse strand, counting down.
AGGTCCTGGTAACATAACAGTCTTTAGACACATAGGTCTATGTGACACCACACATTTAGACTCATAGGCCTTGATAGTATACACTTTAAGAAATCCAAGTCAAAACAACATTCATTACACATACCACACAACATGTCAGAGCATGTATAAGCAATCAAAAATATCCTTGATATACACTGTGATCCCGCAGAACACGGTCGCGATGGACACCTTCCGTCCCCGTGCCTTTAGGAGATTAAAACAATCACATAAGTTTAAAATTTCCTTGTGAGGTTAAGTAAGAAGACTTTATTTACGTAAAGTATCCATCAACGTTTTATAAATACCAATTTAAAATCCTTTTGAAAACACACACAACTCCAAGTCCAACTTAAGCTCTTTGCTTCTTCCTTAGCGTGGTTATTTGTGCCATTATAGGGAGTTTCAAGAGTCATCCAACCCTGATGTGATCAGCATCAGTGTTGAACTATCCTTCCACTCCAATTTGTGTTCGGCTTCCTTGATCGCATGCAAATCAAGTTCCACCTCCCACTTCATTTTCAAAGCATCAAGTAAATCACTCATTTCCAATTTTCTATCATTTGAATCATTCTAGTCATGATCACAAACATCTCCAAAGGATAGAACTCCGTCTATCAGTTACCTCCATTCACTTTTAATCCTGTTGCCTAGGGAATCTTATTCTCACTAGGTTCTATGTCGGTATCATGCCCTTTCATGCATCACTATAAAGTATACATATATATATACATATATTTTATCAAAATACAACACACCTGATTTTACATTTATACACTGTCGGGGCTTTTGTTCCCCCGGGAGTTTATCTACTCCCCACACTTGTACAATCACACACAACTGTTAACAAACACACACACTTATCACAATGGTATTCGCATCTTCTGTGCGCAATTACCACAATTAAACCATGAATGAATGTGTATGTTTACGTAACACACACACCAATCATCAAAACAAACAATAATTTGTGCTATGCACAATATGAATCACATACACTACGTACACTTGTACGGTAATATACACTAAGTGTTTTTTGCCTCTACCCCCCTTAAAAGGGATTACGCCCACGTAATCAATCACTAAACATTGTAAATGCTCTGCCGTCGTGAAGTGTTTTAACTTCCACGCGGTCTATTACACAACGGATTCTGATTAGAGGATCTCAACCATATTGGCGGTTTAGTCCGTAAACCAAGAATTCGCATTGGAGTTATAACTCATAAACCGGTTTCGGTCCTGGCCTGTGAGGCTTTTAGGCGTTAATAATTAGCCATCCACTCATATTCGTTATTCACGTTGTACATTTGAATCACTGGTTCACTAGTTTCTGTGCGAAACTCTAATAACGTAGAGCTTAATTGCTCTCTTTTGTTATTTACTGTATTGTACATTCCCAATTGTCACCTTCATCTTGGTAACAATGGTTTCGCAACCGACGCGTGGTATCTCTTACCGTTAGCGAATTCGGTGAGTTATACACTTTCATAACAATTTACTGTGTATACCACTATGTATTCCACACTGATTGACTTGTTCCCTTCCGACTTACTGTCGGTTTGAGATTGAGCTACTACTAGTGTGTAGTGCTCTCTCAGCTATTTCCAATATTTGGGGTATATTCCATACCGATATTTGGTAGTTAGTGCTACTGTAGTCACTTACTGTTAATCATGTCTTCACATTCGGTTTTGTACAAGTACTCCTTTATTGGTGCGGCCTTGCATTTCCTATGCATCGGCCATTATAACATTATCTGTCCACAATCAACATGTTTCCAATCCTAGCTATCTCATTCGTTCATTACTGCACAAGTGCAATACCAAAACACTCAGTCATACAGAGTGCAGAGGCGTAAACTCTCGACAGTAAATCCCTTATGTGATTCGCCATGGAATTCACACTGAGTTTCTCATCACACAGTACCTACCACTGGCTTATTGCCCAGTCTGTTTTAACATCACTCATCTTGCATCTCCACTGAGTTTAACTCATAACTGCCTTATCCGCCCACATCATTATTAACAACACTTATACAACGGTCGCTTACTGCGCACCGTACTTATTGTATAACACTAACTCACATCGTATTTACTGTCACATTAACTTCCACACATAAATTTACATTATTCACATTACGGTTCATCCCTCATTTGGATGACAACTGAATGCTCCTGAGCATCGATCATTCGAGTCATAAGCCGGCATTATTCAGCTCGGTGTTTCACCTTATTCACATACTACTAAGCTAATTTCTCTTTCAATAACAACATGGTCAATCCTTAACATATTTCTTGAACTTGATTCACATAACTACCGCTCCTGCGGTGTCACAATGTCGAGAGGTATCCCCACTCTTAATGCAGTGGTTCGTTTACCACTCTATTCACTATACAACCTAAACTTCTACCATCAATCGAATTTATATTTATATCCTGCTTTTGGATTATAAGCCTCATTTGCCTTGAGCTGGGCTCATTATAGGCTGTCCACACACATGTACTTCTCTGTACAACATTACATAGTTTGGATATTATATTGAGGTCTATGACAAGGTCGTTACATCACGTTTCCTTTCATGGGATGCCCTTGATTGTCAGTCGTCTCCTGACAACTTATGTCTAAACGGGGTGTTAGTTTCAACCCTTGTGCTTCTGTCATGCACTTCATTCAACAATTGTTGATGTGAACACCCTTCAAGGATTGCTCTGGGTTGTTAAGTTATGCCTTTACATTGGCTCACACTTATTGGTACATTCCGTTAGCTACGCCTTTCGCGTTCTTTACTGGTTATTATCTTTTGTGAAGATTAACATTTCCTGGTAGTGTAGGTACTCATTCTGGGAATTTCATCCCGTTCATTGCACATTAATGTGTCCACATTAGGCATCTGCTTAGCATGTACAGGCTGGGTCACCATTCCAGCTAACATGTTTATCCCTAAGGATCCTTAAGACATATATGATGTCTTTATATTGCAGTTAGTGCACTTCGCACCTCCTGACTCTTAAACATTTCCTTGAAAGGAGTTCACCAATCCTTTTAGTCTTGCTAATTTAACTGAATTCCTAACTTCAACTATTCCCTGTAATCCTTAGCTCTTGTTTGACTTATACTGCTGACCGTAGACGGAGTCGGACTCTTCCCGTGTTTCGGACTCTACTCGTATACATATATGGGGTATCATACTGATACATTGTACTTACCCAACTAACCCATAAGTAGGTTGTCAGGCCCACATGCTCCTATCGGAGTGCGGTCGTCCCACAAACAGTTGGTACACTTGTAGTGTCCGTCACACGCCTAGGTGAAGTATTCTGTGTCAACTCCCTTATATTGTCCCGTGACATATCATCCCTGCTTCCCGAACTTAATTGAGGAAAGTTTATCCATTGTTGTATCCTTGTCAACTGTCCTTGGTTTCACTGGTTTGTTTAAAAGAAGGTTGGAAAGAAGTGTTGTTTGAAAGAAAATCTGGTTTTGAAAAGAAAGGGTTTGAACAAATCTGGGTTTGAAAGAAAATTTCATGGTTTCACAACATCTTCTTACCGTAACCAAGTCTAGCTTCTTGCTGACTGGTGTACTTACAATTACAGAGGTGTAGGCTAACAGGCCTTCCACTGTTATGACAATAACATTTAACTTTATTGTACTTTTCCAAGTACTTCGTAGTGGTTATAAATTTTCCCGAATAGCCCTGTTATAGCAGCACTTGCTATGGCAAGTGCGCCATGCTAACTGGCTATCAGTTAACACATACCGGTTGTGGTATTGTTTTTACCGCACTGTCGTCAGTGGCCTTGTTGGCCCTCACTGATCTTACTGTCTTGATAATAACTTTGTCTAGGTGACTTCTCACCGTATTCACATGACGATCATCAACTAGGGTGTTTCCCATTCTGGGAGACCCCTTTGTCTTAGTACTGTATCCTCCTTATAGCCCGTTCCACGCACTTGTCGTGGTTACTGAGACTTGTCTCTTGTTTGGGCACTACGTTGTAGTTCCTTTGTCGGTTGGTAACCGTTGGTGTTTTATTTATCAACTGTGGTTCCGTAGACACTTGTCTCGGGTGTTATTAATCCATTTCTTGCCTGTGCACGGTAGGTGCGTTGCAAGTAGTTATTCTCGACTGCTCTGCATGTCGACCCAGGTTGCCGGAAATTCTATTCTCCAATACACAGATCCTTCATTCATTGCTATGAAATGCGGTTAACATTATTCAGATGGAGACCGTCTCCGGGATTCCCAGTTTTCGGGATCTACCGTATGACAGGTTCTCCGTACCCTAAAGGTATTTAATAACAGCCAGATCGGGTATCCCGAGTAAGAGAGGACTTCCATCTCCCTGGCGTTGTTTCCCCAAGTTATACAGGGATTGTGGAGGGTGGGATGGATATTGTAGGTTTCCAGTAGTCACTGGTAGTTCCTAACTAGCGTATCTCTCACGCTATCACTCAACCCTTAACCCAAAGTACTTAAATCCTAACTCGGTACTTCCTAAGCTCGGTAATTCAGTCATCAGAGCGATACTTCGCTCTGATACCACTTTTTGTAACACCCCATCCAACATTAACATACTTACAACAACTGCAGCGGAAGAACATCCTCATCACATTACTTAACTTGTTGGTGTTACACGCCGTTAGCCACCCACGTGGCTAACAAGGCTAATACATACACAATGTACCGGTCTGATGGGCTAAATTCCCGAGCAACTATACATCAGTATCCCTTTCCATTAACAATAACAACAACATACACCTTAACAACTATACCGAGTATTATAAACTGGTGCCGACAACAATATCGGTCTTACTACACCTACTGTATACATACACTTAAAAGTTTACCCATGTACAATGACTACCCGTCCTACTCTCGAACGGCTTCCAGCACTTCGTACCTGAAATAGGAAAAGAAGAGAAAGGGGTGGCCCCAAGGGGCTCAGCACCTTTGCTGGTATGGTAATCCCGCAGCCCACATGCTACCGGGCCACGCACAACTAATTGTCGTCTTAGCATGCAGTTGATTATATTTAAATCATGCATGTGACAATAAACACACAACACTTAACATTTCGCCTCAATGGCTCAACAATCGGATAATACATCCTACTTAACAAGTCACCCATGGTATTCATCATCCCTAGAGTGTTTCTCCTCCAACGGAGCTACTTCCTTAATAGACGACACATACCCTTAAATCGGGTTATCCTTAAACGCCTCTTATCACAAACTGGGAATCATATCCATGATCCACACTCCACATTATACAACACACTCCACATTATACAACCTACACACACTACATACAACACTTAACAACACTTGGTACGTTTCTACGTACACAACAATACCGCAATGAATACTGCATCACAACAAAACACATAACACAACGGGAATGGTTCGCTTAGGAACCGACCCAAACATCACACACTGGTGAGCCTAGAGAATGTTGCCAGTCTCATGATAAGCTCGTTATACAATAACACCAACACTCATTACCGTCCTAATAGTTGGACGAGTAACTTAAGTTAAGGCGGTTCGGGTTTGGAGGCCCTAACACACCACACAAACACAGGTTCCCACTAAACCGATCATAAGTCAGAATAGGTAAGCTTTGGAGTAAGCTAATGGGAGATCATAACCCGTGAGGGAAACAACCATAACAAAGAGAAGGGTAAGGCTAGGAAGGATACCCTCTCCCAAACAACGCGCGACCGGCCAAACCGGATTCCTCACTACTGTTAGTACATACTTACTTTAGACAATTTAGAACCCACTATGGAGCCTGTCACATAACAACTCATACAGTATTACAACTGGGTTAAACATACAAGGGAGATCCCTACATTCACACACATAACACACATTTAACACACGCATAGCCGTGGTTAGTACGTCCCATGGTACGGGTCGTTTACTCCGAATACCGAACTCTCATGTGATCCTAGACTCAGTTAACTAAGGTTAACACTTTCGAGGTTAAATGGTATCGGAGTTGAACACGCCACATATATGAATTACTGTAAACTCATTACATGTTTATCTTACAACGTGGCAAACATACAGAAAAACACATTGGCATACAAGCCGGTGTAATCCGGTAGGACGCAGGTTGCAAGAAAACCATACCTGTCACCGGAGTCCACTTTATCCTGTCCATTTATGTTCCTCGAGCAATCCTCGAACAACTGTTAACATCACATGTGTTTTTATTAACATCGGGGTAGCATGTTTTTTATTTAGCGTCTAATGCTTAACTTTCCCCGTTAACTTTGTTACATAACTTTACATTTTTAACTTGTTTTACTTTTACACTTTGATACAACTTTTCACCCACCTATTCGCCATTTAAACTCACCTAACATGTCCTTAACATCCTTATAACATCATTACCTACCAATCCCCATCATCACATATCATTTCATAACCTTAAACCATGTTTTTGGTCCGACCGACCCACCGACCGACCCACAGCTGGGTCGGTCCATTACAGACCCCTTTTACTTCCTTACAAACATGCCCGTCCGACCCACGTCCGACCCACCATTCTGGGTCGGTCCATGTGCGAACATTTTTCCACCTTTGAAACTTGACCGACCGACCCATGTCCGACCCACCCTTTTGGGTCGGACCATTACCGAACACATTCCTAACATTTTACAGAGGCTCGACCGACCCACAAACTGGGTCGGCCCCTGGGTCGGTCGCCTCCTAAACTTACCCAAACTTTGTCAAATCTTCACCAAACTTCTCCTAAGGCCTCTTAATGTGTTCTAACATCATTTGGCACTTCAAACACACCCTTAGGATATTCTTAAACACTCACAAAACTATTTTTCCTAATTCCTTAAACCTTTACTTATATCTCCACAAAATTCCTAACACTTACAATGTTTTCTCCTTATGATTCCTAGGTGGCATTTCACCTATAATGACCACAATACCAAGGTGTTTCCTCTACACCTTATCATCATCCCTCAACTTCTTTTCTTACTAACTAAATCTCCTTTTCACACATACCCAAACATCACTTGTTCCTTGAACACTAACCTTACCTAAACCTTAAACAACTCCTCCAAGACTTACACACATCCACTAAACACACATTGAATTCCTAGAACTTCAAAGACAACACCTAAATCCTTGCATCACTCTAAGTCACTTTAATACATGTTTTCTTCTCTAGTAATCATTCATTCACCTTTGCCCCTCCCTAGTTCACCAACACTCACATTAAACACTTAAAACTTCTTACACATTTCCCAAATTTGGCCATAGCTTCTCTAGTATATACTCACATCCAACCACTTAGGTTTTTACCTTATTTCACTCAAAACACCTAAAATCCATCAAACACATCTTTATACACAAACTTCACACATTAAGCACTACATCACAATATAGTGCATAACTTAAATTGCTTGGCACTTAGGCCCTTAAATAACATGGCTCTTAGGCCCTTAAATTGCATAACCTTAAACACTGAATTTCCCACATAAATAACGCCTTTGACCTGCAAATACATACACCAATACATATTCCTTTAATAACTCCTTGAGAGCATTCTACTAGCTCATTTGCCATTGGCTCCTTAGGTATTTTAGTAAGCAAATCAAGCTCATTTTCCTAAGGCATTTAAACTACATTGAGATAGTTATTTACCTCTTTTCCTCACAAATTTCTTTCTTGTTTCCTTACAAACCGGTGGGGTACTTGATTCCTTGTCAAGTTCTATACATTGTACAAACAACATAATGAGTATTCAAGCTTTAAGCTTCATCTCATTGTAAACCCTAGATTTACATTGTTTCAAAAACATTAATGTACTTGTTTTACCTTGAACTTTGGAGGGTTTTGAATAAGTATCAAGAGAGGACTCCTCCTAGCCCTTGGAAGATTCAAATGAAGCTAAAACAAACAAGATAAATACACCATTGTGAGGTGAATTTTCGGACAACATGAAAATATGGAGGAAACATGGATTTTCTTTGAGTTTCCTTACCTTGAAGCAAAGGAGATCATGAATATGTGAAAAGGTGAGCTCAAGCTCCTTCAATGGTGAATCTTCATGGCACCAAAATTGAGTTCTTGAAGATTTGAAAAGAGGGAAGTGTAGAGCTTGACCTAACTAAGACAAATATGGTCTTGGAATTTGATTTGGCCAAGGGAGCTAGAAGATACAAGTGGTCAAAGCTTGAAGATGGTATATGTGCTGTAGCACAACCGAGAGAGAACAGAAGAGAAGGGAAGAGGAGAAGAAGGGAACCGTGTGAAGTGAAGGAGGAAAGGAGAAGTGAGTTTGGTTTTGCTTTTAAGGATATTTATAACTTAAAGCAAATAGTAACCTATGAGTCACCTTTATTTACTTAACAAGTTAACATGTTTGGTGACTCATTACTACCAAAAACCGGCCCCCTTATTATTAGTAGGGTATTATAGTCTTTGTTGACCAATTTAATCACTTATAACATTATATGTTACAAACTAGTTATAAAAATCACTATTCACCTATAACAAGGCACATAGAAGTGAAATTTTTGATTTCCCACTAATATGGCCACCCAAATGTGATACTATATAGTACACATGTTAATTAAAGAGTAATGATGGACATTTAGCCATTCAAAACTCATTTACAAGACAATTTTTCAAAAACGTGCTTTAAGACTCCTTAAAGCACATTTTGTGTTTTAACTTGTTTTCAAGCTTGGTTTTCTTTAGTAATGGATTTAATATGTTCATTAACATATAAATAAGGTATAGGTATGACCATTAGGTCTTTACACATTTATCCCAAGCTTAGAGCACATTTTTGCTCATATTGACTTTAAGGTATTACCTTGTGTTTTGTTTGGTTTCATTGTCTACCAAAGTTTCTAAGGACTTATTAGCCTTATTAATCATAATTAATGTTATCAAGTCTTGGTAGGCTCTTTGGGTCCTAACCAAGTTCACTCATAGCTTAGAGCATGTTTTTGCTCAAACTGTGTCTTAATGCTTTATTGCATTATTATGGTTTAAATTGTTCACTGATGTTACTAAGGCACTTTTAGCCTTCACATACCATAATTTGATATTTAAACCACATATCAAGGTTTGGGTATTTCAATCTACCCCCCTTAAAAGAACTTCGTCCTCGAAGTTCACACTTTCCACACATCATTAGATTTGAACACGGAATCACTTGGAAATAAACTTCCTTAACCAAACACACTTTACATCACAACCTCGGACTTGCTGGTCCGGGCAACACATTCACATCCACACATAACATAACATATCCAATGATAACCTCGGACTCTATGGTCCGGGTATCTTAACAACACTTACACATACATAACAACCCCTGACTCACTGGTCTTGGGTAACATAACCACATTTGGACACATAGTCCTGGTAACATAACAGTCTTTAGACACTAGGTCTATTGACACCACACATTTAGACTCATAGGCCTTGATAGTATACCTTTAGAAATCCAAGTCAAACAACATTCATCACATACCACACACATGTCAGAGCATGTATAGCATCAAAAATATCCTTGATAACACTGTGATCCCGCAGAACACGGTCCGCGATGGACACCTTCCGTCCCCGTGCCTTTAGGAGATAAAACAATCACATAAGTTTAAAATTTCCTTGTGAGGTTAAGTAAGAAGACTTTATTTACGTAAAGTATCCATCAACGTTTTATAAATACCAATTTAAATCCTTTTGAAAACACACACAACTCAAGTCCAACTTAAGCTCTTTGCTTCTTTCCTTAGCGTGGTTATTTGTGCCACTTATAGGGAGTTTCAAGAGTCATCCAACCCTGATGTGATCAGCATCAGTGTTGAACTATCCTTCCACTCCAATTTGTTTCGGCTTCCCTTGATCGCATGCAATCAAGTTCCACCTCCCACTTCATTTCAAGCATCAGTAAATCACTCATTTCCATTTCTATCATTTGAATCATTCTAGTCATGATCACAACATCTCCAAAGGATAGAACTCCGTCTATCAGTTACCTCCATTCACTTTTAATCCTGTTGCCTAGGGATCTTATTCTCACTAGGTTTCTATGTCGGTATCATGCCCTTTCATGCATCACTTAAGTATACATATATAATATTATCCATATATTTTATCAAAATACAACACACTGATTTTACATTTATACACTGTCGGGCTTTTGTTCCCCCGGGAGTTTATCTACTCCCCACAATTGTACATCACACACAACTGTTAACAACACACACACTTATCACAATGGTATTCGCATTCTGTGCGCAATTACCACAATTAAACCATGAATGAATGTGTATGTTTACGTAACACACACCCAATCATCAAAACAACAATAATTTGTGCTATGCACATATGAATCACATACACTACGTACACTTGTACGGTAATATACACAAGTGGTTTTGCGCTCTACCCCCCTTAAAAGGGATTACGCCCACGTAATCAATCACTAAACATTGCTTAAATGCTCTGCCGTCGTGAAGTGTTTTAACTTCCACGCGTCTATTACACCGGATCTGATTAGAGGATCTCAACCATATTGGCGGTTTAGTCCGTAAACCAGAATTCGCATTGGAGTTATAACTCATAACCGGTTTCGGTCCTGGCCTGTGAGGCTTTTAGGCGTTAATAATTAGCCATCCACTCATATTCGTATTCACGTTGTACATTTGAATCACTGGTTCACTAGTTTCTGCTGCGAAACTCTAATACTGTAGAGCTTAATTGCTCTCTTTGTTATTCTTACTGTATTGTACATTCCCAATTGTCACCTTCATCTTGGTAACAAGGTTTTCGCACCGACGCGTTATCTTTACCCGTTAGCGAATTCGGTGAGTTTACACTTTCATAACAATTTACTGTGTATACCGCTATGTATTCCACACTGATTGACTTGTTCCTTCCGACTTACTGTCGGTTGAGATTGAGCTACTACCTAGTGTGTAGTGCTTCTCAGCTATTTCCAATATTTGGGTATATCCATACCGATATTTGGTAGTTAGTGCTACTGTGTAGTCACGTTACTGTTAATCCTGTCTTCACATTCGGTTTTGTACAAGTACTCCTTTATTGGTGCGGCCTTGCATTTCCTATGCATCGGCATTAACATTATCTGTCCACATCAACTTTTTCCAATTCCTAGCTATCGCATTCGTTTCATACGCACAAGTGCAATACCAAAACACTCAGTCATACAGAGTGCAGAGGCTAAACTCTCGACAGTAAATCCCTTATGTGATGCGCATGGAATTCACACTGAGTTCTCATCACACAGTACCTACCACTGGCTTATTGCCCATTCGTTTAACATCATCATCTTGCTCTCCACTGAGTTTAACTCTAAACTTCCTTATCCGCCACTCATTATTCACAACACTTATACAACGTCGCTTCGGCACCGTACTTATTGTATCACTAACTCACATCGTATTTACTGTCACATTAACTTCCACACATAAATTTACATTATTCACATTACGGTTCATCCCCTCATTTGGATGACAACTGAATGCTCCTGAGCATCGTCATATCGAGTCATACGCCGCATTATTCAGCTCGGTGTTTCACCTTATTCACATACTACTAAGCTAATTTCTCTTTCAATAACAACATGGTCAATCCTTAACATATTTCTTGAACTTGATTCACATAACTACCTCCGCTCCTGCGGTGTCACAATGTCGAGAGGTATCCCCACTCTTAATGCAGTGGTTCGTTTACCACTCTATTCACTTATACAACCTAAACTTCTACCATCAATCGAATTTATATTATATATCCTGCTTTTGGATTATAAGCCTCATTTGCCTTGAGCTGGGCTCATTATAGGCTGTCCACACATGTACTTCTCTGTACAACATTACATAGTTTGGATATTATATTGAGGTCTATGACAAGGTCGTTACATCACGTTTCCTTTCATGGGATGCCCCTTAGGATTGTCAGTCCGTCTCCTGACAACTTATGTCTAAACTGGGTGTTAGTTTCAACCCTTGTGCTTCTGTCATGCATTCATTCAACAATTGTTGATGTGAACACCCTTCAAGGATTGCTCCTGGGTGTTGTTAAGTTATGCCTTTACATTTGGCTCACACTTATTGGTACATTCCGTTAGCTACGCCTTTCGCGTTCTTTACTGGTTATTATCTTCTTTGTGAAGATTAACATTTCCTGGTAGTGTAGGTACTCATTCTGGGAATTTCATCCCGTTCATTGCACATTAATGTGTCCACATTAGGCATCTGCTTAGCCATGTACAGGCTGGGTCACCATTCCAGCTAACATGTTTATCCCTAAGGATCCTTAAGACATATATGATGTCTTTATATTGCAGTTAGTGCACTTCGCACCTCCTGACTCTTAAACATTTCCTTGAAAGGAGTTCACCAATCCTTTTAGTCTTGCTAATTTAACTGAATTCCTTAACTTCAACTATTCCTGTAATCCTGTATCTCTCTGTTTGACTTATACTGCTGACCGTAGACGGAGTCGACTACTTCCCGTGTTTCGGACTCTACTCGTATACATATATGGGGTATCATACTGATACATTGCTACTTACCCAACTAACCCATAAGTAGGTCTGTCAGGCCCACATGCTCCTATCGGAGTGCGGTCGTCCCACAACACAGTTGGTACACTTGTAGTGTCCGTCACACGCCTAGGTGAAGTATTCTGTTGTCAACTCCCTTATATTGTCCCGTGACAATATTCATCCCCTGCTTCCCGAACTTAATTGAGGGAAAGTTTATCCATTGTTGTATCCTTGTCAACTGTCCTTGGTTTCACTGGTTTGGTTTAAAAGAAGGTTGGAAAGAAGTGTTGGTTTGAAAGAAAATCTGGTTTTGAAAAGAAAGGGTTTGAACAAATCTGGGTTTGAAAGAAAAATTTTCATGGTTTCACAACATCTTCTTACCGTAACCAAGTCTAGCTTCTTGCTGACTGGTGTACTTACAATTACAGAGGTTAGGCTAACAGGCCCTTCCACTGTTATGACAATCACATTTAACTTTATTGTACTTTTCCAAGTACTTCGTAGTGGTTATAAATTTTCCCGAATAGCCCTGTTATAGCAGCACTTGCTATGGCAAGTGCGCCATGCTAACTGGCTATCAGTTTAACACATACCGGTTGTGGTATTGTTTTTACCCGCACTGTCGTCAGTGGCCTTGTTGGCCCTCACTGATCTTACTGTCTTGATAATAACTTGTCTAGGTGACTTCTCACCGTATTCACATGACGATCATCAACTAGGGTGTTTCCCATTCTGGGAGACCCCTTTGTCTTAGTACTGTATCCTCCTTATAGCCCGTTCCACGCACTTGTCGTGGTTACTGAGACTTGTCTCTTGTTTGGGCACTACGTTGTAGTTCCTTTGTCGGTTGGTATACCGTTGGTGTTTTATTTATCAACTGTGGTTCCGTAGACACTTGTCTCGGGTGTTATTAATCCATTTCTTGCCTGTTGCACGGTAGGTGCGTTGCAAGTTAGTTATTCTCGACTGCTCTGCATGTCGACCCAGGTTGCCGGAAATTCTATTCTCCAATACACAAGATCCTTCATTCATTGCTATGAAATGCGGTTAACATTATTCAGATGGAGACCGTCTCCGGGATTCCCAGTTTTCGGGATCTACCGTATGACAGGTTCTCCGTACCCTAAAGGTATTTAATAACAGCCAGATCGGGTATCCCCGAGTAAGAGAGGACTTCCATCTCCCTGGCGTTGTTTCCCCAAGTTATATACAGGGATTGTGGAGGGTGGGATGGATATTGTAGGTTTCCAGTAGTCACTGGTAGTTCCTAACTAGCGTATCTCTCACGCTATCACTCAACCCTTAACCCAAAGTACTTAAATCCTAACTCGGTACTTCCTAAGCTCGGTAATTCAGTCATCAGAGCGATACTTCGCTCTGATACCACTTTTGTAACACCCCATCCAACATTAACATACTTACAACAACTGCAGCGGAAGAACATCCTCATCACATTACTTAACTTGTTGGTGTTACACGCCGTTAGCCACCCACGTGGCTAACAAGGCTAATACATACACAATGTACCGGTCTGATGGGCTAAATTCCCGAGCAACTATACATCAGTATCCCTTTCCATTAACAATAACAACAACATACACCTTAACAACTATACCGAGTATTTATAAACTGTGCCGACAACAATTTCGGTCTTACTACACCTACTGTATACATACACTTAAAAGTTTACCCATGTACAATGACTACCCGTCCTACTCTCGAACGGCTTCCAGCACTTCGTACCTGAAATAGGAAAAGAAGAGAAAGGGGTGGCCCCAAGGGGCTCAGCACCTTTGCTGGTATGGTAATCCCGCAGCCCACATGCTACCGGGCCACGCACAACTAATTGTCGTCTTAACATGCAGTTGATTATATTTAAATCATGCAGTGTAACAATAACACACAACACTTAATTTCGCCTCAATGGGCTCAACAATCGGATAATACATCCTACTTAACAAGTCACCCATGGTATTCATCATCCCTAGAGTGTTTCTCCTCCAACGGAGCTACTTCCTTAATAGACGACACATACCCTTAAATCGGGTTATCCTTAAACGCCTCTTATCACAAACTGGGAGTCATATCCATGATCCACACATCTACATTATACAACACACTCCACATTATACAACCTACGACATACACTACATACAACACTTAACAACACTTTGCACGTTCTACGTACACAACACAATACCGCAATGAATACTGCATCACAACAAAACACATAACACAACGGGAATGGTTCGCTTAGGAACCGACCCAAACATCACACACTGGTGAGCCTAGAGAATGTTGCCAGTCTCATGATAAGCTCGTTATACAATAACACCAACACTCATTACCGTCCTAATAGTTGGACGAGTAACTTAAGTTAAGGCGGTTCGGGTTTGGAGGCCCTAACACACCACACAAACACAGGTTCCCACTAAACCGATCATAAGTCAGAATAGGTAAGCTTTGGAGTAAGCTAATGGGAGATCATAACCCGTGAGGGAAACAACCATAACAAAGAGAAGGGTAAGGCTAGGAAGGATACCCTCTCCCAAACAACGCGCGACCGGCCAAACCGGATTCCTCACTACTGTTAGTACATACTTACTTTAGACAATACTTAGAACTCCACTATGGAGCCTGTCACATAACAACTCATACAGTATTACAACTGGGTTAAACATACAAGGAATCCCTACATTCACAACACATAACACACATTAACACACGCATAGCCGTGGTTAGTACGTCCCATGGTTCGGGTCGTTTACTCCGAATACCGAACTCTCATGTGATCCTAGACTCAGTTAACTAAGGTTAACACTTTCGAGGTTAAATGGTATCGGAGTTGAACACGCCACATATATGAATTACTGTAAACTCATTACATGTTTTATCTTACAACGTGGCAAACATACAGAAAAACACATTGGCATACAAGCCGGTGTAATCCGGTAGGACGCAGGTTGCAAGAAAACCATACCTGTCACCGGAGTCCACTTTATCCTGTCCATTTATGTTCCTCGAGCAATCCTCGAACAACTGTTAACATCACATGTGTTTTTATTAACATCGGGGTAGCATGTTTGTTTATTTAGCGTCTAATGCTTAACTTTCCCCTTAACTTTGTTAACACATAACTTTACATTTTTAACTTGTTTTACTTTTACACTTTGATACAACTTTTCACCCACCTATTCGCCATTTAAACTCACCTAACATGTCCTTAACATCCTTATAACATCATTACCTACCAATCCCCATCATCACTATCATTTCATAACCTTAAACCATGTTTTTGGTCCGACCGACCCACCGACCGACCCACAGCTGGGTCGGTCCATTACAGACCCCTTTTACTTCCTTACAAACATGCCCGTCCGACCCACGTCCGACCCACCATTCTGGGTCGGTCCATGTGCGAACATTTTTCCACTTTGAAACTTGACCGACCGACCCATGTCCGACCCACCCTTTTGGGTCGGACCATTACCGAACACATTCCTAACATTTTACAGAGGCTCGACCGACCCACAAACTGGGTCGGCCCCTGGGTCGGTCGCCTCCTAAACTTACCCAAACTTTGTCAAATCTTCACCAAACTTCTCCTAAGGCCTCTTAATGTGTTCTAACACATTTGGCACTTCAAACACACCCTTAGGATATTCTTAAACACTCACAAAACTATTTTTCCTAATTCCTTAAACCTTTACTTATATCTCCACAAAATTCCTAACACTTACAATGTTTTCTCCTTATGATTCCTAGGTGGCATTTCACCTATAATGACCACAATACCAAGGTGTTTCCTCTACACCTTATCATCATCCCTCAACTTCTTTTCTTACTAACTAAATCTCCTTTTCACACCATACCCAAACATCACTTGTTCCTTGAACACTAACCTTACCTAAACCTTAAACAACTCCTCCAAGACTTACACACATCCACTAAACACACATTGAATTCCTAGAACTTCAAAGACAACACCTAAATCCTTGCATCACTCTAAGTCACTTTAATACATGTTTTCTTCTCTAGTAATCATTCATTCACCTTTGCCCCTCCCTAGTTCACCAACACTCACATTAAACACTTAAAACTTCTTACACATTTCCCAAATTTGGCCATAGCTTCTCTAGTTATACTCACATCCAACCACTTAGGTTTTTACCTTATTTCACTCAAAACACCTAAAATCCATCAAACACATCTTTATACACAAACTTCACACATTAAGCACTACATCACAATATAGTGCATAACTTAAATTGCTTGGCACTTAGGCCCTTAAATAACATGGCTCTTAGGCCCTTAAATTGCATAACCTTAAACACTGAATTTCCCACATAAATAACGCCTTTGACCTGCAAATACATACACCAATACATATTCCTTTAATAAACTCCTTGAGAGCATTCTACTAGCTCATTTGCCATTGGCTCCTTAGGTATTTTAGTAAGCAAATCAAGCTCATTTTCCTAAGGCATTTAAACTACATTGAGATAGTATATTTACCTCTTTTCCTCACAAATTTCTTTCTTGTTTCCTTACAAACCGGTGGGGTACTTGATTCCTTGTCAAGTTCTATACATTGTACAAACAACATAATGAGTATTCAAGCTTTAAGCTTCATCTCATTGTAAACCCTAGATTTACATTGTTTCAAAAACATTAATGTACTTGTTTTACCTTGAACTTTGGAGGGTGTTTGAATAAGTATCAAGAGAGGACTCCTCCTAGCCCTTGGAAGATTCAAATGAAGCTAAAACAAACAAGATAAATACACCATTGTGAGGTGAATTTTCGGACAACATGAAAATATGGAGGAAACATGGATTTTCTTTGAGTTTCCTTACCTTGAAGCAAAGGAGATCATGAATATGTGAAAAGGTGAGCTCAAGCTCCTTCAATGGTGAATCTTCATGGCACCAAAATTGAGTTCTTGAAGATTTGAAAAGAGGGAAGTGTAGAGCTTGACCTAACTAAGACAAATATGGTCTTGGAATTTGATTTGGCCAAGGGAGCTAGAAGATACAAGTGGTCAAAGCTTGAAGATGGTATATGTGCTGTAGCACAACCGAGAGAGAACAGAAGAGAAGGGAAGAGGAGAAGAAGGGAACCGTGTGAAGTGAAGGAGGAAAGGAGAAGTGAGTTTGGTTTTGCTTTTAAGGATATTTATAACTTAAAGCAAATAGTAACCTATGAGTCACCTTTATTTACTTAACAAGTTAACATGTTTGGTGACTCATTACTACCAAAAACCGGCCCCCTTATTATTAGTAGGGTATTATAGTCTTTGTTGACCAATTTAATCACTTATAACATTATATGTTACAAACTAGTTATAAAAATCACTATTCACCTATAACAAGGCACATAGAAGTGAAATTTTTGATTTCCCACTAATATGGCCACCCAAATGTGATACTATATAGTACACATGTTAATTAAAGAGTAATGATGGACATTTAGCCATTCAAAACTCATTTACAAGACAATTTTTCAAAAACGTGCTTTAAGACTCCTTAAAGCACATTTTGTGTTTTAACTTGTTTTCAAGCTTGGTTTTTTTAGTAATGGATTTAATATGTTCATTAACATATAAATAAGGTATAGGTATGACCATTAGGTCTTTTACACATTTATCCCAAGCTTAGAGCACATTTTTGCTCATATTGACTTTAAGGTATTACCTTGTGTTTTGTTTGGTTTCATTGTCTACCAAAGTTTCTTAAGGACTTATTTAGCCTTATTACATCATAATTAAATGTTATCAAGTCTTGGTAGGCTCTTTGGGTCCTAACCAAGTTCACTCATAGCTTAGAGCATGTTTTTGCTCAAACTGTGTCTTAATGCTTTATTGCATTTATTATGGTTTAAATTGTTCACTGACGTTACTAAGGCACTTTTTAGCCTTTACATACCATAATTTGATATTTAAACCACATATCAAGGTTTGGGGTATTTCACGTGACTTACTCGACAAAGGGTTTATACGCCCGAGCGTATCACCCTGGGGAGCACCGGTTCTCTTTGTGAAGAAGAAGGACGGTAGCCTCCGACTTTGCATTGACTACCGCGAGCTGAATGCGGTCACGGTCAAAAATAAATACCCATTGCCACACATCGACGACCTATTTGATCAGCTGAAAGGAGCATCAGTCTTCTCCAAGATTGACCTCCGTTCTGGGTATCATCAAATTGCTATCAAAGAGCAAGACATTGAGAAAATGGCATTCCGTACCAGATATGGCCACTACGAATTCACAGTGATGCCATTCGGCTTGTAAAATGCACCAGCAAAATTCATGGACTTCATGAATCGACTATTCAGTGAGCAGTTGGACACTTCAGTTGTTGTCTTCATCGACGACATACTTGTATACTCAAAATTAGCAGAGGAGCATGAAATCCATTTGAGGAAAGTGCTTGAGACACTGCGCGAGAACCAGCTGTATGCGAAGTTCTCCAAATGCGAGTTCTGGCTAGATCAGGTATCATTCCTTGGTCATGTCATCTCGAGCGCAGGTATCTTAGTTGACCCTTCTAAGATAGAAGCTGTACGATCATGGCCTAGACCTAAGACTGTTACCGACATTCGGAGCTTTCTTGGTCTAGCCGGTTACTACCGGAGATTTGTAAAGGACTTCTCGAAAGTCGCTAAGCCCATGACTACATTGATGAAGAAAGATGCACCATTTGTATGGACAGACGAGTGCGAGTTATCATTTCAGAAACTTAAAGACTCATTGACCTCGGCGCCCATCCTTACTCTTCCAGAGGGCACAGAGGGATTTGAGGTATATTGTGATGCATCAGGCAAAGGAATGGGATGCGTACTCATGCAGCATGGCAAGGTTGTAGCTTATGCCTCCCGCCAGCTGAAAAAGCATGAGGAGAATTACCCGACACATGACTTAGAGTTAGGAGCCATTGTCTTCGCCTTGAAGATATGGCGACACTATCTCTATGGGGTAAGCATCACCATCTACTCCGACCATAAGAGCTTACAGTATGTATTCACACAGAAAGAACTGAATCTAAGACAGAGAAGGTGGACGGAGTTTCTCTCTGACTATGTTAGATTACTACTGAACCGGTGCCTGCTGTAATTTTTCATTATTGCTGGTAGTGGACCGGGTTTAGTGCGGCTTCTCTTCCGAGTGTAGTATTAGAGTGAAGGTTAGGGTTTCTGTATCGTTACTGTGAATTGAGAGGTTTAGTTTGAGAGTGAAGCTTTCCACTGTAACCTCAAGCCTTCCACTGTAATCTCGATCAATTCCAGTCGATTTCTTCATTAGAATTCTTTTATGGTATCAGAGCGGGAAGATCATAGGATCTGACTGCAGTTTTCTACCACGTTGGTAGATCCTTGTGATCTTGTGCGCATCTTCTTTCATTCATTCCTTTTCTGTCTGAAAAATCTCCTCCGTTCTTCGTCTTGCTCCCCTTTCAATTTCTTCTTGATTCTCCGAATCGATGGCCGACGAAGGTGTGAAAGAAAACCCTAATTCGAAGGGTAATGGAAAGGGGATCTTGGACAACGAAGCGGAGAACAGCGGCGCATCATCCATTGAGGTCGGAGAACCCCTCTATCTTTCAAGCTCAGACCATCCAGGTCTCTCGTTAGCGACAAAGTATGACGGAGGCCCAGGCTTCGCCAAATGGAAGCACCAGGTGGAAATAGCCTTGGGTTCGAAGAACAAGCTTGGGCTTGTCCAAGGAACGCTGACGAAACCCACCGACTGCGACTCGCGATCCCAGGCTTGGACACGCTGCGATAATATGGTGCGGTCCTGGATCCTCATGAGTCTAGAGAAGAAGGTTTCTGACACAGTCTTGTTCCGATCATCCGCCGCGAAAATTTGGGAAGATCTCTGCGCCTGGTACGATCAAGTCGACGCCACCCGCATCTTCGAATTGGAGCGACAACTCGCAAATACTTCACAAGGCAACGACACTGTGGGAGACTACTTTGCGAAGCTGATTGGGATCTGGGACGAGATAGATGTTACAACCACGCTGCCAAACTGTTCTTGTACAACTGATGGGGCCTTCCAAGAATACATCAAGAAGCAGAGGCTAATCAAATTTCTGATGGGCCTCAACGATCGGTATTGCGCAGCGAGGGAGAATATTCTCATGATAAGCCCCCTTCCATCAATCAAGCAAGCTTTTTCGATGTTGATTCAACAAGAACGGCAAAAGGGTATGACAACCCCTTCTGTTGAATCTGAGTCTCCGGTTGCATTCTTGGCTAGTCAAGGAAGAAAAGGTTTTGGGCGCGGTCAAAATAACGGAGCAAGGCGTGGAACCCTACAATGCACTTACTGCAATAAAACTGGGCATACGGAGGAACGTTGTTATCAGAAGAATGGCTTCCCCCCAGGATGGCGATTCAGCAAGGAAAGAAAGCATCAGGTTAACAACACTGAGGTACAAAAGGAGGAACCCAAAGATCCCTGTGGAGGAACCCTTACACCAGAGCAAGTTAACCAGCTTCTAACCTACATCAGTAAGTCGCAGATTGTTAGCAAAGACTCAGAGAAATCTGAATCCAACTGTGGGTTCATTGGTAAAACTTTCTCACCCTACAATAAATCTTCGACTTACAGTGTTTATAAGCTGTTTAATGCCTCTGATGTTGATAATTTTGACAAAATGGAATGGATCATTGATAGCGAGCATCTGATCATATGTGTGGGAATTTAGCACTGTTTTCTGATGTCACTTTCCTTAAAGGAACTCACACAGTGGGGATGCCTGATGGGCATCCTCAGCCTGTTAAATTGACTGGTAGTGTTAAATTAAATAATTTAATCGTTTTGAAGGATGTATTATTTGTTCCTAGCTTCAAGTTTGGTCTCATATCTATTAGTAAGCTGTCTGCCCAGATGAATGCTAGTTTTGTTTTTGACTGTAATCGTTGTGTTTATCAGGCCTTTGAGCAGAAAGAACAAGTGGAGATTGGTCAAGTCCATAGGGGATTATATGTTCTTGACAAACAGTGTGATAGGAGAAATAACCAATGCTTTAATTCGGAAACAGATAAAGATAGCTTGTATGATTCTGTTCATGATTGCAATAACACCATTAGTCTGTGGCACTGTAGACTTGGGCATGTCCCCAAGGAAAAGATAGCAAAACTAGGGTTAGTAAAAGAAGGCATGATGTATGAGACTTTTGTTTGTGAACCATGTAATAGGGCAAAAAGTCACAGACTTGTTTTCCCTTCCAGTTCAATAAAGACAAAAGACATTTTTGAAATGATACATGTTGATCTTTGGGGTCCCTATAATTCGAAAACACATGATGACTTCTCATATTTTCTCACCATTGTAGAGGATAAGAGTCGTGCTACCTGGACTCAACTGTGCAGATTAAAATCTGATGCCTTTAATCTGATAGTCAATTTCATCAATATGATAGAAACCCAATTTGATAAGAAGATTAAAACCATCAGATCTGATAATGCCCATGAGTTAGGTAGTAGTAGGTTGGGGTCTGAATTTTTTAAGGCCAAGGGCATTAGGCACCAAACAAGCTGCCCATACACGCCTCAACAGAATGGTGTTGTTGAGAGGAAGCACCGACACATATTAGAAACTGCTAGAGCCCTCATGTTCCATTCCTCTCTTCCCAAGAAATTTTGGGGAGAAAGTATTCTAACCGCCACCTACCTCATCAATAGAATGCCTCTTAGTAGTGTCAACAACAGAACCCCTTTTGAGATAATACATGGCAGAAAACCAGATTATTCTGTTCTTAAGAGCTTTGGCAGTTTGTGTTTTGCCCACATCAATAAAGATCATAAGGATAAGTTCCAATCAAGAGCAACAAAGTGTGTTTTCCTAGGATATGGGCAAGATAAAAAGGGGTATAGACTGTATGATTAGATAATGGGAGGATAATCTATAACAGAGATGTCATCTTTCATGAAAGGGTATATCCCTTTAGGCAACAGTTAGACAATGAAGTTGAAATTATCCCTGCTGTGCCTGGAAATGATATAGCAATGTGTGAGGATGATTTTCTTTTTGAAACTGACGCAATTCTGCCAAGTGTGAAGCAAAACAATAAACAGGTTCAGCATGGAGAAAAGAGAAATGAAGGGCCCCAGGGCACAACAGAAGCTGAAGGAGAAATCAATTCTGATCCACCTTCCACAGAATGCATCCAAACATCTGAAAGGGAAACGAGTGAGGAGACTGTTGAAGGAATTCATACTGAATGCACAGAAGAAAACCAGAACCTGAGGAGGTCAGGAAGACAGAGAAACTCCCCATCCTACCTGAAGGACTATGTGGTTGGTACAATTGCATCTGGAAAAGATAAGTGTCAACCTGAACCTTCTTTTGATTATTTTTCACAAATTCTAAAGGATAGAGCTGCATCTGTTAACCTTGTTAATTCTTATATGGAAGGGCATGAACCTGATATGATTTAAATGAGAACAGCAGCATCATAGGAACCAGAAATTTTCCCTCAACAGTAGGCTTAGTCTTAACAGACAAGGATAGATCTTATAGTTTCCATGCTAATCTCGGTAAGTTAACAGAACCTAATGATTATAATGAGGCCATTAAAGACCACAAATGGAGAAGAGCCATGAATGATGAGTTCCAAGCGCTAGAAAGAAATAATACATGGACCTTAGTGATCTTCCTCGGGGAGTGAAACCTATAAGGTGCAAATGGGTATATAAGATAAAGTGTAGAGCATATGGGAGTATAGAGAGGTATAAGGCAAGGCTGGTAGCCAAGGGGTACACACAGAGATATGGTATTGACTACCTTGAGACTTTTTCCCCTGTTGTAAAGTTTACAACTATTAAAGCTTTGATTATAGTGGCGGTAAAAGGAATTGGTTGGTGAGTCAATTAGACATCAACAATGCTTTTTTACACGGGGATTTAGATGAGAATGTATACATGGAGATTCCTCTAGGTCATAAAGAAGAAAAAACAGGAAAGGTGTGTAAACTAAATAAGTCCCTCTATGGCCTTAAACAGGCATCTAGGCAGTGGCATCATAGGCTGAGTCTTTTCCTCAAATCTCTTGGTTTTACACAGTCACTTAATGATTATTCTCTGTTTGTTAGAATTGATAATGACAAAGTTTGCTACTTAGTTGTGTATGTGATGATATTCTAATAACAGGAAGTGATCTGGCCCTGATCAGCAAGGTTAAAGAGAAATTGAATAAGGAATTTAGGATTAAAGACCTGGGAAGGATAAATTACTTCTTGGGTGCAGTTTCTGCATACCACAGAGGGGATTATTCTAACTCAAAGGAAGTATTGTGAAGATTTATTGGCAGAATTTAATTGTTTGAATGGGAAAAATGCTGTTAGTCCTCTTGATAGTGGGCTTAAGTTAAGGAGAGATGATGGAAAAACCCTAGCAGATCCTTTGCTGTATAGAAGTTAGTTGGCAGGATTAGTTACCTTGCACACAGTAGACCAGATCTTGGGTTTACAATTCAGGTTTTGAGTCAATTTCTTAGTGCGCCTTCTGATGTTCATTACAATGCTGCCCTTCATGTGTTAAGTTACATTAGAGGCACCGTTAATTATGGTTTAATGTTCAATAACAGAGATGATTTTTCACTAACAGCTTACTGTGACTCTGACTGGGCAGGATGTCCTAATACAAGGAAGTCGATAAGTGGTTTTTTCATCCAATTGGGAGGCTGTCCCCTGTCCTGGAAATCCAGAAAGCAAACCACGGTGTCTTTGTCATCAGCTGAAGCAGAGTACCGAGCCATGAGGGCTGTGACAGCTGAGCTCAGTTGGATCACAAGAGTTTTGTGCGAGCTAGGAGTGGAAGACATTCTTCCCGTGCCAGTCAAGTCCGACAGTCAGGCGGCGATTTACATTGCTAGGAATCCCGTCCTACATGAGAGGACCAAACACATCGAGATCGATGTGCATTTTGTCAGGCAAAAGGTACAAGAAGGGATGATGATAGTGGAGTTTGTCACTTCTGAAAAACAAGTAGCCGATGTACTGACCAAGTTACTTCCTGGTAAATCCTACCCGCTGCAGATGAGAAGAATGGGACTCATCTTGGATGTGCCTTAGCTTCCTTTTGTTCAGTAGCAGTAGCAGTTCTGTCTTGAGCAAACCTTATAAGGTTTTCCTTCTAAGGTTTGAGGGGGGGTGTTAGATTACTACTGAACCGGTGCCTGCTGTAATTTTTCATTGTTGCTGGTAGTGGACCGGGTTTAGTGCGGCTTCTCTTCCGAGTGTAGTATTAGAGTGAAGGTTAGGGTTTCTGTATTGTTACTGTGAATTGAGAGGTTTAGTTTGAGAGTGAAGCTTTCCACTATAACCTCAAGCCTTCCGCTGTAATCTCGATCAATTCCAGTCGATTTCTTCATTAGAATTCTTTTAGACTACGACATCAACCTACAGTATAAGGAAGGGAAGGCAAACATCGTAGCCGACGCCCTGAGTCGTCGAGCACACTCGCTCCATTCGCTACTCTTCTTCTAGCTTGGTTGACGAGGTGTGAGACGCTCAGTTGAGTGACCCTTACATGATCGAAATCAGACAAAAGATTGAGAATGGCACATTTGAGAAGAAGATATGACTTCAAGCTACATGAAGATGGTTTGATTCGGTTGAATGGCAGGCTATGCGTCCCCCGAAGCAATGCTGAGCTAAGGGATCGCATCCTGCGAGAGTCACACAGTTCCACATTGTTAGTCCATCCGGGAGCCTCCAAGATGTACAAAACATGAATAGGTACTTCTGGTGGTCTGGAATGAAATCGGACGTGGCAGAATTTGTATTGAGATGCTTGACATGCCAGAAAGTAAAGTTTGAACATCGTAGACCGGGTAGAATGGTACAATCGATGCCAGTTCCGGAGTGGAAATTTCATGATATCTCCATGGATTTTGTTGTAGGACTCCCACCTGCCAGGGAAGGACTCAACATGATCTGGGTTGTAGTCGATTGCCTTACCAAGGTTGCCAGATTCATACCGATGAAGGACACCTGGAAAGTAGTGAAGCTAGCTGAGCTATTCGACAAGGAGATATCAGACATCACGGAGTCCCAAAAACTATTGTATCTGACCGCGACACCAGATTTCTTTCGAGATACTGGAGAGTTACACGGGAAGCGCTGGGTACAGAATTGAAATTGAGTACCGCCTTTCATCCTCAGACCGACGGTCAGACAGAAAGGACCATCCAGACACTGGAGGACATGCTTCGGGCATGTGCCTTGGACTTTCAGGGGAGTTGGTAGATAAGCTTCATCTTATCGAATTTTCATACAATAATAGCTATCATGCTTCGATTAAGATGTCGCCTTTCCAAGCTCTATACGGTAGACCTTGCCGTACACCCTTGTGTTGGGATGAGTCGAGCAAAGCGGTCATCATAGGACCGGAGTACCTTGAACAAGTGCAAGCTGAAGTTCAGCAGATTCGAGCCAATATGAAGGCAGCCCAAGATAGATAGAAATCCTACGCGGATGTGCGACGACGCGACCTTGAGTTCGCCGTGGGCGACCAAGTGTTCTTGCGCGTTTCACCTATGAAGGGTGTCTTCCGATTTGGCCAGAAGGGCAAGCTGAGCCCAAAGTTTGTAGGGCCGTACGCTATTACCGAAAGAGTTGGATCCGTAGCCTACAGGTTAGCATTACCTGAGGACTTGGGACGTGTCTATGATGTATTTCATGTGTCACAACTCAAGAAGTATATTGCCGATCCTTCTCATGTGCTAGAGCCCGAGAGACTATCCATCGAACCGACCATGAGATATGTTGAAACCCTAGTGAGAATCCTTGATAGAAAGACCAGAGACACTCGCCATAAGTCTATACGAATGGTGAAGGTCCTATGGTCAAACCATGATGTCGAAGAAGCGACATGGGAGTTGGAAGATGCCATGAAGGCTAAGTACCCACAGCTGTTCATAGACTAGAGAGTCTAGCATTTGGTAATACGGGTACGGGTCGTACCCCTTTTAAGGGGGGTAGAGCCCTTTTGCTTTTGCATTGCTTCGGGGTAAGCATTGCATAGTGTGTAGGTATTGTAATAGATTTTTGTATGGCACATGTAGTGCAAGTGAATTTGGTATGTGAATGTATGTATGTGTAATGTGTAGTGTATGGATGTGCATGTACGATGTGTGATGTATGTGTATTGTGAATTGCAGTAATGTATTGTGTATTGTGTGATGGCATGAATGGGAAATGATGGATTGTGTATGTGAATTGTGTATGGTACTTGAATGCTGTATGCTTGCAAGGTGAAAGGAAGTAAACACCTCATAGGTGGTAGTAAGATGCATTACGGCAAATGGTTGCCCAATGAGTAGAAGTATTAAACTATTAACCTTGAGCAACTTTGAGGGCAAAGTTTCTTAAGGGGGGTAGATTGAAATACCCCGTAATTAAAAATAGTGATTAATTAGGCTAATAAGTAATTTAGAGGCTTAATTATGCATAAATAGTCATGAGGGAACAAACCCCGAAGAAAACGGATCCTTAAAAAGGATTAAAATCACTAACGAACCTTAAAGCGCGTTTTTCGAGGTAACCGGGAAAACGTGACTTTAAACGGGTCAAACAGACTCGTAATAATATTGGTCAACTAAATAGTCACTAATAAATATTAGTGGAACATTAGAACCAATAAAATCAATAAAACGAGAAATTAGTAAAAACTGTCAAAAACGGGAAGTTGTGGGGTAGAAACATAAATAGACCAAACTAGTGTGTCCAATATTGTAAATAAGATTTTAAAAACCCATGTGGGCTGTGGTGCTAGCCGATTTCTATCCCCCACACACACCCTCTTAACTTTCTTTTATTTATAAAAGACAAAGAAATTAAAAAGTAAAAGCAAACTCACCTTACTTTACACCCTCACACTCTCTCTCCTCTACCCATTCAACTCTCTCACGTGTACACACCCAGCTCCCTCCTCTCTGAATTCTTTCCTTCTCCAAACCGACATCAATGGAGAATTAGTAAACCCCCACAAAAATACCACCTTCTCTCCCCTTGTTAACCCACCAAACCTCTTCCAAAAAATTATAAAAACTACACCATTGTGTTCCTCTCACCAAGTAGAGCATTCCTATCTTTTCAAAATTCAAAAGGGCAACTTCCATCTCCATGGGTGTGGAGCATTTGGAGCTTCAAGACTACCACTAGAACCACCCTCTTCTCCTTGTTCTTTCAAGGTAAAAATCTTCTTGAAACTCCATCGTTTTTCTAGTCTTGTGGGCAAAATGAATTTGAAGCTAAACTCTTGTTTGGTTCCCTTGCACCCTAGCCGATTTTGGCTTCCTTGGAGAGTGGGGAAGATTGTTCTTGAGCCATTCCAAGCATTACATAAACCCTTGGGAGGTAATACATCTCTAAACCCTAAAACTTGCATTAAAAACTTGAATAATGGTTAGGGTTAGCTTTTAGTATTGAAGTGTGTATATATATGTGGGCTGTAGTGTTAGAATCTTGGTTACTAAACCGGTGGGAAGAGGAAGAGGAAGGAAAGAAGAAAGAAGAAGCAAGAAGAGAAAAACAACTAGAAGAGAACAAGGTAAGAATGCTCTCTTGTGTAGTTTAGTAATGCATTATGTAACAGATTTTTAGAAATGAAAATATGTATTGTAAAATGGTAATGCATTAGTAGTGTAATGTGTAGGAAGAAACAAGGTTTTAAACCCTTTGAAAACAATAAAAAACTGTCACAAACTAAATTGGGATTGGAATGTTAAGTGCAGGAATTTTTAAGAGTGTGTTAGTATTGGTAATTGTGTATGGGAGCCTTGTATATGAATGCTATTGAAACAGGTGGATTGGATAATAAGATGTGTGTATAAACAATGTGGTGAGAGTATAAAATATAGGGGAGACTATGGCAAAATTTGCCTAGGATTAGAACACTTAGTGAACTAGAAACTAGGTGAATAATGTAGGTTGTAACAGATTATGAGTAAGATGGTTAGAGGGTAAGTTGGGAGAGATAGTTAATGTATTGTAATACATTAGAAACTCTAGAAATGACATTAGAAGAGGGAGCTATAGATGGGGAGAGTTAGAACTAAAATCTGTAGCAAAACACAACTAGGAAAACTAGTGTAATGTTGAAATGAAACTTGGAAAATTATGTGTGTGAATTAGTATAAAGATGTGTAAAGAATTAAAGAATGAACTAGGTGTGTTAGAAGGTTTATTTAGTGGTAAAACATGTGGAATTAAGTGTAGGAACAATGGGGAAGTAATGGGTGAAAGATAGAACTGAAAACAGAAATAAAAATGCAAATACTGGGCCGGACCGACCTTGGGACCGGACTTGCAAGGTCGGTCGAGCCCAGATTTACAAAGGACGAAAACCTTCTGGAATGGACCGACCTTGGGAACGGACATGCAAGGTCGGTCGGCCAGAAGAATTTCCCGTAATGCAACCTACTGGAATGGACCGACCTTGCGACCGGACTTGCAAGGTCGGTCGACTCAAAATTTTTCCGTCTTGTAAGCTACTGGAATGGACCGACCTTGCGACCGGACTTGCAAGGTCGGTCGGGCTAAAATTCGCCTGTAACGAAACTTACTGGAATGGACCGACCTTGGGACCGGACTTGCAAGGTCGGTTGGCCCTGAAATTTTCCAGCGTAATCCCTTACTGACTTCAACCGACCTTGGGACCGGACTTGTAAGGTCGGTCGGGTCTTACAAAAAAAAAATTAATTAAATTATAATATATATATATATATATATATATATATATGTACACCCACATATACATATGTACATATATGTAAGTATACCAATGTTAAGTAAGGAAAGGAACTTAAAGTAATGAAGAGTAAGCAAGTAATGTGTAAGTGTAAGAATGGAAAGGACTTAGTAAGTATGACTTAGGAAACGTAAGAGTAATCGAATTAAGCTAATGATAGTTAAATTAATCACCGAACATATGTATGTTATAGGACTTGATTTGTGAGCACCGAAGGAACGTTGGGATACAAGTACGACGGTGAACGGTGTGAATTCCTCATGCCCCATATGCTATCTTGGTTACTCTGATTTGTGTGTTGTGTGCTAATTGATCACCAAATAAGATAAATGCACGAATCGGAGTTACTATGCGTACTTGTGGATATGTAGTGCTGTATATTGTGAGTGTTTTTCTTAAATCTTAGTTTGTATAATTCATGAAATGTATGGATGAATATGAAGGTGTGTATGTATGATATATTGTATGGTGACCGAATGTGTTGACTTTGGACTTCTAACTTGTTCCTAACAAGCTAACCACTCTAACTTAAATTGGTAATTAAATTGGAATGAGTAGAAGTCCGATATAGTTTCGGCCACGCGTGAGGATGCGGAGTCACGAGAGGATGGCTCCAATTCCTGACTCTTAAACTGGTCCGCGGCCCAAATCCCTTAAGTGGGTAGCATCCCGGATTGGTGAGTCAAGTAAATCCCGGAGGTGGGACGGAGTAGTCCCCGGGCCGGAGGTCATACCGACTTAACTTGAGTATAAGCAAGTAAGTAAGAATGAGTAAGTAAAGTAAATGAAAGTAAGTAAGTGTAAGTAAGAGAAGGTAAAGTGAAATGAGTAAAAGAGTAAATAGCATTCCGATTAACCCGGATGCGTAATTTGGCTAACATCGTGAAGGTAAGTATTGTATGCACTATTGTATTGATGCCTTGGACTATGTAATGTATTGTATATGCATGTATGTTGTATGCAACACATGTATGTATGAAATTAATGAATCGCATGTTTAGTGGACGTCAAATAGTCGGCGTGCCCTAGCTAGCACTCGGTATATGCGGAGTTTATGCGCAGCTTTTTGCTGAGCCCCTTGGGGCGATGTTTTTACTACACGCAGGTACAAGAGAAGGATGAAGGCTGTGAAGTGTTGAAGCTTATTCTTTTGTCTTCTTTTTGGTTGTAAACAATGAATTATGATTGGTGAACTAAGTAGTACACGGCTGTAAGTTTTTGTTAGCCGGTGTACCATGGGGGTACACCTTTTTGGATAGTGGAAGTATTGGAATGGGGTATAGATGAGTAGCTTGTAGAAACTCATTCTTTTGGAAGTTTGAATTGGGATGTAATTGAATATACTTAAATACTCGGTGATCCATTGATGTAAGTATTCGGTATGTGGTATTTTGGTAAGTAATATAGTAGCTCGGTATACTATGATCATCAGACCGTGACTGTAAGAAGGGTAAGCCTAGCTAGCCGTATGGGCGGTTAGCGGCGTTGTATCACCCGCCGTAGTAATGGTAGTATTTCCGCTGCGAACTGATAGGATTAACAGGACGATTAGACGGTAAGCATAGGATTAACGGTAGGGGTGTTACATTTGGTGTAAAGCCGAATAATATATAAATTTCTGGGTACAATAATGTATTAAGTATGAAATTAAGTTTAGGTCAAAGTGTTGACCGAAAACTTTGGGTTAAAATAATTTATGACATAAAATATTAAGTTTACAAAAGTTTTGGGGTGAAATTGTAATTTATAAAAGTTTATAAGTAAATCTAGATTTAAGATGGGGCGAAGCGTAATTAATGGGAATTTATGTGCCATTCAAAATTTAAGGAAATTAAATATTTAAACTATAATTTATAATTTAATATATAACTATTATAAAGTTTTTAGGGTTAAAATGTAATTATAAGAAGATATATATTAAGGCCGAAAATTTATGTGGCCATTTAGTAGTTTATAAAAGTTAAAGTGTCCAAATTATAATTACCGAATTTATAGTGGTGGTTTTGTGAAATAATTAATTAAGAAAATAAAACTATGTAATATAATATATTTTGGAGTATAATGTAAAGTTTTAAAGTATTTGGGTTTGTATTGTAATAACCGAGGGTATAAGGGTGTTCATTGGAGTTAAAAAATGTTATTAGGTCTTATATAGATATTTGGTGGAAATAGAAAAGGAAACTATGTTTTAAGGATTTATGAAATTAAAACTATGGGTTAAATAGTAAAAGGAATTTAATTTGTATACACTAAATAATATTTGAGGTTATGAGATAATAAATAAAGGTTATGTGAAGAATTAAGTAAGCGTGGTCAATAAAGGTTAATGACAAATTTGGGAATTACTATATCGTTTGGGCAATCATTAACTTGTGATATAAATATCAAACATAGAATATATGTATATATACATATAAATGCGTGAGTAATAATAGATCAAAAAATAAAATAAAATACAAAGAATAAATAAATAATGAGTTATGCATGAGATCATGAAAATGAAGAAAATACTACCATAAACAAAGGTTACAAACCTCACATGAAATAACAAGAGACCAATTATCACTTTATGGTACGTAAGAATCTTATTCGAGGTTAATCTGCAGTAACACTCTCAGTTAATTCAATTATAGGACTATACTTAACCTGACGTGGTTCAGGAATTTACCCAGTACAACTACGGTGAACGGTATGGATTTCTTGCAACCTGTTTGCTAACAGATTACACCGGCTTGTGTGCTATCTGTTGTGTGAAATAACGACCAAGATAATTACTTGTAAAATGTTGTATTATTCTTGTGCATTGTTGTGTTCTTATTTTATGTGCTTTGTGAACGATACTAACTGTAACGTGCATGTTCCACCTCATTACTTCCCAAACCACAATATCAATACACTACATAATTACTTGGCTCTAAGGCCTACAATTCACTTACTAGTTCACAAATACTCAAAACTCATAAACTTCTATACTAATACAAGATTTTGGATTCTTTAAGTAGTTTACCCATTCCCATTACTCTAATGCATTAAAATTTAGCATTTAAGGAAGAGCTCTTACCTTGAGCTTATAATTTCCTTCACTCTTTTCCAATTCTCCTCTTCCTCTCTTTCTTGCACAAATCGGCTATATGGGGAATGGAGTTTCCAAGCTCCATTCCCATCACCCAAAACACATAAAACAAGTATAATTAACATACTAACCCTTAAATTAATGCTAGTTCATAGGAATGTTTAGAACGAGATTTCTAGGGTTTACCTTTGGAGTGTTTTAAGGGGGTTTTAGCCCTTGGTTCAAGAAGGTGATTCCACCACCATTGCAAGGTAGAATTGAAGCTCAAAAGATAGAGAGAAAACAAGGCATTACAAAGGGCAAAATTGGTTAGCAAAAGAAGATGAAGGAAGCGTGGGGTTTTCATGAAGATTTTTACCTTAATGGAGGGAGGAGACTCCAAGCTACCCATTGATGCTATTTTCTCTTTGAATGGGGAAAACCCGTGGAGCTGAACTTCCTCATTTTTGGATTTTGAAAAGAGAGAAGTGTAGAGGAGGATGAGGGGAGTAGGAATATGTAATTATTTTTACATTTGGAGCTCACATGGAGGTGGAGCATGGAGGTAAAGTGAGGTAGCCATGGATGGTTGTTGAAGCTCTCAAAATTGCCAGCCAAGGGGAGAAAGAGAGAGAATCGGCTGGGAAGGGAGGAAGAAGAAAGAAAAAAAGTGAAATGGGAGAGTGGGGTGAGAGAATCCCCCCCTCACTTTTGTACCTTTTTTACTTTTTGTTTTTTGCTTTTTTAGTTAGTTTGTGAGTGTGTGAGAGGGTTAATTAGCTTATTAAAAACCAGCCCCCACATTTATTACTGGTTGGAGCGTTTTTCATCTTTTACAGAAAACGCTCGTTATTTTACCCGGTTTCGGTACTATTCACTAACCGGGCCCGTTTTCCAGAATTTTCTCGTTTCTTTAATTTTATTGGTTATTAAGCTTCAGTTAGTGCTTAATTATTGTTACATAATGATTTTTTAATTTTTACGGGTTCGTTTGACCACTTAAGTCACGTTTTCAGGTTTTCTCGAAAAACGTGCGCTAAAGCTCTATTAGTGTTTTAATGCATTATTTAGATCCGTTTTCTTCGGGAATTGTTCCCATATATTCTTTTGACCTTATTAAGCCTTTAGAATCCATATAATATGCTAACCGAGGTCTCATACCTCCTATGGTTGTTTAACACTTATTTAACGTTTTTCGCTTTGTAAGCGTTTCTTTATTTCTTTTTGGATTTATTTTTCCTTACCAATATTACTTAGGCACTATTAAGCCCTTAAATACCTATTAGGATAATTTTAATCCCTATATTTAAGTTCGGGGTATTTTAATGCACAAGAATAATACAACATTTTACAGGTAATTATCTTGGTCGTTATTTCACACAACAGATAGCACACAAGCCGGTGTAATCCGTTAGCAAACAGGTTGCAAGAAATCCATACCGTTCACTGTAGTTGTACTGGGTAAATTCCCGGACCACGTCAGGTTAAGTATAGTCCTATAATTGAATTAACTGAGAGTGTTACTGCAGATTAACCTCGAATAAGATTCTTACGTACCATAGAGTGATACTTGGTCTCTTGTTATTTCATGTGAGGTTTGTAACCTTTGTTTATGGTAATCTTTTCTCCATTTTCATGATCTCATGCATAACTCATTATTTATTTATTCTTTGTATATTTTTTTGATCTTTTATTACTCTCGCATTTATATGTATATATCATATATATTCTTTGCTTGATATTTATATCACAAGTTAATGATTGCCCAAACGATATTGTAATTTCCAAAATTGTCATTAACCTTTATTGGCCAAGCTTACTTAATTCTCCACATAACCTTTATTTATTATCTCATAACCTTAAATATTATTTAGTGTTTACAAATTAAATTCCATTTACTATTTAACCCATGGTTTTAATTTCATAAATCCTTAAATCATAGTTTCCTTTTCTATTTCCACCAAATATCCATATAAGACCTAATAACATTTTTTAACTCCAAGAACACCCTTATACCCTCGGTTATTACAATATAACCCCAAATACTTTTAAACTTTACATCATACTCCAAAATATATTATATTACATAGTTTTATTTTCTTAATTAATTATTTCACAAAACCAAATGGCCACATAAATTTTCGGCCTTAATATATATCTTCTTATAATTACATTTTAACCCCAAAAACTTAATAATAGTTATATATTAACTTATAAATTATAGTTTAAATATTTAATTTCCTTAAATTTCGAATGGCACATAAATTCCAATTAATTACGCTTCCGCCCCATCTTAAATCTAGATTTACTTATAAACTTTTATTCATTACAATTTCACCCCAAAACTTTTGTAAACTTAATATTTTATGTCATAAATTATTTTAACCCAAAGTTTTCGGTCAACACTTTGACCAAAACTTAATTTCATACTTAAAACATTATTGTACCCAGAAATTTATATATTATTCAGCATTACACCAAATTTTCCAGAATTTACAAAATAGCCCCAAAACTTTATAAATTGTTATTTTAACTTCTAAATACTTATTTAATCCAACCAAAATTCATAATATCAATTCCTACCTTTTATTATGTCATTATTATGCCCATGACACATATTATTCTCGGCTATCACCATAAATTCCCATAACTTTCAAAAATTACATTTTTACCACATAACTTATTAAACTAGTCATTTAAACACTAGTAATTATTTTTAACTTACCTAAAATTCCTAATATAAGTTCATATACTTATATTGCTCATTAAAACCCATATTACTCCATAAGTGTTCGGCAATAATAATATATTACCATATAGTTTCTAAAACTTGATTTATAGCTTATAATAATTATACATAAATGCATATGAGTCTTATAACTCATCCAAAAATTATTGTAAGGTCTTAAACATTATTTTAGCTCATATTAAGACAATTTCCTCCTAGAACTTTCAACCATATAATGCACTTATCATATATAGTTTTTGTGACATAAAAACATACCTTAAGGTATTAACTTTAGTTTATAAATTATAATTGTTATTATTGGAAATTACCCTCAATATTCTCGGCCTCAATAATTTAGGGGTGTTTACAAAATTTTTCACAATTTTTAAGAGCTTAAAACAAAGCTTAAAACATCAAGGATTAGCATAATAAACCTTCTCTTAATAAGGTAGATTCTCCCACTTGATTTCTTCACAAGTCCAAGAGCTTTCAAGGAGCAAGAAACTCATCATATTTTCGGACATGTTCCAAGAAAATAAAGAGTTTGGGAGTTAGATCTTAACAAGGATCTTAAGTAGATTTATAGTTTTTTCAAGGATTTGCCTTAGGTATTTTACCTTAGATTTTCGGCACTCCTAGGAGGGATGAAGAACCAACTTTCCTTCATGAAATTGATGAAGAAAAATATGTTTAGAGAGGTTGGTATTTTCGGACACCATTATAGTGTCTTAGGAGTTTTCAAGCATGAACATTACCTTAACTTGTTCTTGGTAGCTCTTTGGATTAATGTTGATTCAAGCTACCTTCCTTGGAGATTAATTGGTGGCGCACACTTGTAGTAGTATTAGGTTGATGTTTGCTTCAAGAGTTGATGAATAAAGCTAGGAATTTAACACAAAAATGGAGATATAAGTTAAAACTCCATTAATGACTTAGGAAGTTCAAAGGAAGAAGATGAGAGGATGTAGAAGAAAGCTTACCAACCGGCCAAGTGAGGCATGGAATGAACCCCAAGCTTGCCGTATTGATATGTAGGAATGAGGAGGATTAATTTATTAATTTTATTAATGATTAGCTTTAGTTTATTAATTTATTAATGATAGCACTAACCCCCCTCCTTGACTTAATGAAATCGGCACTTATTGTGCTAAGTGGAGCCCAATTCCACCGAAATGCTAAACTATGATTAGGAAGGAATTATTGTTATGTCCCATGGGAATTGTTTATGTCTTTTCTTTAGACTTTGACTTATTATTCACCCCACATATGTCTCCCATTAGCTCTTGTTTTCGGTAATCATCGGTAAGAATTAGCTAATTAATTCTCCTTGCAGTGGACATAAGATCATGAGATAATTAGGTATGTTTTATTCTTTGAATTTGCTCCAAAAAGTCTCCATCTAGCTTATAGTTTTTGGCAATCATGGCTGATAAAGGAGGCATATTCTCTTGCCTTTTCTTTGTTTAATTGCAACATGTATTCTCTTATGGTATAGATCTACTTTTATTAGTTAATTCCTACTTTAACTAAAGCTAATCTAACCTTGTTTTCTTGTAGGAATTTTTGGTAATGGTAGGCATATACTATGGGTTTTAATCTAGTAATATTGTTGTATAATGGTGGAAGGGTGACTCATAAAGTTTACATGTTAAATCAGGAATTTAAATCATGCCACAAGTGTATGTAGATAACCAATTTTAGTATCATTAAGCTATGGATTTTTTTTTATTATTGTATATGAAGTATCGTTAATGATATAGTAATTTGCTACAGATTTTTGTCAATTATAAACACATGTACACTCCGTTAATTACATGTGATGGCTACAGATTTTTGTTGCTAATTATGAGTACTGGTATACTACCGTTAATGATATGGTGTTAGTACAAGTTTTGTTTGATTGATTATAGGCTATATTACCTTTAATTACATATGGTAATTGTTACATATTTTTTGTCAATTTGAGCACTTGTACACCACGATAATAAGGGGTGATTGCCACAGATTTTGTTTGGTATAAATACTAGATATTACCGGTAATAATAGGTATATACTAGTAGATTTAATTTGTCTTAATAATATATACTCTCATATAAAGTAGGTACATTAGGTAGTTAATTGTTTTACTAAGTAAAAGTGTGTAAAATAAGTCATAAAATTTATATATAAAACCGGCAATTTATGATAGATTTTATAACTTGTAATGTCTTGTATTATTTGTAATGTTATAACATTCTTTATGTATTATGATTTATATTTTGTGTTATGACTATGTGATATAAATTGTTCCCTTGTTTAAAGATGTGTTAATATTTATTTTAGTATTTATAAATGCCTAAGTGTGCGTAAAATATTTTTACGTTGTCCGTTAGTATTTTTAACGTTCACAAATTGAATGTTGTTTTGCTACGAGTTGTATAAACGTTCGTGTTGATCTATCCCTATTGTCGCTCGCTGTATCGAGCTTGTTATGCAAGGAGTTTAATCCTCGTTGTTAATCGTACATAAACGTTTTGCGTGAATATGCTAATGCGTTAATAAAATTACGCCCGTTAGTGTTGATGGTAAAACGATCATTTTTACGTAAACGTTTGCGTGCATGAATTTGCATGCGCACATGTATTACTAATTTACGCTAACGTTCGCATGCATGAGTTAGCATGCGTATGTGAAGATATTATTCTAAGTTCAATACTATCATTTCTTTCTTTAGTAATTTTGTCGAGTTAATTAGGTTTGGGGTATTTTAATCTATCCCCCTTAAAAGGACTTGCCCCGAAGTCTCATTTCTAAATCTAAATGGTCGTGGAGAGATAAGTTCCACTAAGTATCCATGACCAAATTCTATTTCAGGGATCAAGTCCCTAGTTTCTCTAACTTTTGAACTCATAGTATATATATTTGGCATAATATAAACGATCATGAAAAGTCATCCCATACAATAACTTCAATGTGGTGTAAAATAGCACACATAATCCCTTCATAGTAGTGTAACGTAGTACACATAAACAAGTATCATAGAGTCACACAAGTGCACAAACAGATCAAAGTGCAACGAAAGTGCACGTTATGCCAAAACGAAATAGGCTCTACCCCCTAATTAAAATAGGGGTACGCCCACGTACCCTAGACTAGTATATCTAGTCGGTAAATAGTGAAGGAAACTTCACTCTCATATCGTCCTCCAATTCCCATGTGGCCTCCTCAACCTCATGGTTCGACCAGAGAACCTTCACAAGTCTCACTGACTTGTTTCGAGTATCCCGGGTCTTCGTGTCTAGGATTCTCTGAGGAGTCTCCACATACCTCATAGTCGGTTCTAAAGATAGCCTCTCGGGATGTAAGATATGAGAAGGATGTGGTATATACTTCTTGAGTTGCGAAACATGGAATACGTCATGTACCTTTCCTAATTCCACTGGCAAATCAAGTCTATAAGCAACGGGGCCCACCCGCTCCGTTATAGCGTAGGGTCCTACAAACTTAGGACTCAACTTGCCCTTTTGTCCGAATCTAAATACTCCCTTCATCGGAGATACTCGCAGAAATACTTGGTCGCCAACTGCAAACTCAAGGTCTCGTCGTCTTTCATCAGTGTATGACTTATGCCTGTCCTGAACAGCTTTCATATTTTGTCTAATCTGTGAACTTCCGCTTGTACTTGCTCCAAGTACTCGGGTCCAATGAGGACAGTCCCGCTAGACTCATCCCAGCATAGTGGTGTACGGCAAGGCCTGCCGTATACTGCTTGGAAGGGTGACATCTTAATCGAAGCGTGATAGCTGTTGTTGTATGCAAATTCGATTAAGTACAACCTGTCTATCCAACTGCATTGAAAGTCCAAAGCACAGGCTCTCAACATGTCTTCTAAGGTTTGGATTGTCCTCTCTAACTGGCCATCCGTCTGAGGGTGGAAGGCCGTACTGAGTTTCAATTCTGTGCCAAGCGCTTCTCTTGTAGTTCTCTAGTATCTGGAAAAGAATCTGGTATCCCTATCCGAAACAATGGTCTTTGGGACACCATGGTGCCTCATGATCTCTTTGTCAAATAATTCTGCCATTTTAGAAACCTTCCAAGTATCTTTCATTGGTATGAATCTGGCCACCTTGGTCAATAGATCAACAATTACCCATATCATATTTAGCCCCCCTTTAGTAGGCGGTAGCCCGACGGCGAAATCCATGGATATATCATAGAATTTCCATTCTGGGACTGGTATAGGCTGGACCATGCCCCCAGGACGTCTATGTTCGAACTTCACCTTCTGACAGGTGAGGCATCTCAACACGTATTCGATCATGTCTTTCTTCATTCCATTCCACCAGAAGTGTCGCTTCGGGTCCTTATACATCTTCGAGGCTCCTGGGTGGACCGATGTGGTAGAAGAATGTGACTCTCTGAGTATGTGGTCCTTCAGTTCTGTACTGTCCCTTGGGATGCATAAGCGGCCCTTGAGTCTAATCAGCCCATCATCATGCAAATGATATTCATACTTCCCTCTCTCGATCGTACCGTCTGTCAACTTCTGACTGATCTTTGTCATGCGTTGATCGCTCCGCTGTGCGCTACGTATTTCGTCTATAAGACTGGTGTTGGCAATTATAGCGTGCAATGAATGTGCTCGTCGGCTCAATGCGTCTGCCACAACATTAGCCTTACCCTCTTTATATTGAAGGTCGATATCGCAATCCTTGAGGAATTCGACCCATCTCCTCTAACGCATATTTAATTCTTTCTGTGTGAACACATATTTTAAGCTCTTATGGTCTAAATAGACAGTCAGCTGAACACCGTACAAGTAATGTCGCCACATTTTCAAAGCAAAAACAATAGCCCCTAACTCCAAATCATGCGTGGGGTAATTCTCCTCATGCTTCTTCAACTGCCGGGAGGCGTAGGCGACTACTTTCCCGTGCTGCATAAGTACACACCCTAAACCCTTGCCTGATGCGTCACAGTAGACCTCGTAGCCGTCTATGCCGTCTGGAATAGTCAGGACGGGTGCTGAGGTCAGTGCATCTTTCAATCTTTGGAACAATGTGTCACACTCTTCCGTCCATACAATTGGCGTGTCTTTCTTTGTCAAACTGGTCATCGGTTTTGCTATCCTGGAGAAATCTCTGACAAACCTCCTGTAATAGCCTGCTAGACCAAGGAAACTTCAAACATCAGTAACTGACTTCGGCCTAGGCCAAGTGCGAACTACCTCAACCTTCGCTGGATCTACAGAGATACCAGCATCCGAGATGACATGTCCGAGAAAGGATACTTTATCAAGCCAGAACTCACATTTGAAGAACTTAGCAAATAACTGGTTTTTCCTCAGAATATCGAGAACTCGTCAAAGATGATCCGCATGTTCTTCTTTTGTTTTGGAGTAAATTAATATGTCGTCGATGAAAACAACTACTAACTTATCCAGTTGATCCCTAAACAATCTGTTCATCAAGTTCATGAATACTGCTGGTGTGTTGGTTAAACCGAAAGGCATCACTGTAAACTCGTAGTGGCCATATCTTGTTCGGAACGCTGTCTTTTCTCAATCCTGCCCTTTGATTTGTATCTGATGGTAACCTGATCGTAAATCAATCTTAGAGAATACTGATGCCCCCTTCAACTGATCAAATAGGTCGTCGATACGTGGTAGTGGGTACTTGCTCTTTATAGATACAACATTCAGTTCCCTGTAATCGATGCATAAGCGTAGGCTGTCATCCTTCTTCTTCATGAAGAGGACCGGTGCGCGCCAAGGTGATGCACTCGGTAGTATATAACCTTTTTCAAGTAGATCTTTCAATTGCTCCTTCAACTCAGCCATTTCCGTCAGTGTCATACGGTACGATGCCTTAGCTATCGGACCTGTACCTGGTAGTAAATCAATGGTGAACTCTACCTCTCTGGCTGGTGGCAGTCCTGGGAGTTCTTTCAGGAAGACATCTGGGAATTCCGACATAACTGGCATGTCTTCACTGAACTCGGGGTCACGTTCCAAGTCTTGAACGTAGCATAAGTATACTTCCTATTGCTTCTTCGCATCTTTGTACATAGACATTGCTGATACTACTTTTATTGAAGGTGCTCTAGGGTTCTAGCGGTACGACCCTATCACACCAGACGGGCTCTTGAGTAACAGTCGGTGATTTGCACAAAGTATGCGGCCTCTATGCCGCCCCAACCAGTCCATCCCTACAATAACGTCAAAGCCCAAGCCGCTAAACTCAATTAAATCAATGGGAAAGTCCTCATCCCTGATTCGGATTGTGGTTCCGTTATAACAGCGGGTACACCTAGTCTTCTCCATAAATGGGATTGTTACCATGAAGTCTGGCAACTCTACTGCGTCTAGCCCCAATTTTTCCGCAAGCGTAGGCGAAATAAAGGTATGTGAGGCTCCGGAGTCAAACAGTACTGATTCAGCTACTCCATTAACTGGAAAGGTACCAGTGATCATTGTGCCACCTTTGCTAGCTTCTGCTTCTGTAAGAAAGCTTAGGGTACCCTCTATCTCCTTAGTACAACCTATTAGCAAACTCTGATAAGTACTTGATATAAATAGAAGTCAAAAAGACATTCATATTTCACAAATCCCTCATTACACGGTGATTTTCATTACATGGGTTTAATGTCGTTTACAGTACTAGTATTTCCTAAAGGTCAAGTTCAGTCGTCCCAGTTTCATATGTGTGGTATTAATCACTGTAGGAGGCGCTGTATTTAGTTTGATCCTCTTAATACAATGGTACAACATCCTTGACTTCCCACCCATTACTAGAACATCTCCTGACTTTAGCGTGATCTTTCTTGCAAGGTCCACACGCTTCTGATCACCGTATAGGAACTCTTCTTCGTCTCCAATAGACAAGGACACTACTGGTATCCCTTGGTTAAGGGTTTCTGATGTCTCATCTTTATCTTGGTGTAGCCCTAAACGGCCTCCTTCTTCGTAAAAGTTGATGATGCACAAGTCTGCCTTTAGGTTAGGTATCGGATCTGGTTCTAATTGTTGAGCAGTATTGATTACATGTTCCACTATCGGTAAGAATTCATCGGGTATCTTCGGTATCTGTGCTCCATCTCTGGTTCTTGTTTCTTGGTATGTCTTCGAGTAAGGGTTCCAGTCCTTTCCTAGGCACATCATTTTCAGTTTCATCTTTGATCCTCGTGGGTGTTCGGGTGTGTAGAACCCTCCGGGTCTTACTCCCAGTTCTTGGCATCTCCTAATGATGGCGATTTGTGTCTCAGGTGTTAGGTATTCCTTGAGTAGGATCATCCCTGGTTGGATGACCTGACATTGTTCGCTGGTTGGTTCACGTTCTTGAATGACTATTCCTTTTAGGGCGGGCGGTGTGGGGATAGGAAAGCATATATTGAAAGGTCCTATGGTAGTTGAAACCTTCTCTTATGAGTTTCTTAATTGTTTACTCATTTTTCATGTTTTTAGGCATGCAAGCACTCAAATACGTCCCCCAATGTTCATAGACATGTTTTAAGTTTTCGTTGTTACCTGATTTCGTGGAAGTACCGACCTCTTCAGTGCGGTCCATCACATACAAAGCAGGCCCTGTGGTCGGGCCCTTGCCCTTCGCTCCTTGGCCCACTGCAAGTTGGGCGGTTTGTATCGGGCGGGAACCGCTGGATCCTCCCATTTGGTCATTGCTTGGCTTAGTTCCTGGACGATAGGCCTTACTTTCCGGGTTCCTGAAGCACTCATAGGCTCGGTGTCCCCATAGCTGACAGTGACGGCACTGGACCTTCTCTCCCTGGCAGTCCACTCCTGGATGTTCCTTTCCGCACTGCCTACAGTTGAAATGGTGTACCCATTTTTGGCCCGGGTTTGAGCCGTAACCAGAACCTAACACAGTCGGGGTTTAGTTATTATTTCCCTCGTAAGGAAATATTCATTGGAGGTTTACAATGTATATTCTCCAAATAGTGTGTCTTACCCCTGGGTAGGTGTGATCTCAGTGGTTTGGCTGCTCCACTGTGAGGAACAAGCTGAAGAGTCTCATTAGTCTGACTTCCTTTTCCTTGGTAGGGCTTTTGACCCTTTCGGAACGGCCTCTTCTTCCTGAAGCCGCCCTGTGTGGTGTTATCAGCGCCAGTATCATCGGTTTTCCTCTTTTGATTATTCAGAGCGTCCCTTCTCCAGATTGTAATCTCCACCATGGAGGCAGCATGATAGCATTCCTGAAATTCGTCAGGCATTAATCCTCATTTATATTTAGGCAAATATCATTCAATCTGCTTAACTTTTCCTTTTTACCTCCAGAGAGGTATACATTACTGGCCCCATACCAAACTGAATACGTGGGCTGAGTCCCCCGTAAAAGTGATCAATTAATATCTCCTCCAAGTAACCTAATCCTGGCAGTAGTCGGAGTAAGGAGGTAAACTTCTCATAATACTCGTCCATAGTCATCTTACCTGTGAGCTCCAAAGAGTCGAGCTCCCTTCTTATCAGCATCCTGGTGTGGGATGGGTAGTACTTGGCCCTTAGAAGGGCAGTGTAAGCTTCCCACGTGAAAGTTGGGTCGTTCAGGCGGTCGGCCTTTACCAAGTGCCACCAGTCTCTCGCTGCATCTTTCAAATAGTAAGCAGCCAGTCTCACCTTGTCCCCAGGTGGTGGAGCGAGCGTCTTGAAGGCTGTCTCCATTTCCATTAGATAAGTCTTCAGATATTTTGGGTCCGATTGTCCCTTAAATACAGTAGGTTTCAGGTCATCCAAGCTCCTCACCCAATCCTTCTCTCTTGGTGGTGGTGGCGGAGGTTGTGGCTGTGGTTGCGCTACACCTGCTTGTGCAAATGTTGTCGCTATCAGGGTAGCTATGTCAGCCAGTCTCACTGTTTCCATCTCTTCAGTCCGGCTGCGGCCCCTACCTCTTCCTGACATCTGCACAATAATTGAGTCAATTCTGTGGTTACTGTCAGGTTTGAACGGTCATTATCGCCCTTTGGCGGTCTAAGTAAGAAGCTGATATACAACTTTTTTCTGTACTATCTCTCAACCTGTAACCCAAGGTTTTAAAATACCTAGTTTCGGTTGTATTCAGTTCTCAGAGCGTGACTACGCTCTGATACCACTTTTTGTAACACCCCAACCAGAAATCCAATAACAATAGCAGATAAAAGTCCCAAAACACACGGCGGAAAATATTACAGACGGTTGGTGCTACAACGCCGCCAGTCACCCACGTGACTAGCAAGGCTAAAATCCAAATACAAATCCCAACGTTATGGTCTGAGTACTGAATACACACCTCTTATTAAAACTCCAAAGCAACATACAACAGTAGAGAAATTAAACAAACTTGAGTAATCCCATAACTTAATCTCTACCACACCTACACTCGGTCGGGTGATCTCTTCTTC
The DNA here is from genome assembly GCA_023374045.1 of Limonium bicolor. Lineage (NCBI taxonomy): Eukaryota > Viridiplantae > Streptophyta > Magnoliopsida > Caryophyllales > Plumbaginaceae > Limonium > Limonium bicolor. Next base: position 24,833,732 of record CM041783.1, on the reverse strand, counting down.
CCTCAGGAACCTGAAAAACATAGCCATCGAAATGGCTCAGCAATTAATGCTGGTATGAACCCATGCAACCCATAAGCTAGCGGGCCACACACAGCTACTTGGTCGTATACATGCGGTTCATTATTATCAAATAAATGTGGACACGCATCAAATAATTCATACAAGTAGTCATACAAGGACAATAATATCCCATTGAGAAACATGACTTCAATAGGTCAAGTTAGTAATTTCTTTTAAAGCGGGTATGATAAACCCTTCAGACGAGAAGGGACTCTCGCGTTAATGGATGGGTAATAAATCATGCAGGAGAGAACGTAGTCAACTCCCGTGCTTAAATATGAGTGGGTATCGTACCCTCGAGAGAATGTAATCCTTCTCTCAACTTCAAAATGTTCTGGTATTATCCCGGTGAGTGGACAAAGTCTACACCCAAAACCACCGTCGTGACGTATACTTTATTGAGGACGACCTGCGACAGGTACAACCTCCATAATTGCATGCATGGCCAGAAACATCTGGGCTCCTCGCTTCTCGTAGCTTTGAATATGTTAGATGTCACACAAGGACGTTAAACAAGCACACTGTTGTGTATTGTCAGTTGTCACGCTTAAGGACAATAATGTTGTTTATAAAGGTAGTTAGTGAGAAACTTGAGTACAAGTTCTCAGTACAATAATACGTAAGTATTTAATCCACTGGTAATGTAGTGTTGTATGCGTGTGATAAGTGCAAAACATATAGACTTTTTAAGGTTTAATCACCTTATTAATTGCAGCATATTTAGTAATGTTTCTCACTTATCTTGGGTTTTTCCTATATTTATGTTGTTATATAAACTGATATATTTTATGTGTCTAATGCAGGAAAATTACAATAGACCCGTATATATATATATATATATATATATATATACTAAAAATATCACGTACATCACTTCAGTATAAAAATGAATTACGTGAGAGTGATCATGGGCACATTATGTTGTTCACATTGTATTTTATTCACGGGCACATTATGTTGTTGACGTTGAATTTTATTCACGAGCTTTCATCCAGAGCAGCACACGACCGCTCAAAATAGAACGGAGAAGACTTCGTGACACAGCCATCAAACCGCCTCTGTACATCCTCCAAACTGGCGGACCTCTCACATGCAACCGCGAGGAGGACATGACTCAGGCTACCGCCTGATAACTGGCGGACGGCACAGAGGAGACCGCCTCCTTATCAGGCGGACAAGACACAGGCTACCGCCCCTTATCAGGCGGACAAGAGACATGGAACCGCCTGGTTCATTGGCGGACAGGAGAGGAGGAGACCGCCCTCGCGACCAGTTTCTTCTTCGGTCGTCCTCTGCAACTTACACCGACTGTCTGCAACTCGCCCACTGGTCCACTGACTGCGCCTACCTTAATTCACGCCTGACTTCAGCTGTCTGTCCCCTGCAATAAATGAGAGCAATCAGTGAGCGCTCAATCAAACCCTCACGCTTCCTCCTCTTCCTTTTTTTCTATATAAACCCACGAGGTTCACTCACGAATCACACAATCGATCCACGACCACTTCACCACCATCTCTTCTTCTCCCGCCTTCTCCATTTTATTTATTTTACAGTCCACCAAATTCACCTCTAGCCCTACGTACACAAAATAGTAGAGTGAGACGGAGTGATTACGGATGATTTCTATTACTCTCGTCTCTATCTATCTATTTAATATGTTAGGCTAGTTTACGTACGCTCTGGGAATAGTTATTATATTTCTGTATTAATTATGCATTATTTCTACTGGTTTATTTATATACAGTTTGTTACGTTTTAAAGGTCATCTCGCCTTTCTAATAAATCTCGCGAATTTATTAAATTGCTCTACTAAGTCTATTTTTGATCAGACCAGGTGATAAATAGACAGGTTAATTAAAGCGTAAAACTGGAGGAAGCTTTATTATGATTTAATGAGTTAGTATTCAGTTGCAAATGTAATTCCTCAAATACTCCTCTGCCGTTCGCAGGCTTTTGCTTGAACCTTGATTAGAACCTTGCATTACAGGTGAACGAGTTCTTATGAGGCTATGACTTAGTCCTTAAGATATTTACAGGAACCTTGCCAAATTATTAAACCAGTAGAGATAGCTTAACTATGCAGATTACAATAACCTGACCCAGAGTTCCACTTTATTTATCTGTTAACTTAGTTTATTTTATCTTTCTTTTTATTTTTACAAGTCAATTAATCCCCCCCTCTTGTGACACGCTTAGGTACTATTATATGTACATTAGTCCCACGGTTCGACATCCGGTTGCTTACATTTTCACTATACTACTGCGACCGGGATTTATTTTAGCCCGACGTTTATTTTTGGGTTTTAATTTCTTTCTTTTCTGTTAATTACCTGCTCTAAACCACTCACAAATATAACGTCTGCAAAATGGCGCCGTTGCCGGGGACTAGTTTATTCTAGTCCCTAAGCCCCGGATTATTCACTTGTTTTATTAGAATATTTTGTCTATATTATTTTTGTTTGTTGTTTATATTATTTTTCTTTTATATTTTGTTTATATTATTATTATGTTTGTTTCTAATCATTTTATTTTCTAATTTGTTTCAGTAGTTTCGTTTATATACAGAAAAACAAAAAAAAAAAAAATATCTGTACACGGCAAATGGAAGAAGCGTTTGAATTTTGGCAGGATTTATACTGCTCCGAATGTGGGGGAGCTCACGATTTTGAGGATTGTCTCATAGTCCAAGAGCAACTCTGGTTAGAAGATCAACCAGACTACCTGGAGAAAATCGCTCAACTACTAGAGCAATCAATGAGCGAAACAGTTCTTGAGGTAGAACACCCCACTACAGACGAGCCATTCATAGAGATCCCTCCCTCTAAAATCAATTACCGCTATCTTCCCTCCTTTCTGTAATATACCCACACAGAGGATTTTATATCCTCGAAATGAAGAGAAGGATTGCCATCACCTCCCGCCAATATATCCAAACAAAACGCCACTATCATCTTCGAAGAATTAACTTTCTCTGAAGATGATATTCGGCTTCTTCTACAAGCCTCACCTACAAGAGGATGATGTTTACATCCTCCAATTTGAGGAAGAAATCATCACCGCCGGGTCTTCTGTTAGAACTACGTTCCCGGCAGTAACCCTCCTCAAACACCCAATTTTGAGGAGTATTAATTTTCTTATTTTATTGCCGTAACGTTTTTGTTTTGATCCAGGATAACAAAGCGGGCGTCTAGCCGAAGACGTTAAAGAAGGGCAGCTTCCTGGGAGGCAACCCGGGTGTACTTTTATTTTATTGTATTTTGCTTTTATGCTCTTTTATTTTTTCTACTATCTTTGTTTTATGTTTTTGTGTTTCATAATTATTTCTATATATGTTTTTTATAATAAAGAAAGGAGAGAGAACGAGGAGAATTAACTCGAGTTCTTCTGGCTGTTTAGAATATTATTATAGGAACATCTTCACATTTCGACGGCTGACTTAAGTGTGAGGAACGTCTCACCCCTATCAAAGCTTAAGTGTGAGGAAGGATACCCTTCCTCAATCTACGATACAAGGGGAGTTTCAGTTCTTCCTTTATTTAATCCTTTATAGTCCTGTCATATTTGAAAGGTCCTTTTCTTGATTTAATTCTGATCAATGAGGACATTGCTCCTCTTAAGTGTGAGGAAGGAGAGACCTTTCCCTGAAATATGACAGCTGTTCGATAATGCCACACTCACTTATTGCTACTCTAAACTGCCTATAAAAAAATGGAAAAAATGAGTTAAATAATTGTAGAAGTGTCCTGAAATTATGTCAAGTGACAACTGAAGATGGTTTTATTTTAAGGAGTTTGTATAAAATTATTTTCCTTCAAATACTCTATTTCCGCTCAAAAAGATAGATCTGCTAGTTGTAAAATCAATTTAGTTTAGCTTGGATTATGGAAATATATGGAATCAAGGAAGAAAAGGAAAGACAAGGTACTCCGCTGTTTATGATTTTCTAACCAAAACAGGCCTCGTCTATCCGGTTTTAAGTTCTTTGGGGGTTTTAACCACCTATCTACCTAAGGTCTCGTGATCTGGGATAGAAGACCCAACACCGCTACAAGGATAGAGAAAAGTCTGGGGTACAGAAAAAATAATGCAATTTTAAAAATTTTGTATGTTTTTGTATATACAATTTTGCATTCAAAAAAAAGAAAGATGAAATAATAAATTGCAATTTATATTTATAACATGAGTATGGTGTTGAAAGGTATTGCGGAATAAGCATTACTTCACACCCCTTGTCATCCCGGGTTAGAGAATTGAAATTGGTTGAAATCCCAGGTTAATCTAACTTGTTTTCTGCAGTCTAGTTTTTCTATGCTTTTATTAAATTGTTCTTCTTCACTGTTTATAAAAACCTACTTCTAAGAGTAGAATTATTCTTTCGATTGTCACTTTGTCTAATTCCCTACACTTATTTAATCTTGTCTTATTATTAGGCTTAGAGATAATTATATTCCTTATTTGCTTGAGGACAAGCAAAAGTCAAGTGTGAAGTTTGATAAGTGCAAACATATAGACTTTTTAAGGTTTAATCACCTTATTAATTGCAGCATATTTAGTAATGTTTCTCACTTATCTTGGGTTTTTCCTATATTTATGTTGTTATATAAACTGATATATTTATGTGTCTAATGCAGGAAAATTACAATAGACCCGTAATATATATATATATATATATATATATATACTAAAAATATCACGTACATCACTTCAGTATAAAAATGAATTACGTGAGAGTGATCATGGGCACATTATGTTGTTCACATTGTATTTTATTCACGGGCACATTATGTTGTTGACGTTGAATTTTATTCACGAGCTTTCATCCAGAGCAGCACCGACCGCTCAAAATAGAACGGAGAAGACTTCGTGACACAGCCATCAAACCGCCTCTGTACATCCTCCAAACTGGCGGACCTCTCACATGCAACCGCGAGGAGGACATGACTCAGGCTACCGCCTGATAACTGGCGGACGGCACAGAGGAGACCGCCTCCTTATCAGGCGGACAGAACCAGGCTACCGCCCCTTATCAGGCGGACAAGAGACATGGAACCGCCTGGTTCATTGGCGGACAGGAGAGGAGGAGACCGCCCTCGCGACCAGTTTCTTCTTCGCCGGTCGTCCTCTGCAACTTACACCGACTGTCTGCAACTCGCCCACTGGTCCACTGACTGCGCCTACCTTAATTCACGCCTGACTTCAGCTGTCTGTCCCCTGCAATAATGAGAGCAATCAGTGAGCGCTCAATCAAACCCTCACGCGTCTTCCTCTCTTCCTTTTTTTCTATATAACCCACGAGGTTCACTCACGAATCACACAATCGATCCACGACCACTTCACCACCATCTCATTTCTCCTTCTCCCGCCTTCTCCATTTTATTTATTTTACAGTCCACCAAATTCACCTCTAGCCCTACGTACACAAAATAGCAGAGTGAGACGGAGTGATTACGGATGATTTCTATTACTCTCGTCTCTATCTATCTATTTAATATGTTAGGCTAGTTTACGTACGCTCTGGGAATAGTTATATATTTCTGTATTAATTATGCATTATTTCTACTGGTTTATTTATATACAGTTTGTTACGTTTAAAGGTCATCTCGCCTTTCTAATAAATCTCGCGAATTTATTAAATTGCTCTACTAAGTCTATTTTGATCAGACCAGGTGATAATAGACAGGTTAATTAAAGCGTAAAACTGGAGGAAGCTTTATTATGATTTAATGAGTTAGTATTCAGTTGCAAATGTAATTCCTCAAATACTCCTCTGCCGTTCGCAGGCTTTTGCTTGAACCTTGATTAGAACCTTGCATTACAGGTGAACGAGTTCTTATGAGGCTATGACTTAGTCCTTAAGATATTTACAGGAACCTTGCCAAATTATTAAACCAGTAGAGATAGCTTAACTATGCAGATTACAATAACCTGACCCAGAGTTCCACTTTATTTATCTGTTAACTTAGTTTATTTTATCTTTCTTTTTATTTATTTTACAAGTCAATTAATCCCCCCCTCTTGTGACACGCTTAGGTACTATTATATGTACATTAGTCCCACGGTTCGACATCCGGTTGCTTACATTTTCACTATACTACTGCGACCGGGATTTATTTGCAGCCCGACGTTTATTTTTGGGTTTTAATTTCTTTCTTTTCTGTTAATTACACCTGCTCTAAACCACTCACAAATATAACGTCTGCAAATGGCGCCGTTGCCGGGAACTAGTTTATTCTAGTCCCTAAGCCCCGGATTATTCACTTGTTTTATTAGAATATTTTGTCTATATTATTTTTGTTTGTTGTTTATATTTATTTTTTTATATTTTGTTTATATTATTATTATGTTTTTTCTAATCATTTTATTTTCTAATTTGTTTCAGTAGTTTCGTTTATATACAGAAAAACACAAAAAAAAAAAAAATCTGTACACGGCAAATGGAAGAAGCGTTTGAATTTTGGCAGGATTTATACTGCTCCGAATGTGGGGGAGCTCACGATTTTGAGGATTGTCTCATAGTCCAAGAGCAACTCTGGTTAGAAGATCAACCAGACTACCTGGAGAAAATCGCTCAACTACTAGAGCAATCAATGAGCGAAACAGTTCTTGAGGTAGAACACCCCACTACAGACGAGCCATTCATAGAGATCCCTCCCTCTAAAATCAATTACCGCTATCTTCCCTCCTTCTCTGTAATATACCCAGACAATGAGGATATTTATATCCTCGAAAATGAAGAGAAGGAATTGCCATCACCTCCCGCCAATATATCCAAACAAAACGCCACTATCATCTTCGAAGAATTAACTTTCTCTGAAGATGATATCAATCGGCGTTCTTTCTACAAGCCTCACCTACAAGAGGATGATGTTTACATCCTCCAATTTGAGGAAGAAAAATCATCACCGCCGGGTCTTCTGTTAGAACTACGTTCCCGGCAGTACCTCCTCAAACACCAGATTTTGAGGAGTATTAATTTCTTATTTTATATGCCGAGGTAACGTTTTTTTGATCCAGGATAACAAAGCGGGTCTAGCCGAAGACGTTAAAGAAGGGCAGCTTCCTGGGAGGCAACCCGGGTGTACTTTTATTTTATTGTATTTTGCTTTTATGCTCTTTTATTTTTTCTACTATCTTTGTTTTATGTTTTTGTGTTTCATAATTATTTCTATATATGTTTTTTATAAATAAAAGAAAGGAGAGAGAACGAGGAGAATTAACTCGAGTTCTTCTGGCTGTTTAGAATATTATTATAGGAACATCTTACACATTTCGACGGCTGAACTTAAGTGTGAGGAACGTCTCACCCCTATCAAAGCTTAAGTGTGAGGAAGGATACCTTCCTCAATCTACGATACAAGGGGAGTTTCAGTTCTTCCTTTATTTAATCCTTTATGAGTCTGTCATATTTTGAAAGGTCCTTTTCTTGATTTAATTCTGATCAATGAGGACATTGCTCCTCTTAAGTGTGAGGAAGGAGAGACCTTTCCCTGAAAATATGACAGCTGTTCGATAATGCCACACTCACTTATTGCTACTCTAAACTGCCTATAAAAAAAATGGAAAAAATGAGTTAAATAATTGTAGAAGTGTCTGAAATTATGTCAAGTGACAACTGAAAGATGGTTTTATTTTAAGGAGTTTGTATAAAATTATTTTCCTTCAAATACTCTATTTCCGCTCAAAATATGATAGATCTGCTAGTTTAAAAATCAATTTAGTTTAGCTTGGGATTATGGAAATATATGGAAAGTCAAGGAAAGAAAAGGATAAAGACAAGGTACTCCGCTGTTTATGAATTTTTCTAACCAAAACAGGCCTCGTCTATCCGGTTATTAAGTTCTTTGGGGTGCTTTAACACCTATCTACCTAAGGTCTCGTGATCTGGGATAGAAGACCCAACACCGCTACAAGGATAGAGAGAAAAGTCTGGGGTACAGAAAAAATAATGCAATTTTAAAAATTTTGTATGTTTGTATATACAATTTTTGCATTCAAAAAAAAGAAAGATGAAATAATAAATTGCAATTTATATTTATGAACATGAGTACGTGGTGTTGAAAGGTATTGCGGAATAAGGCATTACTTCACACCCTTGTCATCCCGGGTTAGAGAATTGAAATTGGTTGAAATCCCAGGTTCTAACTTGTTTTCTGCAGTCTAGTTTTTCTATGCTTTTTTAAATTGTTCTTCTTCACTGTTTATAAAAACCTACTTCTAAGAGTAGAATTATTCTTTCGATTGTCACTTTGTCTAAATTCCCTTCTACACTTAATTAATCTTGTCTTATTATTAAGGCTTAGAGATAATTATATTCCTTATTTGCTTGAGGACAAGCAAAAGTCAAGTGTGAGGAAGTTTGATAAGTGCAAAACATATAGACTTTTTAAGGTTTAATCACCTTATTAATTGCAGCATATTTAGTAATGTTTCTCACTTATCTTGGGTTTTTCCTATATTTATGTTGTTATAAAAACTGATATATTTTATGTGTCTAATGCAGGAAAATTACAATAGACCCGTATATATATATATATATATATATATAATATATATACACACGTACATCACTTCAGTATAAAAATGAATTACGTGAGAGTGATCATGGGCACATTATGTTGTTCACATTGTATTTTATTCACGGGCACATTATGTTGTTGACGTTGAATTTTATTCACGAGCTTTCATCCAGAGCAGCACACGACCGCTCAAAATAGAACGGAGAAGACTTCGTGACACAGCCATCAAACCGCCTCTGTACATCCTCCAAACTGGCGGACCTCTCACATGCAACCGCGAGGAGGACATGACTCAGGCTACCGCCTGATAACTGGCGGACGGCACAGAGGAGACCGCCTCCTTATCAGGCGGACGAGACACAGGCTACCGCCCCTTATCAGGCGGACAAGAGACATGGAACCGCCTGGTTCATTGGCGGACAGGAGAGGAGGAGACCGCCCTCGCGACCAGTTTCTTCTTCGCCGGTCGTCCTCTGCAACTTACACCGACTGTCTGCAACTCGCCCACTGGTCCACTGACTGCGCCTACCTTAATTCACGCCTGACTTCAGCTGTCTGTCCCCTGCAATAAATGAGAGCAATCAGTGAGCGCTCAATCAAACCCTCACGCGTCTGTCTATCTTCTCTGCTTCCTCCTCTTCCTTTTTTTCTATATAAACCCACGAGGTTCACTCACGAATCACACAATCGATCCACGACCACTTCACCACCATCTCATTTCTCTTCTCCCCCTTCTCCATTTTATTTATTTTACAGTCCACCAAATTCACCTCTAGCCCTACGTACACAAAATAGCAGAGTGAGACGGAGTGATTACGGATGATTTCTATTACTCTCGTCTCTATCTATCTATTTAATATGTTAGGCTAGTTTACGTACGCTCTGGGAATAGTTATTATATTTCTGTATTAATTATGCATTATTTCTACTGGTTTATTTATATACAGTTTGTTACGTTTTAAAGGTCATCTCGCCTTTCTAATAAATCTCGCGAATTTATTAAATTGCTCTACTAAGTCTATTTTTGATCAGACCAGGTGATAAATAGACAGGTTAATTAAAGCGTAAAACTGGAGGAAGCTTTATTATGATTTAATGAGTTAGTATTCAGTTGCAAATGTAATTCCTCAAATACTCCTCTGCCGTTCGCAGGCTTTTGCTTGAACCTTGATTAGAACCTTGCATTACAGGTGAACGAGTTCTTATGAGGCTATGACTTAGTCCTTAAGATATTTACAGGAACCTTGCCAAATTATTAAACCAGTAGAGATAGCTTAACTATGCAGATTACAATAACCTGACCCAGAGTTCCACTTTATTTATCTGTTAACTTAGTTTATTTTATCTTTTCTTTTTATTTATTTTACAAGTCAATTAATCCCCCCCTTGTGACACGCTTAGGTACTATTATATGTACATTAGTCCCACGGTTCGACATCTGGTTGCTTACATTTTCACTATACTACTGCGACCGGGATTTATTTGCAGCCCGACGTTTATTTTTGGGTTTTAATTTCTTTCTTTTCTGTTAATTACACCTGCTCTAAACCACTCACAAATATAACGTCTGCAGCGTGGAACATGCACGTTACAGTTAGTATCGTTCACGCACATAAAATAACACAACAATGCACAAGAATAATACAACATTTTACAAGTAATTATCTTGGTCGTTATTTCACACAACAGATAGCACACAAGCCGGTGTAATCTGTTAGCAAACAGGTTGCAAGAAATCCATACCGTTCACCGTAGTTGTACTGGGTAAATTCCTGAACCACGTCAGGTTAAGTATAGTCCTATAATTGAATTAACTGAGAGTGTTACTGCAGATTAACCTCGAATAAGATTCTTACGTACCATAAAGTGATAATTGGTCTCTTGTTATTTCATGTGAGGTTTGTAACCTTTGTTTATGGTAGTATTTTCTTCATTTTCATGATCTCATGCATAACTCATTATTTATTTATTCTTTGTATTTTATTTTATTTTTTGATCTATTATTACTCACGCATTTATATGTATATATACATATATATTCTATGTTTGATATTTATATCACAAGTTAATGATTGCCCAAACGATATAGTAATTCCCAAATTTGTCATTAACCTTTATTGACCACGCTTACTTAATTCTTCACATAACCTTTATTTATTATCTCATAACCTCAAATATTATTTAGTGTATACAAATTAAATTCCTTTTACTATTTAACCCATAGTTTTAATTTCATAAATCCTTAAAACATAGTTTCCTTTTCTATTTCCACCAAATATCTATATAAGACCTAATAACATTTTTTAACTCCAATGAACACCCTTATACCCTCGGTTATTACAATACAACCCCAAATACTTTAAAACTTTACATTATACTCCAAAATATATTATATTACATAGTTTTATTTTCTTAATTAATTATTTCACAAAACCACCACTATAAATTCGGTAATTATAATTTGGACACTTTAACTTTTATAAACTACTAAATGGCCACATAAATTTTCGGCCTTAATATATATCTTCTTATAATTACATTTTAACCCTAAAAACTTTATAATAGTTATATATTAAATTATAAATTATAGTTTAAATATTTAATTTCCTTAAATTTTGAATGGCACATAAATTCCCATTAATTACGCTTCCGCCCCATCTTAAATCTAGATTTACTTATAAACTTTTATAAATTACAATTTACACCCCAAAACTTTGTAAACTTATATATTTTATGTCATAAATTAAATTTTAACCCAAAGTTTTTCGGTCAACACTTTGACCTAAACTTAATTTCATACTTAATACATTATGTACCCAGAAATTTATATATTATTCGGCTTTACAACCAAATGTAACACCCCTACCGTTAATCCTATGCTTACCGTCTAATCGTCCTGTTAATCCTATCAGTTCGCAGCGGAAATACTACCATTACTACGGCGGGTGATACAACGCCGCTAACCGCCCATACGGCTAGCTAGGCTTACCCTTCTTACAGTCACGGTCTGATGATCATAGTATACCGAGCTACTATATTACTACCAAAATACCACATACCGAATACTTACATCAATGGATCACCGAGTATTTAAGTATATTCAATTACATCCCATTCAAACTTCCCAAAATATGAGTTTCTACAAGCTACTCATCTATACCCCATTCCAATACTTCCACTATCCAAAAAGGTGTACCCCATGGTACACCGGCTAACAAAACTTACAGCCGTGTACTACTTAGTTCACCAATCATAATTCATTGTTTACAACCAAAAGAAGACAAAAGAATAAGCTTCAACACTTCACAGCCTTCATCCTCTCTTGTACCTGCGTGTAGTAAAAAACATCGCCCCAAGGGGCTCAGCAAAAGCTGCGCATAAACTCCGCATATACCGAGTGCTAGCTAGGGCACGCCGACTATTTGACGTCCACTAAACATGCGATTCATTAATTTCATACATACATGTGTTGCATACAACATACATGCATATACAATACATTACATAGTCCAAGGCATCAATACAATAGTGCATACAATACTTACCTTCACGATGTTAGCCAAATTACGCATCCGGGTTAATCGGAATGCTATTTACTCTTTTACTCATTTCACTTTACCTTCTCTTACTTACACTTACTTACTTTCATTTACTTTACTTACTCATTCTTACTTACTTGCTTATACTCAAGTTAAGTCGGTATGACCTCCGGCCCGGGACTACTCCGTCCCACCTCCGGGATTTACTTGACTCACCTCAAATCCGGGATGCTACCCACTTAAGGGATTTGGGCCGCGGACCAGTTTAAGAGTCAGGAATTGGAGCCATCCTCTCGTGACTCCGCATCCTCACGCGTGGCCGAAACTATATCGGACTTCTACTCATTCCAATTTAATTACCAATTTAAGTTAGAGTGGTTAGCTTGTTAGGAACAAGTTAGAAGTCCAAAGTCAACACATTCGGTCACCATACAATATATCATACATACACACCTTCATATTCATCCATACATTTCATGAATTATACAAACTAAGATTTAAGAAAAACACTCACAATATACAGCACTACATATCCACAAGTACGCATAGTAACTCCGATTCGTGCATTTATCTTATTTGGTGATCAATTAGCACACACAACACACAAATCAGAGTAACCAAGATAGCATATGGGGCATGAGGAATTCACACCGTTCACCGTCGTACTTGTATCCCAACGTTCCTTCGGTGCTCACAAATCAAGTCCTATAACATACATATGTTCGGTGATTAATTTAACTATCATTAGCTTAATTCGATTACTCTTACGTTTCCTAAGTCATACTTACTAAGTCCTTTCCATTCTTACACTTACACATTACTTGCTTACTCTTCATTACTTTAAGTTCCTTTCCTTACTTAACATTGGTATACTTACATATATGTACATATGTATATGTGGTGTACATATATATATATATATATATATTATTTAATTTAATTAATTTTTTTTTTGTAAGACCCGACCGACCTTACAAGTCCGGTCCCAAGGTCGGTTGAAGTCAGTAAGGGATTACGCTGGAAATTTCAGGGCCAACCGACCTTGCAAGTCCGGTCCCAAGGTCGGTCCATTCCAGTAAGTTTCGTTACAGGCGAATTTTAGCCCGACCGACCTTGCAAGTCCGGTCAAGGGTCCAAGTCGGTCCATCCAGTAGCTTACAAGACGGAAAAATTTTGAGTCGACCGACCTTGCAAGTCCGGTCGCAAGGTCGGTCCATTCCAGTAGGTTGCATTACGGGAAATTCTTCTGGCCGACCGACCTTGCATGTCCGTTCCCAAGGTCGGTCCATTCCAGAAGGTTTCCGTCCTTTGTAAATCTGGGCTCGACCGACCTTGCAAGTCCGGTCCCAAGGTCGGTCCGGCCCAGTATTTGCATTTTTATTTCTATTTTCAGTTCTATCTTTCACCCATTACTTCCCCATTGTTCCTACACTTAATTCCACATGTTTTACCACTAAATAAACCTTCTAACACACCCTAGTTCATTCTTTAATTCTTTACACATCTTTATACTAATTCACACACATAATTTTCCAAGTTTCATTTCAACACTTACACTAGTTCTTCCTAGTTGTGTTTTGCTACAGATTTTAGTTCTAACTCTCCCCATCTATAGCTCCCTCTTCTAATGTCATTTCTAGAGTTTCTAATGTATTACAATACATTAACTATCTCTCCCAACTTACCCTCTAACCATCTTACTCATAATCTGTTACAACCTACATTATTCACCTAGTTTCTAGTTCACTAAGTGTTTCTAATCCTAGGCAAATTTTGCCATAGTCTCCCCTATATTTTATACTCTCACCACATTGTTTATACACACATCTTATTATCCAATCCACCTGTTTCAATAGCATTCATATACAAGGCTCCCATACACAATTACCAATACTAACACACTCTTAAAAATTCCTGCACTTAACATTCCATCCCAATTTAGTTTGTGACAGTTTTTTATTGTTTTCAAAGGGTTTAAAACCTTGTTTTCTTCCTACACATTACACTACTAATGCATTACCATTTTACAATACATATTTTCATTTCTAAAAATCTGTTACATAATGCATTACTAAACTACACAAGAGAGCATTCTTACCTTGTTCTCTTCTAGTTGTTTTTCTCTTCTTGCTTCTTTTTCTCTCTTTCCTTCCTCTTCCTCTTCCCACCGGTTTAGTACCAAGATTCTAACACTACACAGCCCACATATATATACACACTTCAATACTAAAAGCTAACCCTAACCATTATTCAAGTTTTTAATGCAAGTTTTAGGGTTTAGAGATGTATTACCTCCCAAGGGTTTATGTAATGCTTGGAATGGCTCAAGAACAATCTTCCCCACTCTCCAAGGAAGCCAAAATCGGCTAGGGTGCAAGGGAACCAAACAAGAGTTTAGCTTCAAATTCATTTTGCCCACAAGACTAGAAAACGATGGAGTTTCAAGAAGATTTTTACCTTGAAAGAACAAGGAGAAGAGGGTGGTTCTAGTGGTAGTCTTGAAGCTCCAAATGCTCCACACCCATGGAGATGGAAGTTGCCCTTTTCGAATTTGAAAAGATAGGAATGCTCTACTTGGTGAGAGGAACACAATGGTGTAGTTTTTATAATTTTTTGGAAGAGGTTTGGTGGGTTAACAAGGGGAGAGAAGGTGGTATTTTTGTGGGGGTTTACTAATTCTCCATTGATGTCGGTTTGGAGAAGGAAAGAATTCAGAGAGGAGGGAGCTGGGTGTGTACACGTGAGAGAGTTGAATGGGTAGAGGAGAGAGAGTGTGAGGGTGTAAAGTAAGGTGAGTTTGCTTTTTACTTTTTAATTTCTTTGTCTTTTATAAATAAAAAAAGTTAAGAGGGTGTGTGTGTGGGGGATAGAAATCGGCTAGCACCACAGCCCACATGGGTTTTTTAAATCTTATTTACAATATTGGACACACTAGTTTGGTCTATTTATGTTTCTACCCCACAACTTCCCGTTTTTGACAGTTTTTACTAATTTCTCGTTTTATTGATTTTATGGTTCTAATGTTCCACTAATATTTATTAGTGACTATTTAGTTGACCAATATTATTACGAGTCTGTTTGACCCGTTTAAAGTCACGTTTTCCCGGTTACCTCGAAAAACGCGCTTTAAGGTTCGTTAGTGATTTTAATCCGTTTTAAGGATCCGTTTTCTTCGGGGTTTGTTCCCTCATGACTATTTATGCATAATTAAGCCTCTAAATTACTTATTAGCCTAATTAATCACTATTTTTAATTACGGGGTATTTCAATCTACCCCCCTTAAGAAACTTTGCCCTCAAAGTTGCTCAAGGTTAATAGTTTAATACTTCTACTCATTGGGCAACCATTTGCCGTAATGCATCTTACTACCACCTATGAGGTGTTTACTTCCTTTCACCTTGCAAGCATACAGCATTCAAGTACCATACACAATTCACATACACAATCCATCATTTCCCATTCATGCCATCACACAATACACAATACATTACTGCAATTCACAATACACATACATCACACATCGTACATGCACATCCATACACTACACATTACACATACATACATTCACATACCAAATTCACTTGCACTACATGTGCCATACAAAAATCTATTACAATACCTACACACTATGCAATGCTTACCCCGAAGCAATGCAAAAGCAAAAGGGCTCTACCCCCCTTAAAAGGGGTACGACCCGTACCCGTATTACCAAATGCTAGACTCTCTAGTCTATGAACAGCTGTGGGTACTTAGCCTTCATGGCATCTTCCAACTCCCATGTCGCTTCTTTTGACATCATGGTTTGACCATAGGACCTTCACCATTCGTATAGACTTATGGCGAGTGTCTCTGGTCTTTCTATCAAGGATTCTCACTAGGGTTTCAACATATCTCATGGTCGGTTCGATGGATAGTCTCTCGGGCTCTAGCACATGAGAAGGATCGGCAATATACTTCTTGAGTTGTGACACATGAAATACATCATAGACACGTCCCAAGTCCTCAGGTAATGCTAACCTGTAGGCTACGGATCCAACTCTTTCGGTAATAGCGTACGGCCCTACAAACTTTGGGCTCAGCTTGCCCTTCTGGCCAAATCGGAAGACACCCTTCATAGGTGAAACGCGCAAGAACACTTGGTCGCCCACGGCGAACTCAAGGTCGCGTCGTCGCACATCCGCGTAGGATTTCTATCTATCTTGGGCTGCCTTCATATTGGCTCGAATCTGCTGAACTTCAGCTTGCACTTGTTCAAGGTACTCCGGTCCTATGATGACCGCTTTGCTCGACTCATCCCAACACAAGGGTGTACGGCAAGGTCTACCGTATAGAGCTTGGAAAGGCGACATCTTAATCGAAGCATGATAGCTATTATTGTATGAAAATTCGATAAGATGAAGCTTATCTAACCAACTCCCCTGAAAGTCCAAGGCACATGCCCGAAGCATGTCCTCCAGTGTCTGGATGGTCCTTTCTGTCTGACCGTCGGTCTGAGGATGAAAGGCGGTACTCAATTTCAATTCTGTACCCAGCGCTTCCCGTGTAACTCTCCAGTATCTCGAAAGAAATCTGGTGTCGCGGTCAGATACAATAGTTTTTGGGACTCCGTGATGTCTGATACTCTCCTTGTCGAATAGCTCAGCTAGCTTCACTACTTTCCAGGTGTCCTTCATCGGTATGAATCTGGCAACCTTGGTAAGGCAATCGACTACAACCCAGATCATGTTGAGTCCTTCCCTGGCAGGTGGGAGTCCTACAACAAAATCCATGGAGATATCATGAAATTTCCACTCCGGAACTGGCATCGATTGTACCATTCTACCCGGTCTACGATGTTCAAACTTTACTTTCTGGCATGTCAAGCATCTCAATACAAATTCTGCCACGTCCGATTTCATTCCAGACCACCAGAAGTACCTATTCATGTTTTTGTACATCTTGGAGGCTCCCGGATGGACTAACAATGTGGAACTGTGTGACTCTCGCAGGATGCGATCCCTTAGCTCAGCATTGCTTCGGGGGACGCATAGCCTGCCATTCAACCGAATCAAACCATCTTCATGTAGCTTGAAGTCATACTTCTTCTTCTCAAATGTGCCATTCTCAATCTTTTGTCTGATTTCGATCATGTAAGGGTCACTCAACTAAGCGTCTCACACCTCGTCAACCAAGCTAGAAGAAGCGAGTAGCGAATGGAGCGAGTGTGCTCGACGACTCAGGGCGTCGGCTACGATGTTTGCCTTCCCTTCCTTATACTGTAGGTTGATGTCGTAGTCTAAAAGAATTCTAATGAAGAAATCGACTGGAATTGATCGAGATTACAGCGGAAGGCTTGAGGTTATAGTGGAAAGCTTCACTCTCAAACTAAACCTCTCAATTCACAGTAACAATACAGAAACCCTAACCTTCACTCTAATACTACACTCGGAAGAGAAGCCGCACTAAACCCGGTCCACTACCAGCAACAATGAAAAATTACAGCAGGCACCGGTTCAGTAGTAATCTAACACCCCCCCTCAAACCTTAGAAGGAAAACCTTATAAGGTTTGCTCAAGACAGAACTGCTACTGCTACTGAACAAAAGGAAGCTAAGGCACATCCAAGATGAGTCCCATTCTTCTCATCTGCAGCGGGTAGGATTTACCAGGAAGTAACTTGGTCAGTACATCGGCTACTTGTTTTTCAGAAGTGACAAACTCCACTATCATCATCCCTTCTTGTACCTTTTGCCTGACAAAATGCACATCGATCTCGATGTGTTTGGTCCTCTCATGTAGGACGGGATTCCTAGCAATGTAAATCGCCGCCTGACTGTCGGACTTGACTGGCACGGGAAGAATGTCTTCCACTCCTAGCTCGCACAAAACTCTTGTGATCCAACTGAGCTCAGCTGTCACAGCCCTCATGGCTCGGTACTCTGCTTCAGCTGATGACAAAGACACCGTGGTTTGCTTTCTGGATTTCCAGGACAGGGGACAGCCTCCCAATTGGATGAAAAAACCACTTATCGACTTCCTTGTATTAGGACATCCTGCCCAGTCAGAGTCACAGTAAGCTGTTAGTGAAAATCATCTCTGTTATTGAACATTAAACCATAATTAACGGTGCCTCTAATGTAACTTAACACATGAAGGGCAGCATTGTAATGAACATCAGAAGGCGCACTAAGAAATTGACTCAAAACCTGAATTGTAAACCCAAGATCTGGTCTACTGTGTGCAAGGTAACTAATCCTGCCAACTAACATTCTATACAGCAAAGGATCTGCTAGGGTTTTTCCATCATCTCTCCTTAACTTAAGCCCACTATCAAGAGGACTAACAGCATTTTTCCCATTCAAACAATTAAATTCTGCCAATAAATCTTCACAATACTTCCTTTGAGTTAGAATAATCCCCTCTGTGGTATGCAGAAACTGCACACCCAAGAAGTAATTTATCCTTCCCAGGTCTTTAATCCTAAATTCCTTATTCAATTTCTCTTTAACCTTGCTGATCAGGGCCAGATCACTTCCTGTTATTAGAATATCATCTACATACACAACTAAGTAGCAAACTTTGTCATTATCAATTCTAACAAACAGAGAATAATCATTAAGTGACTGTGTAAAACCAAGAGATTTGAGGAAAAGACTCAGCCTATGATGCCACTGCCTAGATGCCTGTTTAAGGCCATAGAGGGACTTATTTAGTTTACACACCTTTCCTGTTTTTTCTTCTTTATGACCTAGAGGAATCTCCATGTATACATTCTCATCTAAATCCCCGTGTAAAAAGCATTGTTGATGTCTAATTGACTCACCAACCAATTCCTTTTAACCGCCACTATAATCAAAGCTTTAATAGTTGTAAACTTTACAACAGGGGAAAAAGTCTCAAGGTAGTCAATACCATATCTCTGTGTGTACCCCTTGGCTACCAGCCTTGCCTTATACCTCTCTATACTCCCATATGCTCTACACTTTATCTTATATACCCATTTGCACCTTATAGGTTTCACTCCCCGAGGAAGATCAGCTAAGGTCCATGTATTATTTCTTTCTAGCGCTTGGAACTCATCATTCATGGCTCTTCTCCATTTGTGGTCTTTAATGGCCTCATTATAATCATTAGGTTCTGTTAACTTACCGAGATTAGCATGGAAACTATAAGATCTATCCTTGTCTGTTAAGACTAAGCCTACTGTTGAGGGAAAATTTCTGGTTCCTATGATGCTGCTGTTCTCATTTAAATCAATATCAGGTTCATGCCCTTCCATATAAGAATTAACAAGGTTAACAGATGCAGCTCTATCCTTTAGAATTTGTGAAAAATAATCAAAAGAAGGTTCAGGTTGACACTTATCTTTTCCAGATGCAATTGTACCAACCACATAGTCCTTCAGGTAGGATGGGGAGTTTCTCTGTCTTCCTGACCTCCTCAGGTTCTGGTTTTCTTCTTCTGTGCATTCAGTATGAATTCCTTCAACAGTCTCCTCACTCGTTTCCCTTTCAGATGTTTGGATGCATTCTGTGGAAGGTGGATCAGAATTGATTTCTCCTTCAGCTTCTGTTGTGCCCTGGGGCCCTTCATTTCTCTTTTCTCCATGCTGAACCTGTTTATTGTTTTGCTTCACACTTGGCAGAATTGCGTCAGTTTCAAAAAGAAAATCATCCTCACACATTGCTATATCATTTCCAGGCACAGCAGGGATAATTTCAACTTCATTGTCTAACTGTTGCCTAAAGGGATATACCCTTTCATGAAAGATGACATCTCTGTTATAGATTATCCTCCCATTATCTAACTCATACAGTCTATACCCCTTTTATCTTGCCCATATCCTAGGAAAACACACTTTGTTGCTCTTGATTGGAACTTATCCTTATGATCTTTATTGATGTGGGCAAAACACAAACTGCCAAAGCTCTTAAGACAGAATAATCTGGTTTTCTGCCATGTATTATCTCAAAAGGGGTTCTGTTGTTGACACTACTAAGAGGCATTCTATTGATGAGGTAGGTGGCGGTTAGAATACTTTCTCCCCAAAATTTCTTGGGAAGAGAGGAATGGAACATGAGGGCTCTAGCAGTTTCTAATATGTGTCGGTGCTTCCTCTCAACAACACCATTCTGTTGAGGCGTGTATGGGCAGCTTGTTTGGTGCCTAATGCCCTTGGCCTTAAAAATTCAGACCCCAACCTACTACTACCTAACTCATGGGCATTATCAGATCTGATGGTTTTAATCTTCTTATCAAATTGGGTTTCTATCATATTGATGAAATTGACTATCAGATTAAAGGCATCAGATTTTAATCTGCACAGTTGAGTCCAGGTAGCACGACTCTTATCCTCTACAATGGTGAGAAAATATGAGAAGTCATCATGTGTTTTCGAATTATAGGGACCCCAAAGATCAACATGTATCATTTCAAAAATGTCTTTTGTCTTTATTGAACTGGAAGGGAAAACAAGTCTGTGACTTTTTGCCCTATTACATGGTTCACAAACAAAAATCTCATACATCATGCCTTCTTTTACTAACCCTAGTTTTGCTATCTTTTCCTTGGGGACATGCCCAAGTCTACAGTGCCACAGACTAATGGTGTTATTGCAATCATGAACAGAATCATACAAGCTATCTTTATCTGTTTCCGAATTAAAGCATTGGTTATTTCTCCTATCACACTGTTTGTCAAGAACATATAATCCCCTATGGACTTGACCAATCTCCACTTGTTCTTTCTGCTCAAAGGCCTGATAAACACAATGATTACGGTCAAAAACAAAACTAGCATTCATCTGGGCAGACAGCTTACTAATAGATATGAGACCAAACTTGAAGCTAGGAACAAATAATACATCCTTCAAAACGATTAAATTATTTAATTTAACACTACCAGTCAATTTAACAGGCTGAGGATGCCCATCAGGCATCCCCACTGTGTGAGTTCCTTTAAGGAAAGTGACATCAGAAAACAGTGCTAAATTCCCACACATATGATCAGATGCTCTGCTATCAATGATCCATTCCATTTTGTCAAAATTATCAACATCAGAGGCATTAAACAGCTTATAAACACTGTAAGTCGAAGATTTATTGTAGGGTGAGAAAGTTTTACCAATGAACCCACAGTTGGATTCAGATTTCTCTGAGTCTTTGCTAACAATCTGCGACTTACTGATGTAGGTTAGAAGCTGGTTAACTTGCTCTGGTGTAAGGGTTCCTCCACAGGGATCTTTGGGTTCCTCCTTTTGTACCTCAGTGTTGTTAACCTGATGCTTTCTTTCCTTGCTGAATCGCCATCCTGGGGGGAAGCCATTCTTCTGATAACAACGTTCCTCCGTATGCCCAGTTTTATTGCAGTAAGTGCATTGTAGGGTTCCACGCCTGCTCCGTTATTTTGACCGCGCCCAAAACCTTTTCTTCCTTGACTAGCCAAGAATGCAACCGAGACTCAGATTCAACAGAAGGGGTGATTGTCATACCCTTTTGCCGTTCTTGTTGAATCAACATCGAAAAAGCTTGCTTGATTGATGGAAGGGGGCTTATCATGAGAATATTCTCCCTCGCTGCGCAATACCGATCGTTGAGGCCCATCAGAAATTTGATTAGCCTCTGCTTCTTGATGTATTCTTGGAAGGCCCCATCAGTTGTACAAGAACAGTTTGGCAGCGTGGTTGTAACATCTATCTCGTCCCAGATCCCAATCAGCTTCGCAAAGTAGTCTCCCACAGTGTCGTTGCCTTGTGAAGTATTTGCGAGTTGTCGCTCCAATTCGAAGATGCGGGTGGCGTCGACTTGATCGTACCAGGCGCAGAGATCTTCCCAAATTTTCGCGGCGGATGATCGGAACAAGACTGTGTCAGAAACCTTCTTCTCTAGACTCATGAGGATCCAGGACCGCACCATATTATCGCAGCGTGTCCAAGCCTGGGATCGCGAGTCGCAGTCGGTGGGTTTCGTCAGCGTTCCTTGGACAAGCCCAAGCTTGTTCTTCGAACCCAAGGCTATTTCCACCTGGTGCTTCCATTTGGCGAAGCCTGGGCCTCCGTCATACTTTGTCGCTAACGAGAGACCTGGATGGTCTGAGCTTGAAAGATAGAGGGTTTCTCCGACCTCAATGGATGATGCGCCGCTGTTCTCCGCTTCGTTTGTCCAAGATCCCCTTTCCATTACCCTTCGAATTAGGGTTTTCTTTCACACCTTCGTCGGCCATCGATTTCGGAGAATCAAGAAGAAATTGAAAGGGGAGCAAGACGAAGGAACGGAGGAGATTTTTCAGACAGAAAAGGAATGAATGAAAGAAGATGCGCACAAGATCACAAGGATCTACCAACGTGGTAGAAAACTGCAGTCAGTCAATCCTATGATCTTCCCGCTCTGATACCATAAAAGAATTCTAATGAAGAAATCGACTGGAATTGATCGAGATTACAGTGGAAGGCTTGAGGTTACAGTGGAAAGCTTCACTCTCAAACTAAACCTCTCAATTCACAGTAACGATACAGAAACCCTAACCTTCACTCTAATACTACACTCGGAAGAGAAGCCGCACTAAACCCGGTCCACTACCAGCAATAATGAAAATTACAGCAGGCACCGGTTCAGTAGTAATCTAACATAGTCAGAGAGAAACTCCGTCCACCTTCTCTGTCTTAGATTCAGTTCTTTCTGTGTGAATACATACTGTAAGCTCTTATGGTCGGAGTAGATGGTGATGCTTACCCCATAGAGATAGTGTCGCCATATCTTCAAGGCGAAGACAATGGCTCCTAACTCTAAGTCATGTGTCGGGTAATTCTCCTCATGCTTTTTCAGCTGGCGGGAGGCATAAGCTACAACCTTGCCATGCTGCATGAGTACGCATCCCATTCCTTTGCCTGATGCATCACAATATACCTCAAATCCCTCTGTGCCCTCTGGAAGAGTAAGGATGGGCGCCGAGGTCAATGAGTCTTTAAGTTTCTGAAATGATAACTCGCACTCGTCTGTCCATACAAATGGTGCATCTTTCTTCATCAATGTAGTCATGGGCTTAGCGACTTTCGAGAAGTCCTTTACAAATCTCCGGTAGTAACCGGCTAGACCAAGAAAGCTCCGAATGTCGGTAACAGTCTTAGGTCTAGGCCATGATCGTACAGCTTCTATCTTAGAAGGGTCAACTAAGATACCTGCGCTCGAGATGACATGACCAAGGAATGATACCTGATCTAGCCAGAACTCGCATTTGGAGAACTTCGCATACAGCTGGTTCTCGCGCAGTGTCTCAAGCACTTTCCTCAAATGGATTTCATGCTCCTCTGCTAATTTTGAGTATACAAGTATGTCGTCGATGAAGACAACAACTGAAGTGTCCAACTGCTCACTGAATAGTCGATTCATGAAGTCCATGAATTTTGCTGGTGCATTTTACAAGCCGAATGGCATCACTGTGAATTCGTAGTGGCCATATCTGGTACGGAATGCCATTTTCTCAATGTCTTGCTCTTTGATAGCAATTTGATGATACCCAGAACGGAGGTCAATCTTGGAGAAGACTGATGCTCCTTTCAGCTGATCAAATAGGTCGTCGATGTGTGGCAATGGGTATTTATTTTTGACCGTGACCGCATTCAGCTCGCGGTAGTCAATGCAAAGTCGGAGGCTACCGTCCTTCTTCTTCACAAAGAGAACCGGTGCTCCCCAGGGTGATACGCTCGGGCGTATAAACCCTTTGTCGAGTAAGTCACGTAACTGCTCTTTTAGTTCGGTCATTTCTGCAGGTGTCATACGGTACGGCGCCCTAGCAATGGGACCGGTACCTGGCAAAAGATCAATTTCAAATTCCACTGTTCTCGGGGGTGGCATGCCGGGTAGCTCCTTAGGGAATACATCAGGAATTCGGATACAATGGGTACATCTTCACTGAACTCTGGATCTCTCTCCAGGTCTTGCACATAACACAGGTATACTTCTTGCCCCTTTCTGATCTCCCAGTACATAGCCATGGCAGATATGAGTGTGGTCGAAGGCTCTCTCGGTCTCTGGCGGTAAGATACGGTAACCCCAGAAGGACTCTTGAGCAGCATCGATGCTCGGCGCAGAGGATTCTACCCTTGTGCCGCTCCAACCAATTCATTCCGATTATCAAGTTGAATCCCAATCCATTAAACTCGATGAAGGAGATGGGGAACACTTCGTTTTTGATTTCTATGGTGGCTGATTGGTAGTATTTGGTGCACTTTACTCGCTCCTTCGATGGGAGAGTAACCATAAAATTCGGTAGCTCATCCGCATCTAGCTTCAACCTCTTCACAAAATGGTGATACGAAGTGTGAGAGGCGCCGGAGTCAAATAACACATTGGCATCAATGCCGTTCACTGGGAAGGTTCCCGTTAGAATGGTGCCGCTCTTGCCGGCTTGTGCTTCCGTGAGGATGCTCAGGTTACCTTTGGTACCGAGCCCATAACCTATTGAAGTCACAATTGGATAAGTATTGATGGTGGACACAAGTGGAATTAAATCAACACTGCTCTTTATTGATAACCAACCATCATACATGCCGTGTCTCTAATACACGTTACTAATAGATTACATGATACTATGAATTTAATACTTCCTAAAGGTAAGGTTCAGGCGTCCTGGTTTCATGTGTGTGGCATTGATTATTGCCGGCGGTGCCGTATTCAACTTGATCTTGTTGATCCCGTGATACAGCATCCTAGAGTTTCCACCCATGATTAGGACATCTCCTGATCTCAATACCAATTTCTCTGCGAGGTCCACACGCTTCTGCTCGCTATACATAAATATGGCGTCATCACCAATGGACCAAGACACTACGGGCACTCCTTTTTCAAGAGATTTCGCTGTCTCGTCCTTGTCTTGGTGTAATCCAAGTCGTCCTTCTTTCTCATAGAAGTTGACGATACAAGGTCCGCTTCAAGTGCGGGGATCGGATCATATTCGCATTGTTGTGCATGTTCTACTGCTTGTGTGACAAGTGTCTGAAACTCTGGAGGTATTGTCGGTGGCGTTGCTCCATCAGGTGTTTGTGTCTCTTGGTATGTCTTGGTATAAGGATTCCAGTCCTTTCCCAAGCGCATCATCTTCAGTTTCATCTTCGCTCCACCGGGGAATTCGGGTGTGTAAAATCCTCCTTGACCCGTTCCTAGCTCATTGCACGTCGAATGATTGAGATTTGGGCTTCGGGTGTCAGGTATTCCCTTAATAAATCATACCTGGTCGGATGACCTGACACTGTTCGTTGGTGTAGTAGTGGTTGGTGATGTCGGTCTCTTCTTGATTCAGGTTTACCGGTATCGGATAACAGATACTAAAGCTTCCTATGGTTATAAATTTCATCTACAGTGAGTACTAGTTTCAACTACTTCATTTCATGCTCAATACACGCTTCAATTCATTTACTCATGCATTCACTCATACAATTACTGCAATACTTAGTCATGCTTCTCAAGGATTAAAGGTTCGGATAATTACCTGGGCCGGACATAGAACCGGACCCATCACGGTCGATGACATGAAGGACAGGCTGCCTCTGGGGTGCGCCCCTCTGAGGTCCCCGGGATCCCTGTCCTTGTGGCCTGCTGGGTCGGTGCATCGCCAGATGCAACCTCCTTGCCTTCCCTCTGCTTGGCTTTGGAAGTTCCCCTTTTGCTTGGCATTCTCTGGGCATCTGTTGGCTATGTGTCCTGGTTTCTGGCAGTTGTAGCACTTGATTTCTCTCCCATAGCAGTCCTTGCCGGATGGTCTTGATTGCACTTCCTGCACACATAGGTGCGGCCGTCTGAGAAGGTTTTGGTGAAACCGGAGCCAGAACCTGAGGTTAGAGGGTTAGCACATGTGTGCGTGGATATACTAGATATGGGGCTTGTAAGAATACGGTTTAGGAATAGAAGTTTACCCTTTGGTGGGTGTGATCTCAGTGGCTTTGCAGCCACCGGTGCAGATGAACCAAGCTGAAGAAGCTCAACTGGTTTGCCCTGCTCAGCATGGGCACTGCTCTCACTTGGGAAGTTCTTTTGAGTTTGATGAAAGAACTTCCCTTTCTTATTTTTCCAGCTTTTACCCTGGTTCTGCTCCTCGGCACTTGTGTTCTTGCTATTAGCCTTGCGCTTCAGCGCGGTGTCTTCATCCCTTAGCTGGCAAGTGATTTCGACGACGAGAAGCCGCGTGATAACACTCCTGAAGTTTCAGGTATTAGCCGGGATTCTCATTTAAGAAAGGATAAGGAAGAGATTCAATGAATTCAAGGAATTTAAGGAATTGATATGGTACTAAGGGTTAACTGATATTTACCTGAAGGGAGGTAAATCGAGTGTAGCCCATACCGTACCGAAGGCGATGGCTCAGACCGCCATAGAAGCGATCGACCAACACCTGGCCGGTGTATCCTAAGTCGGGTAGAAGACGGAGATAGAAGTGAAGGTTCTGTAGTACTCATCCACAGACATCTTGTCTGTCATCTTCAAGGCATCCAGCTCTAGCCTTTTCTTTGTTTTCACGTGCTCTGGGTAGTATTTGGATCGGAGGAGTGATGCAAAAGACTCCCAATCGAAGGTGGGGTCGTTGACGTGCTCGTGCTTGACTAGCTTCTACCAATCCAAGGCTGCATCTTTCAAGTAGTAAGCAGCAACTCTGACTCGAACTCCAGCAAGAGCTTCGAGGGTTTCAAAGGTTGTCTCCATCTCGGAGATGTAGGCCTCTAGCTTAGCCGGATCACTCTCGCCCCTAAAGCAAGGAGGGCGGAGTTCCGCTACAGCTTTTACCCAGTTAGCTTCTCTGG
Organism: Limonium bicolor; assembly: GCA_023374045.1. Lineage (NCBI taxonomy): Eukaryota > Viridiplantae > Streptophyta > Magnoliopsida > Caryophyllales > Plumbaginaceae > Limonium > Limonium bicolor. The sequence continues at coordinate 24,806,848 of CM041783.1, read as the reverse complement.
GTGGGGGGAGGGATTGGTCCCGCTTGAGTTTGCGGGTTTTGTTGGTTCTGTTGCATAGCTTGGATCACTTGTGGTAGCATCTGTGCTACCGTGGCAGCGACGATCTCTGCTATCGTCTGCGTGCCGGGTCCGTCATTGGCCCCTCCTCTAGGGCGACCTGGACCTCTTCCTGACATCTGAACATTTAGCAGTTACGTTAGGCTCCACAAGATATGACTCAAAGGTCTTGGAATTTAAACAAGGTATCGTTCCTAAGAACGTCAAGGTATCCGTTATTAATAACGGTAGTTCCTAGTTAGGTTTCTAAGTATCTGTCTTAAGACGGTTGAAAATCCTAACTCGGTAATCCCCTATGCTCGGTAACCAAGGACATCAGAGCGTAACTACGCTCTGATTCCACTTTTTGTAACACCCCTACCGTTAATCCTATGCTTACCGTCTAATCGTCCTGTTAATCCTATCAGTTCGCAGCGGAAATACTACCATTACTACGGCGGGTGATACAACGCCGCTAACCGCCCATACGGCTAGCTAGGCTTACCCTTCTTACAGTCACAGTCTGATGATCATAGTATACCGAGCTACTATATTACTTACCAAAATACCACATACCGAATACTTACATCAATGGATCACCGAGTATTTAAGTATATTCAATTACATCCCAATTCAAACTTCCCAAAAGAATGAGTTTCTACAAGATACTCATCTATACCCCATTCCAATACTTCCACTATCCAAAAAGGTGTACCCCATGGTACACCGGCTAACAAAAACTTACAACCGTGTACTACTTAGTACACCAATCATAATTCATTGTTTACAACCAAAAAGAAGACAAAAGAATAAGCTTCAACACTTCACAGCCTTCATCCTTCTCTTGTACCTGCATGTAGTAAAAACATCGCCCCAAGGGGCTCAGCAAAAAGTTGCGCATAAACTCCGCATATACCGAGTGCTAGCTAGGGCACGCCGACTATTTGACGTCCACTAAACATGCGATTCATTAATTTCATACATACATGTGTTGCATACAACATACATGCATATACAATACATTACATAGTCCAAGGCATCAATACAATATTGCATACAATACTTACCTTCACGATGTTAGCCAAATTACGCATCCGGGTTAATCGGAATGCTATTTACTCTTTTACTCATTTCACTTTACCTTCTCTTACTTACACTTACTTACTTTCATTTAATTTACTTACTCATTCTTACTTACTTGCTTATACTCAAGTTAAGTCGGTATGACCTCCGGCCCGGGGACTACTCCGTCCCACCTCCGGGATTTACTTGACTCACCAATCCGGGATGCTACCCACTTAAGGGATTTGGGCCGCGGACCAGTTTAAGAGTCAGGAATTGGAGCCAACCTCTCGTGACTCTGCCTCCTCACGCGTGGCTGAAACTATATCGGACTTCTACTCATTCCAATTTAATTACCAATTTAAGTTAGAGTGGTTAGCTTGTTAGGAACAAGTTAGAAGTCCAAAGTCAACACATTCGGTCACCATACAATATATCATACATACACACCTTCATATTCATCCATACATTTCATGAATTATACAAACTAAGATTTAAGAAAAACACTCACAATATACAGCATTACATATCCACAAGTATGCATAGTAACTCCGATTCGTGCATTTATCTTATTTGGTGATCAATTAGCACACAACACACAAATCAAAGTAACCAAGATAGCATACGGGGCATGAGGAATTCATACCGTTCACCGTCGTACTTGTATCCCAACGTTCCTTCGGTGCTCATAAATCAAGTCCTATAACATACATATGTTCGGTGATTAATTTAACTATCATTAGCTTAATTCGATTACTCTTACGTTTCCTAAGTCATACTTACTAAGTCCTTTCCATTCTTACACTTACACATTACTTGCTTACTCTTCATTACTTTAAGTTCCTTTCCTTACTTAACATTGGTAGACTTACATATATGTACATATGTATATGTGGGTATATATATATATATTATCTAATTTAATTAAATTTTTTTTGTAAGACCCGACAGACCTTACAAGTCCGGTCCCAAGGTCGGTCGAAGTCAGTAAGGGATTACGCTGGAAAATTTCAGGGCCGACCGACCTTGCAAGTCCGGTCCCAAGGTCGGTCCATTCCAGTAAGTTTTGTTACAGGCGAATTTTAGCCCGACCGACCTTGCAAGTCCGGACGCAAGGTCGGTCCATTCCAGTAGCTTACAAGACGGAAAAATTTGAGTCGACGACCGTGCAAGTCCGGTCGCAAGGTCGGTCCATTCCAGTAGGTTGCATTACAGGAAATTCTTCTGGCCGACCGACCTTGCATGTCCGGTCCCAAGGTCAGTCCATTCCAGAAGGTTTCCGTCCTTTGTAAATCTGGGCTCGACCGACCTTGCAAGTCCGGTCCCAAGGTCGGTCCGGCCCAGTATTTGCATTTTTATTACTGTTTCAGTTCTATCTTTCACCCATTACTTCCCCATTGTTCCTACACTTAATTCCACATGTTTTACACTAAATAAACCTTCTAATACACCCTAGTTCATTCTTTAATTCTTTACACATCTTTATACTAATTCACACACATAATTTTCCAAGTTTCATTTCAACACTTACACTAGTTCTTCCTAGTTGTGTCTTGCTACAGATTTTTGTTCTAACTCTCCCCATCTATAGCTCCCTCTTATAATGCCATTTCTAGAGTTTCTAATGTATTACAATACATTAACTATCTCTCCCAACTTACCCTCTAACCATCTTACTCATAATCTGTTACAACCAACATTATTCACCTAGTTTCTAGTTCACTAAGTGTTCTAATCCTAGGCAAATTTTGCCATAGTCTCCCCTATATTTTATACTCTCACCCCATTGTTTATACACACATCTTATTACCCAATCCACCTGTTTCAATAGCATTCATATACTAGGCTCCCATACACAATTACCAATACTAACACACTCTTAAAAATTCCTGCACTTAACATTCCAATCCCAATTTAGTTTGTGACAGTTTTTGATTGTTTTCAAAGGGTTTAAAACCTTGTTTCTTCCTACACATTACACTACTAATGCATTACCATTTTACAATACATATTTCATTTCTAAAAATCTGTTACATAATGCATTACTAAACTACACAAGAGAGCATTCTTACCTTGTTCTCTTCTAGTTGTTTTTCTCTTGCTTCTTCTTTCTCTCTTTCCTTCCTCTTCCTCTTCCCACCGGTTTAGCAACCAAGATTCTATCACTACAGCCCACATATATATACACACTTCAATACTAAAAGCTAACCCTAACCATTATTCAAGTTTTTAATGCAAGTTTTAGGGTTTAGAGATATATTACCTCCCAAGGGTTTATGTAATGCTTGGAATGGCTCAAGAACAATCTTCCCCACTCTCCAAGGAATCCAAAATCGGCTAGGGTGCAAGGGAACCAAACAAGAGTTTAGCTTCAAATTCATTTTGCCCACAAGACTAGAAAAACGATGGAGTTTCAAGAAGATTTTTACCTTGAAAGAACAAGGAGAAGAGGGTGGTTCTAGTGGTAGTCTTGAAGCTCCAAATGGTTCACACCCATGGAGATGGAAGTTGCCCTTTTCGAATTTTGAAAAGATAGGAATGCTCTACTTGGTGAGAGGAACACAATGGTGTAGTTTTTATAATTTTTTGGAAGAGGTTTGGTGGGTTAACAAGAGGAGAGAAGGTGGTATTTTGGTGGGGGTTTACTAATTCTCCATTGATGTCGGTTTGGAGAAGGAAAGAATTCAGAGTGGAGGGAGCTGGGTGTGTACACGTGAGAGAGGAGAATGGGTAGAGGAGAGAGAGTGTGAGGGTGTAAAGTAAGGTGAGTTTGCTTTTTACTTTTTAATTTCTTTGTCTTTTATAAATAAAAGAAAGTTAAGAGGGTGTGTGTGTGGGGGATAGAAATTGGCTAGCACCACAGCCCACATGGGTTTTTAAAATCTTATTTACAATATTGGACACACTAGTTTGGTCTATTTAGTTTCTACCCCGCAACTTCCCGTTTTGACAGTTTTTACTAATTTCTCGTTTTATTGATTTTATTGGTTCTAATGTTCCACTAATATTTATTAGTGACTATTTAGTTGACCAATATTATTACGAGTCTATTTGACCCGTTTAAAGTCACGCTTCCCGGTTACCTCGAAAAACGCGCTTTAAGGTTCGTTAGTGATTTTATTCCGTTTTAAGGATCCGTTTTCTTCGGGGTTTGTTCCCTCATGACTATTTATGCATAATTAAGCCTCTAAATTACTTATTAGCCTAATTAATAACTGTTTAATTACAGGGGTATTTCACCAAATTTCCAGAATTTACAAAATAACACAAAACTTTATAAATTGTTATGTTAATTCTAAACAAGTTTTAATTCACCCAAAATTCATAATATCAAGTCCTACCTTAGATTATGTCATTATTATGCCATGACAACATATTATTCTCGGCTATCACCATAAATTCCCATAACTTTCCATAAATTACATTTTTACCCCATAACTTATTAAACTAGTCATTTAAACGCTAGTAATTATTTTTAACTTACCCAAAATTCCTAATATAAGTTCATATAATATAGCTCATTAAAACCCATATTACTCCATAAGTGTTCGGCAATAATAATATTTACCATATAGTTTCTAAAACTTGATTTATAGCTTATAATAATTATACATAAATACATATGTGTTGTATAACTCATCCAAAAATTATTGTAAGGTCTTAAACATATTTTTAGCTCAAATTAAGACAATTTCCTCCTAGAACTTTCGGCCTATAATGCACTTATCATATATAGTTTTTGTGACATAAAAACATACCTTAAGGTAACTTTAGTTTATAAATTATAATTGTTATTATTGGGAGTTACCCTCAATATTCTCAGCCTCAATAATTTAGGGGTGTTACAAAATTTTTCATAATTTTTAAGAGCTTAAAACATCAAGGATTAGCATAATAAACCTGCTCTTAATAAGGTAGATTCTCCCACTTGATTTCTTCACAAGTCCAAGGGCTTTCAAGGAGCTAGAAAACTCATCATATTTTTGGTCATGTTCCAAGAAAAAAAAGAGTTGGGAGTTAGATCTTAGCAAGGATCTTAAGTAGATTTATAAGTAGTTTTTCAAGGATTTACCTTAGGTATTTTACCTTAGATTTCGGCACTTCTTGGAGGGATGAAGAACCAACTTTCCTTCATGAAATTGATGAAGAAAAATATGTTTAGAGAGGTTGGTATTTTCGGACACCATTATAGAGTGTCTTAGGAGTTTTCAAGCATGAACATTACCTTAACTTGTTCTTGGTAGCTCTTTGGATTAATGTTGATTCAAGCTACCTTCCTTGGAGATTAATTGGTGGCGCACACTTGTAGTAGTATTAGGTTGATGTTGCTTCAGAGTTGATGAATAAAGCTAGGAATTTAACACAAAAATGGAGATATAAGTTAAAACTCCATTAATGACTTAGGAAGTTCAAAGGAAGAAGATGAGAGGATGTAGAAGAAAGCTTACCAACCGCCAAGTGAGGCATGGAATGAACCCCAAGCTTGCCATATTGATATGTAGGAATGAAGAGGATTAATTTATTAATTTTCTTAATGATTTGCTTTAGTTTATTAATTTACTAATGATAGCACTAACCCCCCTCCTTGACTTAATGAAATCGGCACTAATTGTGCTAAGTGGAGCTCAATTCCACCAAAATGCTAAACTAAGATTAGGAAGGAATTATTGTTATGTCCCATGGGAATTGTTTAGGTCTTTTCTTTAGACTTTGACTAATTATTCACCCCACATATGTCTCCCATTAGCTCTTGTTTTCAGTAATCATGGGTAAGAATTAGCTAATTAATTCTCCTTGTAGTAGACATAAGATCATGGGATAATTAGGTATGTATTATTCTTTGAATTTGCTCCAAAAAAGTCTCCCATCTAGCTTATAGTTTTCGGCAATCATTGCTGATAAAGGAGGCATATTCTCTTGCCTTTTCTTTGTGTTAATTGCAACATGTATTCTCTTAAGGTATAGATCTACTTTTATTAGTTAATTCCTACTTTAACTAAAGATAATCTAACCTTATTTTCTTGCAGGAATTTTCGGTAATGGTAGGCATATACTATGGGTTTTAATCTTGTATTATTGTTGTATAATGGTGGAAGGGTGACTCATAAAGTTTACATGTTAAATAAGGAATTTAAATCATGCCACAAGTGTATGTAGGTAACCGATTTTAGTATCATTAAGCTACAGATTTTTTTGTTAATTATGTGTATATGAACTACCGTTAATGATATAGTAATTTGCTACAGATTTTTGTCAATTATAAACACATGTACACTACGTTAATTACATGTGATGGCTACAGATTTTTGTTGCTAATTATGAGTACTAGTATACTACCGTTAATGATATGGTGTTAGTACAAGTTTTATTTGATTGATTATAGGCTATATTATTGTTAATTACATGTGGTAATTGTTACAGATTTTTTTTGTCAATTTGAGCACATGTACACCACGATAATAAGGGGTGATTACCACAGATTTTGTTTGGTATAAATACTAGAGTATTACCGGTAATACTAGGTATATACTAGTAGATTTAATTTGTCTTAATAATATATACTCTCATATAAAGTAGGTACATTAGGTAGTTAATTGTTTTACTAAGTAAAAGTGTGTAAAATAAGTCATAAAATTTATATATAAAACCGGCAATTTATGATAGATTTTATAACTTGTAATGTCTTGTATTATTTGTAATGTTATAACATTCTTTATGTATTATGATTTATATGTTGTGTTATGATTATGTGATATAAATTGTTACCTTGTTTAAAGATGTGTTTATATTTATTTTAGTATTTATAAATGCCTAAGTGTGCGTAAAATATTTTACGTTGTCCGTTAGTATTTTTAACGTTCACGAATCGAACGTTGTTATGTTACGAGTTGTACAAACGTTCGTGTTGATCTATCCCTGTTGTCGCTCGCTGTATCGAGCTTGTTATGCATGGAGTTTAATCTTCATTGTTAATCGTACATAAAAGTTTTGCGTGAATATGCTAAGGCGTTAATAAAATTACGTGTAACACCCCAACCGTTAATCTCGTCGTTACCTCTTAACTGTTACTAATTACTCCTACTCACGCAGCGGAACTCTAATTACAACGAGGGGTGAAACAACGCCGTTAGCCACCCATGTGGCTAACCAGGCCATTCTTACATACCGTAACGGTCTGATGAACTGGAACAACCGAGTACTTCATACAACACAATACTCAATTCCTTACTTTACTATACCGAGTCTACAATATACGGATGCCGATAACATACTCGGACTTACACCTCATTCAAACGCATAAGTAATTACAATCTAACTACCCATGCTCACAGCAGTCCCCGTCCTACTCTCTCGAACGGTGGTCAGCTTCAAGTACCTGCACACTAAAAACGTTCCCCCTAGGGGGTCAGCTTACGCTGCGCATGAAATTCGCATATACCGCGTGCTAACCGCGGTACGCCAACTACTTTGGGTCGGATATACATGGAGTTCATTTTAATCAAACAACATGCATCATGGCAATACAATATATATGTATATCACACAAGGAATCTACATCCAATCACGGAACACGATTCCTAACTAACATAACAATGTTGTTAGTGGTAACTGGTTACTCTTAGGCATTGAGGGTTATTCCTCACTATGCTTTGTTTACTTATTCAATACCTCACCCTCTCTCTCGGGTTACTTATTCGTATACACACCCATTCTCTTGGGCTACTCATTCTTACTTACATTCTCTCGGGTTACTCATACACATACTCACCCCTTTCTCTCGGGTTATCTATACTCATTATCTCACCCACACTCTTGGGTTATTCATACTCAAGCTCGTGTAGATTCTCGAGACACTACAGGTCTCCTACGTCACGCTTGTTACTCTCTTTACATACTTAAGCCAAAACTCATGGCTCTCTAGCATAGTCTTACTTCCCCGGTTTCGACCCTACTCTGGGTCTAGCATGGTGGGAAGGTTCAACTAGCTCACGGAACTCTCTCTTAGTTCCTATCTCTTTTACTTAGGTCCGACTACTCTCGGACTACTCTCGTTCCCATACTCTCCTCTCTCGGAGTTATAATAATATCATGTATATTAGTCTAGAAGCATCATTCTCGATGTTTCTAATGACTTTGGGAGCTTTACTTAAATTCGGGTAATCTTAGGTTTTAATAAGGGTTACCTTTACAATACATATACTCATACTTTCGGTTATATTCTTATACCGGGTAACCCTCTTATAGGAGGTCGACCATGTCTCAAGGGAGTTACTAATCCCCTAGGTCTCTTTTACCTTCCTTATAAAGTACACATTATTGGATTAACTTCAATCCCCTCGATGGAGGTTCATTTATCTCTCCACTCATATTTATTTCGTGGATTGTTTCAGTAAGGTTTTCTAACCGTTATCGGGTATTTACTCAACCCGTACATCTCCTCACGTTCTAGGGAGTTCTTATGTTCGCGTTATCGTTATACTTTAATCGATAGCTTATGTGTGTTTGCATATTACCTTTGGTTATGTGACTACCCGTTCAACGGGTTTCTAGTCAATCAGTACTCGCTAAGAGTCGGTCTATGCACTACGTTAGACCACACCGGCATACAAGTATGTTAGCTCATACAACATACAACAATGCATGCATAATCAAACAAGGGATTATTTTCATGCTTTAATCTTGATTAAACCGGCACACAAACACACAAATCAGAGTAACTCGGTTAGCATACGGGGCATGAGAAAATCATACCTTTCACCGGGGTTTTTAATTTACCGTGGCATCTCACCATGCTCGGGTCACGCACGACTCTCTGATAATGTTTCAAACATTATTGTTAACACTAAACTTATACGGTACATAATAAAATGCTATTCCCGTATTTACCCCGTTATCCCATTAACTCGGTTTTACTCTTGTCAATTTGAGTTCTCACTTCTCAATCACTTATAACACTTTCTTACACTTCCTAGGGCCTTTACATGTCACCGAAAAAAAAGAAACCTTAACACCTTATAACATCATTGGCATTCAAACCCCCATCATTTACAACCTTTATAACACACCTAACTGGTCTTAAACAACCTCACACCATCTTTACTAGGTAATTACCATTTTTAGGCATCATTTCCCAACTTAAAACAATATTTTTGGTCCGTATAGTGGCCTGTCCGAACTTGTGTCCGAACTTCCAAGTTCGGACGCAAGCCGTGACTTTAGACAGAAAACAGACACACGTCCGAACTTGTGTCCGGACTTCGGAAGTTCGGACGTGAGTCGAGAGAAATTCATTACAGAAGTCCATGCGTCCGAACATGTGTCCGGACTTCCCATGTTCGGACACAGTTCGAGGATAATTTCTACGGAAGAAATAGGTACGTCCGAACTTGTGTCCGGACTTCCCAAGTTCGGACACAGTTCGAGAATGAAAGTTTTCCTAACCAACAGAGCCTGTCCGAACTTCCATGTCCGGACGGAAGTGGACAAGGCAAAAAATCCTCACTTTCCAAGCCTTTAAACACTTAGCCAAATTTCTCCAAAACTTCCAACATAATGCACACCTCTTACCAAGTTCCATGACTCACTCTCAAGGCCTTAAATCTACTTTATTTTCTACAACTCTTCAAGCATTTAAACCTCCTCTTTTGCTACAGATTTGGGTTGCATCATTATACCATTCAAACTTCCCTCACCAATGTCATTCTTGGCACTCAAATGACATTACTTTTACTCCTAATACACCTTTCTCCTTAGCTTGATTTTGCAAACCATTTCTACTCGCTTAAACCTCTTATGCACACCTAATCTCTTCCTCATCATAAAACACTCAAGACTTCCCATTCCTAGGTAAATTTGACAGCACTTACTTGCTTTCCCTAGCATTTTCACCACACTAAACATGCTCACAAACACTTCTTCTCCTCTGTTTGGTTTACACATCAAAACCACCTCAAATTCCCCTTGTTCACACATATAAACTAGCTTAGTTCACAAACTTATTTCTCACACTTAAACAACATTAAACATTCTCATTTAACTACCATCATTGTAGTATCACAACTACACCCATTCAAGCTCAAGGTTGTTTATACAACACCAACATAAGTTTTCCCCAAGCAAATAAAACCAACGCAAGGTAAGCCCATTACCTTGTTTATTCTCGGTTTTTACTCCTCTTCCTCTTCTTTCTCTTGTTCCCTCTTTCTCTTCTTGTTTTCACAACGTACCAAGGAGCATAGATTGCCAACTACAATCATATCCCCACACACACATCAACAAGTAAGTTTCAATATTTTCCACATAACCTAATATATTCCAAGGAGCTAGTTTTCAAGTTTAGCTTAGGTTTTACCTTAGAATAACCAAATGGACAGCTTGGCAATCCATTGGAAGAGTTTCCATCCCTCCACAAGAGCAAGATGCTCACGGCTAACATGGGGAAAAATTCAACGTGAGGGAATTTTTCCCAAATTACAAGAACAAGCTTGAAATGGCCAAAACTCTTACTTATTATTACCTTAAGACATTAAGGAGGTGGAGGAGAGTTAAAATCAGCTCTTAAAGCTTCAAAAGCTCCAACATCCATGGAAGTGAAGGTGGGGGAATCAAGATTTTGAGGGGTACAAAACGTAGCCCTCGCCGATACGAGTCTAACGGTGGCAATTTTGTGCGATTCGGTGAAGGAATGAGCAAGTTAGAGGAGATTGAAGATGGAGGTGGTGTGCTGTGTGGAGTCGCCCAGCGTACAGAGGTAAAGGAAGAAGAAGCTCTGGTGGGGGGAAAGGAATCGTGAATGAAAGAAAAAGAGGGGGAGAGAGAGTTCTAATATTACATTAACTATTTCCTTTTACTTTTTCTTTTCTTTCCTTTCTTATTTATTTACTAGCTTAGAGTGTGTGTGAGTGGGTGACTCACTAAATAAAACCGGCCCCACTAAATTAGTAAGCTGGAGCGTTTTTCATTTTCTTACAGAAAACGCTCGTTATTTTACCCGGTTTGGCACTATTCACTAACCGGGCCCGTTTTTCGGATTTTCTCGTTTCTTTATTTTTAATGGCTATTAAGCTTCCATTAATACTTAATTGTAGTTATATAATCAACTATAATTTTTACGGGTCCCTTTGACCACTTAAAGTCACGTTTTCGGGTTTTCTCGAAAAACGTGCTTTAAAACTCCGTTATCGTTTTAATCCATTATTTGGATTCGTTTTCTTCGGGAATCATTCCCGTACTATTAGGCCTAACTAAGCCTTAGGAATCCATCTCGGACCCTCTCGAGATCATATATCTCTTACACTCATTTAACGCGCATTTTAGCGTTTTTCGCTTTTCAAGCGTTTTCTCTTTTCTTTTGGTTTTATTCTTTACCAATACTCTTTAGGCACCATTAGGCCCTTAATAATTATTAGAGTAATTTAATCACCATTTTTAGATCCGGGGTATTAAAATCTACCCCCCTTAGGAACTTTGTCCTCAAAGTTGGTGAATCTAGATGGTTACTCTCATGGCGTACTATGCCAAGGCTATAATACATGTATAACCTTACAGACTCCACAAGTCTGTCTCATTTCATACTACACATACCACACACATATCACAGCATGTATAGCAATCAAAAATACTCTTTTTACTCTCTCCATGGAATCGGTCCGAAGACAAGAAGGCACTACAGTCCTCGAATCCATATTGAGTAATATACTACTGATCCCTCAGGTACCGGTCACGTTGAACACTTACTCTTTCTGGTTCACGGCCGTTTCATGACAAATGGGCACTTACTCTCTCTGGCCCACGGTCCCTTCGGTTCTGATCAAAACATTACACATATACATATCCTCAGGCACTCTGGTTGACTCACTCAACACAGGAACATCTCAGGGTATTCTCCCCGTCCCGCTGCCTTTGGAAAAATCACACACTGTCACCGCCCCAACCGGTCACTTAGGACCGCCGCACGTACGGTGAAATGGTTTCAAAACTAATACACGCCCACCGTTCTACCGGTCATCAAGACTTAAGGCCACAGCCATCGGCGGGTGATAGCGGTTTCAAAACCAACTTTCATTTCCATCTTCATACTTGAAGAAAATTCTTTTTCCAAAATCTGTTTGAAAATTCTTTTTAAAACATCACACAACTCCAAATCCGGTTCATGGTAGTTGTATCTTTTCTTAGCGTGATTACTTGTGACCACTATAGGGAGCTTCAGGAATCATCTAACCCTGATGTGATCAGCATCAGTGTTGAACTATCCTTCCACCCCAATTTGTGTTCGGTTTCCCTTGATCGCTAGCAGATCAAGTTCCACCTCCCACGTCAGTTTCAAACAATCAGATAGTCAAACATTTTCGTTTTCTATCTTTTACTCTTTCTAGTCGTATTCACGAAACAATTCGTTTCAATTAATCTCTAGTTCCTAGTACTTAGGTCATTTGTGATTCTCATTGCTTCACTACTTTACCTAGGTATTCCATACTTATGGCTTCTTTTACCAAATTGTTGCTCAATTTAAAACACATAACATACAACTCCAAAGGATGGAACTCACTCCATCTATCATTCTCAAATAAAATCACCTAGGGAACTCACTCCCTCTTAGGTTACACATCGGTTTCATGCCGATTCATACTCATATTAACTCATGTCTAATCTCACTAGACATATACTATAGGGATTCTCATTCCCCAGGAGTTTCTCTACTCCTCTTTTCATATATTACATACACATTACTCGCATCTCTCATGCACAATACTCATACTTACACAATGAATGGGTACACATGTTTATGTAACATGAGTTCCAATCATCAAAACAATTTCTTTTTGTGCTATGCACATAGTAGTTTACGCACCAATACGTAAAACATACTCTAAGCGGTTTCTCGCCCTACCCCCCTTAAAAGGGGTTACGCCCGCGTAACCAACCATATGTTATCACTGAACATTGGTTCATTAATTCGAGTATTATGAAGTGTTTTAACTTCAGTACGGTTAATTAACTCATAACCGGGTTAGGTTCTAGCCTCTAAGGTTTCAAGGGGTTTATGACATAGGTATACTTAACCCTGAATCACGGTCCACAAGCTTCTGCTGCGTGACCTGATAACTAGAGCTTAATTCGCTCCTTGGTATTCTCAATGTATTTCAATCGTCGCTTGGTATCTCTTACCGTATGCGAATTCGATGAATTTTAGATTGTCTCAACACTGGGAATCTACTTCGTATAACACTGTATACCTTTGTGATTATTCACTTATTTTTCCCGACTTATTGTCGGTTGAGGTCAAGCTACTACTTAGCATGTAGTGCTTCCTCGTTTAATAGTGGCTCTTGGATTACGTTTGTTTCTTGGTTTTGTACCAGAGTTCTTCATTCATACTACTCTGCATTTTTCCACATATCGATCCTGGGCCCTGTGGGTACTGCCCACGTTCTTTGTGCATCTTTGGCCAATGGCCGCACGGTTATCTCTCTAGATTCTTACTCAACAGGCTTCGTTGACATTTCTCAATTCCTGGCTCTCCCACTCGATCATTACCGCACAAGTGCAATACCAAAACACTCAGTCATACAGAGTGCAGAAGCGTAAACCCTTGACAGTAAATCTCTCAGGGATAGGAATGATTAGTCTCCTTACCACATTTTCTCATCAACTTCATATCATGAATTGGCTATACTCTTACAATGGTTGCTTGCTGCGTACCATGTTCTTTCTCATTTCTATGGCATCCGCTACTACTTTAGCTTCCGCTCATGTTCTCGCCATTTACTATGGCTTGCCATTCACTTGGCTCAAAAATACGTATTCTTTAAATCTCTCTGCGCACTTGCGCACTGCTTACTCTAGTTCATACTGTACACATACAGTGTTCACTACTCATCCGATTACTCTTCGGTTCCTTTTACTTATCGAGGTTCCTCTTTACAACAAGCCTATATCGTTCATATACTCATTGGCAATATCACATGCTCACGTTTACTACACCCTCTAGCGGTTTCACATTACATACTTAGGTGGTAGCCTTCTCTGGAGGATTCACGCAAATGCCGCTCCATAGGCCCCATATACAAGTGGTATCCCCACTCTAAGGTAGTGGTTCATTCTCCACTGTTCCTCTTATGCCTCTATGCATAGGTTTACAACGTTTAGATCTACAAGTTGCCGTTAGTTTACCGGCTTATAAGCCACATTGTCTCCCATGCTCTATGCGGGCTGTTTATACAGGTTCCGCTCCTCCGTATACCATTAATGGTTTGGAGGTATTACTGGGTTTTGATATGGTAGTTTCATCACGCTTCCAAACATGGAAGACCCTTAAAGTATTTTGATACTAATTCATGCCCTCTAGCATTTTAGGGTATCCCGTGTTACGAGGGATCCCTTCGGGTTCTACCCGAGTGTTTGCTTAAACACTTGTGTTCTCAACACAATGTTTCGTTCAACTAATGTTGACTCCGGCACCCTTCTCGGATTGCTCCTGGGTGTTACTGAGTAACGCCATTACATCTGGCTTGTACTCATGGTTATGTTCAGTTGTGACTTCGCCTTGCGGCTATGTCCTTGACTATCCCGTTTAGGGTTGTAATGTCTCCCATTATTGGGTAGATCATTGGTTCTTTCTCTTAGTGAAGTATACTATGGGAATTCTATCCCGTTTATCGTACATTAATAAGTTCATTTAGGCATTCGCCGTATTATTTACACTGGTATTCCCCCAGTTATTAGGTATTTCCTGAGGCATATCCAATGTCTGTGCTCAATACTCCGTGCTTCTCGCGCTTATTAACGCTATATCCTTAGGTCCGTCATCTTACTGGATTCTAGACTCCTTAATCTTGGTAAGCTTTCTTACGTTCTTCGATCATTCGAGGTGTCCAACTGTCTTGGTTTGGATTGGCTCTTTCGTCCGTAGTATGGAGTGGGCTACTTCCCGTGTACCGTATTCTACTAGTGTACATACATGGAGTATCTTATTGATACGTTACCACTTACCCAACTAACTCATAATTGGTCTGTCAGGCCCGCAAGCTCCTTTGGAGTGCGGTTGTTCCATGTCTCGTTTGTGTACACTTGTAGTGTCAGTCACGCCTAAGTGAAGTATTCTGTTGCCAACTCCTCTTATATGGTCCTATAATAACTTATCGTGGTTCACTGATTTGGTTTCAAAACTTTGGGGGTTTTGGAAAATTTCATGTTTTGAAGAAAAGTTTGAGTCTTGAAAGTAAACTTTTTACGACATTTCAATGCCGGTTGCTTCTTACCAGGTCTAGCCTCTTGCTGACCGGTATATTCTTTATACAGTGGTCAGGCCTTTAGGCCTTTTCAAGGTTCCGTTTCAGAATTCATTAGGGTTTGTAGTGCTATATTGGCTTCTCTTGCCGTCTTGGTACTTACCAAGTACTGGTCGCTTGTCAAAGCTCTTCTTATTGGTCCCGCTATTACTGCACTTGCCGTGGCAAGTGCGCGGTACTGGCGGTTTTTTTTTTAGGTTAACTCATACCGGTCACGGTATTGTTCACATTGTATTTGGTAGCCTAGTCGGCTCTTCCTTGATCCCGTAGTTGGATAACTGCTCCTTGGAGCTGATTCTCATTCCTCTTGACATGATTGTCATTCAATTTAGGTGCTTCTCCACTCTCGGAGTTCCTTAATTACTTAGTGCTTTGTTCTACCTCGTTACTCGTTCCCATGTCTTTACTGTGGTTACCGAGGTTAAAGTCATTTAGGCACTACTTCTGTAGTCCTATTCGGGTATATCCCGTAGTTATGCTCGTAGTTGTCTAAGCTGCATCCGTTAAGTATTGCAATCTCTTTGGGTGTGGCAGGGTGGGAGCATCTACTCTTGACTAGATTCTTAGTCGGTTAGTGTACCGTTGATGGTATTATTTAGTTATGGCGGTCCGTAGACATGTGTCTCGTTTTTGTTATTATCATTACTTCTCATTAATCCGCCTTCTTGCACGGTTGGTGCTTTCTTCTTGCTGCTGCTCGGCCAGCTAGGTTCTCGCGACTGCTAAGCATGTCGCCTCAAGCTGCCACAAATTCTGGTCTCCTTGGATTAGGATGTCTCGATCTCTCGCCATTATGTGCGGTTATTGTCATTCCAGCGGGATCCGTCTCCGGGCTTTCCGGTTCTCGGGACTTACCGCATGACAGGTTCTGGTTCATATTGAGATAATTAGTAACTGCTAGATTGGGCTTCCCCGTCTCTCTGGCGTTCTTTCCCAGGCTTTTAATGCGGGGGTTGTGGAGGGCGGGTCTGGTATTGTAGGTATCCTGATCATACTGGAAGTTCCTAACTAGCGCATCTTCACGCTACCACTCAACCCTTAGCCCTTAGTCTCTAATTCCTAACTCGGTATTACCTAAGCTCGGTATTTCCAGTCATCAGAGCGATACTTCGCTCTGATACCATTTTTGTAACACCCCAACCGTTAATCTCGTCGTTACCTCTTAACTGTTACTAATTACTCCTACTCACGCAGCGGAACTCTAATTACAACGAGGGGTGAAACAACGCCGTTAGCCACCCATGTGCTAACCAGGCCATTCTTACATACCGTAACGGTCTGATGAACTGGAACAACCGAGTACTTCATACAACACAATACTCAATTCCTTACTTTACTTTACCGAGTCTACAATATACGGATGCCGATAACATACTCGGACTTACACCTCATTCAAACGCATAAGTAATTACAATCTAACTACCCATGCTCACAGCAGTCCCCGTCCTACTCTCGAACGGTGGTCAGCTTCAAGTACCTGCACACTAAAAACGTTCCCCCTAGGGGGTCAGCTTACGCTGCGCATGAAATTCGCATATACCGCGTGCTAACCGCGGTACGCCAACTACTTTGGGTCGGATATACATGGAGTTCATTTTAATCAAACAACATGCATCATGGCAATACAATATATATGTATATCACACAAGGAATCTACATCCAATCACGGAACACGATTCCTAACTAACATAACAATGTTGTTAGTGGTAACTGGTTACTCTTAGGCATTGAGGGTTATTCCTCACTATGCTTTGTTTACTTATTCAATACCTCACCCTCTCTCTCGGGTTACTTATTCGTATACACACCCATTCTCTTGGGCTACTCATTCTTATACTTACCCATTCTCTCGGGTTACTCATACACATACTCACCCCTTTCTCTCGGGTTATCTATACTCATTATCTCACCCACACTCTTGGGTTATTCATACTCAAGCTCGTGTAGATTCTCGAGACACTACAGGTCTCCTACGTCACGCTTGTTACTCTCTTTACATACTTAAGCCAAAACTCATGGCTCTCTAGCATAGTCTTACTTCCCCGGTTTCGACCCTACTCTGGGTCTAGCATGGTGGGAAGGTTCAACTAGCTCACGGAACTCTCTCTTAGTTCCTATCTCTTTTACTTAGGTCCGACTACTCTCGGACTACTCTCGTTCCCATACTCTCCTCTCTCGGAGTTATAATAATATCATGTATATTAGTCTAGAAGCATCATTCTCGATGTTTCTAATGACTTTGGGAGCTTTACTTAAATTCGGGTAATCTTAGGTTTTAATAAGGGTTACCTTTACAATACATATACTCATACTTTCGGTTTATTCTTATACCGGGTAACCCTCTTATAGGAGGTCGACCATGTCTCAAGGGAGTTACTAATCCCCTAGGTCTCTTTTACCTTCCTTATAAAGTACACATTTTGGATTAACTTCAATCCCCTCGATGGAGGTTCATTTATCTCTCCACTCATATTTATTTCGTGGATTGTTTCAGTAAGGTTTTCTAACCGTTATCGGGTATTTACTCAACCCGTACATCTCCTCACGTTCTAGGGAGTTCTTATGTTCGCGTTATCGTTATACTTTAATCGATAGCTTATGTGTGTTTGCATATTACCTTTGGTTATGTGACTACCCGTTCAACGGGTTTCTAGTCAATCAGTACTCGCTAGGAGTCGGTCTATGCACTACGTTAGACCACACCGGCATACAAGTATGTTAGCTCATACAACATACAACAATGCATGCATAATCAAACAAGGGATTATTTTCATGCTTTAATCTTGATTAAACCGGCACACAAACACACAAATCAGAGTAACTCGGTTAGCATACGGGGCATGAGAAAATCATACCTTTCACCGGGGTTTTTACTTTACCGTGGCATCTCACCATGCTCGGGTCACGCACGACTCTCTGATAATGTTTCAAACATTATTGTTAACACTAAACTCATACGGTACATAATAAAATGCTATTCCCGTATTTACCCCGTTATCCCATTAACTCGGTTTTACTCTTGTCAATTTGAGTTCTCACTTCTCAATCACTTATAACACTTTCTTACACTTCCTAGGGCCTTTACATGTCACCGAAAAAAAAGAAACCTTAACACCTTATAACATCATTGGCATTCAAACCCCCATCATTTACAACCTTTATAACACACCTAACTGGTCTTAAACAACCTCACACCATCTTTACTAGGTAATTACCATTTTTAGGCATCATTTCCCAACTTAAAACAAATTTTTGGTCCGTATAGTGGCCTGTCCGAACTTGTGTCCGAACTTCCAAGTTCGGACGCAAGCCGTGACTTTAGACAGAAAATAGACACACGTCCGAACTTGTGTCCGGACTTCGGAAGTTCGGACGTGAGTCGAGAGAAATTCATTACAGAAGTCCATGCGTCCGAACATGTGTCCGGACTTCCCAAGTTCGGACACAGTTCGAGGATAATTTCTACGGAAGAAATAGGTACGTCCGAACTTGTGTCCGGACTTCCCAAGTTCGGACACAGTTCGAGAATGAAAGTTTTCCTAACCAACAGAGCCTGTCCGAACTTCCATGTCCGGACGGAAGTTCGGACAAGGTAAAATCCTCACTTTCCAAGCCTTTAAACACTTAGCCAAATTTCTCCAAAACTTCCAACATAATGCACACCTCTTACCAAGTTCCATGACTCACTCTCAAGGCCTTAAATCTACTTTATTTTCTACAACTCTTCAAGCATTTAAACCCTCTTTTGCTACAGATTTGGGTTGCATCATTATACCATTCAAACTTCCCTCACCAATGTCATTCTTGGCACTCAAATGACATTACTTTTACTCCTAATACACCTTTCTCCTTAGCTTGATTTTGCAAACCATTTCTACTCGCTTAAACCTCTTATGCACACCTAATCTCTTCCTCATCATAAAACACTCAAGACTTCCCATTCCTAGGTAAATTTGACAGCACTTACTTGCTTTCCCTAGCATTTTCACCACACTAAACATGCTCACAAACACTTCTTCTCCTCTGTTTGGTTTACACATCAAAACCACCTCAAATTCCCCTTGTTCACACATATAAACTAGCTTAGTTCACAAACTTATTTCTCACACTTAAACAACATTAAACATCATTTAACTACCATCATTGTAGTATCACAACTACACCCATTCAAGCTCAAGGTTTTATACAACACAACAAGTTTTCCCCAAGCAAATAAAACCAACGCAAGGTAAGCCCATTACCTTGTTTATTATCGGTTTTTACTCCTCTTCCTCTTCTTTCTCTTGTTCCCTCTTTCTCTTCTTGTTTTCACAACGTACCAAGGAGCATAGATTGCCAACTACAATCATATCCCCACACACACATCAACAAGTAAGTTTCAATATTTTCCCATAACCTAATATATTCCAAGGAGCTAGTTTTCAAAGTTTAGCTTAGGTTTTACCTTAGAATAACCAAATGGACAGCTTGGCAATCCATTGGAAGAGTTTCCATCCCTCCACAAGAGCAAGATGCTCACGGCTAACATGGGGAAAAATTCAACGTGAGGGAATTTTTCCCAAATTACAAGAACAAGCTTGAAATGGCCAAAACTCTTACTTATTATTACCTTAAGACATTAAGGAGGTGGAGGAGAGTTAAAATCAACTCTTAAAGCTTCAAAAGCTCCAACATCCATGGAAGTGAAGGTGGGGGAATCAAGATTTTGAGGGGTACAAAACGTAGCCCTCGCCGATACGAGTCTAACGGTGGCAATTTTGTGCGATTCGGTGAAGGAATGAGCAAGTTAGAGGAGATTGAAGATGGAGGTGGTGTGCTGTGTGGAGTCGCCCAGCGTACAGAGGTAAAGGAAGAAGAAGCTCTGGTGGGGGGAAAGGAATCGTGAATGAAAGAAAAAGAGGGGGAGAGAGAGTTCTAATATTACATTAACTATTCACCCTTTTACTTTTTCTTTTCTTTCCTTTCTTATTTATTTACTAGCTTAGAGTGTGTGTGAGTGGGTGACTCACTAAATAAAACCGGCCCCACTAAATTAGTAAGCTGGAGCGTTTTTCGTTTTCTTACAGAAAACGCTCGTTATTTTACCCGGTTTGGCACTATTCACTAACCGGGCCCGTTTTTCGGATTCTTCTCGTTTCTTTATTTTTAATGGCTATTAAGCTTCCATTAATACTTAATTATAGTTATATAATCAACTATAATTTTTACGGGTCCATTTGACCACTTAAAGTCACGTTTTCGGACTTCCTCGAAAAACGTGCTTTAAAACTCCGTTATCGTTTTAATCCATTATTTGGATTCGTTTTCTTCGGGAATCATTCCCGTACACTTATTAGGCCTTACTAAGCCTTAGGAATCCATCTCAGACCCTCTCGAGATCATATATCTCTTACACTCATTTAACGCGCATTTTAGCGTTTTTCGCTTTTCAAGCGTTTTCTCTTTTCTTTTGGTTTTATTTCCTTTACCAATACTCTTTAGGCACCATTAGGCCTTTAATAATCATATTAGAGTAATTTAATCACCATTTTTAGATCCGGGGTATTAAATTACGCCCTTTAGTGTTGATGGTAAAACGACCATTTTTTACGTAAACGTTTGCGTGCATGAATTTGCATGCACACACGTATTTCTAATTTACGTTAACGTTCGCATGCATGAGTTAGCATGTGTACGTGAAGATATTATTCTTAGTTCAATACTATCATTTCTCGTTATTTAGTAATTTTGTCGAGTTAATTAGGTTTGGGGTATTTCACTTCCCTCCTTTCTAAATCTCAAAAGGATGAAGTTCATCTCTATGGGTATATCCTATTTGAAGAGAAAATCAACTTTTATGGAGCTTGATGCCTCCCCATTGTTTTAATGTAAGAAAAAATCATAAAAAACTCACTTTTCCTTCATCTCTTATGTGGCCGGTTTTGACTCCCCAATTTCCTTGTTTTTTCTTCCTTGAATGAGCCTTATTCAAGCTTCAAAAGCTCATGGGAGTCCTCCTTGGATTCATGACCAAAAGTCATTTTAGGGTTTCAAGGTAATTCTTAGTTTTTGTGCTCTAAGTACCTTCCCTTGCCTCTTAGCTTGATTAATAAGCATAGGTGTATTGATTAGTGCCTAATTCCCCATTTGGGTATTGATTTAGAGGTGGCAAGTGTGTTGACCAACTTGACCAAAAAATCAAGAGACGAGAAGGCAGGGGAGCAAAAGAGGAACTTGTGAGAAATTAAGGTAAGAAACCTACCTTAATGCTAATTTTATACGTTTTAGGATTTGGGATGGGTTTAAATTAAATAATGAACCCAAAATATGTGAGACAATGTGTTTGGTTGATATTAGAGAGAATTGTGAGCATGTGTTGGTTTAAGGGCCTAAGTGCCATACAATTTGAGATTTGTGTATATTATTATGCTTGATGAGATTTGGATGAGTTTGATGAAATGTTGTGTGCTGGTAGGATCCACTAGGGATGTGGTTAGTTTTGAATTGATTTAGGTGAGAATTGGTGGATTTGGGTAGGTTAGAATTGTAGGTAAGTTATGGCAAAATTTTAGTAGAAATTAAGTGGTTTAGGTGACTTTATGAATTGGAGAAACTAGGAACAAATGGTAATTGATTTGGTTGGTTAACCATCTTGAATGGTAGTTGGAGAACTAAAAAGAGTAGTGCAAAAATCTGTAGCAAATGAGTGTGTAGTGCATCTGATTTCTAGAAAAAAAAAGGCTTGGTGTGCATAACCTTGGAAATGGATGATGGACTTGGGTATTGTTAATGCAAATGTCTAGGAAGAGTTTGGAATGGTCAAGTTGGGTGAAAAAAAAGAGTAAGATGTCAAGAGAAGTTTTAGAAATACACTAGGATGCATAAGTGCAAAATGGGAATTGAAATTTGTAGAAATTAAGCAAGTATAGAGGTAAGGATTGGACCAATGATTTGAGGAGGTTTGGAAGATGATTAAGAGTGTTTTAAGGTGTTTAAACATGTAGGAAACATGTGGAAAGATTATGGAATGATTAGGTAAGGATTAAGGTTGGATTAGGGTTGAAAAATGAAGTTTTAGCAGCTTTTTAGCAGGGGCCAGGACTTAGGGGCCGGACCAAGTCCCGGACCAACATGAAAAATGCCCCAAAAGTTGAGAAATGTAGTGGTCCAGAACTAGAGACCCGGACCAGTACCTGGACCAAATGAAAAAACTAGCCGAGAGTTATGAAATGCATTGGTCCGGGACTATAGACCTGGACCATGTCTCGGACTAAGCTCAAATTTTAGCTGTGAGTGGTTTTAAGGCTTTAGAACATGAGGGATTGATTGATAATGGTTTTAGATGATGTTTAGGCCTTGTTTGGGGATATGTAATGGTCCTAAGAAGCATGAACAAGTGTTAGAAATGAGTGAAAAGTAAGAACTTAAGTTAACAAGAATAAAGATGAAGTTAACGGGACAACGGGGTAAGTACGAGAGTAATATTCATTTACCTACCCTAAGGTTTCAATGTTAATGGAACCATTTGACATGTGATCAGTGATTCAAGAGTAAGACTCGAGGAACGTGAGGTGACACGGTAAAGTAACCCCATGGTGAAAGGTATGATTTTCTCATGTCCTGTATGCTAACCGGATTACAATGATTTGTGTGATGTTTGTTTGTGTGCCAACCTTATCAAGATAAAAGCATGAAAATGATTTATTGCTTTGATTGTACATCTTGATGCATGTTGTGTGTGTACTAACCACCCTTGTATGATTGTGTGGTCAAACCTAGTGATATAGACCGACTCATAATTGAGTAACGATTGGTTAGTGACTTGAAGAAAGAGTCGTTTCACAAAATAACGAAAATGTGGAAACACACAAAAACTATAGATTCAAGAATAACGATAATGCAAACCTATGAACTCACTAGAACGTGAGAGAGTTGTACGGGATTAGTAAACTCCCGATAATGGTTAGAGAACCGAATTGAAACAATCCACGAAACAAATAACGGTGGAAGAATATAATGAACCTCTATTTAGAGGATAATGATAGTTCAAAGATATGAACTTATGATAAAGTAAAAGAGATAAAAAGGACCAACAAACTCCTTTAGAAGTTAGTCGATCTGTAATGTGAGGATTCGACCTATATTGAGAAAATGTCCCGAACATAAAAGTATTCGATAAGTTGGGGAAACCCTTAAATCTGAGAATGCTAGACATTGAGAAATTTCCCTAAGCTAATAGATTTTATCGAAAGAAATACTTCTAGGCTAATCTTTGAGATTGTAAAATAACTTCGAGAGAGGAGTTTTGGGAATTTGAGTAGTCCAGTAGAGAGACGTACATTTGTGAATTTGAGGAACTAGGTGTATAGTTTCATTTGATAGTCGAACCTTCCCACTATGCTAGACCCGGTGTAGGGTCGTAGCCGGGGAAGTAAGACTTGTATTTGAAAGCCCGATGGTGAGTCTTGTGTATGACTCTGCCCGAAGGTCATGGGTAATGACTTAAAAGATGTCCCATTGAGAATTTGAGATTTGAGAACTTGAGAGTTGAATTGAGAATTGAGAATTGAGTTTGAAACTTGAGAACTGATAATTGAGTTGAGAATTGAGAACTTGAGAGTTGAGGATTTAGATTGAGTATTGTAGAACTTGATTGAAATTGAGATTAAAAGAGCTGGAATAAGAGTAACCCAAGAGAATGGGTAAGACAATGAATAAGTGACTAAGGCATTAGTGAGGTAGAAACCCTCAAGGCCTAAGAGTAAGTTGATAAAAACTAATAAACTTGTGTTAATAATTATTGTGTTCCTTGTTGAATGCCTTTGAATGCGAGCATATTTATTGAATTAAAACGAATCTCATGTTCTCGACCAAGTAGTCGGCGTACCCCGTTAGCATGCGGGGTATGCGAATTTCATACCAGCAATTCAGTGAGCCACTTGGGGCACCATTTTTACTTTACAGGTACTTTGAAGCCGGTCACCATCCGAGAGTGTAAGACGGGGTTGTTGTGTAAGAATCGGTAGGTTGTTAAGGAAAGTTGGATTTATCTGTAATGTTGAATTGTAAGTCCGAAATGATATCGACAAGCTTGAGAATTGTAGAAACTCGGTATAGAATGGAATTGAGGTTGTTTATGTATTTGATTTGATTAAGGAATGAAATGTATTGTTTGATATAGAGTACTTGGTATACTTGTTCATCAGACCGATATTGTAATTGGATTGTTGTATTGGATTTGGCCTTGTTAGTCACATGGGTGGCTAACGGCATTGTATCACCCACCGTTTGGAGAAAGAATTCCGCTACTATGGTATTGGTAATTGAGACGGATTAGGAGGTAATGACTTGATTAGCGGTATGGGTGTTACACTCTCCTTGGCTTCATTAACTCTCTGTTCAAATTTGGGATTGAACCGATTTTTTATGGCTCCCGAATTGACGTTTTTTTTCATTGTTGTCTAATAACTTGTGCATTAAATTTCATGCTAAATTCGACTTCAAATAAAAAAAATCAATCACTGACGTGTCTAAAATCTGGCAAGCAACACACCAATAAAATTTGAGCAGAAAATACCGTGTTATACCTAAAATTTAGACCCTTAGGATGGGCTCAAGCGCACAAATGCGAAGACAGCGAAGACAAGGGCAAAACGGTCAAAATGCACCAAGACGGGATTTTCCAAATACATTCTCGGGACTTTCTATTTTCATATGAATTTTTCACCATCTCTAAAAATTTTCAAATACCATAGTCATTATAAAAGGCATTTCTTAATTTCCCAGAAGATATTTATTTAGGAAATTTAACTTTTAATTCATATTATAAGCTAATTAACATGTGAAATAGCCTTGAAATAGAAATAAAAAAAGGTTTCCAAAAATTAAAATAAAATTGTCACGTGGTGAGCATGATTTCATAAATTAAAATAAAATTGTCACATGGTGAGCATGATTTCATATAGTCATGAACTTGAAATTATTTTATTTGGAACCTCAACCCAAAATTTAAAAGAGAAATTCAAACATTCTTGAAATTTTATCTCTCCTTTGGAAGTTACCGAAATCAAGTTCATTTTTAGAGACTAACACCATTGGAATTTTGTAATTTTCATATTCAAATCGTAAGTTATGAATTACGGGAGGTACCAGATTGCAAGATTTTTGTCTGATCAGTTATTTATCGAAATAACCCGATTCTAACCCTAACAATTCCTAAAACTCGTCTTTTTATATTTGGTTAAAATTTCAGAATTTTATCAATCTGTAGCATATTTTAAAAAATCATATTCTCTTAGAGCACAAGATCAGCGTTTTGGATAAAAATTTGGTTCTATCAATTGGGCCATGCTTTTTCAATAAAATACATTCCAAAAAATGACCTAGGGCAGAGGAGAACATTATTGAAGTCAGAATACACAGCCGTCAACCTTCTCTCCATGTTTTTGCACTTCCAAGCCTCAAATCAATACCAAAACTCTATTGAAATCACCCCGAAATCACCAAAAACACATTTTTTCTTTTCCCGTCAAACTTCCAAGCACCAGAACACCAAAAATACAGAACCAAAACATGGTTAACAACACAAGGAGGAAGGGGTCAGAAGCTCGGGTCGAATTCAATCCGGAACTGATCCCGACGAGGTACCGAAAGATTTCCGACGTGAAGAATCATCGTGAATTTGAAGGTAAAACAGGTGAGAATTTCACTTTTGTAACTCCCCACGACTTTATTAGCCTCCTCTCAAAATTTGGGTTCAAACTGACTGTTTCAGGCTTCTGAATTGTTATTCGTTTTTGTATATGTCTTGTTACTTGTTCATTAAGTTTCAACTTTCATTCTTATTCAAATTCAAAACTTTCAATCACTAACATGTTAAGAATCTTTCAGGCTATCTACCCATAACATTTAAGCAAAAACCACCACCGGGAACCACACCAGAACGCCACCTTCTAAGGGTAGTCCGTGCCTGCGGACTGCGCGTCTAGGGTCCCGGACTTGATGTACGTGGCAACAGACACCCCTGGACTGTGGCGGGAATTTAATTTTCAAACGTTCTAAGTTTTTCAAACTATGTCCGGGCCTATGGATACACTATCCATGGCCCCGGACTTTTCATTTTTTGCTTTCTTGCAAATTCGACTTTTCTACATATTTAGGTTAACAAGGGATGTGGCCTCACACGTTAAGTCCGTGACTACAGATGGAAACAAAATTTAACTTAATTTTGCCTCTGAAACCCTAGTTTAGGTAATTTTAATTTTCAGTAAAAAAATCAAAAACATGCGCGCTTTGGTAAAACAAACTCGTAAAAAGCCGTAAATAACCTAAGTAGAGGAAGAAACAACCTAGAAAGGGTAGTGAAAGTAATTTGAATCCTAAACAAGTCGAATACCAAGCCCCCGAACCCGAACTCTCCTTTCCTAATTTAATATAGGTTAAAATTTGGTGGCGACTCTAATTAGGTTCTAGTGAGCTAACTTAGGACATATTAATTAATGTTTATGACATAGTTATTAAGCTTAGGTTATAAGTAGACCTTGAACCCAATCAGATTCTTATCAACTTGAATCAACATAGGACAGGGTTCAAAAATCGAGGCTCACAGAATGGTGATTCTGCTGAGGAAAAACTCTTAATATTAACTTGTTAAATTTTAAGAAAGAGGGTTTAACTTGAAATTGTTTATTTATGGCTTTTATTAAAAAGCTTGTTTACTTTCGTGCGCAATTTAAATTTTTTCACCTTTACATCATATGAAAGAGAGGGTCCGTGCAAGCTGATTTCACCTCGGGACCCGCCTTAAGGTCCCCTTTTAAGGACTCACACCTTTTAAGGTGATGTGAATAAGTGAGGGAAAAGAGGAGGATGTCATCTAACCACATCCCCTTAATACCTGGGCTTTAGTCCCAAGCATTTTCCTGGTTGTGCTCTTACTTAGCCTGGTTTGGTCATTCAAAGATCCGACCATATACGCACACCTTCAGGTGATGTGAAAAGAGTGGGGAAGCCCAAACAGAATAGCGTGTAAGCCCTATTCCTTTGTGATGACCTGGGCCGATGCCCCAAGCACCTCTGCGGATCAATCCGCACCCGAATTAGTTATAGCGTCAAGGGAGGACATGTTGAACTTCTGTGAGCCATGTTTGCTTGTATGATCGGCTTACTACCAAGCTTAGAAATTGATATGAACTAGCCTACATCAACTAAGCCCAAC
Source organism: Limonium bicolor (assembly GCA_023374045.1). Lineage (NCBI taxonomy): Eukaryota > Viridiplantae > Streptophyta > Magnoliopsida > Caryophyllales > Plumbaginaceae > Limonium > Limonium bicolor. Next base: position 24,779,263 of record CM041783.1, on the reverse strand, counting down.
CCGAATTGGCAGCTTTATTGTTTGTGGCCTAGAGGCCCTGTTTGGTTTAATATGTTATTCATTTATTTAACCTTTGGCCCAAAACCATAAATATAGTTGATTTCTCTTTCGGCCCAATTTGAATTATCCATTTTGTTCTAGGCCCACACACAAAAAAGAAATCCACACAAACTTAAAGTAGTCCATAAGACTTGAAAATCAGTAGTGTAACACCCCTCTCCATAATCACGATATAATCCCTCACGTAGCAATAAATAAAACGTCTCGCAGCGGAAAATAAATTACAATTACAAAACTCACTCGGGTGTCACCGGCCATTACTCGCCCATGCGAGCAACGTAGCCAACTACATCCAACTTCTAAAATGAACAAACTGCTAACCGCAGTGATAACGAGAAACTCCTATACATCATATTAAATCCATAAATCATAAACATCGACAAGTGAGCATCTACCCAATCCTAAAAATACACAACCTTACCATAAGACCATACACCATCTTCATTGCTATACAACATCTCCAATTACCCTGTTCCTGCTCTTCAGCTCCGACAATGATCAACAACCTGTAATGGTGTAGTATCAGCGATAGACGCTGAGTATGCCGGGCCTGGACCCTAATGGTCACTTGTCATTTTAACCATCTTATTATTATTAGATTGGTTACATGCTTTACCATTTTACAGATATATTCAATACTGTAATAAACATGCATAATAAATTCAACCATCCATCCAAATATCCATAAACATTCAACCATCCATCCAAATATCCAAACATTCATTTAACATTCCATACAACATTTATATATCGAACGTATCGAGTAATAACAATGTAATGTACAATGTACATTCGCCGTAGCGTACGTTTTCATGTTTAATTTACCTTAGCCTTGTAGGCTCCATCCAACCACCAACACACAATAAAATAACCACAAGTATAACCAATGAACAACAAAGCGAAACAACGAGAATAATAAACAAGTATTAAGTCTCGTCCATGGTATTGTTCGCCACTGTATAAGTCTCAATTGTTTTAGTTGTTCAGTTATACCTAGTGACAATGTCTCGTTAAAACGACACGTCTCTAGTTACCCATATATTATGACGGGTCACCCACGGCAGTAGCCACTCCAACGGTAGAGTCTCCGACCAACGAGCCATTCTAGCTCACGGGAAATTTTCTTGATACTTACGGACCCGTACGCGGACATCCTGGTATCGTTTTTGTGATCACAGCGCGCACCAAGAGCCACTTCCTCTTGGCTTTACTTCCATTCCATTAATTAATTAATTACACCATCGCATCGCATTACCAAATTTTCTAACACAGCAGACTAAGGTCATTAGTCCAATCCGGAGTCTGTAAACTCGGGATCCAGTGTTAGATACGAGAGCGGCGTATAGAAAGGCCAATGCTCCGTATAAAAGTCTCAGATAATATGTATATCTTATTATCTTAGTGCTACAACGTTTTTCTGACGTTCCTTATATTTTATATAAGATAGCACCATAGCCGCTAGTTCGTTTTATATATAGGTTCATATATACGAACCAATACTGTTAACTCAACAACAGTAAATAATAAGCAGCTATAAATATACAATTCATGCATATTAATTATCACATTCAGACAAACAATCTTATCACAGATCACACAGATGTCTGAACTGAGGAAGTCCTCAGAGACAATCAGAGACTCATAACAACATACAAGTTATATCAACCAAATCCGAGCCCAAGGAGCAACCTTAGGACAACTCGGATCAAACCCCTTTACATACCGTTCACCCTGACTGTATTACGGTGGAGTATGAATCAACAAGATCCTACGCTCCGTGTAGTCCGTTAGCTCGTCAAGCGTCCTTGTCAGAAGTATACTCTAAATGGTAATAAAACTATAAGTCAGTCTCCATGACTAACTACATCCGGTATTTCCGAATAATAAGTAACCCCGACAATTCACCCCTGTTTTCTACAGTTGTTCGTTACTGGTTTTTCTAAAACAGTCGGCTTTGTTACTTAAAACGCGTACGTCAAAACTATTTCAACTGTTAAGTTTAATTCCTTGTATTTCTTTTAATCTTATCCACATCTAGTTTAGGTACGTAACCTATAGTTGCATGTATGCATGCATTCTTGTATTAAATTGCATTCTAAAATTCATAACTTATAGTTCGTAACTATATTTTTTTTAAATAACCACCACCATTAAATCATATGGTTTTCAACCAAAATATATTTATCCACCTTATATACATTATTCTTGTGTATGTATATATTTTTACCACGTAGGTAAATTCTCATGAGTTTCATAAACTCTTATATTTTATGTTACATTTTATCATCTTTTATTAGATGATTATTCCCATTAGTTGTATTACATTATACAACTTATATTAAGATTGTTATCCTAATATTATGTAACATTTTATGTTGTACATTTACAACTCCTAAGGTTTATTCCATAAGTACATTAGTTTATAAATCCCATTCATTTATAGTTTGTCACACCATTTAATGTGAATACTTTATTTGTATTAATTTCATTAAACCACCTTAGTACCATATAATTATTATACCATTTATAACATTATAGACCTTAGTCTAAAATTCATTTTCCAACCTTATATAATTCGGTATTGCCCTTGAATTTATTTAAATTCTATTTTGACCACAAAACATTATGTAATGTTATACCTTATACTAATATCATTTGATATGATATTTTTATTTCCTTTAACTTATAACCTATAGTTTTTATACAAAACTATTTATTATTGCCTCTTAAGTACCATAAGAAAATCTTATTCTTTTCCATAAGCCATAGTTTCCTTAATTTACAAAATCACCCCTTAAATCATACCATGTTATATATTCCATTTAATATAACATTTCTAACTTATAAAAGAGCATAACCCATGGTTATTTTTTGTAAATTCCGAACAGCCCTTGTGCTGTTTTATAATTGCCATTTGGCCCTATTTATAACATATAGTTTTATAATATCCTTAAACCATATATTATACACATATCTTATTAAATACTCTTATACAATTCTAAAAATCTCCAAATTTTACCAAAGGGTTATAAATATCCTTATTGACCCATATACTCTTGGTATTTACCATTCCACCATCTATATTTCTCCAAAGTGTCATAATGACATAATAACTATATTATACATATATAGTTTATTTTAAATTCCAAAAACAACCCAATAAATTCCTAAAAATTCCTAATAGCCCATGGGTGTTTAAAATACCATTGTACACCCTTTATTTTTGGTAATAACATATTTACCACATATGTCATAAAAATATTACCATAAGATACTTATCTTTTTATAAAACCTTAAATAAGTTATCTAACTTATTTATTTTGGTCAAAACCTAGCATATGGTCAATGTTGACCACCTTAATATTTCCTTGACCACCAATTCCTTATAATTACGGTTTAGTACCCAAACTTTCTAAAATTCACCATTTAACCCCAAAACTTTATAAAATCTTATAAACTATTTTAACTCCTTTTTAACTCTAATTTTCGGCTTTATCTTTCTAAAGCCCTTAAATTTAATTTAATTACACCTAATACCCCATTTATTTTCGGTAATGCATTTATACTACTTAAACTTAATTAAAAGCTTGTAAATGCATAAATAAAATGGCCTAAAATACATGGCCTTATTTCAAACATTGTCTTGCAAAATAAATTACACATAAATGTCCCAAAATACATATAAATTTTCGGCCTCACCATATACTTTCCATTTAATTACCAAACTTCCACATAATGTCTTAAATTTGACAATTATGCTTGTTTATTTAGTTATAAAATTTATTAAACCATTTCTTAAACATTTTAAGGTCAAACAAGACCTTGTTTTTCTCCTTCACTCACGGCAATTAATATACACACACCTAAACTTGTGTTAATGTATCAAGTTAAGGTTTTAAGTGATTTATACCTTGATTTAGCTTGGGTAAAGCCTTGTTTTGGTTCGACACCTTAAGGAGAAATTCTCCACAGCTTGTTTTACATGTTTTCAACAGAAACCAAGGCCTAGTTAGTCTCCAAGAAAGATCTAACCATAAGGAGTAATTTAATGTAAGATTTAAGGCAAAAATCACCTTAAAAATGCAAGGAGGGTTCAAGATGATTTCGACCTGAATCAAACACACCACAAGGTGTTAGATCCACCATATTGACATAGGAAATAGTTAGATCACAACAAGCTCTCTTGTTATTAGGTTTTACCTTGGAAAAATGCCTTAAAAGAGGGTATTTCCTTTGGATCTCGGTAATCCTTGCTCCAAATGGCTACCCAACAGATTCCACATGAAAAGGAGAAGAATATGAAGCTATGACCAAAGTTTCACAGCCGAACTTGAAGGGAATCAAAAGTTATGAGCTTAAAGCACATTTTTACCTTAAATGGTCAAGACTTGAACTTTCCTCCTTAGATCTGGTTATGAACGAGATTGAACCTTCCTTTAACCTCCAAATCACTCTACATAGATGTATAGAAAAGGTTGGAGTGTAGATCAATCGAAAAAGGAAGGAAAGATGAAGAAAATGGGCATTTTTATGCCTTAAGAGCTTACCTAGAGCTTGATCTCTCTCCAATGGAGCTTGGAGACTTACCTACGGTGGAAGAGGAGCCAAAGAGAGTGTTTGGCCTTGAGCTCCACGTTTGGAATGGAGCTAATGAGAGAAATGTCCTAGTTTTGCCTTAAAGCACATTTTTTGAATATTTTGTGACTTTAGTGAATTGATGACTCATCAAGTCTGATTGGGGTTGGATAATTGAAGCTCAATCAGTGGAGACAAGAGGAGGGGGCAGCCGTTGAAGATAAGAGAAAGGTAGGGCTTGATTGATTCAAATTTTGATTGAAAATGGAGTAAATATGTTACTTTAATTCATTTAATGAATGTGTGACTCTCTTGTCTTGTACCAGCTTGGAGCCACGAAATGCAAGGAGGAAGAGGAGCAAGTGGAGGCTCCAATTCGGTTGGCTCACATGGGTAAGGTAAGTGGAGCCCACTTGTTTTGTTTTATAAGGTAAAGTTTGTCTTTTTTTGTTATTTTATGTAAAAGTAGGAGCATATATTTAATTGTCACATGGGACTTGTCTCTTGGTCTGTTAAGAGACTTAATTATCTGAATTTATGTAGTCCATTTCGTGGTCAATGGTCAACATTGACCAACTTAGTCAATGTTGACCCAAACGGGCCCCACATTAGGGTTTTATTAATATTTAATATTAAATTTGTAAAAATTCGTAAATTTCTGGAATTAATTCCTAATATCATATAATATGGTATTTTATTATATTTAAAGGTAATTATACCTTTAGCCCATTTAAAACCAATTTAAAAGGCGGTTACCCAAAAACTGCTTTAAGGAGTTTTAGCGCACATTTTGTGTTGCCTGGTGTTTCTGAGCTCTGTTTTCTTTGACAATGGTCTTGTTGTGTTCCTTACATGATATTTGATCATGTAACTCAATTTTATATCATTTAAAGGTCATTAGACCTTTAAGGTTTCTTAGAGCACATCTTTGCCCTTTTTGACCTTGAAGCATGAAAGTGCTTGTTCTTTGTGTTGGAGTGTTGCCCAACAATTATAATATATTTAGTAATGTGTTTATATGCTTAGGACAAATTTTTAGGTCCTAAGAAGTTTATTTGGGTATTTGTTTACCCTTAACAGTCAAAGGGTGCAACATCTTGTTTTATGTTGACCACTGTTGTTCCCAGTTGACTTTTAAGGCATGTTTAGGCCTTAATTAATGTGATTAAATATTTAATCCTTGTTTAGTAAGTTTGGGGTATTTCAATCTACCCCCCTTAAAAAGACTTCGTCCCGAAGTCTCTTAATCAAATAGGTAACTATATAAATGTATAACTACCCATTATTCCCATAATGTAAATCTATGTGATATATCATCTACACACATCGTATTGCGCTTATACAGCACATAGCCATCACGTTGTGGCGTTAGTTCAATCATATATGGATATAGGTGATCCATCAGCACCATCATTTCCTATCAATTCTACCAACCCTGACAACCTCCCTAAGGTGTCCATAACATTCCATTGTTCCACATTCCATATCTAATGATTCATTTCGTATCTAGGCGATACCATATGTAATCATTCTATAAAGCAATATGGATACATATCACAAATAGTATAAGAAAAGTGTTACACACATGGTGTAGATACAACATTCATACAGGTATCTCGTAAGATACATACATACAAGTGTACATCACACACAAACAAACCAAACAACGCACGCCCCGCGTACCAACCATAACCAACAAAATCAATTCACTGTATGCCATGCATACTAAATAATTCACATACTAACCCAAACAAACCTTGTATGCCCCGCACACCACCAATTCTCTTTTTTTTGTATGCAATGCATAACAAACAGCCAAAACTTAGTGTACACATGTGCCCAACCAAGAGGCTCTACCCCCCTTAAAAAGGGTTACGCCCCCGTACCCCACAAGTATACCACAGCCGCTCAACAAGGAGTGCTGGATACTTGGCTCTCAAAGAGTTCACCAATTCGTGGGTTATCCTCATATCAGCGAGAGGGGTATGACTCTAGCCCTTCTGGGCTCCACAATATATAAAGGGTGAGGCACTAACTATTTGTGCTCTCTCTAAGTTCGTTCTTATGGGCCCACTCGCTCCGTATGAGGTGCAGACCCATGAATCATAGGCTCAATTTGTCTCTTTTTTTATTGATGTGAATCCACTTGTTTGGATCACTAGCATACATGCGTGTGTCTTTTCTCACTGATATTCAGTTTGAGATGTAATATGACATTGGCTACTCTTAGTACTTAGTGCTTTTTGCACTTGTCTTTGTAATACTAAGACGTACCAGCCTAAATGTCCAGGAAGATGATGTTTGTCATCCATGTCTCCTGGTGGTTTTGCTCCGGAGTAACACACTGCTATAGTTCTTTTTTTTTTTACACTCTCGTGTTGATATCCACTTTATCTTTCTGCTTCTACTAGATTATAACTGCACGAGTGCATACCCAAACACTCAGTCATACAGAGTGCAGAGGCGTACAAACGCTCAACAGCTAATATCTCATGAGTCAAACAGATAAGATGTGCGAATATCCTATGAGTGGTACATCCAAATCCATGTTCTTTGCTAAGGTATCTGCTATCATATAGCTTTATCTTTTCTCCTTGAGTAGTCACGGTTTATATCCTATCATCTGGTAGATTTTCCTCTGGATTGCAAGCATTGCTTGATCCTTATAGGCTTCTACATATTATTCGTCCATTATGGTTTTGTTTTTCTTTTTTTTATGTCCTTGAAATGTTTCTCTGTCTTCTCTGTATACTGTCCACTGTTCTCTGTTGAAAGTTCTTGATTTCTTTAGCCCGTTGGTTTAACTGTGGCTCTTCTCGTCCATCTTCGAGGTAATCCTTCTTACTGTCCGTAGAGTGGAGTTGACTACTTCTCGTGTTCCTAACACTACTTGTCTACTTGCAAGGGGTACCGTACTGATACATTACTACTTACCTGACTAACTCATAAATAAGTCTGTCAGGCCGACATGCTCCTAACAGAGTGCGGTCCCATGTCTCGTTTAGTAAACTGGTAATGTCTGTCACATGGTTGTTGTGAAGTATTCTTTTGTCAATCTCCCTTTGATGGATATCCCCCCCTTTTTTTTCTTCTTCTTCTTCTTCCTTCTTCTTTTTTTTTGTCTTCTTTTTGCTTGCCTTTTTTTTGTGTAACAGTTCATGTTATCAGTTATCCTGTAATAAGTGCTATTGCCTTTGTGGCATCCGTGGTAATTTGTGCCATAGACTGGTATTATTCAACTCGGTGTAAGTAAAATCCATGCTATATTAGCAAACTTGTTTCTCCTTTTTTTTTCCTGATCTCATTGAGTACAACACATTTTCCTTTTTTTTTATCGTATCTCATCCATAATTCATATATGTCCCCTCATCCATGTAATTGGATGCATTGCAGATTGTACAATAGCTTGAGCAACTTGGCTCTTTACTTCCAACCATCCTCATTGACGGTGGTGCATCTACAAAGGGTATGCTTGTCCATGAGGACTAAACATTCATCACTAGTAGTGACTATCATTAAATGGGGTATACAATGATGGTATTGGCTACTAAGCCCTGTCTAAAAATTCCCAACAATTAAACTGGTGGGGTTTAAGTCATAGTGGCTGTATAGTTTCCCCATTTGTAGTGGTTGGACTAATGGTCCTTCCAACGTTGCATGGGTTTCTAATCTCAAAGTTTGTATGAAAAAGTTTGAAGAACATTCTCTTTTTTTTGTATATGTATAATAAAAGACTAAAAAGTAGTAGTTGTTGCAGTTGCATTTGCAGTAGCTATTACTGTTGTTGTTGCTGCACTTGCTCTGTCAAGTGTGCAAGGCAGATGGAAATTTCAATGGTTTTCTGGTCAAGCGCTTGCATTAGCAAGTGCGCATGCAGGTGGAAATTTCGGTTCAGTAATCTCAGTCTCATTGACTATTCTGTGTCATCGAGTATGGGCTACATGGTAGTGTAAGCATTAATCTGTTCATATATATATCCGTCAAGGTTTTAAAGCTTTTGGTACTGAGTTCACCCAACTAATCCCAAAGTCTTACCACAAGGTGAGTGGTCAATGCACCACTCCCACATACTGTCGAACATCCAAGGTGAATACATAGAAAGTAAGCACACAACATAGTAAGTAAAAATCTCCACAGCGGTCTTATGGAGTTAGGGTATCCATGCCCTATCTACGCCCTTGCCTTATAGGCTCCAGCATCAGTAGATGTCTGGCCATCCGACCGCCTCTTGGTACTCTAGATCCTCCACTGAGGTCTTCTGAGTATTCTTTGGGGCCTGTAATTACGGCTCTCTGGTTCATCCAGCATTCAAATTCCCTATGGCCTCTTTGGTGGCAGCACCGAAATTCGACTTTGCGGCTTCGCAGTCGACCCCTGGTGGTCCTTTCCACAATGCTTACAGTAAAATTGGCGCTGGGACTGTCTGGTGCCCTAATGGTAGTAATTAAGTGTAAGTTAATAATGTTGATTAAAGGTTAAGGTCACAATTTAATTTAGAGGTAGGTGTTCTCAAGCCCTTAGGAGGTGCAGATCTTAGAGGCTTAGCATCTATAGCTGGCCGGTCAACTGAAGGACGGGCTCTTTTCCCTATGTTCCCTGGTGACCTTGTTGCCCTTTCTTTTGGAAAAACTTTCTGTTTAAATGTTTCGGGTCCGTATTTATAAGGTATTTAGTATGGTAATCAATTTAGAGTGGGATAAGTCCTTACTTTTTCCCTTTCTCTGGCCTCCTCCTGGAGATGCTCCCACCTCAGACTCTCTTCAGGGTTCTTCCTTTTCTTTGCCCCTAGAGTCTCTTCCCGAGTCTGGAGCATTACTCCGTCCTCGAGGCAGCGTCGTAACACCTGGAATCTCATTGGTAAGTTCTCACAAGGTTCATCGGTAATGTAGCGAGTAAAGAATTTATAGCATTCATGTTAATACTTGGATGGCAATGTAGGGGGTAGCACCCATCGCCATCTTGATGCGAAATTACAGGTCCTCCCGAAACTTCTCGCCTTACGGTCCTGAGTAATCCACACCGGGATGAAGTCCAGTAGACCAATGAATCGAGTGTAATACTCGTCCACGGTCAGACCTCCTTGGGTCAGTGCCTCGGACTCCTGGCGCTTCTTCTGTTTGAGATGTGCTGGGTAGTACTCCCCTCTTAGCAACTCGACAAAGGCAGCCACGAACAGCGGGCGTAGCCAGGTGATGGTCCTTGACCAACCTCCACCAAGTATAGCTTGCATCCTTTAGAGGGAAAGCAGCAATGGCGACCTTCTTGTCGTCTGGTACCTGTAAAGCTTCATATGCTTTTTCATGTTCAACAATGTAACGCTCTAAAGCCACGGGGTCTGGTTCTCCTGAATAAGTAGGTGGTCGGGCTCTGTGTAACTGACTTCAGCCAGTTCGTTTCCCTGGGCTGTGGCGGGTGGGCTGGTGTTCTTCCTACTGAGTACCCAGCTGTGCAAGAACGGCTGCAAACCGTCTCAGCAACTCCTGTAATGCCGGGGTCACGCCTCACCTCTACCAGTACCACGCCCTCTAGTTCCACTAGACCTCTGTAGTACAGTATGTCACAAAATACTCGGTAAGTTTACCGTACACAACCAGTAGATATGAATTGTCTAAGGGCTAGCTATTAACGCAATTTGCGTTACTAGACACAATATCTTTTGAGACGAATCGTCTCGTACTTCCCAAACGTTTCCCAATATTTCCCAAGTCCTAAGCTCACTGTCTTAACCTACTTTCTCGTCACCAGAGCGGTACTCCGCTCTGATACCACTTTGTAACACCCTCTCCATATCACGATATAATCCCTCACGTAGCAATAAATAAAACGTCTCGCGCGGAAAATAAATTACAATTACAAAACTCACGCGGGTGTCACCGGCCATTACTCGCCCATGCGAGCAACGTAGCCAACTACATCCAACTTCTAAATGAACAAACTGCTAACCGCAGTGATAACGAGAAACTCCTATACATCATATTAAATCCATAAATCATAAACATCGACAAGTGAGCATCTACCCAATCCTAAAAATACACAACCTTACCATAAGACCATACACCATCTTCATTGCTATAC
>CM041783.1:24652859-24768053 GCA_023374045.1 Limonium bicolor | reverse complement strand
TACACGTACTAGGTCACTGTACACGTACAGGTTACGTTTGCAGTACAAAGTGAATTCAAAGTTACATAGGTAATTACTTTTGTCAGGAAAGGTGCACGTACCAGGTTACCGTTTGCAGTACAAAGTGAATTCAAAGTTACCATAGGTAATTACTTTGTCAGGAAAGGTACACGTACCAGGTTACCGTTTGCAGTACAAAGTGAATTCAAAGTTACCATAGGTAATTACTTTTGTCAGGTAAGGTACACGTACCAGGTCACTGTACACGTACCAGGTTACCGTTTGCAGTACAAAGTGAATTCAAAGTTACCATAGGTAATTACTTTTGTCAGGAAAGGTACACGTACTAGGTCACTGTACACGTACCAGGTTACCGTTTGCAGTACAAAGTGAATTCAAAGTTACCATAGGTAATTACTTTTGTCAGGAAAGGTACACGTACCAGGTTACCGTTTGCAGTACAAAGTGAATTCAAAGTTACCATAGGTAATTACTTTTGTCAGGAAAGGTACCGTACTAGGTCACTGTACTCGTACCAGGTTACGTTATTTTAACTTGAACCTTGTGGCTAGTTCATGACCAACCTCTATATAAGGGATGCCTCCTCCATTTCATCTTCACACACTCTCTCTCCATATTCTCGAAGCTCTCTATTTCCTTACTCTCTTCCAACACTTATTTCTTAAAACTTTGCAAGCTCTCTCTCTAAACATGAGTCAATCTTCAGATTCCGATCATGAGTATGTTCCAATATCAAGCCCAGTAAGTATTTAGTTTATTGTCTTTGTTAATCATATTCGCACTAACATTTCATATTTCAATATTCATCTAACATTCTCTCGACCCTTATTGCAGGATAGTGACTCAACCACTGATTCAGATTGGGATGAATTTGATGAAGGCGTTCCGGATCATTATGCACAGATGGATGAGTACATGCAAGAGATGTTAATCGAGCTCCGGTGGTGGACACATGTTACTTATTTCAAACAAACCAGGCCTTTAGGGGTAAAGAAGAAGCGAACGCTTGGGTAGATAGTGTTGGCCATCCCAACCATATCTACACCATAATTCAAAGTTCTAGGGCGGGCCAAGATTTCCACATAACCTGCGAGAGGTATTGGAAACCACGAAGGACATCACGACCTGGTGTCATCAACCGGTGCAGATCATCGGGTTCAAAGAAATGTGGTGCCCTTTTAAAATTAAGGGGTATTACACAAGCTACGGGTGTTTCTTGCAAGTGGGTAACGGATGACATAACCATGATCTCGCAGAGTGGGCAGAGGGTCATTTGTGGGAAAACGCCTGACTGAGGCGGAGGAGATTATGATCGACCAGAGAACCAGAGTCGGTGTGCCCCCCTGTGCCATTTATTCTGAGCTCACAACAATCAACCCAGAAACGTCAGCAACAAGGAAAGACATATACAATCGGATACAAAAAAAAAACTAGTAAATAGAGATGGTCGATCTATGGTGCAGACTCTGCTGAGTGACCTAGACAAAAACAACAACTACTACGATTACACTACAGATCCAAGTAAGTCAACTCAGTATGTCTCAAATAACTTCAATCATTTAGGTTTCATCTTAATTTGATAGATAACATGATTATATTTCACAATTTAGATGATCAAACACGACTTGGGTTCCATCTTTTTGCACACCCTACATCTAGATTATGCTCCATGCGTTCCCGTATGTCATAGGCATGATGCTACCTAAAACAAACATAGCAAAAATGCCTTTGGTTCAATTCATCGGGATGACGAGTATAGGCAAAAACTTCAGCATTGCCTTCGCCTTCCTTGTATCAGAAGCAACAGACATGTATGTGTGGGCACTTCAACAATTAAGGGACCTCCTCGGGCGGACTACAACCTCTACATTTATCACCGACAGATGTCTGGCCCTGATGAATGCCTTAGATGAGGTATTTCCTGAATCTCATCATCTACTATGTCGGTGGCACATAAGTAGGAACATTCAGGGGAAAGCCGAGACTTATATGGGTGATAGAGGAAGGGCGGCGGCTGCAGTCCGAATGTGGACTTCGGTTGTCTACTCGAGCACAGAGCAGGACTACAACGAGAGGTACGCATATTTCAAGGACACATACCAAAGCTACCCACGTTTCATTACGTATGTTGCATCAGTCTGGGAGAAATACAAGGAAAAATTTGTGGAGGCTTGGGTCAAGAATGTGTTGCACTTCGGCAACACAACGACAAATAGGTAAAATTGTTAATCTTGTAATGTTTAAGATAATACAGTGATTGTTATAGATCTAAAACTACTTAACATTTGATAGGGTGGAGGCCGCACATTCTTCTCTAAAGGCAGATTAAGGAGTGCTAGACACACTTTGGATGTATCTTTCCAAAGATTAACGATCATGTGAATACAAGCATCTGGGAGTTAAAAAAGGATTTTGAGGCAGCCAGGACAAAACACAGAAGAGCACATGAGGGTTCCAATCGCTGACTTGATCGGGAAGGTTAGTACCCTTTGCTTAGATGAGCTAGTCAAGGAGCTTGGAAAGGACGAATTATGTGCAAATGGACAGCTCAATCTGTGGATGTGACAAGGTAACCTCTCATGGATTACCATGCGCTTGTAAATTAAACTACATGCTGGATAGTGGTATACTATGCTCAAAGAGGGATATACATCGTTTCTGGTATACCCTAAGCTGGGAGAAACATGAATCGACAATTGATATGGTATCCTACATGGAGGAAGAACATAATAGATGGCGAGACATAGCTTCTGAGGTAGCACAGTCAGATGATCCTACTCTGATTGCGAGATGTTACAGTCAACTCCAAAACTTCCTTCACCCAGATATGGTGGTGCCAATTAGGAGAGCCATTGGAACAGGTTGGGATTGGCAGACCTATTGGGCCCTCAAGACCAAACCGACGGGAACCTTCGTCTTGGGAACGTAACCGACCAAGGGCAGGCCAGTCACAAGGAGCGCCATCAAATAGAAGATCACGTAATAGAGGATCATCAAATCCGAGTCGATTCCAGCCCCTTGCCGACTTCCCATACTACCAGAATTTCAACCCCAACCTATATCAATATATGACTGGGTTATTGATGTTCGTGGAGATGGGAATTGTGGTTTCAGGGTCATTGCTGACTACCTATATTCAGACCAAGAGAGGTGGAAAGATGTCCGTGTAGCATTGTTCAATCACATGAAGAATCAAGCACCGGCGAATGGACTATACAAGGCCATTTTAACGAAGGACCGTACAACGCCATGTTAAGAGCGCTTCATTGGAATCAGGAGAGCCAGCACCTCAACATAAATGGATGCACACGGAAATGGGGTTGGTGATCGCGACAGGTACATTCGATAGTAGTTTTCTACTCTACTGTCTATGGGGGTGCGGCAAGTGCCACATACCTTCCCATCGATAATTATACCGATCGTGATAGCCCAAGAGGAGAGATCCACAGGAATTTGCCCCGAGGGTCATTTCATAAGGTTCGGCATGGTTCAAGACTCCCACTCACCCCTGTCTATCCGCAGTGGTTCGCTTATAGAGATCCAAACACTGTCGGACCTTGGATTCATCAATTACAATCTAGGTTAGATAGTTGGATCAACGTTGTACCTTAGTTTTTCTTTAACTTAGTTGTTGTAACTTAGTCTTTCTTTAACTTAGTTGTTGTAACTTAGTTTATCAATAAATTAGTTGTTTTAACTTAGTTTCTCTTTAACTTAGTTGTTGTTTTACTCATATTCACTTAATTTGGTTATTCAAACATCTATTATTTCAAAAAAAAGTGTCTCCCCGTAACATTCAAACTTATTCAACTAAGTTTGGTGAAAAAAAAAATTGTACTGCGAATAGTAAAGTATTTGCTATTCGCAGTACAAATTAATTTTAAGTCAAATTAATAATATAAACACATAAAAATGTAATATAAACACATAAAAATGTAATCCAACACTTTTTTTACAAACAAAAGGTTCCGTATTGATTCCAACAAAAAAGTAACTAGTAAAATTCGCTACTAATCAACTACAAACTACTTCGGTAAATTTACTTTCCGATATCATTTTTTGAAAAAAAAAAACACAGCGACACATCATTGCATGTGTACAACGTCAATATGAATTAAAAAAATTTTGTACTGCGGTGATTAGTAATTTTGTACTGCGAATAGCAACCCCCTTTGATTATTTTACAAAACTAACCAATATATTATATTATACATTATCAACCTTATAACTTATAACTTAAGATACTCAAATCTTATAATATACATATATGTATGTATCTATGCGAGCAGCCCCATTGTTTATTCAGTTTTATTTGTTCACCCTCAATTTCCACTTAATTACACTATAACCCCCTCTTATTTTATAAACTTTCATTTAATTACTTACGACTTTATATTATACATAATGATTTATCAAATTCCAAAAACCAATCAATAATCCTTCCAAATTTTTGAACAACCCCAAGGTTTGTTCTAATTTAATTTCTACCCAGAATTTTTGGTTATTTACAAAGTAGCCCATAAACTTTGTAATTGTTACACTTTAGTTTTAAACTATATATATCATCCATTATTAGTTCAATCATTAAACCACTCCCGAAAATCCTCTAAAATTCCATACAACCCCTAGCTTATTTGAATCCTAGCTTGTAACATTTTTTTTGGTAATTACATATGACCCACATCAGTTTTATACATGTTACACTTAAACTATATCTTATAATCCT
Source organism: Limonium bicolor (assembly GCA_023374045.1). Classification (NCBI taxonomy): domain Eukaryota; kingdom Viridiplantae; phylum Streptophyta; class Magnoliopsida; order Caryophyllales; family Plumbaginaceae; genus Limonium; species Limonium bicolor. The sequence continues at coordinate 24,763,306 of CM041783.1, read as the reverse complement.
AAATTGATTAAACCATTGAAATTTACCCAAAAATTATTTCAATATTGATATAGACACCTAGGGTTGTAATATTCATATCCCAACACTTATATTTTTCGGTAATTACATAAACACCGCACTTCTTTTATAATTGTCATTTTTGACCTAATATTTCTTTAATTACCCATAGAAATTATTTATATCATTTTAATTTGGTCAAAACTTACATGTGGTCAAGGCTTACCACCTAAATTATCCTTTTTACCATATCTCTCCATATTTACGAAAATGCCACAATCCTTTCTTAGTTTTACATTTAACACTTTAATTTCATAAAATTCATATATAGTTTCTGAAATCCCTAAAAAATGTTTTCTCGCGGTTTTTAATTCTATTTGGTGCCCATATATTTTATTTAATTATGTTTTGACCTAATAGATAATTCTTTTGTTTATTTAGATGCTTATAAGGTTTATAATTTATTAAAAGCACATTATAGCCTTGTTCTTAATTCATGTAACACCTAAAATTACTAATATTCATCTAAAATATTCCTAAGTGATTTTTTTTACTAAAACTATATTTTGCACCAGAATTTATATTATTTACTTAATCATCTCCAAAAACTCAATAATCATATTTAAAGCTTTAAATAAGCAAAATAAAAGATGCCTAAATACATGGCTTAAAGATAGCCTATCATTAACTATTAATTTGCATCAAATATCCCCAAATAACTTGCTAGTTCATGGCTTTGAACATATTTGCATTCACCACTTACATTTTTTTTTCTTCCACATTTAACTCATAAACATAATTTAATGTGTCATTAACTCCAAGTCTCACTAGTCAAATATTCCACCGTCAATTATTACCTATTTTTAAGGTTTGAATAACTCATTTACCCATCTAAGTTCTTGGCTCTACTTATGTTTACACAATAATATTAATTTTTTTAAAGCATAAAAATGTGTTTTAAGTCTTCTTACCTTGGTTAAATCACCAAAGAAATTCCACCAGCCACACATCCTTCTCGGCTGTATTTATACACATAACTTTAATTAGATTTTGTATTCAAATTTTTTTCTTAAACCATCATGTAACCCATAATGTTTTTAAGGACATATTTACCTCTTTAAAATCATGTTTTCTCCTTTTGAAATACCCCAAACCTTGATATGTGGTTTAAATATCAAACTATGTTATATAAAGGCTAAAAGTGCCTTAGGAACATCGGTGTACAATTTTAATCATAGTAAAATGCAATAAAACACTAAGACACAGTTTGAGCAAAAACATGCTCTAAGCTATGAGTGAACTTGGTTAGGACCCAAAGAGCCTACCAAGACTTGAACATTTAATTATGATTTGATAGGGCTAAATAAGTCTTAGGAAACTTTGGTGGACAGTTAAACCAAATAAAACACAAGGAAATACCTTAAAGTCAATAGAGCAAAATGTGCTCTAAGCTTGGAATAAATTTGTATAGACCTAATGGTCATACCTATACCTATAAATATGTTAATGAACATATTAAATCAATTACCAAAGAAAAACCAAGCTTGAAAACAAGTTAAAACACAAAATGTGCTTTAAGGAGTCTTAAAGCAGGTTTTTGAAAAATTGTCTTGTAAATGAGTTTTGAATGGCTAAATGTCCATCATTACTCTTTAATTAACATGTGTACTATATAGTATCACATTTGGGTGGCTATATTAATGGGAAATCAAAAATTTCACTTCTAAGTGCCTTGTTTAGGTGAATAGTGATTTTTATAAGCTAGTTTGTAACATATGTGTGTTAAGTAATTAAATTGAAAATAAAGACCAAAACACCCTTCTAATTATATGGGGGCCGGTTTTATCATGTGGTGACTCACCACCATGAGCTAGTAAAACTTAAGAAAAAAGAAGGAAAAGTAAGTGAAAAGTAGAAGTTACCTTTATAACATGTAAATATCTTCAAAAGCAATTCCAATCTTCATTCTTTCTTTCCCACTCACACCCACCGTAGCCTTCTTCATCTTCTCCCAAACTCCATCGGTTTTGCTACAGCGAACCATGCCATTCTCCATCTTCTTTCACTTGTAACTTCTAGCTCCATGATCCCAAACTCCATCGGTTTTGCTACAGCGAACCATGCCATTCTCCATCTTCTTTCACCTTTCTTCTAGTTAGACCAAGCTCTCCATTTCTATCTTCTCAAAACTTCAAAAGCCCCATTTCGGTGCCATGGAGTTCCACCATTGAAGGAGCTTGAGCTTGTCTTTCCACATATTATTGATCTCCCTTGCTCCTAGGTAAGGAATCTCAAAGAAAAATCAAGTTTCCTCCATGTTTTGTGTGTGACCGAAAATATTCATTGATGGAGCTCTTTGTGTTGCTTTGTTCTAGCTCCATTTGAATCTTTCAAGGACTAGGTGGAGTCCTCCCTTCATAGATATTCAAACACCCTTCAAAGAGTAAGGTAAAACAATTACATTAATGTTTTTGAAATAATGTAAACCTAGGGTTTGCAATGAGATGGAGCTTAAAGCTTGAATACTCATTATGTTGTTTGTATAAGTTTAGTAGTTGGCAAGGAACCAAATGCCTTGCCGGTTTTACAAGGAAACAGGAAAGAAATTTGTGAGAGAAAAGAGGTAAACAAGCTACCTCAATGTAGTTTAAATGCCTTAGGAAAATGAGCTTGATTTGCTTAATAAAATACCTAAGGAGCCAATGGCAAATGAGCTAGTAAAATGCTCTCAAGGAGACTAGTAAAAGAACATATGTATTGGTGTATGTATTTGCAGGTCAAAGGCCATACTTATGTGGGAAATTCAGTGTTTATGGTTTATGCAATTTAAGGGCCTAAGAGCCATGTTATTTAAGGGCCTAAGTGCCAAGCAATTTAAGTTATGCACTATATTGTGATGTAGTGCTAAATGTGTGAAGTTGTGTATAAAAATGTGTTTGATGGATTTAGGTGTTTTGAATGAAATAAGGTAAAAACCTAAGTGTTTGGATGTGAGTATATACAAGAGAAGCTATGGCCAAATTTGGGAAAAATGTGTGAGAAGTTTAAGTGTTTTAAATGGTCTTGGTGAACTAGGAAGTGTTAAAGGTGAATAAATGTTTACTTGAGAAGAAAACATGTGTTAAGGTGATTAGAGTGATGCAAGGATTTAGGTGTTATCTAGGAAGTTCTAGGAATTCAAGTTGTGTTTTGAGAATGTATTTAAGTCTTGGAGGAGTTTGTTTAAGGTTTAGGTAATGTTGATATCCAAGGAATAAGTGTTGATTAAGTAAGATGTGAAAAAGGAGATTTAGTTAGTAAGAAAGAAGTTTGAGAGATGATGTTAAGGGGTAGAGGAAACACCTTGGTGTAGTGGTCATTATGGTGAACTACCACTTATAAATTTTAAGGAGAAAACATCCCAAGTGCTAGGAATTTTGTAAGAAATTTGTGAATGATAAGATGGTTTTGGTGAGTGATTTAAAGAGTTTTAGCACATGGCCAAAGGTGTGTTTGATGTGCCAAATGATGTTAGGAAACATTATGAGGCTTTAGGAGAAGTTTTGGTGAAATTGGTTAAGTTTTAAAGACTTGGAAATTGAATTTTGCCGTGTCCGAACTTCCGTCCGGACATGGAAGTTCGGACAGGCTCTGTTGGGTAAAGGATTTTCTCATTCTCGAACTGTGTCCGAACTTGGGAAGTCCGGACACAAGTTCGGACGTGACTGTTTCTATCTGGGATTTACTCTCGAACTGTGTCCGAACTTGGGAAGTCCGGACACAAGTTCGGACGTGTGTATAGTTTTCAGTATTAGGTCGCGGCTTGCGTCCGAACTTGGAGGTTCGGACACAGTTCGGACAAGGCGCTGTATGGACCAAAACATTGTTTAAGGTATGGAAATGGTGTGTAATGATGGGGATGATAGGTAATGATGTTATAAGGTTGTAAGGACATGATGGGTGAGTTTTAATGGCAATTAAGTGGGGTGAAAAGTAGTATCAAAATGTAAAAGTAAAACAAGTTGAAATGTAAAGTTATGTAACTAAGTTAGCGGGGAAAGTTAAGCATAGACATTAAATAATCATGCTACCCCGATGTTAATAAAAGTACAGTAATGTTATCAGTGTTCGAGAATTGCTCGACGAACATAAGTGGGCAGTGATCAAGTGGATCCGGTGACAGGTATGGTTTTCTTGCACCTGTGTCTACCGGATTACACCGGCTTGTATGCCAATGTGTTTTTCTGTATGTTTGCCACGTTATGAGATAATCATGAAACGAGTTTACAGTCGTTATTGTTGTATGTTTACGTGCCGATACGGTAACTCGAATGCGCTTGAAGGGCTGTTAACCACTATTAGGTAAACGTAGGAGAACGGTATCCGGTAACAACGTTTCCGACTTAAGGAACGTTCTAACCACGGCTATGCGTGAGTTGGTTATGTGATGTTTGGTGTGATGTTTGTATGTGAATGTATGACTCTCTTCCCTTGTGATGTCTAACAAGACTTAACCCAATGTTTGTGATTGTTTAATAAAGTTCAAAGTTGAACTTCTAACAAGTGCTAAGGGGGAGTGAGGAGTCCGGTCTGTTCCGGCCACGCGTGTGGTATGGGGGTCGTTGTCATAGCAGGTTCGATCCTCTCTGTATGTTATGGTTGTTTTCCAATTTGGTTCCCAACCTTCCCTTAGCTTAACCAAGGCTATTACTGACTCACGTCGGGCCACAAGGCATATTGTTATGTGTTTCGGTGTGCTTGGATCACTATATCCGAGAACCTGTGGTTAAGTTAACCGTTCATTTAACGAGACGGTAACGAGTTATGTAACGAGCTTATCATGAGACTGGCAACATTCTCTAGGCTCACCAGTGATTAGTAATGTTTGGGTCGGTCCTAAGAGGACCATTCCGTTATGTTATGTATCTTTGTTGTGATGCAATATCTATTGCGGTGTTATATTGTGCACGTGGAAACGTGCAAAGTGTGTAAGTGTTGTTATGTTGTGTATGTTATATATGTAAAATGTGGAGTACGTGGATCATGGATATGAGTCTCAGTTTGAGAAAAGAGGGTTTAAGGATAATCGATTAAGGGTAGGTCATGTTAAGGAAGTACCTCCATTAGAGGAGGAACATCCTAGGAATATTGAATACCTGAGGACTTATTAAGTAAGGATATATTATCCGTTTGTTGAGCCAGTTGAGGCGAAATGATTACGGGTTGTGTGTTTACAGTTTCAGTATGATTTAAAAATAATCAACCGCATGCTAAGACGACAATTAGTTGTGCGTGGCCCGGTAGCATGTGGGCTGCGGGATTACCATACCAGCAAAGGTGCTGACCCCTTGGGGGCCACCCTTTCTCTTCTTTTCCTATTTCAGGTACGAAGTGCTGGAAGCCGTTCGAGAGTAGGGCGGGTAGTCATTGTACATGGGTAATCATTAAGTGTACGTATACAGTAGGTGTAGTAAGACCGAAATTGTTGTCGGCACCAGTTTATAATACCGGTATAGTGAAAGTGTACGTTGTTGTTGTTGTTAATGGAAAGGAATAGTGTGTAGTCGCTCGGGAATTTAGCCCATCAGACGGTACAATGTGTATGTATTAGCCTGTTAGCCACGTGGGTGGCTAACGGCGTGTAACACCAACGAGATAAGTAATGTGATGAGGTGTTTTTCCGCTGCAGTTTATTGTAAGTGTGTTATTGTGGATGGGGTGTTACAAAAAGTGGTATCAGAGCGAAGTATCGCTCTGATTGACTGAATTACCGAGCCTAGGAAGTACCGAGTTAGGATTAAGTACTTGGGTTAAGGGTTGAGTGATAGCGTGAGAGATAGCTAGATAGGAACTACCAGTGACTACTGGAAAACCTACAAACCATCCCACCCTCCACATCCCATGTTTTATAACTTGGGGGAACAACGCCAGAGAGATGAAGTCCTCTCATACTCGGAAATACCGATCTGGCTGTTATTGAAAACCTCTAAGGGTACGGAGAACCTGTCAACGGTAGATCCGAAAACTGGGAATCCCGGAGACGGTCTCTGAAATACCCCTAAATTAATTTAAATTAATTTAAATTAATTTAGGGGATTTTTTATTAAACCTTTAATAATACTATTAAATATTAAATTATTATATGGAATTATGAATATTAAATTATTATATGGAATTATGAATATTAAATTATTATATGGAATTATGAATAGTAAATTATTATATGGGGTTGTGAAATTTATTTAGGGGTTTTCTTCTATTTAACCCTAATTATTATACATTATTATATGGTATTATGAATTTAATAATAAGATTTATAAGTCAATAAATCTTGGGAAAATTATTAAACACTCCATATATATTATAAAGATTTTGGGAAGTGTTGGAACAATGTTTTGAAATATAAAAGTCAATATAAAATTCTAGAAACCTTAAAGCTTATTAAGCCTTGCTAGAGTTGACTTTTTGAGAATGGTCAAACCAGGTCATGAAACCTACACCAATAAATAGGTTATGAAAAACCATGAAGATCGATAAAAAGAACGTCAAAAACGGATCATCCTAGCCAAAGTTATGCTAGATTGAAGTTTTGAATCAAAATTTCATAAGTGCCACGTGTCAGCCTCTCGTGCGTCCCAACACTTAGCAGATTTTTACCTCCTTGATTTTCTCCAGCAAACAACCGTTTTTGACCTAACTTGTGACGGCCATATCTCTCTCATTACTTCGAATTTTCCAGTGCCGTCTTCACCACTCTCTTCTCCTTAATTCCCTCTTTACATTCATAGCTCATACAATCCCTAACTCCATCCACATCAACGGGAAAATCGTTCTCAAGTTGGCACCTTTCTCAGTCGTAACCCAGATTCCAGTTATACTTCGATTTCAGGTAAAGTTCGTCATGCCATAACTTCCTCGTCTTTCAACCAAATTTCGATTTCTTTAGCTCGTTGTGTAGATCTCTAATCCGTCTACAATTCTTATGTTTATGCCCAAGCCTGAATCATAACCGTTTGGAAGTTATAGTCGCTCAAAGTTTCGGATTTTCCAGCACATAAAATCATACCGAAACAGAGAGGTAAACTCGTAACTTTCGGGTCAATTTTCTTTCTGTATAAAGCGAGTTAGGATTAGTTCTAGTTATCAATGTGTAGATCTAAGTTTCATCTTTCTAATGAGCCCAAAAACAAAGCCTAACTCGATCTGTGCTATAACTTATAGATCCTCGAAAGTTGCTTCACGAACTGGTCTGAAGTTCGAATATTTTCCAGAAACCGATCTCGAAATCACTTCGATTCGGGCAATTCCGGTGAGCTTTCTTCAATTCCTCCGATTATGCTAACCGGTTTTACAATTCCGACCTAACCCATGTTTCAATTTAGTCAATTACGTGTTAGATTAGGAGAATTTATACGAATTGCAACCGGATTTTATTCTGTACTGAAATAACCCTAGCCTTCGAATTCGAAATCGAATCTTGATGAACTCTGCATTAAAATTGGGGAAATTGACATCATTAGAACCGAAATTTTATTACGAATCCATAGAAACAAGAATCACGCGATTTCGTTCTGTAGATTGTGAGGAATCGTCGATTTAGTACTCGTGTGTTGCGCTGTTCCTGCTGATGAACTCGAGAGTTGTAGGCCGTCCGATCTCAGTTAATAAAGATGGACGGCCACGATTAAAACGTACGATTTTAAAAGTATAAGTTTTTTATTATTTCCAGCATTTAACCCTAACTTGTTGAATTTAGTTAATGGCCTTCCCGAAGGTATTTTGACTTGAAATTTTAACCATAGACTCCTTATTTTATCTAGTTTATTTTGATGTAAATTATTATGGATTTGGAGTTTTTAAACGTAAGTTATGATTTTTACAAGTTACGGAGTTTCTGGAATTATATGGCTAAATTAAAAAGATATTTTTATGAAACAAAAATTTTATAATATGTCTAAAATGTTATAGTTACTGTATATTAAGTTTGGGAATTTTTGGGCAACGGGAAAAGGTTTTAAAAATTGTGTTTGTGAGTTTTTCATAAGAATAACCTATAATATATAGTTTTTAATGTAATCAAAAATTAAAGTATGGTTTGTTAATTAACTTTTAAGCTGTGGAAAATAAAGGAAACTAAATTAGCATTTTATAACAGTAAGTTTATAAATGTTTTTGTATTAGCTTTCAAGAGAAGTGAAATTATTTACATATATATATATACTTACTTAAGTAGAAACTTATATAAATTAAGGAATTCAATTATCCTACATTTTATTTACTATATATATGGGAGTTAACATTTTAAATAAACTAAGGAACAAATATATATATTTATTTTTACGCATTTATAAAAGGGAATTAAGAAGTAACTTATAGAGAATCAAGGAATTTAACTAAACTACGTTTTATTTATTATATATAATATGGGAGCTAATATGTTTAACTAAACTAAGGGAAATACTTTATTTTATAAACCATAAATAAGTTTTGGATATGTCTACAAGATATTAGGTATAATTAAATACAATAGAATTTCTTAAAGAGTGTTCTGGATAAATCTTAATATATGTAGATATGTATATATATATATATATATATATATATATATATATATAAATACAATAAAAATAGATAAAGGAAATAACATTCCTTGTGAGAAATATAATAGGAAGGATATATATATACGATAAATAAATAAATAAAAGAAATAAAATACCTTATAGAAAATATAATATGCAGGAATTAATGAGTTAAAATAAAACCTCTACATACTAATAATAAGATACTATATGAGGTGGTATTAATTTATGGTTATGAATTGAGTTTTTAGTTACCCTTGAATTTCTAAGATTTATATAAACAGTATTAAAATACATGTATATATTTAGTCAATGTCCACAATGTAAATCTATAATTGGGTTAAGAAAATTAATAAGTTGAAATTTAGGAATATTTGTAATTAGTTTACATAAAGTGTTACACAAATAGATCTTATTATATAATTGAAATACTTTTACATTTAAATGTTCATATTATATAAACAATAATAAAGTAAATGAGTTACTTTTACGTCTAAATGTGAAGAGGATAAATAAGTCTAGATTTAATCATTTCTTAATATTTATAGTATTGAGTAATAACTTAATATTTTGAGACAAAATCATTAAAAGGGATTATGGTATAAGACTATATTAAACAATGATTAGGAAATTACTCTAAATAATAATCCTTAAGTTTCTTAGAATTAGTTAGCCATATAAAATACATTTATTACTAATATTCAAGATGTGAGTTTATAAATAAGTGTTGTACATAATAGTTAAAGATTTACTAAAAGGTTTATAAATAGAAATTAGATACTTAAAATCTTTAAACCTTTAATTAGATGAAATTAGGTTACATAAGAGATTATATTGATTTACCTTTTTACACTGGAAATATTAATGTGTCATTTGAATATAAGGTATGGGGATTTTTCAGAATATATTAACTTATTAAATAGTTAACAGTTTCACTTACGATCCATAATTTAATTCTTTGATAAATTCTACCTTATGTAGATATATTGTCCATCCTAAATACATTAAAGGAAATTAATTTATTAAGTTATACCTTTGAAACCTTTTAGGTTTTGTAAACAATTTAAAACGTATTTAAGACTTAAGTTTAGTGAAGTTTAGTATAAAAGGTTTATACATAGCCTATGGAGGGAATGTGTGTAAAAATATAACATTTAGGAAATTAAATGTAAGTAAGGATACATAAAAGGTTATCTTAAAACACCTTATTATATAGTTATGATAAAGTAAATAATATACCCTGTGGATACTAAATGTAAGAGTCCGATGAGTCTGAGTTAACTATAATATGGTTATTTCAGGATGAAAAGTAATTTAACAACTTATGACAAGATTAATAGATGGTTGTAATTAAAGGCCATTCTGAACTAAAGATAAGATAATTGAGTTTAGTAGCTCAAATAAGTTATACTAAAATGCATCTACAACACTACGATTTCAGTATACGGGATGTAGATCTTAATTAAGTTAAGGGGGAAAACTTAGTTATAATGGGTTATCTAGTAGATATTGATAAAGATACATAGTCAATAAATTGTGAAATAACAGTATAGTATTCTAAGATAAACCCATCATTGGTCATAACACGATGTATGTCCTAAAGTAAGAATAAAAGTATTGAGCTTAAGAATTGTTATTGAAATTCTAAGATTGATTGAATAACGTATAATGCACTTATGTTATAAAGGTCTTTAATGTGAGAATTATGGTTAGGTATGGGTAAAGTGGATAAGGGTGGAACAATCAACAAGTGTTAATAAAATACTTGGTCTTACAACCTTGGGTTATACAACATTCTAAGACAAGTCAAAGGTTATTCACAACATTTAAGTGAGGGCTTAAAAGACAATTGAGACTTTGAAATAAGAGTAAGGAGTTTATTTAAGTGTAGCATAGGCTACAAGTGTTTGATGATAGACTACTTTTAATATTCTTCAGAGTAATGTTGATTGTTTGCGCAAGTTGATTAGAACTGCTACAACGTTACCCAGGTACGATTACTCGTACTCAGCTTGTTTGTTTTGGACTCTGTGGAATGTTTTGTACGATTTCTCGTACTCCGATATTTTTGATGATTGACTTGTGGAATGTTTTGGAACACCAACTGATCTTGAATGGATTTCAAAAGGGAAACTGTTTGGGTGACTAACTGAGCTTGTGACTAACTGAGCCTGTATGTGAAACTTCCTTGGTTATTGGTTCCTCCTATCTGGTTGTTTCACTAGATATTAACTGCCTAGGGTTTACGCTTCTGCACTCTGTAGGACTGAGTGTTTTGGTATTGCTCTGGTGCAGTTAATGATCTAGTGGGGTAACTAGGAATATAGGAAAGTATCTGGTATTGGTAAATTCTTCCTTTGGACTATGGGTATTGTTTCATCCATGAGTCGAGTTTGATCAGCCTAATTGGGAATGGATTCTTTCTATTGGGTATTAATTGTTGAGGGTTTACGCCTCTGCACTCTGTAGGACTGAGTGTTTTGGTATTGCTCTTGTGCAGTTAATAATCTAATGGGAATATGGGAAATGTTAATCTTGGTACTGAGTATGGATTATTTATACTAAGTGGTGCACACACTTTTCACCGATGACTGAGAACGGGTCGGTGGCAGCGGAGGTCTGCTATACCTCGCCCTTTGTGGCAACTGACAGCGGAGGTCTGTTTACCTCGCCCTTTGTGGCAACTGACAGCGGAGGTCTGTTTACCTCGCCCTTGTGGCAACTGACTGGCGGTGGGGGCCATCTCTCCCAATTGGTTTATTCCACTCTTGAGTATATTTTGTCTATGGGAATCATCTTCTGAAATGGTGGAGACATAAACTGTCTACCACGGGTCATGGATATTAATGTCACTTCTAGTCCTTTGTGACTACTTAAGTCTTTCTCTTCTTAACCAGAATTGGTTCTAACCTCAGCAATGGGTGCTTACTAACTATGTGGTGTGACTACTTAAGTGGATGACTTGGTTTGGAAGTTCTTTATCTCTATCTTTGTCTTGTTTTCTTTTCTCTTTAACTTGATTGTTTTGAAGTGCTTTATCTCTGTTTTACTTTTAAGAGTTTGTTTTCATGTTACTGTTTATTTTGAAGAGTTATGCTTTATAAGTTTGTTTTTGGAGAATTGTACCAGTTCCCATTCCAGGGACTGACCCGCCCCTTTTGGGGTGGGCTGCTTGGTTTCATCTTGCAGGTACGAATTGATTTACAGGTGGCCACGAAGAGAATGAGCGTTTGGGTTGGGACTAGGTTTTGTGGAGAGAGAATATGTTTAATTTCTATTATGTTGTGTTAAGTTTTTCTCGAGTTCAGACCGTAGCTTTTGTGGATTGTAAGTTGTAAATTGGTGAGGTTTGGTGCCGGGTGTTTGGAACCCGATGATCTGTACGCCTTTAGTATTTTATTTCCGCTGTAATTATGTTAAGTAGGGGCGTTACAGAAATTGGTATCAGAGCGTAGTTACGCTCTGAACCCGAGAAAACAAGCCGAGTGAAATACTTAGATTATTAGGTGCACTTAAAACTGGGGAATTGGGGTAGAATTGGGAAGTGAGGATTCCAGTAAGGCACGACTCCTAACCCTGCTTAGATTAGTGAATGATTTCCTTATACACTTTTCTTTTTATGAATATCTGTAGAGAATGGTGTGCTATTGTTCTGTTCGAACAGTAAACCACGATAGAAATATAGGTTGGAATATCATCTATTAAGTACGATAAGATTTTGGTTGAGATAAACCAAATATTAAGCTATTTTTCAAAAGCATACTTATGGAGAATTCATTGCCAAAAATGCAATCCTTTAAAGGCTAGTACATATGTTCTTAGAAATTTTAAAGAATAATTTTAAATTGAAAACAGTATACAAATAGAACTTTAAATAACTAAATTAGTATTGATATTATGTGGAAGTGCTTCAACTCCTTTAAAGTTTCTAAATAAATCTCAAGAATTGCTTGGAACAAATTGTTGCCTAAAGGTAATGTTTGGATAAATCTTAAGTCTAGAAAATTATTAAGTTAACCAACACTAGTAGCATACACCCGAACCCATAAAACACATTAAAACTCTATGTTAACTTTAGAAAGAAAACACATAAACCTAACACCCTACGGGAAGTGCCTGGTGCGACGAACTCCTAGGCTGAAAGTAGTGGGGGTGCACACCCACTTCTAGAAGTTTAGGGGCTAGACAAGCCTTGTCATCTAACCGTATATAATCTTCCACGCAGGTGATGGATTGTGTTGAACTTGAGGGGAAGTGGTGGTAAGACGTTACCATCATGAAATCTTGAGCTAGGCATATTTCATTGCTAACCACAATGAACAAATCAATATTTGTATCTTAAGATCCGGTATTAAAACTCATAAATGTAAAGGGTTTATTGAGTTAAATCTTTGGTGAAAAATACCTATATATGGAGGAAGGGGATTAAGTTTGGGTACTCCAAGATACAACATCTACCCCTGGTTGGATCAAAAAAAAAAATCAATAAAAGAAGTTACTTAAAGATTGAGTGAAGAGAAGAGTAATACTAAACTAAGTATCATTGATCCTTAAATACTTGAGTATTGAGCATCTTAAAAAAAAAAAAAAAAAAAAAAAAAACATTGAGAGTTACTTAAAGATTGAAAATTCTCATGTTTACTTGGAAGTTTAACATTATACAAGTATAAAATTTTAAAAGACACACTAAGAGTGATATTTACTAAAAGCCACCATTGTCTAAGAGAGTACTAAGATTTAATAATCAGAAGAACACTTACATAGAACAAACCCTAAGAAAAATAATCACCAAGAGTGAGTAAGTTTTCATTAGACTAGTTCATTTGACTTAAAATTTATATAGAGTCCCTATCTTGAAAAATAAATTTTAAGATAAAGAAATCAGATTTTGGAGCTACATTATAATTGATAAGAACTTCTTTAGATTCTCCCTTGGGTGAAATTATGTAATATATAATAAGTAAATTTTATAAAGTAAACATAGAAACAATTGAAACTTGGAAAGTCATAGAAAATATTTATTTTATAGAGTTTTAACATATGGGTGGGCTATAAACCCTTGAAGATAATTTTGGAAGATTATTAAATGATCTGAAATATTATCCTAAACTACTCAAGTATGTTACACCTGATTTATAGCTTGTTAATGCAATTGATATGATAAAAGATCATATATGGACATATTATTCGTAACCGTCATTAAATGAATGGATAATAATCATAAGGTAAAAATTTTTATAATCACCAAGGAAATACAAATACATAACAATCAAGAGATACAGATATATATAACGATCATAGATATAATCAACAGTGCAGTAAAATTCAACAAAGCTGGTTAATAAGGTGTTGAATTCTTTGAATGTGCCATTAGTAGCGGTACGAGGGCGTACCTTAGCTCTTTTAAGGGGGATATGCTGGCATACTCCTCCTTCGTTATCTCATCCGGATTATGCCGCGTTTCATTATTAGCAAAGGGAGAACAGTATTAGCAGAATGAGAGGTGTTTGTATGTGCTTGGTTTTTGCATTATTGACTCAGTATGTGACTTTTGATTTTCATCATGTAATATCTTGGTATACCCTGATTCAGTTTGATTTTGAGTAATCTTGAGTGGAATGTTGTTATGGAAGTGGATGGAAATAAAGGATTGGTTTGGTATGGAACTTCATTGGAACTTTTATTGTCTCAGCACACCCGAAACGGTGTGAGTGCTTATTAGTTGATTTTTAAACTTCGAGACGAAGTTTCTTTTAAGGGGGATATGCTGAAATACCCCTAAATTAATTTAAATTAATTTAAATTAATTTAGGGGATTTCTTTTATTAAACCTTTAATAATACTATTAAATATTAAATTATTATATGGAATTATGAATATTAAATTATTATATGGAATTATGAATATTAAATTATTATATGGAATTATGAATAGTAAATTATTATATGGGGTTGTGAAATTTATTTAGGGGTTTTCTTCTATTTAACCCTAATTATTATACATTATTATATGGTATTATGAATTTAATAATAAGATTTATAAGTCAATAAATCTTGGGAAAATTATTAAACACTCCATATATATTATAAAGATTTTGGGAAGTGTTGGAACAATGTTTTGAAATATAAAAGTCAATATAAAATTCTAGAAACCTTAAAGCTTATTAAGCCTTGCTAGAGTTGACTTTTTGAGAATGGTCAAACCAGGTCATGAAACCTACACCAATAAATAGGTTATGAAAAACCATGAAGATCGATAAAAAGAACGTCAAAAACGGATCATCCTAGCCAAAGTTATGCTAGATTGAAGTTTTGAATCAAAATTTCATAAGTGCCACGTGTCAGCCTCTCGTGCGTCCCAACACTTAGCAGATTTTTACCTCCTTGATTTTCTCCAGCAAACAACCGTTTTTGACCTAACTTGTGACGGCCATATCTCTCTCATTACTTCGAATTTTCCAGTGCCGTCTTCACCACTCTCTTCTCCTTAATTCCCTCTTTACATTCATAGCTCATACAATCCCTAACTCCATCCACATCAACGGGAAAATCGTTCTCAAGTTGGCACCTTTCTCAGTCGTAACCCAGATTCCAGTTATACTTCGATTTCAGGTAAAGTTCGTCATGCCATAACTTCCTCGTCTTTCAACCAAATTTCGATTTCTTTAGCTCGTTGTGTAGATCTCTAATCCGTCTACAATTCTTATGTTTATGCCCAAGCCTGAATCATAACCGTTTGGAAGTTATAGTCGCTCAAAGTTTCGGATTTTCCAGCACATAAAATCATACCGAAACAGAGAGGTAAACTCGTAACTTTCGGGTCAATTTTCTTTCTGTATAAAGCGAGTTAGGATTAGTTCTAGTTATCAATGTGTAGATCTAAGTTTCATCTTTCTAATGAGCCCAAAAACAAAGCCTAACTCGATCTGTGCTATAACTTATAGATCCTCGAAAGTTGCTTCACGAACTGGTCTAAGTTCGAATGATTTTCCAGAAACCGATCTCGAAATCACTTCGATTCGGGCAATTCCGGTGAGCTTTCTTCAATTCCTCCGATTTCCGATTATGCTAACCGGTTTTACAATTCCGACCTAACCCATGTTTCAATTTAGTCAATTACGTGTTAGATTAGGAGAATTTATACGAATTGCAACCGGATTTTATCTGTACTGAAATAACCCTAGCCTTCGAATTCGAAATCGAATCTTGATGAACTCTGCATTAAAATTGGGGAAATTGACATCATTAGAACCGAAATTTTATTACGAATCCATAGAAACAAGAATCACGCGATTTCGTTCTGTAGATTGTGAGGAATCGTCGATTTAGTACTCGTGTGTTGCGCTGTTCCTGCTGATGAACTCGAGAGTTGTAGGCCGTCCGATCTCAGTTAATAAAGATGGACGGCCACGATTAAAACGTACGATTTTAAAAGTATAAGTTTTTATATTATTTCCAGCATTTAACCCTAACTTGTTGAATTTAGTTAATGGCCTTCCCGAAGGTATTTTGACTTGAAATTTTAACCATAGACTCCTTATTTTATCTAGTTTATTTTGATGTAAATTATTATGGATTTGGAGTTTTTAAACGTAAGTTATGATTTTTACAAGTTACGGAGTTTCTGGAATTATATGGCTAAATTAAAAAGATATTTTTATGAAACAAAAATTTTATAATATGTCTAAAATGTTATAGTTACTGTATATTAAGTTTGGGAATTTTTGGGCAACGGGAAAAGGTTTTAAAAATTGTGTTTGTGAGTTTTTCATAAGAATAACCTATAATATATAGTTTTTAATGTAATCAAAAATTAAAGTATGGTTTGTTAATTAACTTTTAAGCTGTGGAAAATAAAGGAAACTAAATTAGCATTTTATAACAGTAAGTTTATAAATGTTTTTGTATTAGCTTTCAAGAGAAGTGAAATTATTTACATATATATATATATACTTACTTAAGTAGAAACTTATATAAATTAAGGAATTCAATTATCCTACATTTTATTTACTATATTATATGGGAGTTAACATTTTAAATAAACTAAGGAACAAATATATATATATTATTTTTACGCATTTATAAAAGGGAATTAAGAAGTAACTTATAGAGAATCAAGGAATTTAACTAAACTACGTTTTATTTATTATATATAATATGGGAGCTAATATGTTTAACTAAACTAAGGGAAATACTTTATTTTATAAACCATAAATAAGTTTTGGATATGTCTACAAGATATTAGGTATAATTAAATACAATAGAATTTCTTAAAGAGTGTTCTGGATAAATCTTAATATATGTAGGTATATGTATATATATATATATATATATATATATATATATATATATATATATATATAATACAATAAAAATAGATAAAGGAAATAACATTCCTTGTGAGAAATATAATAGGAAGGATATATATATACGATAAATAAATAAATAAAAGAAATAAAATACCTTATAGAAAATATAATATGCAGGAATTAATGAGTTAAAATAAACCTCTACATAATACTAATAATAAGATACTATATGAGGTGGTATTAATTTATGGTTATGAATTGAGTTTTTAGTTACCCTTGAATTTCTAAGATTTATATAAACAGTATTAAAATACATGTATATATTTAGTCAATGTCCACAATGTAAATCTATAATTGGGTTAAGAAAATTAATAAGTTGAAATTTAGGAATATTTGTAATTAGTTTACATAAAGTGTTACACAAATAGATCTTATTATATAATTGAAATACTTTTACATTTAAATGTTCATATTATATAAACAATAATAAAGTAAATGAGTTACTTTTACGTCTAAATGTGAAGAGGATAAATAAGTCTAGATTTAATCATTTCTTAATATTTATAGTATTGAGTAATAACTTAATATTTTGAGACAAAATCATTAAAAGGGATTATGGTATAAGACTATATTAAACAATGATTAGGAAATTACTCTAAATAATAATCCTTAAGTTTCTTAGAATTAGTTAGCCATATAAAATACATTTATTACTAATATTCAAGATGTGAGTTTATAAATAAGTGTTGTACATAATAGTTAAAGATTTACTAAAAGGTTTATAAATAGAAATTAGATACTTAAAATCTTTAAACCTTTAATTAGATGAAATTAGGTTACATAAGAGATTATATTGATTTACCTTTTTACACTGGAAATATTAATGTGTCATTTGAATATAAGGTATGGGGATTTTTCAGAATATATTAACTTATTAAATAGTTAACAGTTTCACTTACGATCCATAATTTAATTCTTTGATAAATTCTACCTTATGTAGATATATTGTCCATCCTAAATACATTAAAGGAAATTAATTTATTAAGTTATACCTTTGAAACCTTTTAGGTTTTGTAAACAATTTAAAACGTATTTAAGACTTAAGTTTAGTGAAGTTTAGTATAAAAGGTTTATACATAGCCTATGGAGGGAATGTGTGTAAAAATATAACATTTAGGAAATTAAATGTAAGTAAGGATACATAAAAGGTTATCTTAAAACACCTTATTATATAGTTATGATAAAGTAAAATATACCCTGTGGATACTAAATGTAAGAGTCCGATGGTCTGAGTTAACTATAATATGGTTATTTCAGGATGAAAAGTAATTTAACAACTTATGACAAGATTAATAGATGGTTGTAATTAAAGGCCATTCTGAACTAAAGATAAGATAATTGAGTTTAGTAGCTCAAATAAGTTATACTAAAATGCATCTACAACACTACGATTTCAGATACGGGATGTAGATCTTAATTAAGTTAAGGGGGAAAACTTAGTTATAATGGGTTATCTAGTAGATATTGATAAAGATACATAGTCAATAAATTGTGAATAACAGTATAGTATTCTAAGATAAACCCATCATTGGTCATAACACGATGTATGTCCTAAAGTAAGAATAAAAGTATTGAGCTTAAGAATTGTTATTGAAATTCTAAGATTGATTGAAACGTATAATGCACTTATGTTATAAAGGTCTTTAATGTGAGAATTATGGTTAGGTATGGGTAAAGTGGATAAGGGTGGAACAATCAACAAGTGTTAATAAAATACTTGGTCTTACAACCTTGGGTTATACAACATTCTAAGACAAGTCAAAGGTTATTCACAACATTTAAGTGAGGGCTTAAAAGACAATTGAGACTTTGAAATAAGAGTAAGGAGTTTATTTAAGTGTAGCATAGGCTACAAGTGTTTGATGATAGACTACTTTTAATATTCTTCAGAGTAATGTTGATTGTTTGCGCAAGTTGATTAGAACTGCTACACGTTACCCAGGTACGATTACTCGTACTCAGCTTGTTGTGTTTTGGACTCTGTGGAATGTTTTGTACGATTTCTCGTACTCCGATATTTTTGATGATTGACTTGTGGAATGTTTTGGAACACCAACTGATCTTGAATGGATTTCAAAAGGGAAACTGTTTGGGTGACTAACTGAGCTTGCTGTGACTAACTGAGCCTGTATGTGAAACTTCCTTGGTTATGGTTCCTCCTATCTGGTTGTTTCACTAGATATTAACTGCTAGGGTTTACGCTTCTGCACTCTGTAGGACTGAGTGTTTTGGTATTGCTCTGGTGTAGTTAATGATCTAGTGGGGTAACTAGGAATATAGGAAAGTATCTGGTATTGGTAAATTCTTCCTTTGGACTATGGGTAGGTATTGTTTCATCCATGAGTCGAGTTTGATCAGCCTAATTGGGAATGGATTCTTTCTATTGGGTATTAATTGTTGAGGGTTTACGCCTCTACACTCTGTAGACTGAGTGTTTGGTATTGCTCTTGTGCAGTTAATAATCTAATGGGAATATGAGAAATGTTAATCTTGGTACTGAGTATGGATTATTTATACTAAGTGGTGCACACACTTTTCACCGATGACTGAGAACGGGTCGGTGGCAGCGGAGGTCTGCTATACCTCGCCCTTTGTGGCAACTGACAGCGGAGGTCTGTTTTACCTCGCCCTTTGTGGCAACTGACAGCGGAGGTCTGTTTACCTCGCCCTTGTGGCAACTGACTGGCGGTGGGGGCCATCTCTCCCAATTGGTTTATTCCACTCTTGAGTATATTTTGTCTATGGGAATCATCTTCTTGAAATGGTGGAGACATAAACTGTCTACCACGGGTCATGGATATTAATGTCACTTCTAGTCCTTTGTGACTACTTAAGTCTTTCTCTTCTTAACCAGAATTGGTTCTAACCTCAGCAATGGGTGCTTACTAACTATGTGGTGTGACTACTTAAGTGGATGACTTGGTTTGGAAGTTCTTTATCTCTATCTTTGTCTTGTTTTCTTTTCTCTTTAACTTGATTGTTTTGAAGTGCTTTATCTCTGTTTACTTTTAAGAGTTTGTTTTCATGTTACTGTTTATTTTGAAGAGTTATGCTTTATAAGTTTGTTTTTGGAGAATTGTACCAGTTCCATTCCAGGGAACTGACCCGCCCCTTTTGGGGTGGGCTGCTTGGTTTCATCTTGCAGGTACGAATTGATTTACAGGTGGCCACGAAGAGAATGAGCGTTTGGGTTGGGACTAGGTTTTGTGGAGAGAGAATATGTTTAATTTCTATTATGTTGTGTTAAGTTTTCTCGAGTTCAGACCGTAGCTTTTGTGGATTGTAAGTTGTAAATTGGTGAGGTTTGGTGCCGGGTGTTTGGAACCGATGATCTGTACGCCTTTAGTATTTTATTTCCGCTGTAATTATGTTAAGTAGGGGCGTTACACATGTACTACTCTTTGCCACATTGGTTTCGGAAATCAACTAGAATAAAGCTAAATTGTGCTAAAATGTCTAGTTTTTCATAAGCACAAGTTAGTAAGTTATTGGATGTAAACACATTTTCAACAATTGTTTATTTATGCTCTTATTCTGAATTTGCATGTAAGATTCTTATGGTTATAACTAATGATTATATATAACAGGGCAGTACTCTGATATGGGTGTTTTAAATGATATTTTGGGTATTTGTTGATTCTTCTACATAGGTTTCATTGCAAACATTTTTCTTTCTTACTTGAGGGGAGTATTAAAACGTGGAACACATATTTATAAAAGTATGTGTTGCTATGTCCTCATATTATATGTCATGTTTTTGTGGCTAGAGTCAAAGTTAAACGGACTGATACCCGTGATATGGTCATGACTGTTGCTTTTATCATTTTGATGGGCAGGTTTAGATATTGTTATATCCTCTATTGTATGTCTGAATTTCTTATTTTGGAACTACAAAGAAGAGCAGTATATGTTGACTATGTACAACTTTTTTTGGTTGGTAGCTTTGTTTGATTTATCTGGACATTAGATTCTTTTGGTTTGATGAAACACTAAATTGAATACCTTATTAAATCCGCAATGCACAGTGCAACAAATGCAAATTTTATTGTCATATTGTATCAAGGGCTGAAATAGATAGGGAAATTCCTAGATATCATCCTTCCATAATTTTTCCTCTTTTGGGTGTGGTTTGATATTGGAGTTTGCATGCCAACTCCATTTCTCCTGGTCTTGGTTATCTGATTATCATCATATTATGCATCAGCTACTACTGCTATTTACGTTCCTCTCCAGCGCTTGATCTACTATTGACGTGTTTCTCAATTTCAAACTTAAACCTAGTTTGCTAAATAAGTTTCTATGTTACTGTGATTTTATGGGCATAAGTCCAACTTGAATCAGCACTAATGGTGGCCAACAAGACCGAATAGAACCAGAATCGGTGGGACCAAAAAGGAATCGGTTGGACCCAGAACTGGTTGGAACCGATCCGGAATCGGTTTGGAACTGGAACCGTATGCAAGCGAAGTGAATCCTAATACACCTTCGGAGATTCCAGACCGAACCGGACCCTGAACCGGAACCACCTTGGAACAGGTTGGAACCAGAACCGGTACATTTGGTGTAAAGATGAATACAAAGAACTGGAACCGGTGGAACCACCCTGGAATCGGTCAAAACAACCGTCATTCTTGCCTCCCTTTATGAAAATTCAAAATGAATTGAAAAAATTCAAATTTGGAACCGAATCTGGAACTAGAACCGGTTCTGGAACCTGAACCGGAATTAGAACCGGTCGGAACCGGGTTTTGAGCGAATCCGAAGCCAAATACAGCCTTCGGAACCGGAACTTCGCCCCTGACCGGTTCCAAATCAGAATTCACATGTTCCGGAACCAGAACCGTTGGACTGGAACCTGAAGTGGACGGAACCGGAACCGTGACCACCTCTAATCAGCACTATTACTTGATTCTACTTGGTCAAATTGTTGGATATATATTAGTATTGCAATATGTGTCTCGGTCCTCCTTCATGATTATGTTGTAAAATAATCTCATTCATTTGTTCACAACAATAGTCTACTTGTAGTAGTGATATATTTTACTCCCTCACTTCTTTTTGTTTCCATGTATTTCATACAGTGAAAATCTTGTAACTGGATATGGATTTGAATCTTCTACACCTCCATCCTTTGATGTGAATATTTGAAAGGTTGTAATCAGTACACTTTTCTTCTTTCTTCATCTCACTGCACCAGATTGAAGACAGGCATGTCATTCCAGGACCGATAATATACTCGTTCTATTATTATTCACTTTGGCATTTATTCAAAACGAGCTATACATGTTAGTGTTCACAAATAAACTAATTTTTAAGTTTGCACTAAATTCTTCTGGGATGTGATATGATTCTTGATAAAGATTCAATATCTAGAGTGACATGTCTTGGAAGCACAAGTTCTGCTAATTAGTCCTGAGATGAGTGTTCTTGATCAATTCATGTGCATTTTATGTGTTCTGCGGGTGGTATGCTAAGTGGTTCCTACATCCGGACGTAGTTGCTGCTTATGATTACATCTTTATTTGGGAAGAAGATCTCAAAGTGGAGCACTATGATGCTAAGAATTAAACAATTCGTACTTATGGTGATGAAATATTATGTGGATTTGTTGTAAATAGAGACAAGACACTTATGTACGATTGCATGTGTATAATCTTGTTGGAGAAACAATCTCCATTATTACAATCAATGGAATCCGTTTGATCTTCATCAACATGGATTGAAGGCTCATAATTAAGAATGTTGTTACAAACATTTATTGATTGTGTATAGCGGGTGGCTATCAAAGATTGTTTAAATATATAAACTAATATTTGACAATCTAAAGTCGAAATTAGCATCCGAATATATATAATTAATGTTTAACAAATAGATACAATTACACCCGGAGATAAAAATTACCGTTCAAATATATAAACTAGTGTTTGACAAATGGATACAATTTAGTGTTTGGAGATTGAAGTGCTAAATATACAAATTTTGGATTATGTTATGTCCAATTATAAACTTGCGACCAATTGGCGGATACTATTTTGCGTTTGAATGTGGACACTAAATATCGGACGCCAAATAGCATCCGTAACAAAGGGACGTGAATTAGTGTCCGGGTTTTTAGCGTCCGATGAATGTCTACGTTAAACGTCAAAAATCAGACACTAATCACACTTCAGACGCTAAATCCTATTTTTTTTGTTGTGAATCAGGGTTAATGGCGCTTCGAAGTGCAAAGCTCCAGGGTGATTCTACCTTCATCCTTCAGATGACATCGATGATGTTGCGTGTGGAAAGTAAAGGCTCGCTTGAGCTTCAATCTGCTAAGATGCAGGTGAGGTGGTGGTGGCGTGAAGTTTTAATCCTAGGAGCAGAGCAAGATTTGCTATGGTTATCAACGCGTGGTTCTTCGGCTTGTTCTGTTGGAGAATCGGTTGTCCACGGTGATTTGGTTTTCTCCTTGGACTAGCGGTATCCACCGGTAGAAGATGAGATGATGCGCATGCGTGATGGAATGGGGGCTGATTATGGTTGGATCATCACCGGCATGACACTGTAGTATGGTGAGCAAAATTGTGTTCAGCCACGTCAATCTACGGTTGGACTTCTATAAGCCACACAGCCTTTTTGAGAATGTAATATATTTAATAGTCGGTGTTATGTTAGTTTATTTGTGTTGGTTTGCTCCTTTAACTGTTATGGTTAAGATTAAGTCAATCAGGTATAGTATTGATATTATCCATTTTTATTTCCTATTTTGCGAAATAAAAATAGTACTAAAATTTTTAGCTCGTGATATGTGAAATAGCATACAAGATCATTAAAATGACATTTATACAAATTCATGTATAGGAATACAAAACATAAGTATAGACAATCCATAGAAAAAATGTAATGATGCATGAAAAAGTAATAGGGTCAGGCTAGGGCTGAATATGAAGCTGGTTGTAGAAATAAAAGGCAAAAGATCAGTACAAGTGTAATACCCCCATCCCACATTGGGATATGAGTAGTATTATGAGTGGATTATAAGGATACATACGGGTTGACTACGACAACAAGGCTTTCCACTTTTAAGACCAAGTGAGGATAAAGGGCTTATAGTTGCTAGTTTTCAAGCTAGAATGGCTTGGAAGCTAGATTGTTGGATGGTTTTCCATATGGGGTGTTACAAATGGTATCAGAGCAAAATCGGGACCGTTTCGGGCTGGATTACCTGACACATGCCGAGTAGGTCCTTAGGATTATGGATACTGGGCTTGCAACAAAGATGTCGCGTTCTTTGAGTGAAGGAGTATGTAATACTCCCATCCCACATTGGATATGAGTAGTATTGTGAGTGATTTATAAGGATACATATGGGTTGACTACAACAATAAGGCCTTCCACTTTTAAGACCGGGTGAGGAGAATGGCTTATAGTGGCTAGTTTTCAAGCTGGGATAGTTTGAGAGCTAGATTGTTGAATAGTTTCTCATATGTTGTGTTACAACAAGCATCAAGAATGGCCCATTTCAATTAATTTTGGACTCTCAAATGTTTCTCCAGCTTTGGCCAAGCGTGTGACAATATAGTTTAGGCCTTCAAGAATAGTTTTAACAAATTTGTTCATCTACTTAGGTAGACGAGCCAGAAGCTCTAAGAGTTGTGAAGACACACTCGAAGCCTTTAGTGAGTGTTTAAAAATTCACTGAACACCTACCAGTCCATGACCCATATTAGAAAGAGTTGTAGATCTTAGTTCATGATTATGATCCAGAGGCATATGCTGGACATCATCCGGAGGCACACCATGGTAAGCAAGTAGCAGAGGCAACCATGAGAGATACGATAGTGAAGATGAAGTATGAGTAATCTAGTGCAGCATATGATACATCATAAGTAGTGAAGGCAAATACGAATCTCCACTCCACGAATTGAGGACTTTGCAGAAATATTTTTCCAAAGTATCGACAATTCTTTTATTTCTTCCCAATAAACATCAGTTTGAATCTTGAACAAGGTGGTCCGGTTGTGTTGAGACCAAGGTAGCAACTGAAAATGAATGATGCTTGTTGAACCAAGAGCAAACCTCATCTTTGGTTATTTTATTATTTGAGAATCCTTTATTAGTTTGAAAAAGAGACTAGTAAAGAGAACAGTATGACAGCCATTGGTAAGGTAAAGATGTGTGCAACAAAGAGACTGACAAAAATGTGCAAAAGATAAGCAGAGAAGGCAGCGGAAGTGAGTTTTATGCCGTTGGGGTAGTTGGTCAAGTAGAGAAAAATCGGAAATTTAAGTGGTGGTAATAAATGGATAGTGTCACTAGATGTTAAATGTTTCAACTTAGTATATGATCCAGATCAGTGAATATAATAATCAAGAAATGCCATGAAGGGTAAAATTATCCACTTTATTATTGAGATAAATGAAAGGAAATGTCAATGAACTATTAATATGAAATAATAAATAATATGGCACACTCCACTCACTCTAAAGTACCAAGTTCGATGCACAACATAAGTTAATATGATAAACAAAAGAATACACCTTTATCTTGATCTTGAAGGAAGTGATGACGAATCTTAATATGTTTAGTCTTGGAATGTTGAACTGGATCCATCATCAATGCAATGCTGGAAAGATTGCCACAGTAGATTGGCACATGAGAATGAGGAACACCATAGTCGTGCAATTGATATTGAAGTTCGAGGATGTGCCGCAGTGGGAAACAACATCGATATATTTAGGTTCAATGATAGAGAGTGTAATATGTGACTGCCTTTTAGAAAACCAAGACATCAGGCTTGAACTGACCAGTTAAGCAGAACCATAAGTACATTGTTTTTCTTATACCAGTCAACATCTGTGAAAGCGTTTACTAGGAAGGAAAACCCTACAAGATAAACCAAACCAAAAATAGTAGAGTATGATGTCCTTTCATATGAAGAGATCATCAAATATTCACCAGCCACCAGTTTGGAATCGTCATTATTATCCTGAGAGATAAACACAGATATAATATTAGTATCGCTTAGGCATCTATTGTTTTATGGGTTGCCACTAATTAGTATAGAGCTGAGCATAACGTGAACTATTAGTACTTGACATCCTTGGATTTTTATGTTATAGTTTATGAAAAAAATTAATGTGATAATGATAGCATGACTTATTCTGAGAATTTGCTTTTGGGACCCCAGTTGGAGAGTAATGATGAGAATCAGTATAAGAGCGACACTACTATAAAAACGGATTTAGAGACAGAAAATTCCGTCTCTATTCCATCTCCAAATGATTTTAGAGACGGAATTGTTCCGTCTCAATACAGGTCATCGCAAACTTAAATGGAGACGGAATCTGCACTTCCGTGTTAAATGGAGACGGAATCGAGACGACTTATTATGTCTCTATTTAAGAAATAGAGACGGAATAGAGACAAAATAATTTCGTCTCTAATAGAGTTGGAATTCTATAACCCCATCCAGAATTTTGAGACGGATATTTCCGTCTGTGTTCCGTCTCAATTGGAGAAAGAATAAATTCTGTCTCAAATCCTATATCCAGAATCAACATTAGAGACGGAATTTCTTTCTCTATTCCGTCTCTAGTATGTTATTATTTATTTCATATATATTATAATTATTCCATCTTGTAATATATCATTCTTATTCAACTAAATACCTATAATTATTATCATTATCAATACATATAAGTTTTTATATATACCAAAATGAAATAACGAGATTAAATGTCTAAATAGGATATATATATATATATATATATATATATATATAACAAATTTAAACTCACAGATTTTGTCACAAACTTCACAAATTCAACCAAGCACAAAAGTTACAACATCACCACAATCATTGATAACATAGGATTGTGCTCAAACACTTTTAAATATGAAAATAAAATCTTAAATCTTGTTCATTAAGATAATAGAGCAAACATCGATCTAGTTTTCCGAAAAACAGTAAGCATGTTTTAATTAGCTAAACAAATATCCCTTACATATTTGGTATATTAGTACCCCAAAAACAACCAACATCAGCTCCTACCCCTTCTCTAGCCAAATGGCGATGTAACACCCCATCCAACAACAATCACATAATAACATTCTGCAGCGGAAACCCAACTCATCACATTACTTATTCCAATGGTGTTACAACGCCGTTAACCACCTACGTGGCTAACAAGGCTAACATATGTACATTTGTATCGGTCTGATGGACTAGATTCCCGAGCAACTACACAATACAATCCTCGTTCCATAATCAACATTTATTATATACATACACTTCCCCTGTACCGAGTATTTACAACTACTGCCGATAACAATTTCGGTCTTACTACGCCTATCATATTCATGCCATTTAAATGGCTACCCATGTATAACATCTGCCCCGTCCTACTCTCGAACGGCTTCCAGCACTTCGTACCTGAAATAGGAAAAGAAGAGAAAGGGGTGGCCCCGAGGGGCTCAGCACCTTTGCTGGTATGGTAATCCCGCAGCCCACATGCTACCGGGCCACGCACGACTAATTGTCGTCTTAGCATGCAGTTGATTATTTTAAATCATGCATACAACCATTAACATCACACATAATATTCGCCTCAATGGGCTCAATCCATAACCAAACATCCACACTTAACCAACCATCCAATGATTCCTTAACCCTAGAGTGGCTCTCCTCTAACGGAGCTACTTCCTTACGAACGACGTGTACCCATCAATCGGGTTATCCTTAAACGCCTCTTGTCACAACTGGGATTCATTTCCATGATCCACACATTCCATATCCTACATAACTCATTCCACACATACAAAACATAACAACCTTTCTTGCTTCGATGTACACATGACAATTGCATTCATTTAAAACATCCAATATATATTATATAACAAAGCATAGCAAGGGAATTTGCATAGCTATAACATTACACACACCAAAAATCGGTTCTCACAAGGAACCTTCCACCATAGTTAGTATACCAGTGAGCCTAGGGATTTTGCCAATCCCATGTTAAGCTCGTTACCATCCTCGTTACCGTCCGGTTATATAGAACGGTTAACTTATACCCAAGGTGTGTCGGATATAGTAATCCCAAGCACCCTAATAACATAACCATTAGTATGCCCCGTGGCCCGACGTGAGTCAGTAATATAGCTTTGGTTAAGCTAAGGGGAAAGTTGGAAACCCAATGGGAAGACAACCTTAACATACACAGAGGGTCGAACCTATAATGGCACGAACCCCCATCCTCACACGCGTGGCCGGAACAGACCGGACTCCTCACCCCCCATTAGTATACATACATTAAATATTAAGTGGTTAGAGATCCATTATGGAGCCTACCACATCCACAACCATACGGTATCATGACCGAGTTAAGCACACAAGGGAGGTTCACACACTTGCATACAACAACAATATCCAACTAACTCACACATAGCCGTGGTTAGCACGTTCCCAAGGTTTGGGCCGTCAACTCCGAATACCGATCACTCATGTGTTCCTAGTTTTAGTTAGCTAAGGTTTAACACATATTTGAGGTTAAACGGCATCGGATACCAAATTCGCCACATAAATGAATTACTATAAACTCATTACATGATTTAATCTTACAAGGTGGCAAACACTCAAGAAAACATATTGGCATACAAGCCGGTGTAATCCGTTAGGACACAGGTTGCAAGAAAACCATACCTGTCACCGGAGTCCACTTTACCACGTCCACTTATGTTCCTCGAGCAATTCTCGAACAACTGTTGACATCACATGTTCTTTTATTAACATTGGGGTAACATGTTTGTTTTAAAGTCTAATGCTTATAACTTTCCCCGTTTACTTGGTTAAATAACTTTACATTTTTAACACGTTTTACTCTCGCATCTTAATACAACCTTTAGCCCACTTTATTGTCATTAAAACTCACCTAACATGTCCTTAACATCCTTATAACATCATTACCTACCAATCCCCATCATCTCATATCATTTCATAACCTTAAACCATGTTTTTGGTCCGACCGACCCACCGACCGACCCACATCTGGGTCGGTCCATTACAGACCCCTTTTACTTCCTTATAATCATGCCCGTCCGACCCACGTCCGACCCACCATTCTGGGTCGGTCCATGTGCGAACATTTTCCCTCCTTTGAAACTTGACCGACCGACCCATGTCCGACCCAACCTTCTGGGTCGGTCCATTACCGAACACTTCCCTAACATTTTACAGAGGCTCGACCGACCCACAAACTGGGTCGGCCCCTGGGTCGGTCGCCTCCTAAATTTACCCAAACTTTGTCAAATCTTTACCAAACTTCTCCTAAGACCTCTTAATGTGTTCTAACATCATTTGGCACTTCAAACACACCCTCAAGATAATCTTAAGCACTCACAAAACTATGTTTCCTAATTCCTTAAACCTTTACTTATATCTCCACAAAGTTCCTAACACTTACAATGTTTTCTCCTTATAATTTCTAGGTGGCATTTCACCTATCATAACTACTATCCCAAAACACTTTCTCCTCATTAACATCATCTCTTAAGCATCATTTTCTTACTAACTAAATCTCCTTTTTACATCATACCTAAACATCACTTGTTCCTTGAACATCAACATTACCTAAACCTTAAACAACTTCTTACACATTTCCCAAATTTGGCCATAGCTTCTCTAGTATATACCCACATCCAAACACTTAGGTTTTTACCTTAATTCATCCAAGAACACCTAAAATCCATCAAACACATTTTATACACAAACTTCACACATTAAGCACTACATCACAATATAGTGCATAACTTAAATTGCTTGGCACTTAGGCCCTTAAATGCATGGCTCTTAGGCCCTTAAATTGCATAAACCTTAAACACTGAATTTCCCACATAATAATGCCTTTGACCTGCAAATACACCCAACAATTCATATGCCTTTAATAAACCCCTTGAGAGCATTTTACTAGCTCATTCACCATTGGCTCCTTAGGTATTTTAACAAGCATTATAAGCTTATTTCTCCTAAGACATTAAACCACATTGAGATAGCTTGTTTACCTCTTTTCCTCACAAATTTCTTTCTTGTTTCCTTGTAAACCGGTTAGGCATTTCCTTCCTTGTCAACAACTAAACAACATACCAACATTGAAATGAGTATATAAGCTTTAAGCTTTATCTCATTGTAAACCCTAGTTACATATATTATCTTAAGGTATTAACATGATTGTTTTACCTTGGAATGAGAAGAGAGCTTGAATATATATCAAGAGAGGACTCCTCCTAGCCCTTGGAAGATTCAAATGAAGCTAAACAAGCAAGGTAAAGACACCATGGTGAGGTTAATTTTCGGACAACACCAAACATGAAGGAAACTTGATTTTTCTTTGAGTTTCCTCACCTTGAAGCAAAGGAGAACAAGAATATGTAGAAATACAAGCTCAAGCTCCATCAATGGTGATTCTCCATGGCACCAAAATTGAGCTCTTGAAGATTTGAAAAGGTGGAAGTGTAGAGCTTGACCTAACTAAGACAAATATGGTCTTAGAATTTGATTTGGAGCTTGGAGTTGGATTTGGCAAGGAAATGAAGATGGAGAAGAGAGGTTGGTATAGAGAATCGTAAATGGAGGGGAGGGGAGGAGCTTGAAAAC
The DNA here is from genome assembly GCA_023374045.1 of Limonium bicolor. Taxonomy (NCBI): domain Eukaryota; kingdom Viridiplantae; phylum Streptophyta; class Magnoliopsida; order Caryophyllales; family Plumbaginaceae; genus Limonium; species Limonium bicolor. The sequence continues at coordinate 24,732,747 of CM041783.1, read as the reverse complement.
GTGTGAAATGAGAAGGGAAGGAAGAATGAAGATAAGTTCTACTTTAGAAGATATTTAGGTATTAAAGTAACTTTCTTCTTTTTACTTTCTTTTCCTTCCTTCCTTTAATTGATTTCACATGGTGGTGACTCACCATACTAAAAACCGGCCACCATTATGCCTAGGAGGGCATACTAGTCTTTGTTGACCAATTTAATCACTTATAACATTATATGTTACAAACTAGTTATAAAAGTCACTATTCACCTATAACAAGGCACATAGAAGTGAAATTTTTGATTTCCCACTAATATGGCCACCCAAATGTGATACTATATAGTACACATGTTAATTAAAGAGTAATGATGGACATTTAGCCATTCAAAACTCATTTACAAGACAATTTTTCAAAAACGTGCTTTAAGACTTCTTAAAGCACATTTTGTGTTTTAACTTGTTTCCAAGCTTGGTTTTCTTTGGTAATTGATTTAATATGTTCATTAACATATTTATAAGTATAGGTATGACCATTAGGTCTTATACACATTTATCCCAAGCTTAGAGCACATTTTTGCTCTTATTGACCTTAAGGTATTTATTTGTGTTTTGTTTGGTTTCATTGTCTACCAAAGTTTCCTAAGGACTTATTTAGCCTTATTAAATCATAATTGAACATTATCAAGTCTTGGTAGGCTCTTTAGGTCCTAACCAAGTTCACTCATGGCTTAGAGCATGTTTTTGCTCAACCGTGTCTTAGTGCTTTATTGCACTTTATATTTTAAATTGTCACTGATGTTTCTAAGGCACTTTTTAGCCTTTACATGCCATAGTTTGATTTACAACATACCAAGTTTGGGGTATTTCAATCTACCCCCCTTAAAAGAACTTCGTCCTCGAAGTTCACATTTCCTCGCATCATTGGATTAGAATACGGGAATTATTATAGCCACAAACTTCCATTACCAACCACCTTTACATCCAACCTCGGACTTAATGGTCCGGGCAACATATCCACCTTATACATAAAATATCATATTCACATGGTAACCTCGGACTCAATGGTCCGGGTACCTTCATCACACTTGCACCCATACAATATCCCTCAGACTCTTAGGTCTGGGTGACATAACCACGTTTAGACTCATAGGTCTTGATAGCACACACTTTAGGAGATCAAAGTCAAATAACCCTTATCACCCATACCAAACAACATGTCATAGCATGTATATCAAACAGAAATACCTTTTCCATCTCTCCATGGGTTCGAATCCCACTTTGAGTACATATACATTGTGATCCCGCAGAACCCGGTCGCGATGGACACTTTCTGGTCCCCGTTCCTTTGGGAGATCAAAACATTCACTTAATTTTTAACATATGTACTTCTCATGTCACCGGTCCGAAGACAAAGGCTCATACGTCCTCAGCTCGTGAGCAAGTACTACAAAAATATTCTTTACTAGGTTAAGTATATAAGAAGATCTTTATTCAAAATATTAATCGATTGTTTTTAAAACACCAATTGAAAATTCTTTTGAAAACACCACACAACTCCAAGTCCAGTTTATGCTCCTTGTATCTTTCTTAACATGGTTATTTGTAATCACTTATAGGGAGCTTCAAGAATCATCCAACACTGATGTGATCAGCATCAGTGTTGAACTATCTTTCCACCCCAATTTGTGTTCGGCTTCCCTTGATCTCATGATAATCAAGTTTCACCTCCCACTTCATTTTCAACCAACAATTAATTCAAGCATATCCCATTTTCTATCTTTGAATCTCTCTAGTCATAATCATTACATCTCCAAGGGATAGAACTCCGTCTATCAATCATCACCCAAATCCAACTTAATTCAAGTTACCTAGGGAATTTAATTCTCACTAGGTTCTATGTCGGTCTTTACCCTCATAAATCACAACATTGTATATATATACATATATTTTTATCAAAATACAATACATGGTTTGTACTTATTCACCGTCGGGGTTTTAGTTCCCCGGGAGTTTCTTTACTCCCTTCCACTTGTACTAACACACTTCCCACAATGGTATTCGCATCTTCTGTGCGCAATTACCACAATTTACCCACAAATAAATGCGTATGTTTATATAACACACGCGCCAACCATCATAACAATCATTTTGTGCTATGCACACCTAGTTCGCGTACACTTGTACGGTAAAACACCTAAGTGGTTTTGCGCTCTACCCCCCTTAAAAGGGATTACGCCCACGTAATCAATCACTAAACCTTGGCTTAAAATGTTCTGCCGTCGTGAAGTGTTTTAACTTCCACGCGGTCCATTACACAATGGATTCTGATTAGAGGATCTTAACATATTGGGTTTAGTCCCTAAACCAGAATTCGCATTGGAGTTGTAACTCATAACCGGTTTCGGTCCTGGCCTGTGAGGCTTTTAGGACATGATAACTAGCCATCCATTCATATTCACAATATAATCCGGTACCTGACGCATGGGCTCACTGGCCTCTGTTGCGCAACCCTGATAATTATAGAGCTGGTTTGCCCCATTCGTTACTGTTAATGTATTGTACATCTCCAATGTATTACCCTTATCTTGGGAACAATGGTTTCTCAACCGACGCATGGTATCTTTACCCTGAGCGAATTCGGTGAGTTTCACGATTTTCCATCCATTTCTCCATAGCTTACGCGTAAACTACTATGTAATTCACAATGATTGACTTACTTTACCGACTTATTGTCGGTTGAGATTGAGCTACTACCTATGTGTAGTGCTCTCTCAGTTATTTCCCACACCTGGGGTATATCCATACCGATTTGGTATTTAGTGCTACTGTAGTATTTACTGTTAATCATGTCTCCATTTGGTTTTGTACAGTATCTCATTGGTGCGGCCTTGCATTTCCTATGCAACCGCCATTATAACATTATTCTTCCACCATTACCATGCTTCGGATTCCTAGCTATCCCACTCGATCATTACTGTGCAGAGCAATACCAAAACACTCAGTCATACAGAGTGCAGAGGCGTAAACCCTTGACAGCAACTCTCTTATGCGATTGCGATAGGAATTTTCACTGAAATCCTTATCATCTAACCTTGCCACCGGCTTACTGCTCGGTTCGTTTGCTATCCTTAATGTTGTACCTCCACTGGGTTTAACTCGTAACTCTGCTCACTCCCATTTTATCATTTAACAATATTCACACAACGGTCGCTTATTGCGCACCGTATCCTTACTCATTATATAGCATCAACTTATACTGTATCCGCTATTATATTAGCTTCTGCTTTAAGCTAGGTTTATCTGGCCACTTATTTGGCTGATTTTTGAATATATTACTATCTTTCCCTTGAGCGTTGTTCGCTACACATTTAGCTTCACACACCTATGGTGATTGCTATCAACTTATTACACTTCCTGCGTACACAACTGATACGAGCACTTCCTTTCGTGTTATTTTATTTAAATCACCCTGGGGTAATAACAACGTGGTCCATCCTCCACATATCTCTTGAACTTGATTCACATAACTACCGCTCCTGCGGTCTCACAATATCGAGAGGTATCCCCACTCTTAATGCAGTGGTTAGCTTACCACTCTATTCACTTATACCACATAAACTTCTACCATCAATCGATATATATTTATGGCTTATAAGCCTTATTTGCCTTGAGCTGGGCTCATTGTAGGCTGTCCACACACATGTACTTCTCTGTACAATATTACATGTTTAGAGGTTGTAGTGGGCTCCATGACAAGGTGTTGCATTCCGTTTCCTTTCATGGGATGTCCCTTAGGTTTGTCAGTCCGTCTCCTGACAACTTATGTCTAAACTGGGTGTTAATTTCAACCCTTGTGTTTCTGTCATGTATTTGTTCAATTGTTGATGCGCACACCCTTCGAGGATTCTCCTGGGGTCGTTACGTTATGCCTTACATTTGTTTCACACTTTTTGGTACATTCGTTATTATCTTCTTCTGTAAAGATCAACATTTCCAGACAGCGTAGGTACTGATTCTGGGAGTTTCATCCCGTTCATTGCACATTAATGTGTCCACATTAGGCATCTGCCTTGCCCTGCTTTTCAGCTATCATGTTTATCCCTGGGGATCCTTAAGTCACATAAGCTGTCTTTATATAACAGTCAGTGCACTTTGCACTTCCTGACTCTTAAAACATTTCCTTGAAAGGAATTCACTAATTCCTTTAGTCTCGTTAACTTAACTGAGTTCCTTTACTTCAAGCATTCCTTGTATCCTGTTGATTTATACTGCTGACCGTAGACGGAGTCGACTACTTCCCGTGTTCGGACTCTACTGTAACATATATGGGGTATCATACTGATACATTACTACTTACTAACCTATAAGTAGGTCTGTCAGGTCCACATGCTCCTATCGGAGTGCGGTCGTCCCACAACACAGTTGGTACACTTGTAGTGTCCGTCACACGCCTAGGTGAAGTATTCTGTTGTCAACTCCCTTATATTGTCCCGTGACAATATTCATTCCTTGCTTCCCGAACTTAATCGAGGGAAGGTTTATCCACTGTTGTATCCTTGTCAGTGCTCTTGGTTTCACTGGTTTGGTTTAAAGAAGGTTGGAAAGAAGTGTTGGTTTGAAAGAAAATCTGGTTTGAAAAGAAAAGGGTTTGTGAAAGATTAGGTTTGAAAGAAAAATTTCCATGGTTTCACAACATCTTCTTACCTTAGCCAAGTCTAGCTTCTTGCTGACTGGTGTACTTCCAATTACAGAGGTTAGGCTAACAGGCCCTTCCACTGTTATGACGATCACATTTAACTCCATGTACTTTTCCAAGTACCTGTAGTGGTTATGAATTTCCCGAACAGCCCTGTTATAGCAGCACTTGCTATGGCAAGTGCGCCATGCTAACTGGCTATCGGTTTGACACATACCGGTTGTGGTATTGTTTTGACACATATTGTCATCAGCGGCCTTGTTGGCCCTCACTGATGTTACTGCCTTGATAATACTCCTCTAGGTGACTTCTCACTTTTCACATGATAATCATTACTAGGGTGTTTCCCTTTCTGGGAGACCCCGTTCTCATAGTATTGTATTCACTTTGTAGTCCGTTCCACGTATTTGGGCACTACGTTGTAGTTCCCTGACGGTTGGTACCGTTGGTGTTCATTTATCAACTGTGGTCCATAGACATTCGTCTCGGGTTTTATCAATCCACTTCTTGCTGTTGCACGGTGGTGCGTTGCAAGCTGGTTACTCGACTGCTGGCATGTCGACCCAGGTTGCTGGAAATTCTATTCCTCTATACACAAAATCCTTCATTCATTGTTATGAAATGCGGTTAACATTGTTCAGATGGAGACCGTCTCCGGGATTCCCAGCTTTCGGGATCTACCGTATGACAGGTTCTCGTACCCTAAAGGTATTTAATAACAGCCAGATCGGGTATTCCCGAGTATGAGAGTGGACTTCCATCTCTCTGGCGTTCTTTCCCAAGTTATAAAACAGGGTTTGTGGAGGGTGGGATGGATATGTAGGTTTCCAGTATTCACTGGTAGTTCCTTACTAGCGTATCTCTCACGCTATCACTCAACCCTTAACCCAAAGTACTTAAATCCTAACTCGGTACTTCCTAAGCTCGGTAATTCAGTCATCAGAGCGATACTTCGCTCTGATACCACTTTTTGTAACACCCCATCCAACAACAACCACATAATAACAACTGCAGCGGAAATTCAACTCATCACATTACTTATTCCAATGGTGTTACACGCCGTTAACCACCACGTGGCTAACAAGGCTAAACATACATTTGTATCGGTCTGATGGACTAGATTCCCGAGCAACTACACAATACATCCTTTCCAATCAACATTTATTATATACATACACTTCCCCTGTACCGAGTATTTACAACTACTGCCGATAACAATTTCGGTCTTACTACGCCTATCATATTCATGCCATTTAAAGCTACCCATGTATACACTGCCCCGTCCTACTCTCGAACGGCTTCCAGCACTTCGTACCTGAAATAGGAAAAGAAGAGAAAGGGGTGGCCCCAAGGGGCTCAGCACCTTTGCTGGTATGGTAATCCCGCAGCCCGCATGCTACCGGGCCACGCACGACTAATTGTCGTCTTAGCATGCAGTTGATTATATTTAAATCATGCATACAAACCATAACATACACACATAATATTCGCCTCAATGGGCTCAACCTATAACCAAACATCCACACTTAACCAACCATCCAATGATTCCTTAAACCCTAGAGTGGCTCTCCTCTAAACGGAGCTACTTCCTTAACGAACGACGTGTACCCATCAATCGGGTTATCCTTAAACGCCTCTTGTCACAACTGGGATTCATTTCCATGATCCACACATTCCATATCTACAACATAACTCTTTCCACATAACAAAACATAAAACCTTTCTTGCTTCATGTACACATGACACATTCATTCATTTAAACATCCAATATATATATATATACCAAAGCATAGCAAGGGAATTTGCATAGCATATAACATTACACCATAAATCGGTTCTCACAAGGAACCTTCCACCATAGTTAGTATACCAGTGAGCCTAGGGATTTTACCAATCCCATGTTAAGCTCGTTACCATCCTCGTTACCGTCCGGTTATATAGAACGGTTAACTTATACCCAAGGTGTGTCGGATATAGTAATCCCAAGCACACCTAATAACATAACCATTAGTATGCCCCGTGGCCCGACGTGAGTCAGTAATATAGCTTTGGTTAAGCTAAGGGGAAAGTTGGAAACCCAATGGGAAGACAACCTTAACATACACAGAGGGTCGAACCTATAATGGCACGAACCCCCATCCTCACACGCGTGGCCGGAACAGACCGGACTCCTCACCCCCCATTAGTATACATACATAAATATTAAGTGGTTAGAGATCCATTATGGAGCCTACCACATCCACAACCATACGGTATCAACCGAGTTAAGCACACAAGGGAGGTTCACACACTTGCATACAACAACAATATCCAACTAACTCACACATAGCCGTGGTTAGCACGTTCCCAAGGTTTGGGCCGTCAACTCCGAATACCGATCACTCATGTGTTCCTAGTTTTAGTTAGCTAAGGTTTAACACATATTTGAGGTTAAACGGCATCGGATACCAAATTCGCCACATAAATGAATTACTATAAACTCATTACATGATTTAATCTTACAAGGTGGCAAACACTCAAGAAAACATATTGGCATACAAGCCGGTGTAATCCGTTAGGACACAGGTTGCAAGAAAACCATACCTGTCACCGGAGTCCACTTTACCACGTCCACTTATGTTCCTCGAGCAATTCTCGAACAACTGTTGACATCACATGTTCTTTATTAACATTGGGGTAACATGTTTGTTTTAAAGTCTAATGCTTATAACTTTCCCCGTTTACTTGGTTAAATAACTTTACATTTTTAACACGTTTTACTCTCGCATCTTAATACAACCTTTAGCCCACTTATTGTCATTAAAACTCACCTAACATGTCCTTAACATCCTTATAACATCATTACCTACCAATCCCCATCATCTCATATCATTTCATAACCTTAAACCATGTTTTTGGTCCGACCGACCCACCGACCGACCCACATCTGGGTCGGTCCATTACAGACCCCTTTTACTTCCTTATAATCATGCCCGTCCGACCCACGTCCGACCCACCATTCTGGGTCGGTCCATGTGCGAACATTTTCCCTCCTTTGAAACTTGACCGACCGACCCATGTCCGACCCAACCTTCTGGGTCGGTCCATTACCGAACACTTCCCTAACATTTTACAGAGGCTCGACCGACCCACAAACTGGGTCGGCCCCTGGGTCGGTCGCCTCCTAAATTTACCCAAACTTGTCAAATTTACCAAACTTCTCCTAAGACCTCTTAATGTGTTCTAACATCATTTGGCACTTCAAACACACCCTCAAGATAATCTTAAGCACTCACAAAACTATGTTTCCTAATTCCTTAAACCTTTACTTATATCTCCACAAAGTTCCTAACACTTACAATGTTTTCTCCTTATAATTTCTAGGTGGCATTTCACCTATCATAACTACTATCCCAAAACACTTTCTCCTCATCTTAACATCATCTCTTAAGCATCATTTTCTTACTAACTAAATCTCCTTTTTACATCATACCTAAACATCACTTGTTCCTTGAACATCAACATTACCTAAACCTTAAACAACTTCTTACACATTTCCCAAATTTGGCCATAGCTTCTCTAGTATATACCCACATCCAAACACTTAGGTTTTACCTTAATTCATCCAAGAACGCCTAAAATCCATCAAACACATTTTATACACAAACTTCACACATTAAGCACTACATCACAATATAGTGCATAACTTAAATTGCTTGGCACTTAGGCCCTTAAATGCATGGCTCTTAGGCCCTTAAATTGCATAAACCTTAAACACTGAATTTCCCACATAATAATGCCTTTGACCTGCAAATACACCCAACAATTCATATGCCTTTAATAAACCCCTTGAGAGCATTTTACTAGCTCATTCACCATTGGCTCCTTAGGTATTTTAACAAGCATTATAAGTTTATTTCTCCTAAGGCATTAAACCACATTGAGATAGTTGTTTACCTCTTTTCCTCACAAATTTCTTTCTTGTTTCCTTGTAAACCGGTAGGCATTTTTCCTTGCCAACAACTAAACAACTACCAACATTGAAATGAGTATATAAGCTTTAAGCTTTATCTCATTGTAAACCCTAGTTACATATATTATCTTAAGGTATTAACATGATTGTTTTACCTTGGAATGAGAAGAGAGCTTGAATATATATCAAGAGAGGACTCCTCCTAGCCCTTGGAAGATTCAAATGAAGCTAAACAAGCAAGGTAAAGACACCATGGTGAGGTTAATTTTCGGACAACACCAAACATGAAGGAAACTTGATTTTTCTTTGAGTTTCCTCACCTTGAAGCAAAGGAGAACAAGAATATGTAGAAATACAAGCTCAAGCTCCATCAATGGTGATTCTCCATGGCACCAAAATTGAGCTCTTGAAGATTTGAAAAGGTGGAAGTGTAGAGCTTGACCTAACTAAGACAAATATGGTCTTAGAATTTGATTTGGAGCTTGGAGTTGGATTTGGCAAGGAAATGAAGATGGAGAAGAGAGGTTGGTATAGAGAATCGTAAATGGAGGGGAGGGGAGGAGCTTGAAAACGTGTGAAATGAGAAGGGAAGGAAGAATGAAGATAAGTTCTACTTTAGAAGATATTTAGGTATTAAAGTAACTTTCTTCTTTTTACTTTCTTTTCCTTCCTTCCTTTAATTGATTTCACATGGTGGTGACTCACCATACTAAAAACCGGCCACCATTATGCCTAGGAGGGCATACTAGTCTTTGTTGACCAATTTAATCACTTATAACATTATATGTTACAAACTAGTTATAAAAGTCACTATTCACCTATAACAAGGCACATAGAAGTGAAATTTTTGATTTCCCACTAATATGGCCACCCAAATGTGATACTATATAGTACACATGTTAATTAAAGAGTAATGATGGACATTTAGCCATTCAAAACTCATTTACAAGACAATTTTTCAAAAACGTGCTTTAAGACTTCTTAAAGCACATTTTGTGTTTTAACTTGTTTCCAAGCTTGGTTTTCTTTGGTAATTGATTTAATATGTTCATTAACATATTATAAAGTATAGGTATGACCATTAGGTCTTATACACATTTATCCCAAGCTTAGAGCACATTTTTGCTCTTATTGACCTTAAGGTATTTATTTGTGTTTGTTTGGTTTCATTGTCTACCAAAGTTTCCTAAGGACTTATTTAGCCTTAAATCATAATTGAACATTATCAAGTCTTGGTAGGCTCTTTAGGTCCTAACCAAGTTCACTCATGGCTTAGAGCATGTTTTGCTCATACCGTGTCTTAGTGCTTTACTGCACTTACTATATTTTAAATTGTCCACTGATGTTTCTAAGGCACTTTTTAGCCTTTACATGCCATAGTTTGATATTAAACAACATACCAAAGTTTGGGGTATGCCAAATGGCGAGCTCCAAATATCACCCCTATATGTACATAATCAAAACGAGTGACACAACCTAAGCATTCAACCAAAAAACTATCTAGCAAAGAAGTTGTTTCATGATCTAAACACCCACACCATCATTCAAATAGTCTACTAAAGACGACACAAGACTAGCTACCAGAGCTTGCATCCTATGTTTGATTGTAGTTACTTGAGCTTGCATCCCATGAGCCACCATGCAATATCAGTGCCAATTGCTCCTAAACTATTTTCTGCACATTCTCCATCATCTTCTCTTCGTATTCCCGGCGGGCCTGATCAAATTTCTGAGTCATCTATGCCTCTATATCAGACCTCATCTTCTCATACACGGCTTGATCAACGCCAGCTGTACGGTTCCTGACAGAGCTTTTATAGGAGTCAAGATAATACTATGAAGCTCAATCACCCAATCCGTAGACCCTTTTCTTAGCCGATTTACTCTTTACCGCATCATAAAATATCTTTACAGGATTAACTTATGCATTCTTAGATGTGTCTTCTCCTGTATTATTCTCTATAGCCCAAGTAGCATTTTCGAGCAGCTGTTCGTATGTGTCCTACATCAATAATAACAAATAACTAGTTAGAACTTCTCTTTATGAAATTGTAGATGTCAATTAGAATGAAATACTTACGGAATAGTCTCTAGCTTTCTGACAAACAGGCATAATCTGACCACACTCGTCCTTCGTGGAGTGAGTGTATACAAAAAGCTCATAGGATGTAGGTTCCACCCCACCATTCTTTTGAGTCTGTATAGTATAAATTAAACAGTCAACAAACCAATGTCACGCAAAATGTTATAATTAAACATATAGAGATATTGGAGTCAAGTTAGACTCTTGGAAAAATTTTGGCAGCATCTCCCCTGTTTTTTTAATCCACAACTCCTAGTTTTTAATCCACAATTCCCTACTTTCAAGTTTCCTAATAAACAATTTCAATCCACAATTCCATTCAAAGGTGGACAACACATTGTTCCACAACAAATATCCACAGAATGATCAACATTTACAACACTATTGAACTAATATTCATCTCAAATGACAAGTCTACCAAACATTAAACAACTTACCAAATCGGCTTTGTGATCAATAATAGGACGTGAGCCACACGCATGGTTAGACATGCCAGCCCCAGGTGCACGCTCTGACCTGCGGTTCTTGGAGTTTGTCTCACCAACCATTTTATACTTGGGAGTATGCCACATTTCCTCCCAACTTCTATAGATCTCAGGGCTCACAGTTCTTCTTGGTTTATTGTTTCGCTTCATTTTGTTGAGTGTATCCGAGTACCTTTTTGAAGCAAGTGTACAAAAGTTATTGTACACAATCATCTCATCTTCTGGAACCCAACGAAATAGTTTCTGCAACATATTATTAAGACACATTAAAATACCAATTTCTATTTATTATTTGCAAAAAAAAAAAAGCACCTACACAAATAAAGTACCTTAAATTCGTCAAACTAATGGCATTTTTGAGCTTTAGTCAAAGTTTTCCAGCTATAACCCTCAGTAAACCACTTTTTCTCAAAACAGTGTAAGAACGATTGACTAACATCATGGCATGGTAGCAAATGTCTTGTATTTTACAAGTGAACATAACAAGAATCATTATAATGCAGCAAAATTAAAATTATGCACATACTAAAATATTAAATATAATTAGAAATGTGTACTCTCTACTAACGGTGACATAAGTGCGGTGGTCTCCAAATCCACTACCACTAACATCGTGTGAAGCATTGAGGGTGGTGTGGTTTGTCGTAGCACATGCACTTCTTCCAGTAGGAGTCAAAGAAGTGTCAGTGTAATTAATATCTCCCTCTAATGCTTGGGTCTCTGGGACATGAGTAGACTCTATGGGCGCTCTCATCAGTTTCTGAGTTGAACCCCCTTGTGAGGCTTGTGATGGGGTGTTTCGATTTCCTTGCCACGGGGTCATGAGAGTTACCCTCTGTAGCCGGCCCCCTACCTTTATATGTCCTTGATCCTGCTCTCCAAAAACTCCAACCTCCAACCATGACTGCAAAATTAAAAAAGAAAACACAAACAATTATTATATGCATAATGACACATAATCATTAGAATTTATCATAATGAAATAAGGTAACGAACAATCGTACATCAAAACAGTTACTTCAAATCATGAATTAAGGTATTTTCAACATTTATAGTCTCCACCAAGTCAATGGGCCCATCATCATCAACCACAAAATTTTGAATCCGATTAGCAGTTTCAACATCATCTTGTTGTGGTTGTACATCGTCTTCGCATGTTGTTGAATTACGTGAGGAAGATGCGCTTCATCTTAGCCAGTCAGAATTGCAAAATTACCGTAAGAGTGCATATGATTAAGTGCCTGATATCACCTGTTAGAATTACAAAATAGCATCAATAAAATCAATCTGATATGTAACAATACAGAAGATTGTATATTTCAGCTATTTCCAATTAGGGTAACCGAATTACCGTGAGGAAGATGCGTTTCATCTCTGCCAGTCAGGATTGCAAAATTCACATATACTGCAGTCACCCACTTCACCATTTAGAATTACAAAGATACCGTCAGTAGAATCAGCAATATAAAAGGTTGTATGTTCCTGTTATCGCCTGCAGTTAAGGTAGCATAATTATTGTATATATGCTGATATCGCCAGTTAGAGCAGCAAAAGTCTTCTTCTTTGCCAGTCAGGAGTGCAAAATTAATATGACTGTAGTCACCCAATTCGCCAGTTACAATTAAGAAGTTAGCGTAAGTGAAATCATCAATATACAAAGCTTATATGTTTCTGTGTTATCACCAGATAGGGTAGCATAATTTACCGTGAGTATATTGCCGGTATCGCCAGTTAGAGTAGATGAATTACGTGAGTTCTTCTTCGCCAGTCAAGGGTTGCGAAATTACAGTCAATTGCAGAATTACCGTGAGTACTGTAGTGCATTAGGATTGAAACATTACCGTGAGTTTAATTCAATCTTCATTCAGGACAAAGCAAGTATACTCCTTCAATGGCTGGCACGGAGCAGGACAACAAAATAACCGTGAGAGAAGATAGTGTTCTTATTCGCCAGCTAGGACAGCAAAATTACCGTGAGTGAAGACATTAATCGTGCAGCGAATGGAGTTCATTGTTTGCCTGTTCACCAGTTAGCATTGCAAAATTACAGTCAGTGAAGATTGAGAATGAGGATAAGGAATACAACTAAAATAAATTTACAGTGAGTGAAGATGGGTGAACGTTCGTCACTTGAGTATTGCAAAATTACCATGAGTGAAGATGGAAGGTAGATAGAGGAGTGGTAACGTTTGACAAAGGGTAAGGGTTATAATTTAGCGTTGGAATTATCCGTCTCCAAATAGAGTTGGATTTAAAATTCCGTCTCTATTTGAGAGGGAATTTAGTCCCGCCTCTATTTGAGATGGAAAAAATTCGTCTCTATTTTCTTCTAAATATAGAGACAATATTTTCGTCTCTATTCCGTCTCTATATTCGGTGCCAAATATGAAAACATACCGCCACCTAATTCCCTCACCAATTCGTCTCTATTCTGACTCTATTTCGTCTAAATTATTTTAATCTCTATTTCGTCTCTATTCCGTCTCTATATAGAGACGGAAATCTTTTTGTCTCAATTTCCGTCTCTAAATCATTGTTTTTTAGTAGTGCGACCATTAGATGTTGAGGCAAAATAATTGCTACGAAACCTAAACCTGTGTCCTGAATTTGGTTTGCTAACTATTTTATGAATCTTTGAAAATCCTGTATACCAATTGGGTTTTTCTAGGTTTGGATTTCCATATCCCGACTAAGTGCATCGCAACGTTCCACTCATTATCGGATTTAAGAGTTAGAACTTGTTTTTCTGCCCACTCAGGTATAGAACTCATCTTTCTACTGACGGGTGCAGTAAATGTAGATTGAATAACCTTAACAGAGTTTGAGACTAACTGTGAAGCTAGGTCTTTATTCTGGTTTTTGAGTACGTCTATTTCTTTCTATAATTTCTCTATTATAGTTTGAGATGCAGCACTATTTTCTTGTTTAGCTTATAAACCCTTAATTTTTTAAAGAGCTCTTTTAACATATCAACGGTTTGAGATTTCGTAGGATTATCATAAAAATCAGTTAAAGCTCGAGAACTTACCTGATCCCTTATGAGGGATTGAAGTACCTTATCTTCATCCATTAAACACATGGACTCATCATACGTTGCAGCATCGATATGAGAACACTGGATTGTTATCATACAAAAGTGTGCTTCATTGCCTTCCATGTTATCAGGTTCAACATCATCCCCACCCCCACACAGCTGCTTCCATGTGTAACTCCCTTCCACGGTGGTGTGGCGGTTTTGACGGTAAAATACAATCCTTTATTAAATGCCCTAAATTATGACACCGAAAATATTATAACTTATTGGCGTCATACTCATGCCTTGAATTCCCGCCGTGGTATCCTCCACGTTTCCAACCGAGAATGCACGCCAGTCTTTGTGCTAGCAAAGTCATCTCATTCTTCATGTCATCATCCAAGTCTTAGTCAGGTGTTTGAACTTGTTTCTTCGCCTTAAGCGCGAGATCTTTGCACACAATAGTAACATCATCAAGATTTTGTCCCTTCATTTTTCTTTCATGTAACACCAGCTCTTCAAAAGACATAGATGATAGCACATTCATCTTCTCTAGGAGTGAAGTATTGAGTCAATCCTTGCTAAGCGAATCACGGAATATTTTGAAAACTTCATTGGAGAGTGATACCCCGACTGTCTTAATATCCATAAGCACCTGATTGAATCTTTCTACAGCCAGTGTCAGACTCTCTCCTTCGGACATCTTGAAGTTGTTGAACTCTCATTTGAACTGTTTCTTCTTAGATTTTTGAATTGATTATGTTCCTTGATATGCATTCTTCTGAAAGTCCCATACTTCTTTAGTTGTCTTTATACCCAAGACTTTATCTTGATCCTCATCAGATTTAGATGATATGATGTTACATAGAGCTTGTTTGTTCTTGCTCATAAGTTTCTCTTCAGCCTCATCCCACTGTTCCTCAGGTTTATCCGGTTTTACACCATCAATGAGAATAGTGGGTTTGTAGCTTGACGGGAAAAAATAGAATTGGGCTTAAAAATTGTCCACTAAAATAACTTAAGTCAAATTGGGTACTAAAGGAAGGAGTTGAATTGGGTTTGAAGATTGGTTAAATTGGGCTTCTAGCCATTGACCACATTTTTATAATGGACTTAAGCCCAAGCCTGAAGTGATGGAAAATTTGAATATTAATTGGGCCAACTCTAAATGGTTAAGTAGTAAATTGGTAAGTTGTAATGATAGTGATAGTTTTGTAAATTTAAAAGGAGATGCATTAAGATGGTTAAGGAATTTGTCCAATACAATTTGTATTAATTTCTAAAGGTATTGAGTTTGGAAATTATCTATATTATATATATATATATATATATATATATATATATATATATATATATATATATATATATGTGGGTGTGGGTGTGTACATAATGGTTGACATTGAAGTTATGAGACTATATATATTGAAGGGTTGGAACTTTGGAACAATATGTGGAATGTTATAACTATATAATATAGTTTGAGTTAATGTATTAAGAGGAGAGCTTAATATAAGAGAAAATCATATTATAACATATTAGAAATAAAAGTCTAAGTAAATGTTTGGAGAGTGAATCCAATGGATGAATTATATAATTCAAAGGAATTAAATTGTGTATTATATATAAATATTGACTTGAATACCCTAGTCAAGTCAACTACATTGACCTAGTCAACTTCATTGACCAAGGATGGTCAAACTTGACTAATTCATAAATAAGATGAGACTTATAAATGAATTGGACATTATAAGGTCAAATGTACAATTAGCATATAGTAACAAAACTATATGTTCATATACATATATCAATATATCTATATATATATACATATATATACACACTTGTATATATATAATCAAACCTATGATTTAATGAGATAGGTGATTAGGATTCAATCCTAAGTTCTGACACCTACAACAATGTCATTAGTACGTTAATTAACGTGTCGACATAACTAATCCCGAACTCATCCTAAAACCCGCGTAATAGTGATTAGATAATCACGCGGTAAGTACCAGGGGAATTAGTGACTAGTTGGGATATCAAATTAGTCCATGTTACAGAGAGCTAATGTGTAGCCTCGTATTCCAAAGTTGGGTGCATTAGAGGACGTGTGTTAGAGAACGAGCTTCAAGGATTAGCGAGTGTGCGTGAAACTTCATGCTAGCGTATATTACGGTGAAAGGTATGTTGTTATATGTCTTGATTGTCTCTGAGGATTTCCTCAGTTCAGACTTGTGTGAAAATCTGTGATAAGATTATCTGCCTGATTGTGTGATAATATGCATGAACTGTATATTATTTTGTTGCCTTACTATTGCGGTTTATGCAATAACAGTATTGTTCGTATATATGAACTTATATATAAAACAAACTAATTACAAATAATGCTACCTTATATATTACTATAAGAAATGTCAAAAAGACGTTGTAGCATAGGATAATAAAATGTATTATCCGAGACTTATATGGAGCAACGACCTATTTAACGCCGCTCTCGTATTACTACATTCGAATGGTATAAATCACTTAGAGATACTAGGTATAAGTTCTTGTTAAGGCACACATTCGAAATATTACACTGGATCCCGCGTTAATATACTTAGGATTAGATTAAGAGACCTTAATCATCAGTGCTCAGAACTAGTATAGATATTGTATGGAGAAATCCAAGGGTGGAGCCCTTGGTGCGCGTTGTGATCACAATATGATGCTAGGATGTTCGCGTACGGGTCCGTAAGTATCAAGAAAATTCCAACGAACTAAGATGGTTCGTCGGTCGGAGACTCTACCGATGGAGTGGCTACTGCCGTGGGTGACCCGCCTTAAATAAGGGTAAAGCGTAGATACATGTCGGTTTAGCGAGACGTTGTCCTAGGCATGAGACTAAACAATATACGAATAGCTAGATAGCTTGTATTATTGACGAGAATCATTTGGGCCTTAAGGCCAAGACGAGAATAAATAGAATATTTGTAACTCTCATACTATATCGCCTTGTTGTTTAGTGTGCTTATATTGTACTTCTGTATGCTATGTGAACAACATGATTATATGTGTTATTGTATGAATGTTATTGCACGGATGTTATTCTATGTGTATGCTTTACAGTTTTAATATTAAAAACCGGTATTGCATGTAAATGAACCACATGCTCTCGACCAATTAACCGGGGTCCGAGGGGGCATGATAGTCATGTAGTGGCATACTTAGCACGGGCTGATTCCATACATACAAACAAAATTCTATAGGTGTGTGGAGCTACTGATGACGACAGAGTGCGGACGCGCTGAGTAGTTAGTCGCGTTTATTTAATACTGCATGTTGTATTATGATTTGGTTGTTAAAGTATGTATAAGACTTGATTACTTAGAATGCTCACTAGTTATTGTATTTGGATTAATGTGAAGGAGTATATCTATCTCTTGTTATCACTGCGGGAAATTGTTCGTATTGTGAATGATTAAGTAAGTGTGTTATCACTCATATGGGCGAGTGAGAATGGTAACACCAGTAGTTTGACAATATTTAATTACTGCTGCAATTTATTTGTTAAGTGCGACGTTTGGACGACAATTAGGAGCGGTTTAAGTAGGGGTGTACACCTTCTGTAGTAGCCTGCTAGACTCGGGAAACTATGAACTCCTGTCACATTGGTTGGCCTAGGCCAATCCTTTACCGCCTGCACTTTAGATGGATCTAATAAGATCCCCTCACTCGAGATTACGTGCACCAGAAAGGCAACTCTGTCCAACCAGAATTCACACTTAGATAATTTAGCATACAATTGATTATCCCTTAGAATCTGCAGTACTAACCTCAGGTGGTTCTCATGTTCCTCTTCGTCCTTGGAGTATACCAGAATATCATCTATGAATACTACAACGAACTTGTCCAAGTAAGGGTTGAATACCCAATTAATTAATTCTATGAACACTGCAGGTGCATTGGTTAACCCAAAAGGCATCACCGTGAATTCATAGTGACAATATCTAGTCTTGAAGGCTGTCTTCTAAATGTCCTTCTTTGCAATTCGGAGCTAGTGGTAATTGGAATGCAGGTCAATCTTAGAAAACACCCCTGCCCCTTGCAACTAATCAAAGAGATCGTCAATCCTCGGAAAAGGACACCAATTCTTAACTGTTACTTGATTCAGTTCCCTATAATCAATACATAGCATCAAGCTTCCGTCTTTCTTCCTAACAAACAGAACAAGGGCTCCCCAGGGTGACACACTTGGGTGAATGTACCCCTTCTTCAGCAAGTACTCCAATTGAGCTTTTAGCTCCTTCATTTCAGTTGGCGCCATTCAGTATGGGGCCTTAGATATCGGTGCGGTCCATGGCATTAGATCCACACTAAACTCAACCTCTCTCATAGGTGGCAAACCCAGAATCTCCTCAGGAAACACGTCAGAAAATTCGTTCACCACCCAGATACTGTTCACTTTCTCTCCCTCTCTTCCTAGATCTTGAATATAGCAAAGATAGACACAGTGCCCCTTCCTTACCTTAGTCACAATATCCATTGCAGAAACAATCTTAATACTGGGTCCTTATTTCCTTCTCTTATATGAGATCCTCTGCCCTTTTGGTCCTCTATGGATGACCTTTTGTCCCAGACAGTATATTCTTCCATTATACTTACTCAGCCAATCCATTCCAAGAATCACATCAAAATCAATCAGATCAAACTGAATAAGATCAATAGATAACTTAGCCTCCTTAATCACAATGTCCACATTCTTAACCATTTTGTAGCAATCAAACACCTCCCCTGATGGAATAGCCACAACTACAGAAACAGAGCTACTAGCCTCCAAACCCACTTTACTCAAAAATCCAGATGCTACAAATGAATATGAAACTCCAGTATCGAATAAAACCTTAGCATGAGTACCATGAACAAGAAAAGTACTGCTATGATATTATGCTCTACCTCAGCTTCTGCCTGGCTCATCACATTGATTCTCCCTGGGTTGCGGTAATTGTTGTTGTTACCGCTCTCCTTCTGATTACCATTTCCCCCAGTTGGACGACTCTTAGAGCCACACTGATTAGACCCCACGCAAGACTGCTGAGCCTGGTCCCTACTCCGATTCCCCTACTGGCTAAAGGAGCGACTCCCACCATTTCCTCTCTACGGAGCACCCTCAGAAGTGTTCTTGTAACATTTAAAGGACCTATGTCCCAACTTCCCGCAAGTGAAGCAGGTCACTAGGTTCCCGTCACAGTCTTTAGCCGGGTGGTCACGATTACACTTCTTACAGTAGAAGTGTCTCTCCTGGTTCCCGGAACCTCTCTGAGATTGGCTCTGGTGGGAACTTCCTGACTTATACTTGCTCATGTGACTCCCTCCGGATCTCTGCCTCCCCTCATGGTAGGGCCTCCACCTCTTATTGTGACCCTGCTTCTGTTGGTGGTCATCATGACCAAGAGTCTCCTCTCTAGCCTCCTGCTTTCTTTTATTTCCAGCCTGAACTTTCTTTCTCTTTTGGTTGACCCAGTAGAGATTGGATGTCTTCCCATACGCCTCCTGAAGTGTCAGAAAAGATAAGACACTCAGTGCCTCCTGAAGTCTCCAATTGAGGCCGTCAACAAACCTCTACATCTTCGAGGCCTCATAAGGGATCATGTTAGGTGCGAATCTGGCAAGCTCCATAAATTTGGTGTGATACTCCTTCACACTCAGAGACTGTTGCTTCTGTTCTAAGAACTCCAAATATTTCTACATTCTCACATGTTCGGGGTAGAACCTTCTTCTCATCGCCTCCTTTAAGGAGTCCCACCCGAAATCACGCTCAGCTTGGAGTGCATTTCGGTTGGCAGCCCATCAGATGTCTGCCTCACCTTTAAAGTAGTAGACGACACCATTCACCCTTCGGTTAGCAGGGCAATTGATGACTTCAAATATTTTGTCAAATTCACGGATCCAGTCCTCCAGCAATACCGAATCCTCTTATTCAGCATAAGAGTCGGCTTCATATGTGCGATGCACTTGGAGAAGTTCACTGGCGCATTATCGCGCTGAGCCTGCCTCTGGATGATCTGCCCCAAATTTACAGTCAGCTCTTGAAGCTGTCTCAACTGATCATTCCCTGCCATCTCGGTTTGTCGGGCTCGACTTCTAGTACGATAGTTGTAGAGAATTCTTTATGTCTATCTCGTGCCCCTAGGAGTTGGACCTAACTCCTACCATAAACCCCTGAACTGTTGTTAGCTTACACACTCATAATACAATAGAGCGTGAGCCCTCATACTCCCGATAGCCAATATAATTTCCCCAAACATTTAGTATAATCCAGTACAAATTCCATAGATATATATTTACACATTCCATATTTCTTTTAAACACTAAGATAACAATTTCTATGCAAACATCCACCCCCAAGGCGTTCCAACACGTAACATGTAGTTCCATCCATGCAACACACTCAATCACATCACACATATGTATCCCCATAGGCGCCTTGTTCCAATTTAAACCTATTTCATTCATTTCAAACCCATTTACAACTCATCCAAGTTAAATTGCTCTGATACCACTTTGTAACACCCTGGATTTTGCCCCAAAAGGCAATACGAGAGATTAGGAAAATAACGCCGCAAACAGATTGAAAAACGAAGGTCAAACGAGTCTTAAAACAACGATTTAAGGTCTGTCCGACCTTGCGTCAGAACGTCCATGTTCGGACGAGGTCCGAGAGTTCACAAGTAAATGTTCAAACTTGTGCCCGGACTTTGAAGTTCATACACAAGTCGAGAGTTGAAACCAAGAGTGTCTAAACATGTGTCTGAACGTTGAAGTTCGAACACTAGTTCCGATAAAATTCGTCTTACATGGTCCGAACATGTAAGTTCAGACCAATGCTGAGACTTACATGTCGAACTCGTCCTCGCATGTTGTCCGAACTTGTAAGTTCAAATAGATATTCGGACACACCATTCTGCAGGAAACCTAGTTTAGTTCGGGACCTGTCCGAACTTACACGTCCGGATAGACGTTCGGACAGGTCCAAAAGCTCAAAATTAGATTAAGAAAGTTCCCATTATCCACCGACAATGTTAAAATGTCAAGAATGAAGCAAAATAAAAGGAAATTGTCTCGACAATTCGATCAAAACCAGTTAGAGGAATATGAGCGGAATAATAATCTGGGATATTACCGCCACACCCACATCCATAGGTGTTAAGGCTATCCACCAACTCAAAACATGCTAAATACTGAACCTTCAAAACGAAATACAAACAGTGCCGAAATCCCAATTCAGTCAAGGGCATTATTAAGAACCAGGTGGTCTACTCCTACATTCTACGTGATGTTGCAATTCCCAACCCATGCATCAATCATAGATACCTGCGATCAGAAGATATATAGACATACAAAAGATTCACACAATCAGTTGACACTGAATAAACTACTAATTCATGAGGGAATACAATTCACTTGTTTGAAGAAAACAAACCCAGTTCCACTCACAAGGAGTCGAATCCATCAACCTGTATCCAATGCATTCAATACTAAGCCTCAACCAAACAGGGAACCCTTTCACTTGCAACCAAATCCATCAACGAACACCCAAACGAGTGGGGCCGCAAAATAAATAATTCTACTAACAATCACCCGAACTAGCGGGGTCGCAAAATAAACAATTCCACCTCACTCTAAGTCCTTAAGTGTGCACACCCTTCTATGGGTACTTCTGACCACAAAGAAGTAGATCTATAGAGCTTAAACTGTGATATAGTGGTCGCAGTGCAAAATAATTATTCCAATGTACAATTGCGTACGAATCAATCTCAGTGAAGGTTCCCAAAAGCTATTACCATCAATCCAGAAGAAATAACATCACATTCTAAGAATCCCCAAATTTTTTCTCAAATCCCTAATTTCACATTCAACCACAAGGGTTTCCACATCAATCAATTCTATTACATTTCACATGATTCACACAGAGATTAGTGGGTATAGTAGTTTACCTGGAACTACGCCAACTGATAATCAGAATCACAGAGACCTAGAAATTCCCGTCAATGAACTTGGGATCTAGAATTCAGCAACCACACAACAATTCAATCAATTCAACAAATAACCCACAATTGAAGACTCTTACTTACTTAGATGTTCTTACCCTTCAATCTAGTTTCAATTAGCGCCAACAATGGGAGATGAGAGTTACGTGAGAGGAGGGGGATGAGCAAGGTGTGGCGCAAAGAGAGATAGGAGTTGAGAACGTGATTTGTCGGTAAGGGAAAAGAAAGTGAAGGAAAGAAAGAAAAGGAAATACGGAAAAGAACAGAAAAGAAAATAATTAGATACGGAAATAATAGGAAGAAAATAATTAAGGAGGGAATATCAAATATCAAAACATCATCATGTTGTATTTATTTACCCCCATATACTATCATCTCCATTTGAAAATAAATTCTATTTTCCAATAATCCTCCCACTATTAATACCGATATTTGCCGATTAACATTCCCTGACTAACCCAATGTATTATATATAATATATGCTTATAATTAAGCCAAAATTTGGGGTATTTCAACACTACTATAAGTGTTTTAATGTAAATTATGTAAACAATTGTGTTACATTCAAATTTATTCATTAACAAAAAGTAATTATATCACTGTGTTGTGATTGTTAAGCATTAATACGAAGAGCTGTTAGATTCTGCCACTCAGGAGTCAGTCATTCCAGATGATTCATCTACTTAGGCCACACCTGTAGACCATAACGAAATTTTTTACAAGGTTGTTGAAGGTAAATCTAGAAAGCAAAGGGTCTACGGTGTGGACAAGGTAGCACCAGAGTACTTCCCTGACTCATTTCACAACACTGACACTAGCTTACATTCTACCGGCTACGATCAGAACACATACGAGTCCATGAAGTTGGACATTAAGCGGGATCTGCTTCAGAAGCTCAGTGACAATTTTAAGGAGTAGATTCATTATGAGGAGCGGGAAGCAATCCTTCAGGAGCTGCGTAGGGAGGAGATGTAGACGATGATACGAGTGCAGATCTCCCAGATGTTTCCTTCTCAATAGGGTCCGTACGGTGCTCCTGGCGCTAGCTCTAGTATGCCGAGTGGATGGGGTTTGTGAGGAGGTCCAAGTGGTGGCTCAAGTGATCCGGGAAGCGCAAGTGATCACATGAGGTATCGTCCAGGGGATGGCCATGGTTGGACCACGGATATTAAATAGATGGAATGAGTCTGTTAGACTTTAATTGCATTGGACTATGTTTGTATCAAACTTTGTTTGTACTATTTTGTATCTTTTGCTTATTGAAGTAATTATATTTAATTGTATTATACTTTCTTTAGTAAAAATAGCATTTTATGTTTAATAATTACGAGTAAATCATTATGAATGGCATATTAGAGTGGATTTGAATAAAACAGGTGAATATATATTAGAAATCAAAATGATAGATAATATTTTTTTAATATTAAAAGTAAATAGTGACGGAAAATTTCATCACTAACTTGTTAATCGGAAATTACTAATTCCGCCGTCAATTTAGCGACGGAAGGATTCCGTCTCGAATCTGATCGCTAATTAAACTATTAGCGATAGAAGGATCCGCTGCTAATCTGTCGCTGATTGATGACGTCGTCCGACGTAAATTTGGATTAGCGACGAATCATTTAACGATGAAATTGTCCGTCTCTAATTCGCGGTTTTCTAATAGTGAATTCATCTTCGTTCATGTATCCTAGGATAGTTAGTTAGAGTTTTATTAGTCTTACTGCATATCGTCAGTTGATCTTTGGGAAGAATTTGACATCCAATCTTGGATTAGGACTAGACTCTATGACACGCAAACTACTCACGCAAGATCCCAATGGGAATGGGCTGCAGATAGTAGTTGCCAAAATTGACATCTGTGTCTGGCTTGTGCTCTCTTGGCGTTTGTACTAGCCAATTCCCAGCTGCTGGTCCTATCTAGCCTAATTGAGCACGCGGATACTAAAGGTAAAGAGGAAGATCAAGTGGTCTGGACAGGTTCATGCAAAAAGTCTTTTGAGGAAATTAAGGAAATGATGACGAATCTGGCAAAAGAGGAAGACAAAGTGGCTACACTCAAAGCTATAAAGATTTGTGGGGTGAGTCGGCAGCACCACGACCAGAGTTGTTAGTTAGGTTGTTGTGTGTTTGGGCGCCTAAACACCAGGGATGTGCTGCTAGAGAGGCAGTTGTTATTGTTTGTTCTATGGTATGGATGAGCATCACTAGCGGCAAAAAAGCAGTTAGGGAGTGGCAGTCTAGTTTTTACTATAAATGTTTGGGAAATTCGGAACAAGATCATTTTCATCGAATGTGTGTTCAACCATGATATTATCACATGGAAGATTAAACTGGATACGTGGCACAGGACTGTGGGCTGGTGGAGGAGCAGGGCTCTAAGTGCGGAGCTGCTTGCAATAATCGCAAGCTAGCAGATGTTTTGAATGGCCTAGATTGACAAGGCATGGGCAAGTACGGGTTGGTGGGTGTTCTTGAGAGTACTGGGTATATTAAGCAACAGTTTTTCAGTGGAGAGTTTCTCAATCTGGAAGGCAGTATGAAGGAGCCTGCGTAATGGAGTAGGAAAAGTCCATCGTGGTGGGATAATTGAGCCGCACAGCATGTTAAGCAACGCACCTACGGGGAAATTTTGTAGGACGGGTCCAATTCGAGTTTTGTTTTTTTGAATAAACTTGAGATCATCATATTAATAGAAAACAGAGCAAGACATACACCAACAAGCGAGACTAAGAGAGATTAAACCCTCTCATCAAGCTATGTCCAAATCTAACTTACATGTCATACTGATATTTGGGGGGACATTTTCCCCCAACCAGAAAGCAGTTCTATCTACCTAAGTATTCACCAAATTACATACCAGCCTAACCGGGTATTTTTCATGCTTGGAACAATTACCCTTTATAATGCTGGAGAATTGAGGTAACATCAATCTAACTTTTGTAATATCCTCCCAACTAGCATTATCCCTTCTAATATCGCGCGAATTGAGAACATCTTTGAAATACTTTTCCACCGAGTCAAAGCAAATGTTATGGCTACCCACTGAGATAGCAAGTTCCATAGCAATTCTCTTTGCTTTGATATCAGCATACTGCACCTTAAAGGAGCTAGAGATTCTTCGATTGAAAGCTGCTACTGGGGTACCCTGATCATTCCGAACCAGACCCCCGACGATCCAATCCCCGTAGCGACTAATATGAGTACCTGTACTGATGTTAAGAATACCACTGGGAGGAGGGGACCAACTTCTTTGAGAGATAAAGGGGGAAGAGATCTTCATCACCTGAATGTAAGCTTAGTAAAAGAATTGTTCCCCTCGACTTCTCTCCACCACGATAACTCTGAATTGTGTTTGACTTTGTTCCTCGAGGCATAGATAATTCAGAGCTTGTTGGCAATGTGAGAAAGCTTATTGGCACTCCAATCATTGGTCATTCGAAAGAACCAATCTAGGAGTCGTTCCGCACTCGTTGGAATACCATTTATATCAATCAACTCTTTCCATATCTCTTTCACTGCACAACAATGGAAAAACAATGGGCCAGATTGTCCTTAGCCCCACATAAAAAGCATTTAGAATCACCTCCTATCCGCTTACCAGATTATCCTGACAAGGGATGATGTTACCCAAAAATTTCCAGAGATTAAGCTTAACTTTAGGGCAGCAAATAGAGGACATGGTCTTCTTACAAACTCTGCTTATATAATGAGACTGATTTGAAGTATTTTCCCCACCAGGCTCATTGACAGGAGTTATAAGCAGATTTGACTGAGAACTTTTTGTCTTTGGTTAGGATCCAAATCAGTTGTTAATACCAACATCACCTTGAGACAGAGAAGGTCCGACCCCTGAGACAGACTGCTCCCGGGTACCATCTCTGAGAAGATTAAGCACAGAGGAGATAGACTTCCAGATAGTGCTACCTTTTTTGGCCAGCTGACAGTCTCTAATACTAGTATTAGGATAATAAAGTTGCTTCATAACTTGAGCTACCAACGAGCCCGAGTTTTTAAGTAATCTCCAAAGTTGCTTAACAAGAAGCGCTTTGTTGAATTCCTCCACTTCTCTGAATCCTAGACCACCATGATCCATATTCACACACAACTTGGACCATTTGATCCAATGAAGAGACTTTTTTTCCACTTTACCACTCCACCAGAAAGAGGAGAAGGCTGAATTGAGCTTCGCACTAATACCCTTGGGGAGAGAAAAGAGAGACATAGTATAATTAGGGATGGACTGGAGAACACTCGAGACCATAATAGATCTAGCTACCTGGGCCATAGGTTTGGTCCAACTCGAGATCCTTTTATGGACTGAATCCAAAAGGTAAGTGAAGAGATCACATTTTCTCCTTCCTATTTTAAGAGGGAGACTGAGATATTTTGTGAAGCACGGGACCTCTTAGACATTAAGCAGGTTGGCTATGTTTTCTTTGATGGTGGAGGATAACTCTTTGCTAAATACAAGTTCAGATTTGAGATGATTTATTTTGTGTCCAGATGCTTGAAGGAATTTGGTAAGGATACGGTTTAGCTGGATGATATTTTTGGGGCTAGCCTTTCCAAAGAGAAGGATGTCATCGGCAAAGGCTAAGTGGGAAATAGACGGGCAAAGAGGGGAGAGCTTAATCCCATGATAATCTCCATTAATATCAGACTTATTCAAGAGACTAGATAGAGCTTCCTGAGCCAGAATAAAAAGAAATGGGGAGAGGGGGTCACCTTGTCTAATTCCTCGATTGGGGAAAGTAATACCAGGTTTGTCGTTGATGAGGATGGAGCATCTAACTGATCGAACACAGTTCATGACGGGGATGATCCGATTAGACAGGAAACCCATCGAGGAGAGAACCTCTTGAAGAAAGGACCACTCTAATCTATCATAAGCCTAGCTTAGGTCCAACTTGAGAGCAAAGAAACCATTCTTGACTGCTTGATTCTTATATAAGAAATGCTGTAACTCCCCGGCTAATATGATGTTATCCGTGATAAGTTGCCTTTCACAAATCCGGATTGATTGTGAGAGATAAGGTGAGGGAGAATATGTTGAATTCTATTAGCCAAGGTCTTGGAAGCGATCTTATACACAAAATTGCAAAGAGCTATCGGTCTGAACTTTTCAATTTCAGTTGCTCCCGGCATCTTAGGAATAAGCATGATGAAGTAATCATTCAAGGTATCCGGGAGAGAATGACCTCTAAGGTTAGACAATACAACTTCAATAACCTGGTTACCAATGATGTGCCAGAAAGTGATGAAGAATTTACCGTTAAAGCCATCAGGTCCAGGGGCTTTATTGGATCCTAGCTGCTTAACAGCTGCTAAGATTTCATCTTTGGTATAAGGCCTATCAAGCTCGGTAACGAATCTAGCATTTAGGCGACCCTCCACTGCCGACGTGAGAACCCTATCAGTTTGGGAAGAGAGGAAGAGGACAAAGATTGGAAATACTCCCTGGCAATGAATTCAATACTATGCCAAGAATACTGCATATTTTGCCCTGGGCCCATAAGACCAAATATCTCTTTGGATCTTTTAATAGAAGAGCCCCTAGCATGAAAAAAGCTTGTATTCTTATCCCCTTCTTTAATCCAATTATCTCACGATCTTTGCTTCCACCATATATCTTCACGAAAGGCTAACAACTCGATTTCAAGGAGTAATCTCTTTCTATTATTAATAGCTCCCAACGAGCTATCACTAATAGAAATATTACCAAGGTCTTTCTTCTTATTATTCATCTTCCATTTGATCTTAGAGATAGACCAACCCTTCCACTCACTTAGCTTCCTGGCACACAAACTCAAGCTAGTTGTAATGTCGGGAAGATGGGCACTCCAAACATTTGTCACTATCTCTGCACACTTAGAATCCAAACACCAACCATTTTCAAATCTGAACACTTTAGCCGGAATTTTATGTCTGCCAAAGAAACGGATAAACAATGGGCAATGATCAGAGGCTTCACAAGGTAGATGCTCCACAGAGATATTTGGAAATATATTCAACCCTGTAGAAGAGCAAAAGACTCTATCCAATCTACTATGGGAATTGAACTCACCTTCCTGACAGTTAGTATAGGTAGAACTTTCTCCAAAGAAGCCAATATCATGAAGATCACACTTAACAATGACATCTCTAAATGGGAGCATATGCACCTCTTGCCTAATCCTACCCCGGTCTTCTCAGAGGCAAACAAGATCTGATTGAAGTCCCCAGCAACTACCTAAGGCAGGGTCACTTGCCTGCTGATCAGACGAAGAAGTTTCCAGGATAGATGCTTGAGGGACCGGTTATACCACCCATAAAAACCGGTGAAGACAAACTGGAGATCTCCTGGAAGATAAACAACCACTGACATCTGATGCTCGGATTGGGATAAGAGTGAACCCCCTATTGAACTCTTCCACATAATACAGAGACCACCACTCCTACCTCTACTAGACACCGCTAACCCATGAAAAAGAGAGAATTTGGCGAAAAATTTCATATCTGTCAACGACTTGTGAGTTTCACTTAAAAAGATGATATCCGGATTGAGTTTTAAGATCAAACTTTTCACCCAAGATACCGCCTTTGGATGCCCCAATCCCCTACAATTGAGGGATAAGCACCTCATCAGAATGAAACTAACCAAAAGGACTACCACCCTGGACGACTAGAACCGGCCTCCACTACAGAACACTGAAAACCACCACAATCCCACTCCCAAAACTAGACCATTTCAGATCAGATTGAGCTTAACCAGAGTAGAAAATTAGACGGCCACCAAACTGATTCTAGCGAGCTGGACTACCCAAAGGAACACTCTAAAAAACCGGTGGGGGAGAGCTGTGAAGAACGGACCTCCTGACTATTCGCAGGAGAGCAAAACTGAAACTCAAACCAGAACAATCCCCCTACAACGCACCACCTACAAACAACCACATCAGGGACACCAGCAGAATGCTTGAAAAAGGAGGATCGAAACCCCTGTAAAAGACCAAGACCCGATATGAACAGGTCACTCGCAGAGAATACCTTCCCAGCAGGAAAGACCTTCGACAACTCTGCTACTCGACAATATCCCTCTCGCACCCCTGAAAACTGACAAAGGAGAGCCCAACACCCACCTCCAGCTGAGCCACTCGTCAGTCCTGAAAAACTGTATCACCGACACCGGCAGTCAAACAGACCACTCCAAAATCGAGACTACACCGTAGATTACCACCCTGAAATGAAACCAGAGATAAAAGCAGACCAACCATCAAACCCAGCAACTTGGCCCCACTGCTCGAACAAACTCTGGACTAGCAAGAACTTCCTAACCAACTAGGACGACGAACCTCCAAACTTCCAAATCCGCTTAACCTAATCCTAAAATCCCAAATTAAACTCCAACACCTGAAGGAGAGAGTTAGGACTGACAGCGACCAAATAAACCGGCAGGGGAGATAAAAATGGCGTGAGGCCCAGCTCACTGAATTAACAGATGAGCAAAAGAGAACACAGAAGTGCCTCTGAAATCGCCTCGCTCGCGAGAGCGATAAACCGTGTACGGACAATCGCCGCTTTCATCCTCTAGCATTGGGTCCAATTCGAGTTTATTGACTTATTTTCAAGGATTGTGTAGGCTATGTTTGTGCTCGTTGCGTCATTCTAGCATCCTTGATTGTATGGGTACTATTTTTCCTTGTGGAGATTTTTTCTATCATTAAAGATTTGTTGAAGCATGCAATTAATTATAAAAAATAAATGGGAATATTACATTCCAATCAATGAAGTTTGACAAAATTACACACTGCATCCATGTGGTTTCAAAAATTGCTTTCTCCATCCATGTGGTTTTCCTTGAATTACATTCGGTAACTTTACTATTTTTGTTGAACTGAAGAGATGCTTAAATGTAGACTTGACAAATCGGATTGTTGGGTCGGGTTACAGTCAATCCTAATCCAACCAATTTAAAAAATTATGAATTAAAACCCAACACATTAATTAATTGGATTAGGATTCTCAATCCTAACCCAATCCATCAACCAACAACCCACAGATCAACCCGTGGATAAACTCAATTAAGTAAAAAGCACTATCGTAAAAGTATATATAACAACAAGCATTTAATAGTAAAGCAAACATCCTGAAAAGGAAGAAATTAACATGCTAGATACCAGTGGCAGAACCAGAATTTTAAATTAGGTGTGTCAAACTTATATATTCAGATTTTTGAAGTTAACAATAAGCTTTTATATAATGTTATGTTGAAGTTGTGATGGTATGGACAGTATAAGGTGTACAATAAAATAAATTTTAATTATATTCTTAAAAACAGTAAAAAACATATTATCTTAATCAAAGTTAGTAAAGCATCATTCATGAACAAACTAGAAGAATAAATATAGGTTGACAAAGTAGTAAATGTTAACCAGCAAATTAAATAATTAACTTTAGTGTCTTTGTTGTTCTTAGAGATTAAAAAAGGTGGAAAGGTGGGAGTGCATAATAAATCAAGATTAGAGAAAACAAACAATATTAGGTGAGGAAAGAAAGATACAATTAAAATATATAAAGACTAAAACGAAACTACAGATGAAGAGTGATTTACAAAATGAAATACAACTATTATTAAGGTCATTCTTAGCCTTGAACTCAATTTATTTTAAATATATTAGATGATATTTAGTAATGAAATAAACAAACTATATTAACTATATTTGAACTCAACTCATATTTAGCAACACAAGAGTGTCAAACCACTTAACTTAACATGATTAGTTATAGCATATAAATAAATTTTAGTTTTATTTTGAAATATATGTGTGTCAGTTGACACACTACGCTCTACATTGGGTCCACCCCTGCTAGATACATAAACAACAAAGCGACTTGTTCTAGTACAACACTAAAACTTCAATATCGATGCATACTCGATGTCTATCCAAAGCTAAAAATATCTTTCATCCAATAATAACCGCTGAAGTCAAATGTATCAAAGACTAATACATAATAACGACACTATTAACCTTAAATGGCAAAACAAATATTGAAGCAAGATAAATAATTTTATATATATCAATATATAAGTTTAAATGGATTCACGGATTGAAAAGATGCAACCCTAACCCAACCCATTTATATTTAAGTTAATTCTAACCCAATCCGCTATAAATGGATTAGTTTTGGGACGGATTGGCGGGTTGAACCCATTTTACCAGGTCTACTTAAATGTTGTCCAAAATTGATGAAACTTTACATGGACGATGCCAAAGTGTTATATTTTGGTACAACAAGAAATCTAAAGTTTTTTAAGCTCATATGTAATCCGTGTGACCCCAAGGAAACATGTAACATGTGAACGTGTTTTTATTGGGTCACACAGGTCATATATGAGCTCAAAGAACCTTAGATTTGACATTGGACAGAATATAACACCTTAGTATCGTTCATGTAAAGTTTCATCAATTTTGGACGAGATTTAAGCATATTTTAAGTTGAACAAAAATAAGAAAAATAATTTTTGAAATCTCGTGAGTGGGATGTACAATTACTCTAAAACATCATGGACTAGGATATAATTTTCCCAAAATAAAAGTTTGTATTCTGTTATAACCTCTACAACTTAATGATATGATAAGATAAGTGTGAAAAAAAAACAAGGACAAAGTAACTTTAATGGGTGGACTGCTTTGTCTTTATTGTGAACAGTTGTTTTTGTCTTTGTGTCCTCAACCCACAGCAGAGTAGCGTGGGATTCTTGTTTTTAGTCCATTTAGTATATAGCGAGGACTAAAGCGGATTGTTCACATTTTTTTATAGGGTTTTGTTTGTCGATGACCTGATATTGGGTCATTTATGGATGTTTGTAGTTTTTGTTATCAATTTTTGTGTTATTTGATAATTTTTTTTTGTGTTTTATTTAAATAGTTGTTTTTGAACACTGTTTTGACAATTAATATTAATTTCATGCTGTCTTAAATTTTTCTATCTGTTTTATTCTAACAACTCATTTAAAGACTGAACACACTCAGACCCAATTATTTATTTATAAAAGAATATAAAGAAGCCAAGACCCCTTTAGAATTGTCAAATCCCCATTTAAATGTAGTGCGCCTTACTTTACATTTGATCAGGACAGCCCATATAATGAACCAGGAAGAATGATAAAGTATGATGGTAACAAACAAAAGAAGTACTATGAGATATAGTCGGGTCCTTTTCTTGAAACATACATACATGTATATACATACACACACTGCAGCCAGAATTGACACTGATGAGGAGAGAACTCTGGCAACATTTTTGGGTATGGTGGGACTACCGTACGTTAGATTGATTAGATAGATTGCGGTTGATCATCTACTCTGACTCCTGAGTTCGGTCTCAAGTTTGTTATTGCATGTGATGATGTTGATGCAACTATCAACACATATTATTGTTTGTTATTACTACTACTTATAAGTTCTAATTTGTTTTTGACACACATTTTCATTTTAATATTAAATATATAAGATAAAATAATTTTTAAAAATAATTTTTACAACATATAATTTTTCATATAAAAATTCCATTATAAAAAAAATTTATAAAATATATTATGTTACATGTTAAATATTGAAGTCAAACGACCCATCCAAATAGTAAAGTGGACAGTCAACTTGGACAGAGGGAGTAATAGTATTTTTGTCATTTTTTTTTAGATTAATGATTATAATAATATTTTATGAATTTTTATAAAAATATAATAGTATTTTATATCTTTTTTTATAGCTATTTTTTTAGAGACATTTCATCATTTAACCATAAATATGGACGCATTACGGTGGAAGGGGGCCAGAGGCCTAACGGACAGTTGCGCTCAATCCGGAACATATGTGGTTGCCTTTTTGTGTGTGGCAATTAAGGCCGACCTGTTTCTGTTTGCCAGCTCTGCTATATTGTCCAATCCAAGATCATGTCGATTGTTTCATTTCAGGTGTTCTTTTTATAACAGTGCGATTGATGACCTATATAAAAAAAAGGTACGGAGCACATAAAAAAAAAAGTACGGAGAAGTAACTCGCGCGGATAACAACGAACAGTGTTACTCTTTCTTCAGGTCCGTTAGCTAATTAACCAGCTTTAGTACTTCATAAAGTTATAAAATGTCTTCTCAATCAGAGTAGTAATAGGCAAGTTTCTAGTACCGAACAAAACTACATTGTAATTCTTGCTTAAATTCGTAGTCATCATGCCGAATCAGTGTCCACCATCATGTGCGAATGTCCACTGCTCCTTCGGTATAGTGTCAAAGAAATCAGGTGCAGTGACACTAGCACTCTTCAACTCTGTCATGCATATATCAAACTTACGGGGCTGTGATGCGCAAGCTGCTCTGGAGGTCATCTTCTTCATCCCTACACTTCTTTCCACCTTGTTGAAGTTGCTCACGATTTGGTGAACACAATATCTCCAGTGCACATTAGGTGGTTTACACACTCCGTTTGATCGCTCTACAGCAGCAAGTATACCAGCATGACAATCGGAAATCAAACACATCGGAGCACTATCCTTGCGGGCCGATATAATGTGGACCCTGAGACAAGAGAAAATCAGGACCACACGATGCATATGACTCCTCATCAACAAGCGCAAATGCAAGTGGCACTATGTGTTTGTCTGCGTCACTTGCACATGCAATGAGAAGTTTATGCGTGTACTTCCCGTACAAGAAGGTATCGTCAATACATATCATGGGTTTGCAATGTCAGAATGCATCAATGCATGGCCCGAATGCCCAGAAAACCCTCTTGAATATACCGTACACGGGATTAGTGTTATGCCATTCAATTTCAACCTTTGTGCCATGGTTTGTATGCTGAATTGCCCGTAACAAGTGGGGTAGCGTGCTGTAAGAATCATCCCAATCACCATACACCATCTCAATAGCTCTCACCTTTGCCGCCCAAACATTCTTCCTCTTGACAGAATACTGGAACTGATCAGCTATCACTGTTTGAAGGTCACCAACTCTAATGTAAGGATTCTCTTTGACATACTTGGTGAATATGCCTGCCATGAATCTCAAGTCAAATGTGGATGCTCTTGACTCAAGATCGAGTTCAGATAGGTGTGCGGGCCTTCAGCAACAGTGATCATAAAGGAACTAGGGTGCTTCTTCGTTACCGCACCCCGTAATCTCCATCCACACTCGTTTTCGGATGAGTAGATGTCCCACAACTTTGTGGTTGACCGGTTCACCACAAACGATCGATGATGAATAATGTGGTGCCTCTTCACAGCATGTATCAGCGCATCTTTGCTCCGGAACAGCATACCCTTCTTGAACTCATCGTTGTAGCTCCAGTCTCCCAGTTCCAGTTCTTGTTCCTCCTCCCACCTCATAATACCACTACCACCACCGGCGTTGCAGAACGGGTATGGATGGACAAGAGAAGCATCGTCGTCCCCGGTGGTGGTAGTGACCACAGCAAAAGCCACATCAGTCGGTGTGGCATCATCGGCACCATCATTGTCATCACCATCATCATCATCATCATCGGATGAGCCACCTCCAAGCCCTTCCATCTCATCCTCCTCGAAGTCTTCCCGCAAGTCGCCGTCATCATCAAAGTGTCCAAGTTCATCACCAATGTCATGTTCGAGAGGATCTACAACGGGTGTTGGGTATGATAAATGGTCTTGTGTATGTAAGTGGGTTTCATCTTCATGAGGAGCATTAAGTAGAAGAGAAGTGTTTGTGATGTTTTGTGTTTGATGTGTGGGATATG
The DNA here is from genome assembly GCA_023374045.1 of Limonium bicolor. Taxonomy (NCBI): domain Eukaryota; kingdom Viridiplantae; phylum Streptophyta; class Magnoliopsida; order Caryophyllales; family Plumbaginaceae; genus Limonium; species Limonium bicolor. The sequence continues at coordinate 24,697,757 of CM041783.1, read as the reverse complement.
AAGAAGGCAAAGGGGTTAGGTTTTAAGGTGGTGTGAAGCTTGGAGGGGCTTGCTGTTGATAAGATATGGAGGTGAGAAGTGTTTGTGGTTGTCGGTTTTCATGTACTTCAACGTACAATTCATAGAATATATCTCGTGGCCCTTCACCTCGACAGTAGAACATGGCATTTTGAACATCCCCTTCGTCATCGATGGGTATCACTGTCCACTTTGTGGTATTGAAATACCCCTACTTAATTAAACATGATTTAAACATATAATTAACTATATTAAGGTATAAACAATCAAGCATGTAATAACTTGCGAACAAACGAACAGTTTAATATTACCATACTTATGTACATACAGATATATGTACATATACACAACGTTACAAGATTATAACGTTGTACATGTAACTAAAACGCGACAAATAAAATAGTCGTAACCGTATATGGGTAAAATTAAAAACGTGACGTAACAACATAGTCGTATAAATATATGTACATACTACTAACAACGCGACATGTTAATATAATCACATATATACAAGGAATAAGCATGAATAATGCTGAAACAAAAAAAAAAAGAGAAAAAGAGCAAACATGCTCCAGCCGGGATTTGAAACCAAGACCTCCCATACCTATCCCGTAACCTTAACCGCTTGAGCTGTGCTCAAATTCAGTATATTACACACACGAATTAAGTTTAGTATCGGATTCATTGAGGAAACAGAAATGAAAAGAAAAGCCAAACACATCACAGTGTCGGTTGCTTCTCATCCTCCTCGATACATTGTGATCGAACAACAAAAAAAAAATACAGAACTGAAAATATAGAATCCCACTCACCCGCATTCTCAACTTGAGTCGACAGGATTGTTGTCTTCTTCTTCAATGCCCATGATGCTTGGTAACTTGCGCACCATGGTTAGACTCACATTCCCTTGGAATTCACAGCAAAGATTGTTTAAACTCTGGACCATACACTCCTGCCTCTGTCATTCGATTAACACTCCCTTCCAGTCTCGTTTCTCCTCGCTTGCATGCCACACCAACAGCAAGCCAAGAAACACCGCAGAGCCCAACCGCATCGCCTGCGTCTTCCACCATCATCTACACCAGTAATGCACGCCTCTCCCTTATCTCTGTTCCTGAACTACAACAAGCAATTCAGTCAGCATCTCAGTATCGATGGCAACAGAAAACAAAAAAAAAGAACGACAAGGTAGTACAATACCTTTCTGTTCCTGATGTCTCTTTCCTTTCCTGATCTAAAAGCCACTCTTGAATTGTTCCCTTCTGTATCGGTAGATGTAGGCTCCTGTGACCCCTCTGTTACATGTCACCATGTGGAGATTCAGTTGTTAGGAAGCCAAGAGCAAAACTAGCCGGTTCTAAACGGTAGTAAGGTAAGGAAATCGCTAACCCAACTTGTTTCTCAGACCTTCACTTGCGGTGTCTGAGAGGGAAAAAGGAAAAACCACCACATTACTCATCTAAGTCTTCCTCTTTGTCTTGCATAAATGCCTCAAGCAACTCAACCCATGAAGGATTCAAAAGTTCCTCAGAGGATCGGTCCTGTGTTGTTGGAACAACACCTCAGGTAAACTCAAACCCGACAACCTGTTCAAGTTTCTGTAACCTGTGTTTCTGAATACCAAATGTCTGGAGCATTACAGAAGTGATGTCAATCTAGTAATGGAATTTACACAAAGCTAATACTTCTAGGTAGGTAGATGAACATCTTGAAAGGAAAAAGAAATCAAGCTTGTGCATTAGGAGAAGGAATATACAGAAACTGGTCCACAGAGTCGTGACTGTTATTCTGTATAAAAGAGTTCCAGTAGGATGACCCGTGTGTTTTAGGTTGCTCTAGGTTAAGAACCTTACACAAAAAAAAAACATGTAACTAAGATGCCATAAACCAAAGAGGGGGCAGCTAAGGTATCCCCGTGATGAGAAATCTCCAAAACAAATTCCATGACCAGAAAAAAAAACAAAACCTGTCCAACTTCAAGTTGTTATGTATCCCAGTAGCAACAACAAAACTACTTTGAGTTTGTTCTTAAGATTAAAACCCTGATAAGACGGTAACTGAGTGAGTACAATGACTGAGAGGAGCTGTAAGTGAGTTTAGAAAACAGACAAAGAACAACTCAAGAGAAAATATCAGTTTCTGAGGTTAACTCAGTTTCAGAAATTGTGTTTTGGTATAACTCTTCTAAAGAGGACCAGAGAGTTGTAATGGTTGTGTAAGAGCTTAACACTGTACTAAAACATATGGCTAAGTGGGCAAACGGGTGGATAAGAAAGTTGAGAATCAACTGGTGAGCACAACAGAAACGAAATAGAAGGGAGGAACATCAGTTTCAGTTTCTGAAATCTGGTGTTCTTCTAGATACTAACTTCTTAGGGTATAACATTGATGCTGTGAATTGCTTTGGAGTAAACTACTGATAAAACTCCTAGTAAGTGGAGTAACACTCAGGTAGAAGTAACAACCTGGTTAATGAGCAATAAGAAAAACAAAGAGGAAGAGAAACAGATGTGCAGAAGCCAAAAAAAAAAAAACTCAGTTCTGTAACCTGTGTTCTGTAACATTGGTTTCCAGTGGTTATATGAGGTCTGTACTGGCGTGCTGATTGGCTTGAAAGGTTGCTCACACACATGACTAATGAATAAACAGGCTAGGAGTGTGGGAGAAAACAATAGCACATTAAAGAGAGTAGCAGCAGTAGTAGTAGTGAGAGTGCAAAAGTTTAGTTTCAGTTTACAGGTTCTCCTGGAACATTTAACTTCTGTATAACCATGTCACTTAAGGTTATAAGGGGGTGGCATTGAATTACTAATGAACCTAAAACGTCTCTAACACACTTAAGTAAGTGATAAACACTTGGGAGGAAAATTCAATGTCGAAATGGTAAACATACAGAAAGGAAAGAAGGAGAGGATAGCAGATTTTGGTGTTTCAGTTTCTTAATCCTACTGAAATCCTAAGTGTCTGTATAACTGAATTGCTAATGGAATGAGGGTGTTTGATTAGCTTATTAATAAACCCAACATACGCCTAAGTAGATCTGCAAAGTAAGAATTTTGAGGGAAAACTGAAAAACTGAATGGTGAATAACAGAAAGGGAATTGAAGTAACCAGTTTTAGATTCCTACAATTGTTGTTTCAGTAACACTAGCAATATTGTTTTGGGTTCAGTAATGAACTAAAACCTTGACTAAACAGATAACTAAGTGACTATACAATTGAGGAGAAACTATAACCTCAACTTCGGGAATAACCAGAAAGAAGTCTAGGTGAGGTTATCATGAACATGTTTCAGTTTTGTTGCAGTCTTCAGGTTATGTGTAAAGGTTTTCAGAACCGTAGCCCTTGTGGCCTTGAATTGTTTTGTGGTTTAAACTATACTAAAACGCACAACTAAATAACTACAGCAAGATGGGGGAATTGATAGTCAGTTTGTAAACAAAGAACATAAATAGAAGAAGATGTGACAATCCCTTTTCAGCTTCAAATTTGTCTAGCTTCAGTTTTCAGATTTCTGTTTGTTGTGAACTATGTCCTTTTGATTCTGTTGGAACTTAAAAACTTCCACACCCTAAACTACTTGAGTTGGTGATAAGGGAGAGTTGAAAATCAGCCGTGAACAAATAACAGAAAAGAAACATGCTGCAGTTTCATGATTTCAGATCATCAGGTTTTGGTTTTGTGTGAAGAATTTTCTAGGACAATGCCTAGAGTTATCTTGGGTTTATTTCTGAGGTTGAAGCTGTGTAGAAAGGCTTAACCAAATAACTAAGCGTGGGGAAACTAAGGAATAGGTTAGATAACAGAAAACTAGACAACAGAAAGGGAGTTTACAGCAGTACACTATTTCAGTTAAAGACTTCTACCTGATTTGACCTATGTCACTTAGGTCTATCTTGAGGGTACAGCCAGGATAACATTTAACCACGTGAGTCATCAATGGGGGAAGTTGAAACTCAATTCGTGGATAAAACAGAAAATAGATCATAGGACAGAAGAGGGAGACAAGAGAAAAAATATAGGTACTTCAGTTTTATGGATTTGGTCTTGATTTCTGTTTCAGTCCTGTATCACTTTGTACAGGAAAATTTGGAGGAGAGTGGTGGTGAGTTGCCAATGAAGCTATACACCTCCGACATACCTTAGTGAGCTATGAGTACTTAGTGGAAAGTTAGCATTCAGGTTATGTAACAGAAAGACAATGATAAGGAAAGGTTGCATCAGTTATGGTTTCTGTTCTATTTCAGTTTTGAGAGTTGTGCTAAGAACTCAGAGGAGTGCCTCTCGCTGTCTTAAGTATGTTTTGGGGATAAGATTATACCAAAGCAATTAACTAAGGAGATAAGATAGATTGGAAGAAAAAAAAACTGACTGACAGTCAATCTGTAACGAAAAGAACAAAAAGAAACAGATGTAATATTTCCATCTTTTCTGTTACAGATTTGTGCAGTTTCTGTGTGAGGATTCTTCAGAGACATTAGTTATGTGGCTTTGACTTGTTTAGAGTTTAGAATCTCAAGTAAACACTAACTAAGTAGGTAAGGCAGCTGAGAGGAATAGTAAGTCAATTGAGGAAACATAAAGAGGACCACGTAAGGGGAAACATACCAATTACTAAACCAGGTTCATGTTTCAGGTTTAACTGACAAGTTTCAGTTCTGTATAGCAATGTTACAGAGCGTATAAGGGAGATAGAATTGGATTATGAAACAAGTCCTAAATAGAAGAATGGCTGCCGCCATTGGCGTCTCGCCATGTAAAGAAAACAATAAGTATCAATATATGTCAAAGACATGTCGTTTACTACTGTGACGACGGTCAGTGATAAATGGAGGTGTAAATTAAATCAATGACAACCACCTAAATCGATATTACAGAACACACAAACCAAACGCTAAATAGCGTAAATAAGCAAGTACCTAAGGTACAAATAAGGGGCATAAGCCTAGGAGACCGGGAATACCGACTCCAATTACCGTTCCAGGTATATTACTAAAACAACAAGCTCAAAGTTAATATAATGAAACAAGGGAGCTACGGTACATACCGTAAGCAATGTGAATAACAATGATGAATTACTAACGGGCACCATACTGCCCACTTGGAAAATAAATAACTGCAGTTACAAGTAACTAGCACTAAACAATAAGTAACAACAAAGACAACACTTACTAGCTGAATACCAGGAGCATATACCAGCGTGTAATGTTAATCACAAATAGTGATAATAGTTCATCCCTAATGGACGAACCTGATCTTATGAGAAGTGGCATACAAGGATTCACTTATAATATTTGTTAAAACAATTCATTTGCAGTACCATCAGTGAGAATGGTTGGGAAGTGAAGAGCCAAGATGCTCAAGCAATCATGCAATCTACAATACCCCCAATTAAACGGGAGAGGGAACAAATGTAAATACCCAAGTTATGAACTTACCCTACGCCGTGTCGGGAAGTACAACTACGATATGATAATGGCTAAAACTGGAGGAAAGGATTATGTATAGTACCCATGGAAATCAAGATAGAAGAACTGGCATTGCTACCTCAGCACCAACGTTCAACGCTTAACTGGTTAACAACCAAGTGCTACCTCTAGAGTATCACTAAGGACATGAGTCCAGGGAACAAAAATAATGTTTCAACCACCTTACAACCATACTACTAGAACATTAGCACCTACGACAAGATAACCGACATTGCGAACCAATCAACATCAAACTACAACAAGGACATCCATCGAAAGGGAGATTGACAATAGAATACTTCACCATAGTCGTGTGACGGACGCTACCAGTTTACTAAACGAGACATGGGACGACCGCACTCCAATAGGAGCATGTGGGCCTGACAGACTTATTTATAGGTTAGTCAGGTAAGTAGTAATGTATCAGTACGGTACCCCATGCATGTAGACAAGTAGTGTTAGGAACACGAGAAGTAGTCAACTCCGTACTACGGACAGTGATGCAGATTACCTCGAAGATGGACGAAAAGAGCCGCAGTTAACCAACGGGCTAGAGAAACCAAGAACCTACAACACGGAGTAGCGGTCAACACACAGTGAAGACAAGGAGACCCTTCGAAGATGACGAAGCAGACGACAGACCCAAGAAACCACTATATGGACGAATAATACGTAGAACCCTCATAAGGATCATGCAAGTTCTTGCAATCCAGAGGAATCTACCAAATGATGTGAACATAAACGCGTGACTACGCAATAATAAGAGACAAGCTAAATGCTAGCGGATACCTTAAGAAGGAATAATGGACTTGGAATGTACCACTCACATGATGATTCGCTCATCTTATCTGTTTGACTCCTTAGATATTAGTTGCTGAGAGTTTACGCCTTTGCACTCTGTAGGACTGAGTGTTTTGGTATTGCACTTGTGCAGTTATTAATCTAGTAGAAATACAGAAAGATCCGATGGATATCAACAAAGAGTGTGTATCAAAGAACTACAACAGTGTAGTACCCTGGAACAAGACCACCAGGAGACACGGATGACAATCATCATCCACGTGGACATATAGGCTGGTACGTCTTGGTATTACAAAGACAAGTGCAAAGAGCACCAAGTACTAACAAGAGCCAATGTCACATTATACCTCAAGCTGAATATTAGTGGGAGAAGACACACAAATGTATGTTAGTGATCCAAATAAGAGGATACACAGTAATGGAAAAAGGGAAATTGAGCCTATATTCATGGGTCTGCACCTCATACAGAGCGAGTGGGCCCATTAGAATGAACTTGGGAGAGAGCACAAATACGTGCCTCACCCTTTATAAATTTAAGAGCCGAAGGGGCTAGAGTCATACCTGTCTCTCGGATATGAAAATAATCTACTCCAAAGGTAAAAACACCACATGAGAGTTAGAGAACTCTATGAGAGCCAAGTATCCCGCGCTCCTTGTGGAGCGGCTGTCGAATACTTGTGGGGTACGGGGGCGTAACCCTTTTTAAGGGGGTAGAGCCTCTTGGCTGTGCACATGTTTGCACTAAATTCTGTTATTTCGTATGCGGGGCATACGATGTTGATTGTTGGACGTTGTTTGTGATGTGTGTGTTCATTTTGTTGGTGTTATTTGGTACGCGGGGCGTACGTGGTTGATTTGTTATGTGAGATGTGCATTTGTATGTATGAATTTTATGAAATACTTAATGGCGTGTTTACACCCAAGTGTAACACTTTCTTTATGATACCGAGATATATATATATTGTTGTACCTTGTAGATTGATAACTTAGAGTATCGCTTAGATACGAAATGTGGAATGATGATTGGTATGACACCTCGGGGAGGTTGTCACGGTTGGTAGAACTGATAGGAAATGATGGTGCTGATGGATCACCTATATCCATATATGTTTGAATTAACGCCACAATTGAGGGCTATGTGCGGTATTAGCACAATACGATGTATAAATGATATATCACATAGATATACACTATGGGATTATATGGGTAGTCATTAATACACCTATCTAAGTAAAGCGACTTCGGGACGAAGTCTTGTTAAGGGGGGTAGATTGAAATACCCCTAAGAAATTAAATATTGATTAAGCATATAATCAATTAAATCAACACCAAGCATACCTTAAAAATAAGTTGAACACAACAAAGTTTTCAGAAAGCCAAATGTATGTGCATTGTTTTGTGAATATTAACCAATAGTGCGGAAAAAAATATATATGATAACATTAGCCACCTAATCAAACCTATGGTCAATATATTTCCTTGACCTGGCTAATAGGTATTCCGCCAGTTTAAGACTGGTAACCGGGCACGTTAACGTCCTCGAGTATAATTATGTGTGACTCACTATGCTTACCTTATTGAAGTGAGTTCAACACCTTAATACATTAAGGTATAAACAATCAAGCAAGTAATAACCTGCGAACAAACGAACAGCTTACTATTACCGTACTTATGTACATACGGAAATATATGTAAATGTACATAACGTTACAAGGTTATAACGTTGTACATATGACCAAAACGCGACAAATAAAAATAGTCGTATATGTATATGTATACATACAACTATTAACGCTGCATATTAATAACATTCCCTTATATACATTAAATTGGCTTGATAGGCTGAAACAAAAAAAAAAAGAGAAAAGAGCAAACCCTGCACCAGCCGGGATTCGAACCCGAGACCTCTCGTACCCATCCCGAAACCTTAACCGTTTGAGCTAAGCTCGAATTCAGTAATACACACACGAATTCAAACTAGTAGCAAGGCAAATCTTATTCTACACTTGAGATACCACGTTACCACCACTGCCATTTAGCTCCATGTAAAAAAAAAACTACCGACAGAACCAAGGAAAATGATGCTGTTGTACCGTTCTTCCCCATACAAGTGCATGAATCGAAAACTTAAACCCGACATTCCCCCATCCTGTTAGTATGGGCATCTCATTGATAATGAACTCGATCTCCTCAATCTCCTCAATCCCCTCGACATGCACTTCGACCTGGACACACCCACACAGAACCGCCTCCTCTTCAGTCGTAAGCCAGTACCACTCTTGCTACTCCTCTCACCGTGAACCAACACTCCATTACCAAGGTGGCTCCTTAAAGATGCTACGACTGAGCTGAGTTGGTGAAGGCAGGCGGAAACCTCGGTTGGAACTGGAAGGAGACAGGGAGAGCAAGCTAGACGACCTCCCACGGTAAAATCTGGCAAGAAACCAACAAAGTCTCTCCTCTCCATTTTCGATTACAACCTCAGCTACTACTAACTCTATTCTCTATTCTCTATACGTGGAAAGATCAGAGGAGTATACCCAGATGGAGGAGGAAGAAAAGACCCGAGTGTATACCCTGTTTTCCTTGGTCACTTCGGTAAGCCTTGAGCATTACTTCTCTTCATTACTACCAATAACTATCCCAGCTGAGTTGGACTCTCCTCTCTGTTTTTCTTCATGTAAAAGACCAATGATAAGATTCAGCTTAGTGAGGGAGCTAGACCGAACAAATCTTCTTTCTTGTGCCATTGTCGGTAAGACACAAAGGGAAAAAAAAAACAAGGTAATGATTATACCCATCTCAGTTTGGTCCATCGCTTATCTTCTTCTCTGAACTATCACAGTGTAACTTCTGAATGGCCTTTTCACCGTAGCTGTCACATGACCACGGAAGCTGGAAGTCTCGAATGTGCCAAGGGTCCACAAGGGAGCACCAGTTTCAACTCTGAAAGAAAGAAAAATAAACCGTGAGGTAGTATATTTCTGAACTAATAAGAGTTCTTGCATGTGTGCTGTTTTGGGAGATAAACCGTGGGATATGAAACTAGTGATTGCTGATGCAGAGTGAAACAAATTATGGCCACTTATAAGTGTTAAACAAACAAGAAAACTAGCTCAAATAACCTCTGTATGAGTTGGCTAAAGAAACCAATGCAGAAAACCAATTCAAATTATACAACTTTCCCTCTTCTGTATAAACTAGTGCAGGGATAGATTAAAGACAGTAGAGTGGGATAATGAACTCAAACCTTGCCAAGTCATTATGCTATGTGCAAACCAATTGAAGGAAAACTGAAAAGGAAACCCAAGATTAAGAACTCTCAGAAACCCAAGGAAGTTATCAGTTTCTGATGCTTCAGTTTAGTTCTAGGATTTTCGTGTCTCTGTATAACAGGCTTGTGCTGTGAATTAAAGCCAAAGCCATAGTAAGACATATATAACTAACAGCTGGGGAAATCTAGGGAAGATCAGTCAACATATCAAAACATGAGCAAGTAACAGAAGAATATCAAGGTTGGATTATCAGTTTCTGAATTTCATGGCTTCTGTGTAAACCTGTCTCAGTAGAGATAACGGCATCATGTTGGGTTTGCTTCGAGCCTATAACTTCACTAAGACACCAAATCAAGTCAGTCACTAAGGTGGGAGAAACTGGAAGTTGAATTGCAAAGAAAAGAAATGAGGCGAGGTGGTTACACAGCTTCTATTTTCTGTTTCAGTTTTAGCAAACACTGGAATGTTTCAATAGCTTTAATGACTGTTGTAATTCTGCTTGAAGATAAAACCCTGATAAAACACTTCGAGTACACTTAAGTGAGCTTATAAGATACTTAGAGAGAAAAAAAAAACTAAAGGTCTGTTCACCACCTAACAGAGGGAATCAAGAAATAGCCCACCAATTCTGGTTGCAGTCCACCACGGTTTTACGTTTCTGTATGAGGAAGTTTTAACAAATTTATCAGTGTGGTTAGGGGTGGTTCCTGAGTTAAGATCTGGCTAAACCACCTGACTGTTGTATAAGCAATTAGGGGAAAGAAGTTGGAGGCCAGATGAGAGAACAATAAGAGGAATAGAAATGAGGAAAAATCAGTTTTTGAGTTCAGTGTACAGTTCTTCTCCTTGAAAACTTAAGTTTTGTATGACTCAGTAGCAGTGAGTTATAAAAGGTTGAAGTGTGATGTTATGATCCTAGCACACTCTAAGGCACTAGAGTGAATTTATAAACCCTTGGGAAAGATAGAAATCAAATTGATCAGAGAAGAAGAAGGAACGGAGAGGAAGTATACCGATTTTGTTTTCTCAGATTTCAGCAGTTCACATCCTCTGGGTTATGTTTCTTTTTCAGTTATACAGATTTGGAGTAAAGGAATTTTAGAGGTGCCTACCATGTTGTCATAGGTCTGTTATTGAAGTGAAGTCGAGGTGAGACACTTAATTGCATGAGGCAGTAACTTGGGAAGCTAGAACAAAAAAAAACAGAAGACACGATATCAGTTCATATTGCAGTTGGATTGATTTCTTAAATCTGTCATTTCAGTAAGAGTGGGTTTTTGCAGCTTTAACTTAGTGCCTTAGGGTAGGAACTGTGTCAAAACATATAAACAAGTAACTAAGCAAGCTGGAGAAAAAAAAACTAAGAAATAGTTTTGAAAATAGAGAAACCAAACAACAGAAAAGAAACTATCAGGTTCGTGTGTCAGGGCTGTTGTTCTATTCATCTCAGGCTAAGAACATTTCAGTGGTGTAACAACATTGCTTTGGAACTGTTTTTGAGAGGGAAGCTGTAATAAACACCTAACTAGGTGAATAAGTACTTTGGGATGAATTGAAAACGAACCTGTGAGCAAACAGAAAAGAAATGGCAGAAAGGTATATCAGGTCATAAGCTCGGTTCCTGTACCTCCTTGTTTCAGTATAAGCTTTCACCAGTGGGAGTAACAGAGAGGTTTTAGATTGTTTTGGGTTGGGAACTTAGCTGGAATACTTGATTGGGTAAGCAACCTTACGAAACTAACACTAAGAGTAAGGGAACAGAAAGAAAGTAACAGAAAAAAAAGCAGCAGTCCATGGATTCTATTTCCAATCAGTTTCAGTTTTAGTTTCTGTTTTCAATTTCAGCTTCAGTTCTAGAGTTGAATTAAGGAACTAATGAACCTAAACACACCTCTCACGCATGAGTAAAGCAGTAGGCACTTGAAGGAAAATTAAAAATCAATTAACAATCGACAGAAGAAGAAAGGGATAATCCATCAGTTCTGGGCTGTTTCAGAATTTGCTTCTGTATATACATTTGTGTAACTGGTACAGAAACCGGGTATGTGTTGTGCTGGGTTCGGGGTGAACTTAAAACCTCTTTAATGCACGTAACTAAGAGTGTAAACCCCTTGTGAGAGATTTGAAAGACAGAATTCCAAACAAACAGAAAGAAAAAAAAACACAGAGAGTTCTCTGGTTCATGCTTCAGTTTGCTAGTTTCTGGAGCATTGTTTTCTGTATAACCAGTGACAGTGAGTGTGTAAGGGGGTTTACTGAGAGTTTATGAGCCTAACACCTGGATAGTTCACCTGACTAATTATGTTAACATTTGGGGAAGGTTGGAAGTTAAGATTCGTGAGCAAAGAAAAGGGAATAGAGGTGAGGACATCAGAATGGCTGTTTCAGTTTTAGTGAGGTTGTTCTCTGTATAGCTGTCACAGTAGGTATAAGTGGGTTATAATGGCCTGATAATAAACTTCTGAGCTAGCTAGTACACCTGATGAGGTTATAAACACTCGGAGCAAAGTCAGGAATCAGTTTAATGTATTACAAATAGATTGATGAACTCAAGAAAACTGGAAGAAGAAAAGTTATAGACTACATGTTTCAGATTTCATTTATTAACAGCTTCTGTGTAGCTGAGTGACAGTGGAGATTAAGGTACAATATAGTTGTAAGATAATAATGTATGATGAATGCAGTATGATGAAAAGCAAGTGGTAAAACTGGAATGTTGAGAATAAGGGAGTTGACGGGAAATGGAGTCAAGATATACACTACCGGTAATTATAACAAGGGTTATAAAACTTTGAGTTATATCCATTACAAGTTTTAATGTCATAGACTTAAATATCTACAACACGTTATAAGTATATGGATATATTGTGATCAATGCATGAGAATTATATAAACAAGGAACACAAATGTATAATGTGTTTACACTATATTCGATACATACATATAGTTACCAAAACTATATGTTATAAAGTTAATGACACATAAAATAGCGTATTGTATAACATTATGGAACTAGTATAACACAAATAATATTTTGTGGCTAGGGATATAGTTATTCAACTGTTATGCTAAACGCATACATACATATATAAACACATGTCAAGAAATAAGATTATACACTAAAGTTACGACGTAAAATACCAAAGTTAGTATAAGACTTTGGTATGATAAATAAACCCCGAGTGAAATGTCATATGTGTACAACGTAAGGTTTCATGCTCTAATGTAAACCGAGTATTAACTCACACAACGGGTGAGGGGTTATAAAATAATAGTGACGATACTTTAACTAGTAACAAATGTTAAGTCTGGGGACATGGTACTAGAATTTCAACCGTTATTTGGAAATACCGAATTGGGGTGTCATGTGGATTGACGCTTAGTGTTCCTTGTATTACTAGATCGCACCCGACGTACGCGCTCGAAAGCTCTAATGGCCTACACTGCACGAATCTAGACTACGGTGTACGGTATGTAAAGGGATTTGATCCGAGTTGTCCTGAGGAATTCCTCGGGCTCGGATTTGTTTGATAAATAACTTGTGTGAATGTAGGTATGTGATTTATGTGTGTGATGTGTAGTTATGTTCACTGCATTAATTATTTATGCACGAACGTCCTACGGGACTAATACTACGTCGACTATAGATCGACTTATGTAAAACTACATATGCGAAATGTGTGTTGTGACCACTGTTGTCTGACCTAATACGCTAAGTATTACAAGTATGTAGTTATAACCTAAGTAAAATACTTAGGAACGGGACACGACATTGTCGGTCTCTAGAGCTTTGACTCGAACGTGAATGTTACCTAGAACGATTCTAGGCATGCGTAAGACCCATAGGGCAGCCAACAAATTAAGTGATGTACTCCATAACAAAAACTGTAATTGACTATCTAACTATCAAAGCTAACAGTGGAGTGTGAATGAATGTGATGATGTACCTTAATCCAGACAGTCACTGGCTGCTGGTCGCGCGTAGAGATCTCTTGGGATATCCCGTATCGGGTTTCCCTAGTTAAATCCTGATCGACCTAGATAGATCGTCAGGCGGAGTGTGCTACCGTTGGCACCAGGCCCTTGGCCACTTAAATGGACGCCTTTACAAAGGCAAAGTGAATAAGTCCCAGAGTCTTCGGATGATCAGGGCAGTGAGCACCTTTGTGTGTACGTGGGACTACTGTCCAAGTGAGTATATTTCGGGTTGTCCTAACTGACGCCCGACTGTGCTAACCTAAACAAACGATGTGTGAAGGCCCGGAGGGCTGAGTGATGTACTATGTGATGATGTAAACGTACGATGAATGAGTTCTCAATACCATTGTATTGTATGATGTATGACAGTAATGTGTGTATCCATATATGACTGTTTGGATTGGATGAATGATTATATAATCATGCATGCTGTTACAGTATTTATCATATCTGTAAAATGACAAAGCATGAAAACAATCTAATATCAAGACGGTTAAAAATGACAAGTGACCAATAGGGTCCAGATCCGGCATACTCAGCGTCTATCGCTGATACTACACTTATTATGCAGGTTGTTGAACACGTTGAAGCCGAAGTGCGGGATTGGGTAGTTAGGACATTGTTGATTTTGGATTTACCGTTCATATCTCGTTATGTATTAAATGATTCCACTGGAAAGGGGTTGTAAGACTTGGATCATGTTTAGATGCTCACAGTAGTTGTGCTTTCGATATTTAGATAGAAATGTGGTGGTATCTCGTCGTCACTGCGGATTGTATCTTTATGTTTAATTTTGTTAAGATGTTGTACTGCTACATCACTCGCATGGGCGAGTGGTGGCAAGTAGCACCCATGTGAGTTCTATTACTGTAATTACTTCCGCTGTGAGACGCCTTTATTTCCTGTTCACGTGAGCGACTGATACGTAATTATTATGAGGGGTGTTATTGGATACTTATGGGGTACGGGGGCGTAACCCTTTTTAAGGGGGGTAGAGCCTCTTGACTGTGCACATGTTTGCACTGAATTCTGTTATTTTGTATACGGGGTATACAATAGTTTGTGGGTATGCGGGGCATACGATGATGTTTGTTGGTGTGTTTTGCATGAGGGGCATACGTTGTTTGTAATGTTGTTTGTGCATTTTGTTGGTGTTGTTTGGTACGCGGGGCGTACGTGGTTGATTTGTTTGTGTGAGACGTACACTTGTTGTATGGATCTTATGAAATACTTGTTGAAATGACGTGTCTACATCCATGAATGTAGTACTATTCTTTATGATAGGCGTGATATATATTTTTAGTACCTTGTAGATTGATTACATATGGTATAGTTCGGATACAAAATAAATCCTTAGATATGGAATGTGTAATGATGGCAGGGTGTGGACACCTCGGGGAGGCTGTCAGGATTAGTTAAACCGATAGGAAATAGTGGTGCTGATGGATCGCCTACAACCATATGTTCGAATTAACGCCACAAATGATGGCTATGTGCTGTATAAGTGCAATACGATGTGTGTAAATGATATATCACATAGATATACATTATGGGATTATATGGGTAGTTTTAATACACCTATTTAAATAAAGCGACTTCGGGACGAAGTCTTTTTAAGGGGGGTAGATTGAAATACCCCTACTTAATTAAACATGATTTAAACATATAATTAACTATATTAAGGTATAAACAATCAAGCATGTAATAACTTGCGAACAAACGAACAGTTTAATATTACCATACTTATGTACATACAGATATATATGTACATATACACAACGTTACAAGATTATAACGTTGTACATGTAACTAAAACGCGACAAATAAAATAGTCGTAACCGTATATGGGTAAAATTAAAAACGTGACATAACAAAATAGTCGTATAAATATATGTACATACTACTAACAACGCGACATGTTAATATAATCACATATATACAAGGAATAAGCATGAATAATGCTGAAACAAAAAAAAAAAGAGAAAAGGAGCAAACATGCTCCAGCCGGGATTTGAACCCAAGACCTCCCATACCTATCCCGTAACCTTAACCGCTTGAGCTGTGCTCAAATTCAGTATATCACACACACGAATTAAATTTAGTATCGGATTCATTGAGGAAACAGAAATGAAAAGAAAAGCCAAACACATCACAGTGTCGGTTGCTTCTCATCCTCCTCGATACATTGTGATCGAACAACAAAAAAAAAATACAGAACTGAAAATATAGAATCCCACTCACCCGCATTCTCAACTTGAGTCGACAGGATTGTTGTCTTCTTCTTCAATGCCCATGACGCTTGGTAACTTGCGCACCATGGTTAGACTCACATTCCCTTGGAATTCACAGCAAAGATTGTTTAAACTCTGGACCATACACTCCTGCCTCTGTCATTCGATTAACACTCCCTTCCAGTCTCGTTTCTCCTCGCTTGCATGCCACACCAACAGCAAGCCAAGAAACAACCGCAGAGCCCAACCGCATCGCCTGCGTCTTCCACCATCATCTACACCAGTAATGCACGCCTCTCCCTTATATCTGTTCCTGAACTACAACAAGCAATTCGGTCAGCCACCTCAGTACCGATGGCAACAGAAAACAAAAAAAAGAACGACAAGGTAGTACAATACCTTTCTGTTCCTGATGTCTCTTTCCTTTCCTGATCTAAAAGCCACTCTTGAATTGTTCCCTTCTGTATCGGTAGATGTAGGCTCCTGTGACCCCTCTGTTACATGTCACCATGTGGAGCTTCAGTTGTTAGGAAGCCAGGAGCAAAACTAGCCCGGTTCTAAACGGTAGTAAGGTAAGGAAATCGCTAACCCAACTTGTTTCTCAGACCTTCACTTGCGTTGTCTGAGAGGGAAAAAGGAAAAACCACCACATTACTCATCTAAGTCTTCCTCTTTGTCTTGCATAAATGCCTCAAGCAACTCAACCCATGAAGGATTCAAAAGTTCCTCAGAGGATCGGTCCTGTGTTGTTGGAACAACACCTCAGGTAAACTCAAACCCGACAACCTGTTCAAGTTTCTGTAACCTGTGTTTCTGAATACCAAATGTCCTGGAGCATTACAGAAGTGATGTCAATCTAGTAATGGAATTTACACAAAGCTAATACTTCTAGGTAGGTAGATGAACATCTTGAAAGGAAAAAGAAATCAAGCTTGTGCATTAGGAGAAGGAATATACAGAAATGGTCCACAGAGTCGTGACTGTTATTTCTGTATAAAAGAGTTCCAGTAGGATGACCCGTTGTGTTTAGGTTGCTCTAGGTTTAAGAACCTTACACAAAAAAAAACATGTAACTAAGATGCCATAAACCAAAGAGGGAGGCAGCTAAGGTATCCCCGTGATGAGAAATCTCTAAAACAAATTCCATGACCAGAAAACAAAACAAAACCTGTCCAACTTCAAGTCTGTTATGTATCCCAGTAGCAACAACAAAACTACTTTGAGTTTGTTCTTAAGATTAAAACCCTGATAAGACGGTAACTGAGTGAGTACAATGACTGAGAGAGCTGTAAGTGAGTTTAGAAAACAGACAAAGAACAACTCAAGAGAAAATATCAGTTTCTGAGGTTAACTCAGTTTCAGAAATTGTGTTTTGGTATAACTCTTCTAAAGAGGACCAGAGAGTTGTAATGGTTGTGTAAGAGCTTAACACTGTACTAAAACATATGGCTAAGTGGGCAAACGGGTGGATAAGAAAGTTGAGAATCAACTGGTGAGCACAACAGAAACGAAACAGAAGGGAGGAACATCAGTTTCAGTTTCTGAATCTGGTGTTCTTCTGGATACTAACTTCTTAGGGTATAACATTGATGCTGTGAATTGCTTTGGAGTAAACTACTGATAAAACTCCTAGTAAGTGGAGTTAACACTCAGGTAGAAGTAACAACCTGGTTAATGAGCAATAAGAAAAACAAAGAGGAAGAAAACAGATGTGCAGAAGCCAAAAAAAAAAAAACTCAGTTCTGTAACCTGTGTTCTTGTAACATTGGTTTCCAGTGGTTTATATGAGGTCTGTACTGGCGTGCTGATTGGCTTGAAAGGTTGCTCACACACATACTAATGAATAAACAGGCTAGGATTGTGGGAGAAAACAATAGCACATTAAGAGAGTAAGTAGCATCAGTAGTAGAGTGCAGAAGTTTAGTTTCAGTTTACAGGTTCTCCTGGAACATTTAACTTCTGTATAACCATGTCACTTAAGGTTATAAGGGGGTGGCATTGAATACTAATGACCTAAAACGTCTCTAACACACTTAAGTAAGTGATAACACTTGGGAGGAAAATTCAATGTCGAAATGGTAAACATACAGAAAGGAAAGAAGGAGAGGATAGCAGATTTTTGGGTGTTTCAGTTTCTTAATCCTACTGAAATCCTAAGTGTCTGTATAACTGAATGCTAATGGAATGAGGGTGTTTGATTAGCTTATTAATAAACCCAACATACGCCTAAGTAGATCAGCAAAGTAAGAATTTTGAGGGAAAACTGAAAAACTGAATGGTGAATAAACAGAAAGGGAATTGAAGTAACCAGTTTTAGATTCCTACAATTGTTGTTTCAGTAACACTAGCAATATTGTTTTGGGTTCAGTAATGAACTAAAACCTTGACTAAACAGATAACTAAGTGACTATACAATTGAGGAGAAACTATAACCTCAACTTCGGGAATAACCAGAAAGAAGTCTAGGTGAGGTTATCATGAACATGTTTCAGTTTTGTTGCAGTCTTCAGGTTATGTGTAAAGGTTTTCAGAACCGTAGCCCTTGTGGCCTTGAATTGTTTTGTGGTTTAAACTATACTAAAACGCACAGCTAAAACTACAGCAGATGGGGGAATTGATAGTCAGTTTGTAAACAAAGAACATAAATAGAAGAAGATGTGACAATCCCTTTTCAGCTTCAAATTTGTCTAGCTTCAGTTTTCAGATTTCTGTTTGTTGTGAACTATGTCCTTTTGATTCTGTTGGAACTTAAAAACTTCCACACCCTAAACTACTTGAGTTGGTGATAAGGGAGAGTTGAAAATCAGCCGTGAACAAATAACAGAAAAAAAAACATGCTGCAGTTTCATGATTTCAGATCATCAGGTTTTGGTTTTGTGTGAAGAATTTTCGAGGACAAAGCCTAGAGTTATCTTGGGTTTATTTCTGAGGTTGAAGCTGTGTAGAAAGGCTTAACCAAATAACTAAGCGTGGGGAAACTAAGGAATAGGTTAGATAACAGAAAACTAGACAACAGAAAGGGAGTTTACAGCAGTACACTATTCAGTTAAAGACTTCTACCTGATTTGACCTATGTCACCTTGGGTCTATTTTGAGGGAACAGCCAGGATAAACATTTAACCACGTGAGTCATCAATGGGGGAAAGTTGAAACTCAATTCGTGGATAAAACAGAAAATAGATCATAGGACAGGAAGAACAAGAAAAAAAAATATATGGATACTTCAATTTTATGGATTTGGTCTTGATTTCTGTTTCAGTCCTGTATCACTTTGTACAGGAAAATTGGAGGAGATGTGGTGAGTTGCCAATGAAGCTATAACACCTCCGACATACCTTAGTGAGCTATGAGTACTTAGTGGAAAGTTAGCATTCAGGTTATGTAACAGAAAGACAATGATAAGGAAAGGTTGCATCAGTTATGGTTTCTGTTCTATTTCAGTTTTGAGAGTTGTGCTAAGAACTCAGAGGAGTGCCTCTCGCTGTCTTAAGTATGTTTTGGGGATAAGATTATACCAAAGCAATTAACTAAGGAGATAAGATAGATTGGAAGAAAAAAAAAACTGACTGACAGTCAATCTGTAACGAAAAGAACAAAAAGAAACAGATGTAATATTTCCATCTTTTCTGTTACAGATTTGTGCAGTTTCTGTGTGAGGATTCTTCAGACATTAGTTATGTGGCTTTGACTTGTTTAGAGTTTAGAATCTCAAGTAAAAACACTAACTAAGTAGGTAAAGCAGCTGAGAGGGATAGTAAGTCAATTGAGGAAACACAAAGAGGACCACGTAAGGGGAAACATACCAATTACTAAACCAGGTTCATGTTTCAGGTTTAACTGACAAGTTTCAGTTCTGTATAGCAATGTTACAGAGCGTATAAGGGAGATAGAATTGGGTGGTTCAAGAAGTTAACACCTTGCTAACCCACTTAGCTAGGTGTGTAATCATTTTGGGAACTGATTTAAAATCAGAGAAGAGAGTTTAAAGAAGAACTATGCAGAGCTGGTGCTTACATTCCCCACAGTTTAGGTTCTGAAAAACGAGTCTTCTGAGATGTCAACCTCATTGTCTTGAGTGGTCTTTAAGCTCAAATCCTTCCCAGTACAATTATCAAGTAGTATGAGAGTTTTGGGCAGTTTTGGAAACTGAACAGCAACTAAAGAAACACTAAAGAGGAGATACGTTGACATTGTCTCTGAATTCTCGATAGAAAAATTGTTCCTTCTGTATAAGCAGGATGCAGAGGGGGTTAACTTGTGAAGTTTATAATGTATGATGAGTGCAGTATGATATAAAGTAAGTGATAAAATTGGAATGTTGAGAGTATGGGGTTTGAGAGGAAATGGAGTCAAGATATACATTACCGGTAATTGTAACAAGGGTTATAAAACCTTGGGTTATATCCTATTACGGGTTCTAATGTTATAAACTTAAATATCTACAACACGTTATAAGTAAGTGGATATATTGTGATCCATGAGAATTATATAGACAAGGAGCACAAATGTATAATGTGTTTACACTATATCCGATACATACATATAGATACCAAAACTATATGTCATAAAGTTAATGACACATAAAATAGCGTATTGTATAACATTATGGAACTAATATAACACAAATAATATTATGTGGCTAAGGATATAGTTATTCAACTGTTATGCTAGACGCATACATACATGTATAAACACGTGTCAAGAAATAAGATTATACCCTATAGTTACAACGACATAAAATACCAAGGTTAGTATAAGACTTTGGTTTGATAAATAAACCCTAGTGAAGTATCATAAGTGTATAACGTAAGGTTTCATGCTCTAATGTAAACCGAGAATTAACTCACACAACGAGTAAGGGGTTTATAAGAAAATAGTAACGATATTTTAACTAATAACAGATGTTAAGTCTGGGGACATAGTACTGGGATTTCAAACGTTATTCGGAAGTACCGAATTGTGCAGTCATGTGGATTGACGCTTAGTGTTCCTTGTATTACTAGATCGCATTCCCGACGTACGCGCTCGAAAGCTCTAGTGGCCCGCACTGCACGAATCTAGACACGGTGTACGGTATGTAAAGGGATTTGATCCGAGTTGTCCTGAGGAATTCCTCGGGCTCGGATTTGTTTGATAAATAACTTGTGTGAATGTATGTATGTGATTCATGTGTGTGATGTGTAGTTATGTTCACTGCATTATTTATTTATGCACGAACGTCCTACGGGACTAATACTACGTCGACTATAGATCGACTTATACAAAACTACATATGCGAAATGTGTGATTGTGACCACTGTTGTCTGACCTAATACGCTAAGTATTACAAGTATGTAGTTATAACCTAAGTAAAATACTTAGGGACGGGACACGACAGTGTCGGTCTCTAGAGCTTTGACTCGAACGTGAATGTTACCTAGAATAATTCTAGGCATGCGTAAGACCCATAGGGCAGCCAACAAATTAAGTGATGTATCCATAACTAAAACTATTACTGACTATCTAACTAACAAAGCTAACAGTGGAGTGTGAATGAATGTGATGATGTACCTTAATCCAGACAGTCACTGGCTGCTGGTCGCGCGTAGAGATCTCTTGGGTTATCCCGTATCGGGTTTTACCCTAGTGAATCCTGAACGAGCCTATATAGATCGTCAGGCGGAGTGTGCTACCGTTGGCACCAGGCCCTTGGCCACCTAAATGGACGCCTTTACAAAGGCAAAGTGAATTAGTCCCAGAGTCTTCGGATGATCAGGGCAGTGAGCACCTTGTGTGTACGTGGGACTACTGTCCAAGTGAGTATATTTCGGGTTGTCCTAACTGACGCCCGACAGTGCTAACTAAACAAATGATATGTGAGGGTCCGGGGGGCCGAATGTTGTAATATATGATGATGATAAAATACGGCGTATGAATTATTAATGCCGTCGCGTTATGTGATGTGTGATTGTTGTGTATGTTGATAAGTGACTGTTTGATTTGATGAATGATTATATAATCATGCATGTTGTTACAGTATTTATTATATCTGTAAAATGACAAAGCATGAAATCAATCTAATATCAAGACGGTTAAAAATGACAAGTGACCAATAGGGTCCAGATCCGGCATACTCAGCGTCTATCGCTGAGACTACACTTATTGTGCAGGTTGCTGAACACGTTGAAGCCGAAGTGCGGGACTGGGTGGTTAGGACGTTGTAAGATTTGGATTATATTTAGATGCTCACAGTAGTTGTACTTTTGATACTTAGATAGAAATGTAGGTGGTATCTCGTTGTCACCGCGGGTTGTATTTCTATGTTTAATTTTGTTGAGATGTTGTACTGCTACATCACTCGTATGGGCGAGTGGTGGCAAGTAACACCCATGTGAGTTCTATTACTGTAATTCCTTCCGCTGTGAGACGCCTCTAATTCCTGTTCACGTGAGCGACTATTACGTATTTGTTATGAGGGGTGTTACAGGTATCGTCATTCTTTGTTTGACCCATCCTTTGTGACACCGTCACTTCGTGGGTGCACAAGTCGATTCCGAAACGACTACCAATCTGAGCAATAAGCTGCTCATAATTGGTGTCGACACTAACCAAGAGGAGCTTCTTCTTCCCACCCTCGTAATCAGCTCCGTTTGCCCCATAAACAATTTTGCCACTAATACGACATAAGAACTGGATAACGGCGGACATATCCACCTATTTGCAAACACCATTTATAATTCACAAATTTAATCAACTGTTCCCAACATTTGGCTGATTGCAAACAAACAAAACCGAAAATAATAAACAAACACTATAATATTGTAATACACTAGCATTCAACAACTAACTACAATTCAACCTTATCAATTACATATAATTACAAAAACACTTCAAACAATCAATTTCCCAGCATTCACAATCTCACAAAATTCCACAAACATCCACAATTTCCCAACATTCCCTAATTTCACAAAATTTCCAAATTTCACAAACAATCCATATTCACCAAAATTTCACAAATCAACACTTAATTATCACTAGAATTGCATCAATAATCAATTACCACTACAATTTAACACATAACCACATATACTATGTTACTAATTTAACAATTACTTAAAAATCCATAATTTTCTAACAATCCCTAATTTTCTAGGGTTAGAAATTACCTTAAAACTTGATGTAAGTGTTGACACTAACAAAGGATGTTGTTGCAGGTTGGCGGCGTCAGAACTGGGCGGCGGCGGAGGCGTTTTCCGGCAACCAAGGGTGGAGGTGGGGCGGTGGCGACTTACGGTCTTCTCTGCTGCTCGGGAGCTTCGTTCGACAGAGAAGGGAAAAGAAAGAATGAGGAAGGGAAAGGAAAAAATCGGCTAAGTAGCTGGAACCCGTGAAATCGTCTTTGCAAAAGATGATTGTTTCCTTAATAAATAAATCGTCTTTTGAAAGAACAATTTCATAAGTAATAGGAGGAATTTTGTCGCGCCTTCTCGCGCCCGCCTACGACTGAAGACATCGTCTGTTGTAAAGACAATTTCATAAAATCATCTTTACAAAAGACATTTTCTCCTTCAGCTCCTTCCCGCTGAGTCAGCGCCAACGTGGTGCAGGGAAAAGGTGAAATCGTCTCTTAAAGAAACGATTTCTACTTTGACAATTAATGAAATTGTCTCTTGAGGTGACGGTTTCTCCCGGGAGTGTTATTTTAGGAATTAGTTTTGGTTAGAGGTTAATATGAGTAATATTTTATATGGAGAGTGTTCATTAATTAATCAATGTTAATGTAGTTAACTAGGGAGGCTTTACTTTTATGCCAACACAACTTATAATAATATAGTCCCTTAATAATTAATGAGAAAATGTGATCTTTATTTACTTTTGAGAACAAAAAAATTTGCTACAAAAATAAAGCTACTACTTGCTTTTTCAAATAAAATAAAATAAAGCTACTACTACTTAATTTACAAAAAGCTTCAAACTAATCTAGAAAAAAAGAGAAAGAATTCTTTTAAGATAAGTCGATTGTTGCATGTAGGATATTTTTGAAACTATAAATTAGCAGTGACCTTGAGCTACATTGTCTTTTAGCATGGAATCCTGATAGTGCAATAGCTCTCTTCTAACCCAACCGTGATTCTAACTCCATTGTCTTTTCAGTAGCAAATTTTGAATGTTATTATCAGAACCCTGTTGGAACTGATCAGAATTCCGCAATTACTTGACTACATGTAACTGTAGCTAGGTAGCTACATCAGAGAGGGGGGAGCAGCGTGCGAAGTAGTGTGGCTCGTGGATATGCTTTTTTTTTTACTTTGCGCAGTAGTGTTTTTTTTTTAATTTTTTCTTTTTTTTACTTAATTATAAAAATTTTAAATTATTATAACTTTTAACATATAAGTCCAAAATGAAAAAAAATTATATCATTATTTATTTAAATTCGAGTACTTCAAAATAAGACCAGTCATAAATATGTTTTGACAACTTTCTTAAAAAATTATTTTTACATGTATACCATGATATTTTAATGTACGGATGTATATGTACATATTTTAATGTGAGAATGTACATGTTTTAATGTGACGATGTACATGTTTAAATGTGAGAATATACATGTTCCTTAATGAACATCTGTACATGTTTGTATGGTCATATGTACATGTTTGTATGATCATATGTACAAGTTTTCTCCCTTATATGTACATGTTTTAATATAAGGATGTACATATTTAATAATTCGTACAGATTTATGTGACCATCTGTATGTTTTTAATGTAATGATGTACATGTTTTTATGTGTGGATGTACATGTTTTAATGAACATTTGTACAAGTTTGTATGACCAATTGTACAAGTTTTCTTGACCAACTGTACAAGTTTTCTTTTATGTTCTGTACACTATACATGTAAAAATAATTTTTTTAAAAAGTTGTCAAAACATATCCATGACTGGTCTTGTTTTGAAGGGCTTGAATTTAGATGAACAATGATATAATTTTTTTTATTTTAGACTTATATATTAAAAGTTACAATAATTTAATATTTTTATAATAAAAAAAATTAAAAACAAAAACAAAAACTGCGAAAAAAAAAAGAGAAAGAAGGCATGCGCGATGTAGCCAGGGATGACTACACCCAGCTGTAGCCAAGACCTGCAGTCAGAATTCTAATGAAACTGATGTTGCTACCATATTAATTATTCTGTCTGAAGCATTTTATATGACTGACTCATATCAATCTCAACAATTCTTTCTATTTTTTTCCTACCTACTTCATGTGGATCTAATAGTATGGATTTTCTCGTACAGCTCATACCGACTCCAATAAATCTTCTGCAAAATCATGGTCCGATTTGATAGGAGGAGCTAAGAAAATATCGTAACTGCTTCGGAAAATATTTATTAGTTTATTGTTAACTCAAAATTTCACCATATATATCACCACCTTTATACGGTTAAAAAGAGCATGTTTACGATCTGCACGGCGATGGTGGCGCCCGCCCACATGAGTCTGTACGGCTCATTTGATGATTAATTAATTTTAAATAATTATAAATTTTAAAAATAATTTTAAAATAAAAAAAATTATATTATTGTTTATCTAGATTCAAATTGTTTTAAACAAGACAACACATGAATATGTTTTGACAATTTTAAAATTTTAAATTATTTACATGTATATTTTTGCTCATATAATGAGACTTATGATTCATCATATACAATTTAAAATACACCATATAGCAATAATAATACACCATAAAAATAATGCTCCATTATTAGTTCAAAATTGGTATGTGAGGAAGATCTAAGATTCGTCATAAAAGGTTTAACATAGATAATATAAATAATAATAATAATACACCACATAACAATAAAAAATACATTACCGAACAATAATAATACACCACAAACAATAATGACTTTTTATCGGTTTCGAATTTTATTATATAATTCACCAGTTATTAGTTAATTAATCATAATATCAATTGTAGTGAATCATAATATCTAAATTAATGAATCATATCATATCATCATAAAACATATAAATAATACACCACAAAACAGTAACAAAAATAATAATTTTTATTGGTTCCAAAATTTGTTATATACTTCACAACTTATTAGTTAATGAATCATAATATCAAAATTAATGAATCATATCTTTATAATAGTGTATAATTACAAACATATAAAAATTAAACAATAATAAAACACAAAATAATATTTGGTATGTATGGAAAATACATTATTCACCATATAAAGTTCAAAATACACCATACAACAATAATAATACACTACAAAAAATATTGATTTTTTATTGGTTCCAAAGTTTGTTATCTAATTGACCACTTATTAGTTAATAAATCATAATATCAAAATAATGAACCATATTATCATTTTAGTGTATCATCATTAACATGTAAAAATAATTTTTTTTTCAAAATTGTCAAAACAATCTATGAGTGGTTTTGTTTTGAAGAGCTTGAATTCAGGTGAATAATGATATAATATTTTTTTTCATTTTATACTTATATATTGAAAGTTATAACCATTTAAAACTAATACAAATTTTCTTCTTACTCATATGCCACATAAATTGTCCAGCCAGCATGTTGATTGGATAGCCACATATGATGACCGCACCAAGTATAGTGCAGACTACGGTGCAGTCAAATATGCGGTTTACGATTTACAACGGGTCGATTGCCCGGCCGCCCATACCATATTGGGTGTGGATTTGTTTAGTTAGCAGTTTAGTTATCTGCTGACTGGACTGTTTTTTTATTATGTTAACATTAATTAAATGTAACTTTTAAAATATAAGTCCAAAATATAAAAACATTATACCATTGTTAATCTAAATTCAAGCTCTTCAAAACAAGACCAGTCATGGATATGTTTTGAGAAATTTAAAAATATATATTAATTACATGTATCTATCCATATATATCAATGAGACTTATGATTCATAACATCATTTTAGTGTATTGTAAACACATAACATCATTTTAGTGTATCATAATATCAATTTTAATGAATCATAATATCAAAATTAATGAATCTATCTTCATTTTAGTGTATCATCGCAAACATATAAAAATAATTTGTTTACACAATAATACAACACAAAATAGTATTTGGTATGTATGAAAAATACACGATTCACCATATAAAGTTTTAAATACACCATACAACAATATTAATACACTAAAAAACAATAATGATTTTTATCGGTTCTGAAGTTTGTTATCTAATTTACCACTTATTAGTTAATGAATCATATTATCAATTTTAATGAATCATAATACCAAAATTAATGAATTATCATCATTTTCGTATCATCCCAAACATATAAAAATAATTTTTAAACACAATAATACAACATAAAACAATATTTGGTATATATTTAAAATACACGATTTGCCATATAAGGTTTAAAGTACATCATACAACAATAATAATACACTACGAAATAATAATGATGTTTGTCGGTTCCCGTGTTTGTTATCTAATTCACCACTTATTAGTTAATGAATAATAATATCTATTTTAATGAATCATAATATCAAAACTAATGAATCATATTATGATTTTAGTGTATTATCTTATACATGTAAAAATATTTTTTTTTCAAAGTTGTCAAAACATATATATGACTGATCTTGTTTTGAAGATCTTGAATTTAGGTGAACAATGATATAATTGTTTTTTTTTTTTTAGACTATATATGTGTGACTATGACTGCCATGTGTGAGGCTGTGAGCCGCATACAGCTGGGTGTAGACAGCCCGTGTCTACGAATTTGCCTACTATTTATGGATTAGAATGACGAGCCTGGCGGCTAGCATTGAGGTTGGGGAAAAAATTAAGAAGAAAAAAAGGAAAAAAAAAAAGAAGGAAATGTAGGGGTGCAGAGGGAGTCTGGAGATGGATGTGGTCTTTGTTGTTAGGAGTGAGAAACAATTTTTTTTTAAAAATGTTATAACTTACAAATATAAGTGTATAAATAAAAAAAGTGAAAATTCACAATATACCCCTGTTTTCTTTCGTAATTCACAATATACCCCTTTATTGAAACTGTGTCACAAGATACCCCTGTTTTCTTTGCTAATTCACAAAATGCCCTCTTTTACTAACGGTCGTCAAATACTCCGTTAACCTCCCCTGGAAAATGACTATTTTGCCCCTAACCTATTTTTTTTAAAAAAAAATTCTCAGTTTTTTTTGCTACTTTTTTTTAAAAAAATTTAAATTTTATAATATACCCCTATTTAAGTTTATTGTTCACGAAATACCCCTGCTTATGTTTTGAAGTTCATAGGATACCCCAGTTTAGGTTTTGTGGTTCATGAAATACCCTTATCACCCTGATGACTTGGTAAAGCATCGCCTAGTTTTCTCTTGTTTTTCAAGTGCCATCAGTCTTTTCATAATCCCAGGAAAAATGTTGTTTGCATTCCAGTTCTCTGAGGTTTCTTGTCTCTCGGAATGTCTCACCAATAGCTGAGTACGAATCCCTGTCATACACAATTAGACACAATTATAATATATGACGAGAGACAAACTAGTATAGCATGGATTATTTATATAGTTAGGTAAATACCTTCAAGTAAAGAGTAGATTGATTTAGTCCTGTGGACAAACAATAATAGCACAGGCATTGGGTTTAAAATGGCTACCTCTTTGTCGAACTCAGTAGCGGACCAGAACTTTTGTTTGAGGGGGGGGGGGGGGGATTTTTTTGACACTATTGTACTTTAAAACATTATGTTATTTTGTATTTTTCAAAAATTTATAAGATCTTTTTGCAAATTTTTCAAAAGTTTCAGGGGGGGGGGGGGCGGTGGCCATTAGGGAGATGGATTTTGGTACATTCAAATATCTGAGTGATATCCCATTAGAGTGCTAGGCACAACACAAGTTTGACCAGGGGCGGACACAAAGGAGGAAGGCCCCCCTTTAAACTTTTGAAAATTTACAAAATGCTCTTATAAATTTTTGAAAAATACAAAATAACATAATGTTTTAAAGAACAATAGTGTCAAAAAAAATTTTTTCCCCCTTAAATAAAAGTTCTGGTCCGCTACTGAGTTCAACCAAGCGGTAGCCATTTTAAACCAATGTTTGTGACATTATTGTTTGTCCACAGGACTAACCCAATCTACTCTTTACTTGAAGGTATTTACATAACTATGTAAATAATCCATGCTATACAAGTTTGTCTCTGGTCATATATTATAATTGTGTATGACAGGGATTCGTACTCAGCTATTGGTGAGACATTCCGAGAGACAAAAAACCTCAGAGAACTGGAATGCAAACAACATTTGTCCTGGGATTATGAAGAGGCTGAAGACACTTGAAAAAGAGAAAACTAGGCGATGCTTTACCAGACTATCAGGGTGATAACGGTATTTCATGAACGACAAAACATAAATAGGGGTATCTTGTGAACTTCAAAACATAAATAGGGTATTTCGTGAACAACAAACTTAAATAGGGGTATATTATAAATTTAAAATTTTCAAAAAAAAGTAGCCAAAAAAATTGCGTATTTTTCAAAAAAAAAAACGGGTCAGGGGCAAAATAATCATTTTCCAGGGGGGTTAACGCAGTATTTGACGGTCGTTAGTAAAAAGGATCATTTTGTGAATTAGCAAAGAAAACAGGGGTATCTTGTGATACAGTTTCAATAAAGGGGTAAATTATGAATTACGAAAGAAAACAGGGGTATATTGTGAATTTTCCCTAAAAAAATTGTACCACTGTTCATTATAATTTGTGCTCTTCAAAAAAATGCATCATGGATATGTTTTGGTAAACTTAAGATTTTATGTTTGTAGAATGAGTATATGTTACATAATTTAAAGTGAATCTTATTTATTAACAAAACGAATCTTCTTTAAAAACAAAATGAACCTTACTCTTTAACAAAATGAATCTTTTTTAAGATTTACTTTTCTTAAAATTAAAATTCAGTTTTATAAAAAACAAATGATTCACATTATTTTAAGTGAAAGGTTCACTTTTCTTAAATAAGATTCATTTTTCTTGAACATTTGATTAACTTTCTCTTCAACAAAAAATCGCTTTTAAATAAATGAAAGGTTTATATTGTTCTCCCAGAAGTTTGTGGTAAGATTCACTTTTCTTAAACATTTGATTCACCCTTTTTAAATAAAAAATTCACTTTTCTTAAACGAATGATTTATATTGTTCTCGCACAAATTTGGGGTAAGATTCATTTTTCTTAAACATATTCACTTATCGTAAATAAAATATCCACTTTTCATATAAAAAAGATTCACTTTACTTAAACATGTGATTCACTTTTTTTGAACGAAATATTCACTTGTTAATAAACCCTTAACCACAAAACCCTAAGCTAAAAAACATCAAAGAAATTTTTAAGGTTTGTAGTTTAGGGGTTTAGGTTCAATTTTTAACAACTTTTGATTCAGTTTTCTTAAACCTCTTATTCACTTTAGTTAAACAATTCTGTTTACAAAATTCTAAACCTTTGATTTACTTTTTGAAAAACCTCTGATTCACTTTATAATAACCTTTGATTCACTTTTCTTAAATTTAAGATTCATTTATCAATAAATGAAATATTCATATTGCTCTCGTAAAAGAGTCACTTTTCTTAACTAAAGATTCACTTTTAAAAACACAAAGGATTCACACTGCTTAATGTGAAAGGTTCACTTTTCTTAAACATAAGAGTCACTCTTTTTAAACATAACATTCAATTTTCTTAAACGAAAGATTCACTTTTCAAAAATGAATGGTTAAACGTGTGTTTTCATTAAGTCCCACGGGTCAACGTCCAGGTTCACCGAACTGTTAAAAAATGTTAATGTGGTTCGGTTATTAACAACTACTCAAGAAAAATATAACCCTACCCCCACATATAACCATAGACGACTAACACCGTCGAAGAAGCTAACACTGTCAATGAAGACTAATGTGGTTCGACTATTAACCACCACACAATAAAAAAAGATGACCCTACCCCACTCAACTCTTTCATGACTAACACAACAGAAAAACTACCATTATCAAAACATCTAAAAATTATGCATTTTATTTATTTTCACAATGAATCTTAAAACTATGTACAAACAAAAAATATATAATTTTAAATTTATCAAAACATATTCATGTTGAGTCTTATTTTGAAGAGCTCGAATTATGATAACACCGATATAAAATTTATATTATTTGGACATATATCTAATATAACTATAACATTTTAAAAGTAGGGCAAGACACACCTTCGAAATCTAGTTATGGATATATATATACCACCATTATAAGTTTAAAAGAGGATGTTTACTATTTATGGATACAAAGAAGACCTCCCAATTAAGTCACGCACACGTTTAAAAATAATGAAGTCCTTAAAAAGAGATACTCTCTACATTCTGAAATAGAAACCCCCCATTGTGTTTATTAAAAGGAGGGGAGGGGCCCTCTTTTTTTTTGCATGAGTAGTTTAACTAGAATTTTCAAATTAACAACACTATTTTTGCTCAATAAAAGGAGCATGAAGCAAAAGTATAAATGAGCTATATATATGTATTGTTATGTAGAGATAATAATAGTGAACTAACTTATTACAAAAATTACCAATTAGATGGAAGAAGAAGAGTATCACTCCAATGAGGAAGACAGAGGGAGAGGGAGAGAGAGGGAGAAAGCGAAGGAGAGGGAGAAAGCGAAGGGGTGGTCTCGAGGTTCAGAGAATCGGTTCCGGCACCCAAGGAGGCGGCATGGTTTTTCCCCGAGTGGTTTCGACCGCAAAAGGTCGAGATACTTCTCCAGGCGAGGGGAGTCTTCAAGGATGCGGCGGCGACCCGGCTCCCATTCCTGCTTCCCCAGAGTCACCAAGCGTCAGCTGCAGAGTAGGTGGGGACCAGAGGTGAGACGGGGAGGGAGCACCTCGAGGCGGTCTCGGCGGCGTGCGGCAGTAACAAGCACCGGAGAGGATGGTGAACATGGCCGGATGACGGGAGATGCTGAAAGCGATGGCTGTTGCGCAATTGAAGGTCAGCACTGCGTTCTGTTCATCGACAATCTCTGCTGGCAGGGAGATGAGAGAGCAATCAGGTGGCTGCTCCGAATGGACAAGGACATTGAGTATATCTTTGTTTCGAGGAAGAAACGCTTCAATAGTGCTCTGAACTTTGCACTGGTAAGGTTTTCGAACTCGTCGAAGGTGGAGAAGGCTGTGGGTAAGGTGAATGGCCGCATGTTTCTGGGTAGAAAACTTTTTGCTCGCAGGGCAAAATACCCAGTGTGTAGGAAGGATAGTAAACGGCAACTTGAGGCGATGCAAAGGGAGAAGTCGGGGGCGAAGCCATTCGTTGCTTCAAAGGCAGACGGCGGTGAGAAGGGAATTGTTTGCTCGCTAGATAGTTTAGTTTCAGAGGATGGTGGCAGGGGTGACGGTTCGATGAAGGCTGGTGTCCACCCTGGCGATCGTATGGATGAGATCGAAAAGGATATTAATGCGGGCACTTCCGTCGACTTCGCTGTTGACCGCGGTTGTGCAGATGGTCAGACCAAAAGGACACAAACTCCTAACGGCGGAAACGATAGGGTCAGTACTGGTGGTGATGCGGGGGTGCTGTCTCCTGCCTGTGGTGGAGTGCTTGCTGGTGGCGCGTGCATGGAGGGGGGTGGTGAGCAAGCGTCTGGCTCGGGGAGTCGTGACAGCCAACAAAAATTTCAAATTAGTGTAAGTTGTTGCTGCTGCCACTTGCGCTGCTCCTTGCCCGAGGATTCCTCGCCATGTTCCAAGGAGGAAAAAGCAAAAGTAAAGGAAAGTGGTAATTGTGTTGGAGATTTTAATGGAGGATACTCAGTGGGTGGGCTGTGGAGCAGCGTGCCATATTCTTCTTTAAGTTGGTGGTATCCAATTGTTGGTTATTGGGTAGGTCACCCGACGTATGGGTTTGACCAGCCCGGATGGTGGGGCCAACCACAAGGATGGGGACTATGGCCATTTTATTCTAATACGGGTTACAACCAAGCTGCATATGTGCAACAGCCACCTCCTTTTACGCATCCCAATGTCCAGCACTCGAATGATGATGTCAATAAAAACCCGTGTCAGGGGACAATGGAGACTGTTGATCGGGTGCCAGTTTCAATCCGCAAGCCAGTTAGTGTTAAGGTTTCGGGCCCCGATCCCGTTATGGAGGATATTGTTAATAAAACGAAGGGAGGGATGGAGGAGGAAGCCCAAGGTTTCGATAGGCTTAGTATTGACGTGGACATGGGGACCGGTCTTGGACATAATGGTAACGGGTCTGGTGATCTTGGGTTTCGGAACGGATCAGAGTCTGGTGGTCCCCAGGTACAAGTGTTAGAGGAAGACCTGGAGGATGTTGGTCTTAGGAGCCTCTTCGAGGAGCCGGAGTTTCCCCCTGGGTTCGAGCCTGCTGGACCCACTTACCAAGAACAGGACCCCGAAGATGACCCTGAGGAGGCAGTTATTAAAGAGGAAGCAAGACAAACACTCTCTTTTGCCAAGCAGCTCGGATGCACCGTCCCTAACGAGAAGCTTACACTTTCCAATTATGAAGAGATCATTCGCAAACAGAGAACGAGCTATCGCCGGAGAGGCCACGTTGAGAGTGAAGAGTCAATAGAAGAGTCTGACAGATGCTCTAGGAGTACAGGCAACGATAAGGGGAAGAGAGTTAGTGGGACTAGACCCCTAGGTTTTAGTAAGTTCTCACGTGTTAGTAAGGTGGCCATGAGGGGCAAGAAGAAGGCCAAATAGAATTAAGGGTCCCTCTTATCTAGTAAGATTAGTAGGGCTAGAAAGGTATGGTAGTCTTATGTTGTTTTTTTCCTTTTCATTCTTATTCCGCTTTGTGGCAATTGGGCCAAGTGTTCCTAACTGTCAAAATAGGCGAGAAAGGCATGATGCCACAGTATTGCCAATGTAACTGAATTTTTCCAGCAATTATAAAAAAAAAACAAACGTTACAGTTTTAGCAAAAAAGAGAGTGACCGACCAGGTACAATTACAAACAGGAAGAGCATTGATCAGTTCTAGTTTTGGTGTATGTCTTATTAATACTGTTGCATAGTGTCAAGAATCATTTCTTTTTAAAGTATAAATAATCCAAGCGCTTTGTCGACCATGCCAATAAGTAGTTTACAAATCAACCTACCATATATTGACCCCTCACCCCGATGAGATAATATTTATGCGCACATTCTGGGTGTAATATTCTCCTCCATTTATTAGTTAGACAAATTGTTTTATCAGAGGTAAGAGTCAGAATCTGAGGAGTAGACATTATTACCAACAGAACCAATTGGCCACCGGCTATAATTGAGGCGAATGCGTTAATGTAAGGAGTGAAATTTGTTTGTTAGTTGAATGAAACCAATAAAGTTTTCTTTGATTGCTTGTATAACATCAATTATCTAAGTGGACATGACACGGTTCGTCCGCTTTATCCTCGGTAGGGTCCTTGATTTTTCAAGTCATTTTGATTCTGACTTGGACCTATGCCATAGAACTAAAAATGTGGAGGCTCACACCTTGCCTCTATAGGTAGGCATGTTGTGGAGGTTGGTATTTGGTGTAACTATATTCTTGATATGACAACATTTGGAATGCTCTAAACCTATCTCTAGTTCAAAAAATTTATGTAGGTATGAGAAAGTATAGAACGTAATCTCCTAATCTGATTGAGTATAATCCAAGAATACACAGTGTTGTATTATATGTGATATTGTTACAGTAGAGGGAAACCCATATATAAAACCTAGAACTAGAGTAATATGGGCTAATACAGTCAGACCATAAGGGCCTAAAGGACATGGGCCGAGAATCCTAACACCCTCCTCAAGAGATACTAGGTTCCCTATGTATTTCTTGTAATAATGAGAGGCCAATGTCTTTAAGTAGACTATGTAGCATTTTCCATTCAAAGGTTTCGTCATAATCTGCTAGCTGTTGTCGATTCGGTATATGTTGGAGCTGTGATGAGCCCTTCTTATATTTTCTAACGAATGAAATGTATGTCGATTTCTATATGCTTAGTCCTTGGTGTTGGACTAGATTTCTGGCGATGAAGACAACTGGTTTGTTGTCGCACTTTACCGGTATAGGTTGTATTTCTGTCACCCTAAGCTCGTTGATCAAGCGACTTAACCAGGCCAATTCACATGTGACAGTTTTTATGGCCCGATCTTTTGGCTTCAGCTGAGAAGAGTGATATTTTGCTTTATTTCTTGGATTTCCATGCCATTGGTGAGCCGTCCAAAAGAATGTAGTATCCAGAAATGGAGATTTTCTGGTAGAAGGGCAATTTTCCCAGTCACTATCACAATAGTCTTGTAAGGAAAAGTCTTGTTTGTTGTTGAGGTTGATCTCATAGTTAAGAGTGCCTTTGATGTAATAAAGTGTGTGTATGGCGGCTGTCATGTGTCTTTCCTTGGGAACCTGCAAGAACTGACTTAGGAGCTGAGTGGTAAAAATAATACTAGGTCCAGAATGGGTAAGGTAACTTCGCTTTCCTATGTGACTGCGATAGGCAGTTGGATTTGATAGATGTTCTCCATCATCTATGCCCAGTTGCATTGGTGAAACAGTAGAGACTTTCCCCTAGAATGCCATATTCTTCCAGCAAGTCAATGCAAAAATTTCTTTGTGAAATGATTATACCTGTTTTGTGATGGAGAAATTCCATTTTCAGGAAAAAGTGCAAGCGCCAAGATATTTAATTTTAAACTCGTTGTCAAGTTTGTTTTCAACAAGTGTTATTTCATGAGGGTCATTTCCAGTAAGTATAATGTCATCGACATAAACAGTAAGGAAAGTGTACATATTCTGATTATTTTTAAGAAACAAAGACTTGTCATCATCTGATTTTGCATATCCTGCTTCTTCTAAAAATCACTCAACCTAGCAAACTATTGCCTTGAGGCTAGTTTTAAGCCATAGAGGGATTTCCTTAATCTGTATGTTATGACATTCTCAGGAACTTCTTCTAATCCCTTTGGGATTTGCATATAGATCTCTCATGTAAATTACCATGTATAAAGCATGTTAATGTCAAGTTGGTCTATTTTCCACTTTCTTTTGACAGCAATGACTAGAAGAGTTCTAATAGCTGTCATCCTAACTACGGGTCTAAAGGTTTCAGTATAGTCCTAACCGTATTTCTGATTAAAACCTTTAGCAACTAATCTGCCTTGTGCCTTTCAACATAGCCATTAACCCTTATTTTCATTTATATACCCACTTGCAGCCTATAGCCTTTTTGTGTTTGGGTAATTCAGTTAATTCCCAAGTTTGTTTTTAATGAGAGCCTTTAGTTCTGTATGAATAACTTTTGTCCATTCTATGTGTTGTGAGGCCTCCTCATATGTTTCTGGCTCCTGAACATTAAGAATATTGTCAAGAGTGTCTATGTTTTGTATTGTAGTGGCACTAAGAGAAGAAAGTGGGATAATATCAATGCGAGTGTTTAAAGTTAAGTATTGATCCAAATAGTTATGAGGAATATTAATTTTGTTTTTAAGAATGTTTGTGAAATGATCATCATTGGTAAGAGCAAGGTGTGGGTAATAATCTTTTAAAAAGGAGGGGGGTTGTCTTAATCGAGAAGATCTCCTTGAATGGTCAGCTTGGTCAGTGGATTGTTGTTGAGATTCAGTGGGCAAGTTATCAGGGTAGGTTGGTGTTTGGTCTGGATGATTATCAGAATTGAATGGAGTGTATATGTCTGGCGAGTTTTGCTGTAAATCATCATCAGAGGCATAGAAAGGTTGATCAGAAAGAGTAGCTGAGTTTAGATCAGTATGGTGAGGAGACATTTGGTAGAGAATGTGGTTCTTTGGAAGGAAAAATAGTTTCATGAAATTTGATATCTCTTGAAACTATTATTTTATTGTCTTTTAGGCGAAGCAATTTATAACCTTTTTGTCTTTTAGTCATTTAATACCCCGGATCTAAAAATGGTGATTAAATTACTCTAATATGATTATAAAAGGCCTAATGGTGCCTAAAGAGTATTGGTAAAAAGAATAAAACCAAAAGAAAAGAGAAAACGCTTGAAAAGCGAAAAACGCTAAAATGCGCGTTAAATGAGTATAAGAGATATATGATCTCGAGAGGGTCCGAGATGGATTCCTAAGGCTTAGTTAGGCCTAATAAGTATACGGGAATGATTCCCGAAGAAAACGGATCCAAATAATGGATTAAAACGCTAACGGAGTTTTAAAGCACGTCTTTCGAGAAAACCCGAAAACGTGACTTTAAGTGGTCAAACGGACCCGTAAAAATTATAGTTGATTAAATAACTATAATTAAGTATTAATGGAAGCTTAGTAACCATTAAAATTAATTAAACGGAAAATTCCGGAAAACGGACCCGGTAAATGAATAGGTCGAAAACGAGAGACGAAACGCGTTTAATTCGAAAAGACGAAAAACGACCCGGGCTATTAATTAATGTGGGCCGGTTTTAATTAATAAGTATACACCCATTAATAGCTTGCTAGCTATTAAGTAATAACAAGACAAATAAATAAATAAGTAAAGTGAATAGTGTAAAGCAAAAGTAAAATAAGTACTCTCTCTCCCCTCTTTTCTTTCCATTCACGATTTTTTTCCCCTCCAAACTGAGCACCTTCTTCTTCCTTGCCTCTGTACGCTGGGCGACTCCACACAGCACACCACCTCCATCTTCAATCTCCTCTAACTTGCTCATTCCTTCACCGAATCGCACAAAATTGCCACCGTTAGATTCGTATCGGCGAGGGCTACGTTTTGTACCCCTCAAAATCTTGTTTCCTCCACCTTCACTTCCATGGGTGTTGGAGCTTTTGAAGCTAGAAGAGCTTATTTTGACTCTCAATCATCTCTTTAATGCTCTAAGGTAAGAATATAAGCAAAAGTTCATCATTCCTAGCTTGTTCTTGCTATTTGGAAAATTTTCCCACGTTGAAAATTTTCTTCCATTTCAGTCGGTTTCTCCATGCCATTGTGGGGTGTTGGAAATTCCATTATTTGATTGCCAAGCTCTCCTTTTGGACACTCTAAGGTAATGTCAAAGTTAAGCCTTAAAAACTAGCTCTTAAATACTAGTTTTGTAAGGAGGGTTTGAATTAATAAGTTTGATATATGTATATGGGGATATGATTGTAGTTGGCAATCTATGCCCCTTTGTTTTGATGTGGAAACATGAAGAGAAAGAGGGAACAAGAGAAAGAGGAAGAAGAGGGAGAAAACCGAAAAGGAGCAAGGTAAAAAGCTTACCTTGAGCTAGTTTTTATGTGACTTGTGAGTTAAATGATAGGTTGAATTAAGGACCTTGAATTGTGGTGGTCATGATACTATAATGTTGTTTGTTGAATGGGAATGTTTCAATGGGTTTAAGTGTGTAAAATGAACCTAGGAAACCAAGCTAGTTTATATGTGAACAAGTGGGAATTTAATGTGATTGTTGATGTCTAAACCAAACAGGTGGGAAGAAGTGCTTGTGAGTTGATTTTAGTGTGGTGAAAATGCTTAGTAAAGCAAGTAAGTGCTGTCAAAATTTCCTAGGGATGTATGGACTTGAGTGTTCTATTCAAAGGAAGAAACTAGGTGTGTTTAAGGGTTTAAGTGAGTGGTTAATGGTTTGGAAAACCAAACTTTGAAGGAGAGTGTGTTAGGAGTAAAAATAATGCCATGTGAATGCTTGGAATGGCATCAGTAAGTGAGGTTAGAATGGTTTAAAGAAGAAACCAAATCTGTTACAAGTCTAGTAGAAGACAAGAGAACTAGTTATGAAAGTGTAAGTGATTTTGAGTAAGAATTTGGGTAAGGGTTTCACCCATGAATTGATGAGTTTTAGAGCATGTTTTAAGGTGATTAAACATGTAGAAATATTGTGGAAAGATTAGGGAAAGGTTGGAGGTGGATTAAGGATTGAAATGGGGTTGAAAAACAATGTGAGTTGCAGGTTTTAGCAGGGTCCGGGACCTAGTCCATGGACAAGGACCCGGACCACCCCCTAAAATAAGGCCGAGACTGAACAATCAAGCTGGTCCGGGACTTGGGATAGGGACAAGGTCCCGGACCATATATAAATTTCACCCGAGAGTTTAGTTTGCAATTGGTCCGGGACTTAGGGTAAGTACCAAGTCCCGGACCACCCCCAGAAACCTACAGAGAGTATTTTTAAGGTTTAAATGGGGGTTTAATGTTAATGATGTTATAAGATGTTAAGGCCTTGTTTGGTGACATGTAAGGCCCTAGGAAGTGTAAGAAGTGTTAGAAGTGTTTGAGAAGTGAGAACTCAAATTAACAAGAGTGAAACCAGATAACGGGATAACGGGGTAAACGGGAATAACATTTAATTATGTTCCGTATGAGCTTAGTATTAATAATAATGTTTGAAACGTTATCAGAGAACGCGTGTGACCCGAGCAGGTGAGATGACACGGTAAAAGTAAAAACCCCGGTGAAAGGTATGATTTTCTCATGCCCCGTATGCTAACCGAGTTACTCTGATTTGTGTGTTTGTGTGCCGGCTTAATCAAGATTAAAGCATGAAAATAATCCCTTGTTTGATTATATGTCATGTTGTATGTTGATGAGCTAACATACTTGTATGCCGGTGTGGTCTAACATAGTGTAGACCGACTCATA
Source organism: Limonium bicolor (assembly GCA_023374045.1). Lineage (NCBI taxonomy): Eukaryota > Viridiplantae > Streptophyta > Magnoliopsida > Caryophyllales > Plumbaginaceae > Limonium > Limonium bicolor. The sequence continues at coordinate 24,658,340 of CM041783.1, read as the reverse complement.
GTGAGTAACGTTTGACTAGAGACCCGTAGATCGGGTCGTCTTATGATAACGAAAATGTGCAAACACACACAACTATCGATTAAAGTATAACGATAACGCAAACATATGAACTCCCTAGAATGTGAGGAGATGTACGGGTTGAGTAAATACCCGATAACGGTTAGAAAACCATTGAAACAATCCACGAAACGAATGAGTGGAAAGATAAGTGAACCTCCTCAAGAGGATTGAAGTTAGTCCAAGATGTGAACATAAGAAGGTAAAAGAGACCTAAGGGACTAGTAACTCCCTTGAGACATGGTCGACCTCCTATATGAGGATTTTACCTATAAGAAATTCCGAATGTGAGTAAAGTAATGTATGGGTAACTCTTAAACCTAAGATTACCAATCAAGTAAAGTTCCCAAGTCATTAGAAACATCGAGAGATGCTTCTAGACTAATATACATGATTACTATAACTCCGAGAGAGGAGTGTATGGGAACGAGTAGTCCGAGAGTAGTCGGGCCTAAGTAAAAGAGTAGGAACTAAGAGAGAGTTCCGTGAGCTAGTTGAACCTTCCCACCATGCTAGACCCAGAGTAGGGTCGAAACCGGGGAAGTAAGACTATGCTAGAGAGCCATGAGTTTTGGCTAAGTATGTATTAAGAGTATCAAGCGTGACGTAGGAGACCTGTAGTCTCGAGAATCTACAAGAGCTTGAGTATAATAACCCAAGAGTGTGGGTGAGGAAACGAGTATAATAACCCAAGAGTGTGGGTGAGATAATAGTATAAGAACCCGAGAGAATGGGTGAGTATAGTACGAGTAGCCCAGAGAACGGGTGTGTATATGAACAAGTAACCCGAGAGAGCGGGTGAGACAATGAATAAGTAAACAAGGCAAGGTGAGGTATAACCCTCAAGGCCTAAGAGTAAGCAGATACAACTAACAACCTTGTTAGGTTAGTTTGGAATTGTGTTCCGTGATTGGATGTAGATTCCTTGAGTAATACGCATATTATATTGTATTGCTTGATGCATGTTGTTTGATTAATGAACTCCATGTATATCCGACAAAAGTAGTCGGCGTACCCGGTTAGCGCTCGGTATGCGAATTTCATATGCAGCGTTAAGCTGACCCCTAGGGGCGATTTTTTATTTTACAGGTACACGAAGATGTTACCGTTCGAGAGTAGGACGGGGTCGGTGGGTTGCATGGGTAGTTAGATTAATTACTATGTATTGGAAGAGGTGTAAGACCGAATATGTTGTCGGCATCCATATATTGTAGACTCGGTATAGTAAAGAATGAAATGTGTATTGTGTTAGTATTTTAATCGGTTGTTCCAGTTCATCAGACCGTTACGGTATGTAAGTTTAGCCTAGTTAGCCACATGGGTGGCTAACGGCGTTGTTTCACCCTCGTTGTAATTAGAGTTCCGCTGCGTGATTATGAGGTAAATGAGATTAACGGTTGGGGTGTTACAAAAATGGTATCAGAGCGAAGTATCGCTCTGATGACTGGAAATACCGAGCTTAGGAAACCGAGTTAGGATATAGAGACTTAGGGCTAAGGGTTGAGTGGTAGCGTGAGAGATGCGCTAGATAGGAACTTCCAGTATGATCTGGACACCTACAATACCATACCCCCGCCCTCCACAACCCCCGTATTAAAAGCTTGGGAAAGAACGTCAGAGAGACGGGGAAACCCGATCTGGCAGTTACTTAATATCTCAATATGAACCAGAACCTGTCATGCGGTAAGTCCCGAGAACCGGAAAGCCCGGAAACGGATCCCGCTGGAATGACAATAACCGCACATAATGGCGAGAGATCGAGAAATCCTAATCCAAGGAGACCGAAATCTGTGGCAACTTGGGGCGACATGCTTAGCAGCCGCGAGAACCTAGCTAGCCGAGCAGTAGCAAAAGAAAGCACTAACCGTGCGAGAAGGCGGATTAATGAGAAGCAATGATAATAACAAAAACCGGGACACATGTCTACGGACCGCCATGATATAATACCACTAAGGGTATACCAACCAATTAAGAACATAGTTGAGAGTTAGTACACCCACCCTGCCACACCCGAAGAGGTTGCAATACCTAATAGGCACAGCTTAGACAGCTGCAAGCATAACTGCGGGATACACCCAAATAGGACTACAGCAGTAGTGCCGGAATGACTTAACCTCGGTAACCACAGTAAAGACGTGGAACGACAACGAGGTAGAACCTAGAACTAAGTAATAAGGAACTCCAAGAGTGGAGAAGCACCTAAATGAATGATAGTCATGTCAAGATGAATGAGAAGCAACTCTAAGGAGTAGTTATCCAACTAAAGGATCAAGGAAGAGCCGACAAGGCTACCAAATACAACGTGAACAATACCGTGACCGGTATGAGTTAACCCAAAAACCGCCTGTACCGCGCACTTGCCTCGGCAAGTGCAGTAATAACGGGACCGTTAAGAAGAATCTTAACAAGTGACAAGTACTTAGCAAGTACCAAGATGGCGAACAAAGCCAATATAGCCACTTAAACCCTAAGAATTGTGAAACGAAACCTTGAAAAGGCATAACGGCCTGATCATTATATAAAGAACATACCAGTCAGCGAGAAGCTGGACTCGGTAAGGAACAGCCGGCACAGAAATGCCATGAAGAACTTACTTTTAAAACTTGAACTTCCTTTCAGAACATAAAATTTTCCAAAAAACCCCAAAGTTTTAAAACCAAATCAGTGAACTACGAAAGTTATTATAGGACCATATAAGAGGAGTTGGCAACAGAATACTTCACTTAGGCGTGACCGACACTACAAGTGTACACAAATGAGACATGGAACACCGCACTCCAAAGGAGCTTGCGGGCCTGACAGACCAGTTATGAGTTAGTCGGGTAAGTGGTAACGTATCAATAAGATACTCCATGTATGTATACAAGTAGAGTACGGTACACGGGAGTAGCCCACTCCATACTACGGACGAAAGAGCCAATTCAAAACCGAGACAGTTGGACACTTCGAATGATCGAAGAACATAAAGAAGCTTACTAAGCTAAAGGAGTCAAGAATCCAGTAGGATGATGGAGCTAAGAACATAACGTTAAGAAGTGCGAGAAGCACAGAGTATTAAGTACAGACATTGGATATGTCTCAGGAAATACCTAATAACTGGGTGAATACCAGTGTAATTAATACGGCGAATGCCTAAATGAACTTATTAATGTACGATAAACGGGATAGAATTCCCACTTTACACCTCACTGAAGAGAATAATGACCTGACCCAGAAGGTATTAGAAGGTACCAAGGATCTACCCAATAATGAGAGACATTACAACCCTAAACGGGATAGTCTAGGACATAGCCGCAAGGCGAAGTCACAAGTGAACATAACCATAAGTACAAACCAGATGTAATGGCATTACTCAGTAACACCCAGGAGCAATCCGAGAAGGGTACCGGAGTCAACAGTAGTTGAACGAAACATCGTGTTGAGAACACAAGAGTTTAAGCAAACACTCGGGTAGAACCCGAAGGGATCCCTCGTAACACGGGATACCCTAAAATGCTAGAGGGCATGAATTAGTATCAAAATACTTTAAGGGTCTTCCATGTTTGGAAGCGTGATGAGACAACCATGTTAAAGAACCCAGTAATACCTCCAAACCATTTAATGGTATATGGAGAAGCAAAAACCTATATAAACAGCCCGCATGGAGCATGACTCGAGGCAAGGTGGCTTGTAAGCCGATAAACCAACTACAATACGTAGATCCAAACGTTGTAAAACATATGCATAAAGGCATAAGAGGAACAGTGGTGAATGAACCACTACCTCAGAGTGGGGATACCACTTGTGATTATGGGGCCTATGGAGCGGCATTTGCGTGAATCCTCCAGAGAAAGGCTACCACCTAAGTATGTAATGTGAAACCGCTAGAGCGGTGTAGCAAAACTTGAGCATGTGTATATTGCCAATGAGTATATGAACTATAGTAGAGTAATCAGTTGAGTAGTAAACACTGTATGTGTGCAATATGAACTGCAGAGTAAGCAGCGCGCAAGTGCGCAGAGAGATTTTAACAATAGCGTATGTTGTTGAGCCAAGTGAATGGCAAGCCATCGTGTAAATGGCGAGAACACCCGGGCGGAAGCTAAAGTAGTAGCGGATGCCATAGAAATGAAAAGACCAAGGTGCGCAGTAAGCGACCATTGTAAAAGTATATTCAGATAGTGATTAGAGTTGATGAAGAAATGTGGTAAGAAGACATGATCATTCCTATCTCATGAGAGATTTACTGTCAAGGGTTTACGCTTCTGCACTCTGTATGACTGAGTGTTTTGGTATTGCACTTGTGCGGTAATGATCAAGTGGGAGAGCCAGGAATTGAGAAATGTCAACGAAGCCTATTGAGTGAGAATCTAGAGAGATAACCGTGCGGCCATTGGCCAAAGATGCACAAAGAACGTGGGCAGTAACCCACAGGGCCCAGGATCGATATGTGGAAAAACGCAGAGTAGTATGAATGAAGAACTCTGGCACGAACCAAGAAACAAACATAATCCATGAGCCACTATTAAACGAGGAAGCACTACATGCTAAGTAGTAGCTTGACCTCAACCGACAACAAGTCGGGAAAAATAAGTGAATAATCACAAAGTATACAGTGTTATACGAAGTAGATTCCCAGAGAATTGGAGAGACAATCTAAAATTCATCGAATTCGCATACGGTAAGAGATACCAAGCGACGATTGAAATACATGGAGAATACCAAAGAGCGAATTAAGCTCTAGTTATCAGGTCACGCAGCAGAAGCTTGTGGACCGTGATTCAGGGTAAGTATACCTATGTCATAAACCCCTTGAAGCCTTAGAGGCTAGAACCGAACCCGGTTATGAGTTAATTAACCGTACTGAAGTTAAACACTTCATAATACTCGAATTAATGAACCAATGTTCAGTGATAACATATGGTTGGTTACGCGGGCGTAACCCCTTTTAAGGGGGGTAGGGCGAGAAACCGCTTAGAGTATGTTTTACGTATTGGTGCGTAAACTACTATGTGCATAGCACAAAAAGAAATTGTTTTGATGATTGGAACTCATGTTACATAAACATGTCTACCCATTCATCGCGTAAGTATGAGTATTGTGCATGAGAGATGCAGTAATGTGTATGTAATATTATGAAAAGAGGAGTAGAGAGACTCCTAGGGAATGAGAATCCCTATAGTATATGTCTAGTGAGATTAGACATGAGTTATGATGAGTATGAATCGGCATGAAACCGATGTGTAACCTAAGAGGGAGTGAGTTCCCTAGGTGATTTTATTTGAGAATGATGATGGAGTGAGTTCCATCCTTGGAGTTGTATGTTGTATGTTTTAAGTTGAGTAATAATTTGACTAATGAGGCCACAAGTATGGAATACCTAGGCAAGGAAGTGAAACAAATAAGAATAATGGATGACCTAAGTACTAGGAACTAGAGATTAAT
>CM041783.1:24624813-24652359 GCA_023374045.1 Limonium bicolor | reverse complement strand
ATATGGGTAGTTTAGTACACCTATTTAAATAAAGCGACTTCGGGACGAAGTCTTTTTAAGGGGGGTAGATTGAAATACCCCTACTTAATTAAACATGATTTAAATATATAATTTACTACATTAAGGTATGAACGAACGGTTAAATAGTAATACGGTCACGCACTTATATACATACATATGTATGCACGTATGTATAACGTTACCATATTATAACGTTGTTACACATAACTAGTAATGCGACATGATGATATAGTCGCATGGGTACTTGCAACCGAAATCATATAACTAAAACACGACAAATAAAATGGTTGTACCCGTGTATGGGTATAGTTAAAAACGTGACATAACAATAGTCGTATATATATGTACATACTACTAACAACGCAACATGTTAGTACAGTCACATATATATAAGGAATAAGCATGAATAATGGTGAAACAAAAAAAAAAGAGAAAAAGAGCAAATATGCTCTAGCCGGGATTCGAACCCGAGACCCTTCGTAACCATCCCGAAACCTTAACCGCTTGAGCTGTGCTCGAATTCAGGAATATATACCAACTAATGATACCTAGTATTCTCTCTACTAAAGCTACAGAAGAGAAAAGAATGGAGAAGGACACGCCTAACACACGACATTCTCCTCTGTATTCGACATCTCAGAACAAGTACTACTCCAAACTTCAATACGACAGAACTGATTATTCTTTTCAATCGCCCATAACTTCCTCTTGAAACTGGTAATCACGACCTGTTCCTTTGACGCCAAAAGAACACCCCGTGCATCAGATTGTCTGCTGGGAATTCTCACGCATGCATACAGCCATTAGCAGGAACCGTGAACCAGTAAGTCACCAGCCCTTGTCCTTTGAGTGAGTGTCTCAGTCTAACCGATCCAAAACTAAACCCACTCCATGCAAGAGCTCGCCTGGAGCCATACGATTCGGTTCTGAGCACAGGTGAGGAGCTTATCAGTTGCTCACCCATCGTCCTTCACTTCTGTCCTTGCACTGAAGATCTTCTTTATTTCCTAACTCACTTCTCCCTCAGCCTTTGCATAATTCCGTCTGGGAGTTGAAACCAGGAAGTGAGTCATTCCTTCTCGAGGCCAACACAAGGTAATACCTCAAACTAGTTTTCCTCGTTTCTGTTTCTTTCGCCTTGGCTCAGCCTGATCAAAATGCACAACCTAGTGCTTCAGGGATCTGCATTTGTCGTACAAAACTGCTGTAAGCTAACCAAGGGGTAGAACTCTGGAGGTCCTGAGACGATTCCCTCCAAGAACTCTTGGTAGGTAAGCCACGAACCATAACAATAACACAGAAAGGAAAAATTGGTTGTGCGGTTCTCTGAATATTTGGGTTCTGTTACAACAGTGACCTCCATGACTGAAGTTTTCTGTCTTCCTGGCCTGCACAGCATGATGTCCTTCCCCCCAAAGATAATCAGTCAAGAAATCCCTCCTCAACACAACAACACTTTTGGGTTTGAACTGCAGTGGAAGGTAAACTTATTTAACCTGTTACAGGATCAGAAGAATTCTATCGATTTTCCAACTCTGTAAAACAGTGTTCTGATTACTAGATGCCTGGAAATATTACAGCTTTAGTGTTGGGTTTAGCCTGAGAGTTTCACATTCTACCAGGAGTAGATCAGGAGAACCAGATGCAGAGAGGAAGATGAAAAGAACCCAAGGTAGTAGACTGATCCAAAGAAAAATCTATATTGTTTGTTTTTCTTCGAATCCAGTTCTGTTAAACCACCTACTATTAACATGTAATATTGGATATTAAAGAAACAATGTGTGTCTGTATGTGGACTCACTAAGCCGAGAAGAGCATAGGCAATGTACATATAGGGAGAGCTAACTAACAGTAATTAAGAAATGGAAACTTACACATATATATACACATATATCCTAAGTGCATATCTTTACATAAACAAGTTCAGAACAAAGGAAATTCTGCATAGAATAGTAACAGAAAACTAGAGCAGAAAGGAGTCAAAAAAATTCTGTAACTGTATGTTTCAGTATAAGTGGTTTCAGGAGCATGGACCGTGACCTTAGGGGTCTGTTTTGAGAGTTAGACTTCATTGGGCTTTAATTAAACAGTTAAACCAATTGGGTGGAATAGAAACCAGATCAATGAACAAAAGAGGGAAAACCACCTGTTCGTGTGTATCAGTTTCTTTTAGTTTCTGAGTTTCAGCATAAGAAGTGTGTCTGTGGGATCAATGGTGTTGTTTGGGTTGTTTTGAGTTCAAAATCTTGCTAAACACTTGACTAGTAGGAGAAACACTCTGGGGAGGATTGGAGGACTGATTAATGAATAAAAAGAAAACTTAAAGAGGAACTGTACAACGTTAACAAGTTCAGGTTTTCATAGTTGTGGTTCCTGTATACTAAAGTTACAAAAAGTATGACGAGATCGTTTTGGGCTTGGTTGGAATTTTTAAAAACTGGATTATACACTAAACTAAATGGGTCAGTAATGGGGGAGCAGTTAGGAGTCAGACTGCTAAGTAGAAAGAAGAACAACAGAAAGAAAATATGTTCTCGATTCAGTTGGTTCAGGTTCTAAAATCTCTCATTTCAATAGAAGTTAGTTCAGTAGCAATAACCATGTTGTTGCGGGTCTGAGTTGAAATTTAAAACCAAGGTAAAACATCTTACTAATTGAGGCTACAACGTGAAATGAAGAGAAAAAAAACAGAAGGTCAGAGCCGTGAATAATTGAAAGGAGTAAAAGAGAGAGATCTTGATATTTCAGTTTCACAACCTTCCTGAAAGTGTGAGCTCTGTATAACTCTGTTACAGAGAAGTTATAAGGAGTTGTTTTGAGTTGCTAATGAGCCTAAACATTTCTAACGTGATTAAGTAGGTTTATGAGTACTTGGGAAGTGGTTACAAGACTGATTAAAGAACTGAAAGAAAGCAATATAAGAAAATACACTATTCCAGTTCAGTCCAGTACTCTCGGACCTTCTGGATGATAACTTTTCAGAAACTTAAATGATGTGTATTGAATCTGTCTTGGGGTTGAGACTATACCAAAACACATAACTAAAAAGGTAGGCAGACTGGGAAGATTCAGAATCAAATTATGAACCAGGAATGGAGAAGAAATAAATATATGTCAGTTCGATGTTTTATGGTTCTGCTGGATTTGGCAGTCCAGCATGAGGAATTTCCAGAAAACTGTAGATGTGGTTTTGAGTCTGTTTCGAATTTAGAAGCCTGATGATACACTTAACTAGGTGGGAAATCTACTAGAGGGAAATCTGAAGACAGACAGATAACTAAATCGAGACAGGAGAGGAATTCACAAGTTCTAATTGTCAGTTTTCGTTGCTTGGTAGCTTCAGTATAATAGACTTTCAGGAGTATCGATGGGGCTGTTTTGGGCTAGTTTTTAGTTTGAGGCTACCTGATATGCTTAGCTAAGCGGGTTAACAGCTTGGGGAAACTGGAAGTCAGAACTCAAATTAAAGAGGAGGAATAGAAGTGATGTTATCAGATTGGTATATCAGTTTCCGAGTTTGGTATTAAACATTTACAGAGGGCTTGCATGGGTGGTATTAAATGGTAAACAATCCTAGAACTTAATCAATACAGTCAAATAAGATATTAACGTCTTGGGGAAAAAATCAGATATCTGTTCGATAGCTGACAGAGGAAGAGAAATGATACTGCACCAGTGCAGGTTTTGTTTTGGGTATCATGTGTATGTGTTCTGTATAACTGCTTTACAGGAATGATAAGGAAATCGTAGTGGCTTAATAAGGAATTCAAAACCTGTCTGATACATTGAGGAGAGGTTAGAAACAGTTGGGACAGGATAGGAAAAAAAAACAGAAGAGAAAAGGACCAAATCGTGCCACTGAGTGTTGTAGTATTTCAGTTCTGTATAAAGAGTTCCTGAGGCATTGTCCTGGCTGTTTTGGTTTGTATCAAAGTGGAACTGTATTTAAACACATGACTAAGTGATGGAAGCAATTGGGGTAGATTGGAAATCAATCAGAAAACAAAGAAATCAAGGGAGCATATCGGTTCCTGTTGTGCAGTGGTAGTTACAGTTTTGGTTTCTGTAAGGGATGGTCAGTGAGGGTGCCCAGATAATTTAGGGGCTGGTTCGAAATCAACAACTTGGTAATGCACTTAGTAAGGTGGGCACCCAGGTTGAGGAAAAGATCAAAAGATAGATTAGTGAATAACAGAAGGGAATCGATGAGAATTAATCCGGTTAGTCTTGCAGGTTTTAGTTTCAGCTTTCTAGCTTCAAGTGTGGTGTAAGGTTCTTCTCAGAGGTGTGTATGTTACTCTTGGAGTTGAGGATGAACGTAGAGTCTTTTAATTGACTTAACTAGGAGTGTAAACGATTTTGAAGGAGTTGCACTTCAGTCTATAAAACAGACAGAAAACAAAGCAAGAAGATACTCCAGTTTGTGATTTCAGATTTCAAAAAAAATGTTGTGGTTTCTGTATAAACCTGTTACAGAAGTATACTGAGGGTGGAATTGAGTTGTTAATGAACCCAACATACTCCTAGAAGAAGGGACTAGACTGATACATTCTTTTGGAGTTCTGGAAAACGACTTAACAACCAAACAGAAACAAAAGAATATATACACTGCGAAGGCATGATCTTCAGATTTCTGAAATCATGTTTTCTTTCTGTTCAATTGGGTTACAGTGAGAGGCTGGGTGGTGAGGCATTCCTAAGTCTATGAAATCTGTGGCAAGATTGGTGGGATGGTGAATTGGAGATGAAAAAGGGGATTAGATGTACATATATATGCCACCGATAATTAAGCAAGAGTGGAAAAGACCTTGGGTTATATTTTACCACAAGGTTTTGGTGTTATAAAATTAAATACCTACAATATGTTATAAGTTGTGTGGTAGTTTTGTGAGTAATGAAGTTATATAATAAAGAAGCTCAAATGTGGCACACGTGTATACTATTTCCGATACATTTCTAAGTTGCCAAGCCATATGTAACAAAGTCTAGTGACACATAAATATCGTATCGTATAACATTATAGAACAAATGTAACACAAATAATATTATGTGGCTAAGGATGTAGTTATTCAAACTGTTATGCTAAACGCATACACACAAAGATAAACACGTACCAAGAAGTAAAGTTATACCCCATAGTTATAACGACATAGAATACTAAGGTTAGTATAAGACCTTGGTTTGGTAAATAAACCCTAGTGAAGTATCATAAGTGTATAACGTAAGGTTTCATGCTCTAATGCAAACCGAGAATTAACTCACACAACGAGCAAAGGGTTTATTAAAATTAATAACGATACTTTAACTAGCAACAAACGTTAAGTCTGGGGACATAGTACTGGGACTTCATATATTATTCGGAAATACCGAATTGTGCTGTCATGTGGATTGACGCTCAGTGTTCCGTGTATTACTAGATCGCAATCCCGACGTACGCGCTCGAAAGCTCTAGTGGACTGCACTGCACGAATCTAGTCAACGGTGTACGGTATGTAAAGGGATTTGATCCGAGTTGTCCTGAGGAATTCCTCGGGCTCGGATTTGTTTGATAAATAACTTGTGTGAATGTATGTATGTGATGTATATATGTGATGCATGTGTATGATGTGTAGTTGTTCATTGCATTATTTACCTATGCACGAACGTCCTATGGGACTAATACTACGTCGACTATAGATCGACTTATACAAAACTACATATGCGAAATGTGTGATTGTGACCACTGTTGCTTGACTTAATACGCTAAGTATTACAAGTACATAGTTATAACCTAAGTAAAATACTTAGAAATGGGACACGACATTGTCGGTCTCTAGAGCTTTGACTCGAAAGTGAATGTTACCTAGAATAATTCTAGGCATGCGTAAGACCCATAGGGCAGCCAATAAATTAAGTGATGTACTCTATAACAAAAACTGTAACTGACTATCTAACTAACAAAGCTAACAGTGGAGTGTGAATGAATGTGATGATGTACCTTAATCCAGACAGTCACTGGCTGCTGGTCGCGCGTAGAGATCTCTTGGGATATCCCGTATCGGGTTTTTCCCTAGTTAAATCCTGATCGAGCCTAGATAGATCGTCAGGCGGAGTGTGCTACCGTTGGCACCAGGCCCTTGGCCACCTAAATGGACGCCTCTACAAAGGCAAAGTGAATAGCCCAGAGTCTTCGGATGATCAGGGCAGTGAGCACCTTGTGTGTACGTGGGACTACAGTCCAAGTGAATATAATTCGGGTTGTCCTAACTGACTCCCAACAGTGCTAACCAAAACTAATAATATGTGAGGGCCCGGGGGCCGAATGTTGTACTGTGCTAACTAAAATTAATGATATGTGAAGGCCGGAGGGCCGAGTGATGTACTATGTGATGATGTTAACGTACGATGAATGAGTTCTCAATACCATTGTATTGTGTGATGTATGACAGTAATGTGTATATCCATATATGACTGTTTGGATTGGATGAATGAGTATATAATCATGCATGTTGTTACAGTATTTATTCATATCTGTAAAATGACAAAGCATGAAATCAATCTAATATCAAGACGGTTAAAAATGACAAGTGACCAATAGGGTCCAGATCCGGCATACTCAGCGTCTATCGCTGATACTACACTTATTGCGCAGGTTGCTGAACACGTTGAAGCCGAAGTGCGGGATTGGGTAGTTAGGACATTGTTGATTTGGATTATGTATAGATGCTCATAGTAGTTGTGCTTTTGATACTTAGATAGAAATGTAGGTGGTATCTCGTTGTCACTGCGGATTGTATTTCTATGTTTAATTTGTTAAGATGTTGTAATGCTACACCACTCGTATGGGCGAGTGGTGGCAAGTAACACCCATGTGAGTTATATTACTGTAATTCCTTCCGCTGTGAGACGCCTTTAATTCCTGTTCACGTGAGTGATTATTACGTACTTGTTATGAGGGTTTACAGTAAACTACAATGCGCATAGCGTAAGTGAATTTGTTTTGATGATTGGTACTTATGTTACATAAACATAGGTATCCATTCATAATGTAATTAAGGTTGATTGTGATATTTGAAGTGGAAAGTAGTTTTGATTGTGAGAGAATTGAGGTGAATGGAGTAGAGAAACTCCATGGGGAATGAGAACCTCGATTGGTAATAACTTGAGAAATGAGTATGTTTGAGGAGTATAAATCGGTATGAAACGGATGTTGAACCTAGTGGGAATTGAGTCCCCTAAGTAACTTGATTTGATTGTATGTGTGAATGATTTAAGGATAGAAATTGACTTGACTTGTGAATTGTAACACCCTTAAACACTGGCCTAGGAGTTAGGGGTATTACATGCCGCGTATTGTTACTTAATAACGCAAGGCTCTAATAAACGAACACAAACAAGCAAATAAAGGCCCAAAACAGAATACCTATATAAAAGTTAGTCAAAGTGATGTTGAAAGATCACAAAAGTTAATACAAAACCCACACACAAAATAACAAAAGCAGAAGCTAACTTCAGAGGCTCAAAGGCTACAAGTCAAATACAAATATCCTAAAGAACTGAATGAATCAATAACTAACTCCAGGAGCTGAACAAAGTGATCCTCGCTGATCAATATGTAATGTTAGAATAAAGTAGGGGAATTAGCAAACAACTATGCCCGGTAGATGACTAACTTCATCAACCAGCATGCTCAAAACATTTATATAATGTTATCAAAACAGAAGTAGACAGAAGGAAGTCATATTCCTTAACAGAAATCAGAAGTCCCACACAAGCAACAGAAGCAGAACAGAAGACACTAGTTGATCACTGCATACAGACAGAACGAGTAGCAACTCGTGAACAGAACGAGGAAACCTCACTCGTAAACAGAACAGGTGGAATACCTGTGAACAGAACGGGGAACATCACCCGTGAAACAGAAGGATATCCTACGTAGCACGCTACGAGACAGCTAAACCAGTCATCCAAAGGTTCAGATACAGAGATAACTAGGTCCCAAAACAGAAGCTCAAAACAATTAAGCATATGTGCACCAATCGCACCAGAAAGCACATAGATAGCTTGGTAATCAGAAGGGGAATCCACCCCGCAAACGGAAGTCAAAACGGAGCTCTAATGAGCAAGTTATGGTCAAAACAGCACCATGTCCGAACTTGTGTCCGGACATCAATGTTTGGACACAAGTCGAGACTTTAGAAATCAAAACAGACGGGTGTCCGAACATCAAAGCTCAGACGGATGTTCGGACACTTTCGGAACCCAAATACGCGTAATGTCAGAACATGTGTCCGAATGTCAAAGTTCGGACACAAGTCAAAGCAAAATCAAGGAATGGAGAAGGGGGTGTCCAAACTTACAAGTTCGGACACCATTCGAGACTTGTAAGTCGGACTCGTCCTCGCACCCTGTCCGAACATCGAAGCTCGGACGGAAGTTCGGACACGGCAAAAACTTCAGAAATTCAAAGCGTAATAGGGCATGTCCGAACTTCAAAGCTCGGACAGAAGTTCGGACATACCAAAAAGTGCAGTTTCCAGAAACGAACTGCACACCAAAACAGAGGTTTAAACACAACCAAAAACAAATGCAATTTGCAGAAAACAACCTTGGGGGTTTGTAGGAATTAAAACGACATTAAACAGATAGTTCGCAACCACAATGCAAAGTCAGAACACAATCAAAACTCAGAACTGGAATGAAACTCCCCAAGGCTGAACACACTAATTGAATCCATCAGCCACCTACCTCAATAATCAGTAGACGAAGTCCTGAAACCTGAATCCGAAGCAGCAGAACCCAGCCAATGCAGACACCGAAATGCAGACCGAAAATGCAACCCCAAACTCTGAACGAACGCAATCAAAGAACAGACCGAAGGACAGACCGAAATCAGAACTCCCTCTCAAATCAGAAACTGTCTACGCAAACGAACCCACAATCCATACCTGAATTCGACCCCGGAACACAGAGAAGGCCAACAGCAGGAGAATCGGCGAGGGAACGGAACACAACCGACTCCTAATCAGATTGCAGAGAAAGGATTCAAACAAGGGAAAAAATACTACAATTCCAGAATCGAAGAAGGACGAACAACAATGAATACCTTAACCAGAACCGAACCTTGCAATAGAGCAGAACTACCGTAGAACTCAAGGATGCACCACCAACAGCCAAAACTTGAGGGTTTGAACAGAACGAGATTTTGAGAGAGAAGAGAGAGAAGCGGCTTAAGGGTTTCAAACTGAGCGAGAAGAGGAGCGTGACTGAGATCGTGAATAGGAAGTGGGGAAGAGAAAAATAATGATTAAGGAAGTTAAGAATTTAATAAATAGGAATGTTAATTCTAACCTTAAATAAAATTAGAAAGGGGAATGACTCCTTCGTCCTCGTCTTTAATCAAAAGGACTCCCATGTCCTGAAGGATTAAACAACCCACACAATTAACCTGTGACGAAATGAAATGCAAAGAAAGTTCTGACCTCAACCTTGGGTTATAACATCTCCTCCCCCTTAAAAGAATTTCGTCCTCGAAATTAAACATACCTACTGCTCAAAGAGGGCGGGAAACTTAGAACGCACTTCACTTTCGACCTCCCAGGTCGCCTCTTCCTCTGACTGACCTGACCACTGCACCTTCACCAAAGGCATGGTCTTACTCCTGAGCTTACGGACATCTCTGGCTAGGATCTTCGAGGGAGCTGCTTTGAACGTGAAGTCCTCCCTAAGCTGAAGCGGGCCAAAATCAATCACATGCGCCGGGTCCAGAACATATTCCACATCATGGAAACATGAAACACACTATGCACTGCTGCTAAGGACGGAGGCAAGGCCAAACGGTAGGCAACCGGTCCGATCCTCTCTAAGATCTCAAAAGGACCCACAAAGCGAGGGCTAAGCTTGCCTCTCTTCCCAAACCGCACTACTCCACAGACGGGAAAACCTTCAGGTAAACGTGGTCTCCTACCTCAAACTCTATAGATCGTCTCCTCTGATCGGCGTAACTCTTCTAACGACTCTGACCTACAAGCAGGCGCTCTCTGATGGACTGAATCTTAGCTACAACATCTTCAACCAAGTCCAGACCAACAACTACTCTCTACTTCAGATCATCCCAACAGATGGGTGATCTGCACCTCCTGCCATACAAAGCCTCAAACGGGCCATCCCGATGCTAGTCTCTGGAAGCTGTTATTATATGGGAACTCTATCAGAGCAACGTGCTGGTCCCAGCTGCCTCCAAAGTCTAGCACACATGCTCTGAGCATGTCCTCAAGGACCTGATTCGTCCTCTCTGTCTGCCCGTCTGACTGAGGATGATACGCTGAGCTGAACGACAACTTCGTCCCCAAAGCCTGATGTAAACTCTGCCAGAATCTAGATACGAAGCGCGGGTCTCTGTCAGACACAATCGAAGTGGGCACCCCATGCAATCGCATAATCTCATCCAAGTACAGCTGCGCTAGGCGATGCGAACTGAAGGTCTTCCTGACTGGCAAGAAATGAGCGCTCTTCGTGAGTCTATCCACTATTACCCATACTGCATCAAACCCTCTCGGAGTCTTAGGCAGTCCCATAACAAAGTCCATACCGACACTCTCCCACTTCCACTCCGGAATGGGTAGAGGCTGAAGCTAACCAGCTGGTCTTTGATGCTCGGCTTTGACCTGCTGACAGGTCCAGCATCTGGATACAAAGTCAGAAATGTCCCTCTTCATATAGCTCCACCAGAATGTCTCCCGGAGGTCCCGGTACATCTTCACACCTCCCGGGTGTACCGAGTACGGGGCTCCATGAGCCTCCTGCATAATCTCTTGCCTCAAAGCATCATCTACAGGCACACAGACACGGTCTCCGAATCTCAGACAACCATCCTCTGAAACTCTAAACTCAGACTCCTGACCAGAAGAAATACTCTCTCTGATCTTACACAAACTGACATCGAGCTCCTGACTGGCCTTGATCCGGTCGATCAAGGTAGGCTGAATCTGCAACGCTGCTAACATCCCAGACCTCTCTGGACGGACGACCCAGATACCCAAATGCTACAACTCAAGAGCAGACCTCTGCACACCAGACATAGCACAAACGGCTCCAGACGGACCCCTCCTACTGAGCGCATCAGCAACCACATTCGCTCTACCCGGATGGTAGAGGATCTCCAAATCGTAATCGTGTAGCAACTCTAGCCACCTTCTCTGCCTCAAGTTCAACTCCTTCTGAGTGAACAGATACTTGAGGCTCTTGTGGTTCGTATACACCTTGCACGCTGCTCCATACCGGTAGTGCCTCCAAATTTTCAACGCAAACACCACAGCAGCTAACTCCAGGTCGTGAGTCGGGTAGTTCTTCTCATATGGCTTAAGCTGACGGGAGCCATATGCTACTACCTTCCCGTGCTGCATCAGAACACACCCAAGTCCCTTATGGGATGCATCACAGAACACCTCTAGACCCTCGGTCCCCTCTGGAAGAGTCAAGATCGGTGCAAACGTCAACCTCTTCTTCAACTCCTGGAAACACAGCTCACAGGCCTCACTACACTCGAACTTCACATCCTTCTTGAAACAGTACATCAATCCTAGTATCCTTCGATCTGATCTTAATGAAACAATACACTTATCCTAGCATGACCTGATCTGATCTTCTATTCTACATTACCTGGTCTCGATCTCAGAGTCTCACAAGAGTAGAGAGGGAGAGAAAGAGAGCTTCTATTGGAATCGAATGTAAGCTTGACTGCCAAATGTTATGTGTCTTATTCCATGGGGGTACCCCCCTATTTATAGTATTTTGGGCCTAGTTTTTATGGTGCCAGCCTGTATTTTACATGTATAAGTACGGTTCTACCTTTTCCTAGTATGTTTGACTGACCACAGACGGTCGGTCGTACAATACTTTGCTTTGCCTAAGTCCTATCCCCAACTGGCTGGAGATGGCCGGATGCCGTATGTGTTTCTACTTCCATCCGGCTAAAGCACCCGGATGCTCTACGTATCCTGTTTTGGCTTGGCACCATTTCTTCCCTTCTCATCAGTCCCACAAGTTCTATCTTTCTGAATTTTGGTGAAGAAATAGAACTTCCGTGTCTTGTGTTTCGACGAAAAATTTTGCGACTGCGGCCAATTCTAAGGCTCTTTGGTCCATCTGAGCTTCGTCTTTTCCTTATCCCTCAGTCCCACAAGTTCTTTTTCTTCATACTTGGAGAAAGGAACTTCTTATTGGCCATGTGCGTAGCTCGTGGTTCGAACCTGCTTCGTACCGCCTTTTTGAATTTTTTCCGCCTGTTCTCGGTGTAGAATACGCAGGGTCTTTCTTTCGCCTAAACATCGGAAGCGTCTTTAGGAAGCGTGCGGCTCTTTCTCTTCCCCTGCAAAGAAAGGATTTTTTCTGTTCGCACATGTATATATATTATTTATTTGAGCGGGAAAAAACTTTCCTTAAAGCCTGATTTTTGAGCTCCTTCTTCCTTCTTCTACTGCCCCTTTACTTCGACTGTTCTTCTTCTCTCGCTCCCCTGCCGTTGTGTACTACCTTGTCTTTCATTGTCGTCGCCCTTTGTTAGGCTTGACAATGTCTTCTTCCTCCGCAAAACAGAATAAACTCGCTGCTAAATTTTCGCCCGCCATTGAGGCGATTCAGGGCTCTCGCTCTTCCAACGGCTTTCGCCCCTCGTATCTGAAGTTCACAATACCCTTCCTATCTGGGTGTCAACCCTCTCCCACTTCTCTCAATTACTCCTCCCTTTGCGATTGTCTCAGGGATGTCGAAGCCCCATTTGGCACGCAGATTTACCTGCCATCCTCCGACTCTCACTCTAACGACGATTTTGGCCGTGGGTACGTAGTTTTCGCTGATTTTTTCCGCTCCGGTCTGACCATTCCCCCGCACCCTTTTGTGCTGGGCTTCCTCCTTCGCCGCTGCTGCACTCTTGCTCACCTTCACCCAAAGGCCATTTCGCACCTCCACGCCTTTGTTTCTCTTTGCGAGGGAAGCAAATTCGGCCGGAAGGTACCGATTTCGTCCGGTTCTTCACAGTTAGGGTTGACCCGGATAGCTTAACCCTCATCGTGAAGGCTGGGTACTCCCTTTTCGACTATAAGAAGGCTCACGAGTGGGGGTCACGGTGGTTCGTTATTGTTCCTCCATCCGGCCGAGTATTGGGCGTCCCATACTGCGCTGAAGTTGTCAAAGGTCAGCTAATCAGCCCCCAAACCCCTCCGGCTGAGCTGCCCATTTCGAAGGTTCTGAGGGCACTAAGCAAGAAACCGCCGACTATCAAGGCGTATTTTACAAAGGCACGTTTGTCTTCTCTGAAGACATATCACAGTAAGGGCCTTTAACTCTTAGTACAAATTCTGTCACTCCTATCGGTCTTCTCATTGTTTTGACATGTTGTATGTAGATTTCTTCCAGAAGGGGGACAAGTTCGACCCCTTTCATAGCTGGAACTTTGTCACCTTCAAGAATGGGGACGAAAAAATCAATTATTACGACACGCTGGATGCGGCTACTGATGCGGCCGAGCAGCTTTTGGAGAGTGCTCCTCCGGTAAAGCGCTCCAGGCAAGAAGCCGGGGATGACCAAGCCGGTCACTCAAAGAAAAGAAGAGGCTAGAATCTCCTGAACGTGCTGACGCCGGGCTGTCAGGTACATGGCATGTGAGCCCCAAGTCTGGCTGCGTCGTGTCCTCCTTCCCCTTACCCCTGGTTCGGGTTTAGACCTTGGTTCTCGCCCGGGGCGGGAGTCCGGTCATCCGACTCCTATTTGCGAGCAATTTCCTGATCTGACGGGTTACTTTTCCTCAGATCCCGCTCAGGAAAACATCCTAGAGGCCACAGACTTCCGTGCTGGTCCTTCGGCTGAAGAAGGTTTTGGTTTTTCGCCGCTTTTTCTTGTTCTTTACTTCTCTTCCCTTTTTAGTATCCTTCACTTCCAGTTTCAACCTTCTGGTCCTAACTGTTTTTATTATTGCGGCAGTCCCCGCTCCTGTCAAGAAAAGACTAAAAAAGAAAACTACATCAAAGCCGAAGGCCACAGAGCCAGGGGCATCAGGAGAAGGACAAACCTCTGGTGATCCCGAGGCTTCAGGATCATTCTCCATTGATGTTGCTGCGGCCATGGATGCGGCAAGGGATAGAGCAATGGAGTATCGCCAGGTGCCGGAGGATCCTGAGCTCTGGAGTAAGCAGAGAGAGGACTACATAGCTTCCTCTTCTTCTTCTCCCTCCTCCTCCTGCTCAGGAGTCCTATACTGGACCCTCCCAAAAGGAAGGGTGGTTCTACCATTGCGGGCACCCTCTTTCTTTGATAACCTACGACTCTGCCAAGTACTCCTCCGTGTGGAAGGAGGCAATAAAGAGATGTGGTCATCCAGACGGGATTTGCTCCTCCGGCAACCTTTACTGCTACCAAAAAAAGGATGTGGATCGGAGATGGGGGGGCAGATGCTATCATGTGGCATTCCCTCCCAATAAATGAAGTGTTTGACATGATGGGGGGGGGGGGAATCTTTCAGGTTAGCATGCGTATCCCTTTTGTGTTTCTCTTCTGCTTTGGTTTGGCTTTTTCCTTGTTTTTATGAATTGTGTTGTTTTTAGGTGATGTCCATGGCCCAAAGTACTGAGGTTCACTTTGGGAACCTTCAATCCAGGCTTCGCTATGAGGAAAGCCGAGCCAATAATGTTGAAGAGGAACTGAAGCTGTCCCGTTCTTCTCATGATGCTTACATTGACCAGGTTGAGTACGAGATCGACCGAAAGGCAAAGGAGAGAACTGAGGCAATAAACAAAGACCTGCAGTTGTCCCGACGAGAATGCGAGCGTCAGCGTGATGAGTATGAGTTGCAGCTGAAGAAACTCCGGGAGGAGAACTTCTCTCTAAGAGGCCGGATCAAGGAAGCTGACAATACTTTGATAGAGGTATGAAACCATCTCTTTTTTCCTAATAAAGATAAGCTGATTCGGTCATTCTTTGACCTAGATATTATGCTGGATCAGGTGCGCTCTATGCACCGGAACGAAGTGAACTCTCTTCAGGCTGACAAGGCCTTTTTCTATCAGGAGAGGAACTCCTTCAAGCAGGAGGCTGAAACGCTCGAGCTGGAGAAGCAAACTCTTCAACGGGAGAATGAAGCCCTTGTGAAGGAAAAAGAAAAGCTTATGCAGGAGCTTGATCGCCTGTCGGAAGAAAAGGCCGTACTGGAAGAGCAGTCGAGGTCCTCCTTTGATCAAGAGAAGTAGTCTCTGCTCCGAGATTGCTCTTTTGGAAGAGGAGAAGAAAACCCTTATTGCGGATAAAGCTGCCCTGATAGAAGAGAGGACCAGGCTGGAGGAGAGAATAAAAGAGCTGGAGGAAGCCAAGTCTCGCTCTCAAGCCGAGAACACTGAGCCATCAGGCCATGGTAAACTTTCAGGCCTTCGACTTTTGTTTCTCCTTTTGCCCTTTCTTCTTCTTATTCTTTTTTTTGTGTTCCGGCTAGGCTTGAGTTCTGCCAACTTACTGAAGCACGTCACCCAGTTGAGTGGTCGGGTAGCCCGCGCTAAGGAGGAGCTGTCATTTGCCAATTCTGAACGTGATAAGTATCGAGCCCAAGTCCTGACCCTTGAATCTCAAGTGGCCAGGCTCAAGTCATTTTCCCGGCAATCTCAGGAGGAGATACAGAAGCAAGGCACCATTAATGCCCATCTAAAGGAGTCCTTCGCTTCTCAGTGTCGCCGGATAGTTGATATTTGCCAGCAGATTGTTTCGGATCACTCTCTCGAGAAAGGAGAGTTGCTGGATGATGATCTGTACAACAAGCTGGAGTTCAAGGCTGTTGCCCAGAAGTCCAACTTCTTCTTGGAGCTCGAGAGGTTCTGCCGCAGTCCCGGAGAGACATGTTTTGGCGCCGGCGAAGCCTCATTCCTTCCAGCTGGAAGCAACATCCTACCGTCTGCTGGAGGGATGCAGCGTCTTTCTAGGAGGTCTAAGTCTTCTGAGAGTGTGGCTGGTAGCGGCGATAGGTTGTTAGCTACTGAAAAAGAAGCTGTAGAGAAAGTGGAATAAAAGATTTTTTTTTATTTTTAGAGGAGTTTTTGTTTCGGCATGTATTTTTTGGGTTTGCTGAATGATCATATTTTGTAACTGTTTTTACCCCACACTTTGGGAGAAGTATAAGCTATATTTTTCACCATCTTTAGTTACTTGTCCGCCGGAGTTCTTCTTTTGAGCCAAGTTTCCTATTGTCGTGATATCTCTCTCTTTTTTTTTAACGGCGCACGTATGGTTATCTTACGCAAGTTATGCCAGTGTAGTATTCATTTTTTCTAACTCAAGGGGCTTGCGGTTTTGGACTTTCCGGCCAGACCCTTTTTTTCCTTTTAAAGTATGGTTATCTATGGTGTTTAGCCAGATTTTTTAGGATATGGAGTATAGGAACCTGCGGCCTGTTGGCCGACGCCTATTTTCAAGGCAAGATAGCCTGCAGCTCATTGGTCGGATGTTTCTTTCAAGGCGTGATAGCCTGCGGCTCGTTGGCCGGATGCTTCTTTCAAGGCGTGATAGCCTGCGGCTCGTTGGCCGGTGCTTTCTTTTTCTTTCAAGGCATGATAGCCTGCGGCTCGTTGGCCGGATGTTTCTTTCAAGGCGTGATAGCCTGCGGCTCATTGGCCGGTGCTTACTTTCAAGGCATGATAGCCTGTGGCTCGTTGGCCGGTGCTTTCTTTTTTTCTTTCAAGGCATGATAGCCTGTGGCTCGTTGGCCGGTGCTTTCTTTTTTTTCAAGGCATGATAGCCTGCGGCTCGTTGGTCGGTGCTTACTTTCAAGGCATGATAGCCTGTGGCTCGTTGGCCGGTGTTTTTCTTTCAAGGCATGATAGCCTGCGGCTCGTTGGCCGGGTGCTTACTTTCGAGGCATGATAGCCTGCGGCTCGTTGGCCGGTGCTTTCTTTTTCTTTCAAGGCATGATAGCCTGCGGCTCGTTGGCCGGTGCTTTCTTTTTCTTTCAAGGCATTATAGCCTGCGGCTCGTTGGCCGGTGCTTTCTTTTTCTTTCAAGGCATGATAGCCTGCGGCTCGTTGGCCGGTGCTTACTTTCAAGGCATGATAGCCTGCCTCGTTGGCCGGTGCTTACTTTCAAGGCATGATAGCCTGCGGCTCGTTGGCCGGTGCTTTCTTTTTCTTTCACTTCCCAAAAATAATACCTTTTATTGAAGAGTTATAAATTTTACACATAGAACTTTTTCAGACATTCTCCATGCCAAGAATGCGGCAATTCGTACCCTTCACCATTTTTCAAGCGGTATGAAGCTCGTCCCATCTTCTGGTGTATGATGTACGGTCCTTCCCATTGGGGTTTCAGCTTCTTGGGTTGCTTAAGCTCTCGGAGAACTAATTCTCCTGGGGCAAAACTTCGTTCTTTTATCCTCCTGTTGAAATATCTTTCTACTTTGGATTTATCTTTCGCCATCCTTACCGCGGTGGCCATCCTGGTTTCTTCAAGGAGGTCTAGGTGATCCTGTACCCCTTGATTGTTGACCTCTTCGTCATATGATTCCCACCTTATGGATGGCACCACAATCTCCGCCGGAATGACGGCTTCCAAACCATATGTCAATCTGTAAGGCGTTTCTCCTGTCGGCCCCCTTTCTGTCATTCTGTACGACCAAAGGACCTGGGGTAACAATTCTGCCCACTTTCCTTTCTTCTAATCGAGTTTCTTCTTTATCGCCCTTACTGAAATACCCCAAATCTAAATAACATTATAAAACCATTATTTAATGGAAAATAATGCTATTATAAATCATTTCACGTACGCATGCAAACCCATGCATGAGAACGTTACGTAAAAACAGTCGTTTCTTCATAAACGCTAAAACGCCTTAGAAGCATATGGTCAAACATGACCTTGTATGACCCTCTAATATTCAAACCAAATGGTCATACAATTATTATATGAATATATAAACATATTCCCTAAGCCATATTCAGTCAAAAATGCAAAACGCTCGGGAGTGCTCACGCACGCCCCTTAAAGCACGAAAAGTCCGGAGGAGTGCCGAGGTGGCACGAACTCCTATAAAATTAATTCCTTGAGTTCCTAACATCATTATTAACCATTATAAAGAGAACCCACGAAGTGGTTTATCA
Organism: Limonium bicolor; assembly: GCA_023374045.1. NCBI lineage: Eukaryota > Viridiplantae > Streptophyta > Magnoliopsida > Caryophyllales > Plumbaginaceae > Limonium > Limonium bicolor. The sequence continues at coordinate 24,634,231 of CM041783.1, read as the reverse complement.
AAATTCAGCAAAAACCACAGGAGGATTTCTTAAGCGCTCCTTTTTACCCGGGTGTGTCCCGATGGCCCGTAAATTATGTCATGGGTTGATATAACCCCATATAACTCAATGTAACATCTTAATATATGTTTATTACTATAATAAGTGTTTACAAACACTTGGAACTCATAAAAACAATTTGGTTCCCAAAGATTTCCTTAGAGCACAAAAACACACCTTCGGGTGTCACGAAAACGCGTTTTACGCAATTACCTTGTAGTTTTTGACATGCCACGAATTGGTAATATTAAATAGGGTTAAAATGACCTTCTAAATCAGGGAGAGACTAGTCAACAAGGCTCTCTATAGGGGCCGAAGTTATGCCCAAAAACTAGTATAAAATTTGCATTTAAAGTTTATAAAAGGCATAGAACATGGTGACTCACCTTCCATGTGTTATATTACTTAATGTAATAGGCCATGTGAGCTAGGAAGAAAACAAAATGCAAAAAGGTAAAAAGTAGATCTAGATTCCACCTTTTGATTTCTTTTCTCCATGTGACCTTCCTTTGCTCTTCCTTGGCTCTTCAATGTCGATTGAGACACCTCATTTGACCCCTTGAATTCGTTCATCTACAAGAGGAGAAGAAGACAAGCACAAATATAGAAAAATCAAAAGAATATACCTTACCTAACTTACCTTGTCTTCTAGCTCACATTATTTTCTCCATCTTGCCTTGTCACCCCACATGTCCGAAATTATGCAGATAACATGGGCATTTATTGAGCCAATAACCCATGGAATAAACTAAAGAAAGAATAGTCATTTGACATTAAAAATTGACAAACAAAAATCAATTCCAAATTGCATTCTCTTACCTTATACGTGAGTTTAGTCTCATTTCCCTCCTTGCACTCTTCATCAACGAATTGGTAAGGCTCCCTCCTCTCTCTTCTTGCTTCATCTTCTTCCTTTGAAGCTCTTAAGTCCATTAATGGAGTTTTAACTTCTATCTTCATCTTTAAGGTAATTTCCTAGCATTTCTTGTCAAGCCTTGAAGCAAAACTCTTCCTAGCACATCAATAAGCATTCGGCATCAATTAGTTCTCCAAGGAGGTTGTCCAAACCAACATTAATCCAAGGAGCATTTCAAGGTTATCTTAAGGTAGTTTTAATGCTTGAAAATCCTTAAAGCACATTTTTATGTGTAACCAAGTTCTACTTCTTCTAAGGTTTCTTTTCTTCTTCATATTCATGAAGGAAAACTTGTTCTTCATCCACCTTTAGTGAGCCGAAAATATAAGGAGAAAAAGCTTAAGGTAAATTCTTGTAAAACTACTTACAAATCTACTTAAGATCTTTATTGAAGATCTAACTCCTAAACTCCTTCACCACTTGCATATAACCGAAGTGGAGCATCAATATTACCTTGGAGAAAGCTTGGGGATTCAAAGAAGAGTTCAAGCACTAAACCACCTTTGTTAAGAAGTAAGTTTACTAAGTAAATCTTTATGTTATAAGCTTTGTTAAGTTTCTAAAAATTATACAAAAATTATGTACATCTCCTAGGTTAATTAAAACCAAAACTATATGGTTTTATATGCCAAAAATATAATCTATAACATATATAGAAAATATTTACCTTAAGACACATTTTTGTGTCACAAAATTTATTTAAGTTACAAATAAATTAAGGACGAAATGTCAAGGGCAAAAATGCTTATTTTTAAGCTAAGAATCAATATAAGACATTACAATAATTTTTACATAAGTTATATGACTCATATGAATTTATGTATAGTTATTTTGACATATAAATCCACTTTTATATACTATATGGTCCTTAATAAATTATGGCCGAATGCTCTAAGTGTTAAATAGATTTTAATGAGCTACTTATGTATATAAACTTATACAATAATGTTTGGTGAGTTAAAAATATTTTATTAGAGCTTAAATGGTTAATTAATTAAGTTATGTGGCCTAAATGTAATTTTTACAAAGTTTAGTGTGTTTATTATAAAAACCGAGAGTTAAGGGTGTTCTTGGAATATATATGATATAATATAAGGTTAGGAATTAAGTTTATGAATTTTAGATAATTTAAACAAGTGTTAAAGTAACACTGTATAAAGTTTTGGGCTATTATGTAATTTATAAAAATTGTTATGAAAGTTTGGAACTTATTAGTGGGCAAATTCATAATTAAGAGAATTATTAGGTTCACTCTCGAAATTTTGAGGAATTAAATATTTAGACTATAGTTTATAAGTTATTAAGAAACTTATAAAGTTTTGGGATGAAAATGTAATTAAGGAAGAATAAATGACAAAGCCGAATTACCTTGGGGTTAGTTTGGTAATTTAAGAATTTATATATATATATATTCGGCATTTATGGAGAATTAAAATTAAAACTATAGTTTACATGACATTATGTAAAGGTTATAAGATTTTGTGGTTAGATTGTAATTATAAGAAATAAATTATTAAGGCCGAGAATTTAAGGGGCTAAGTTGTGATTTTTGAAAGTTATAATATTTAAAAGCTAAATACCAAAATATTAGTCTGACCTTGTAATTTAGCTAAATAAGAAGTTAAAACTCTATGCTGTGATAAGATTAGAATTTAAATATAAAGTTTATGAATTAATGTGGTTGTTTTGTAAATAACCGAAATATAAGGGTAAGAATTTAGATTAAAATAAATATAGGTCCTACATGGATATTTGGAGGAATTAGAAAGAAAGAATTTTGATTAAAGGAGTTATGAGGTTTAAACTATGACTTATATAGTTATAAGGAATTTAAAGATAACCACTGATTATTACTTTTGGGTTAAAGGAGGAATAATGAAAACTATAAGAATTTTATGTCCATATATGACATAGAAATATAGTTAAGGAAATATAAGTTGTTATGTCAGCTAGACAAAAATAAATAAATAAATAAATAACAAATATAGTACATGAATAAATAAATACATATATGTACATTAAAGGATTTATAAATAAATCAAAAGGAATAACAAATAAGTTATACATAAAATCATGAGGTAATTAAAAGAAATAAACCTCACATGAAATAACAAATACGAGATTTGTTAAAAAAATTCAATAGGATCATTATATAAGGGTAACATAAATTAACCCTCTCAGTTAATCCTATTCTAGGACTTTGTTTGACCAGACGTTGACCGGGAATTAAACAAGTACAGTCTACGGTGAACGGTATGGGATTCTTGCAACCTATTTTCTACCGGATTACGCTGGCTTGTGTGCTATCTGTTGTTTGAAATAACGACCAAGATAATTAATGTAAACTGTTGTTTTACTCTTGTGCATTGTTGTATTATTTTATGTGCGTGAATGATGCTGACTACAACGTGTATGTCCCACGCATACAAACACTACTATACCAGTGGATTAAATACCTGCGTTTCAGTATACCGAGGACTTGTACTCAAGTCTCTCACTAACTTCACTTTATAACAAACGTCATTATCCTAAACGTGATAATTGACAATACACATTGTGTTCTTGTTTAACGTCTTTATATGAAACCTAACAATACTATACTACGAGTACGAGGAGCCCAGTTGGATCTGGCCATGCATGCTACAGGAGTTGTACCTGTCTCAGGTCGTCTCCTATTCAATTACGTCGCGACGGAACATTTCAGTGGAGAGGAAGACTCTATTCCTCTCGGGTTTATAATGCCCATCAGTTCAGTGGAGAGGAAGACTTCATTCCTCTCGTGGGTTCTATTTCCCATCAGCTCTCAGTACAGGGTTTAACTACGTTATCTCCTGGGGACTAACTGCCCAACCTTTCTCTATAACGGGGTCACTATACCTCCACTATATTGATATACTCTTATACATCTGTCAGTCCCACTGTGTGGACCCGACAGCTATCAAATGATTCAGCTCAGCTAACTTGATCTTCTGAAGTCTTGTTCTATGTGACATTATTGTCCTTGTATGGATACTTGTTATTATCAGACTATGCTTGTTTACAGCCTTATAAAAATGAACTGCATGTGTTCGACAAAGTAGTTGGTGTGGCCCGGTAGACGATGGGCTGCACGTTTTCCATACCAGCATTGTTTGCTGAGCCCCTTTGGGGGCACCCCCATTTTTCAGGTACCTGAAGTTGAGAAGATTACCACACCGAGTGTAGGTGGGGTAGATTCAAGCTATGGGAGTCTTCTTATAGTTACTTGTTTTTACTTAAGTATTTTACATTAGAGTTTGATTCCTAGTATTTCGGATTGTATTCGTATTCAGACCGTGACTTTTGAAGATTGTATTTGGATTTAGCCTTGTTGGTCACAAGGGTGGCCAATGGCATTGTAATACCGCCCGGTTGTTGTATTTATTTCCGCTGCAGTTGTATTTTATTTGGGAGTGATCGCCGTTCAGGTTATTGGATTTCGGGTTGGGGTGTTACACTTACTATTTGCCCATTTGCATTCTCGACCTGCCCATTTGCCTGAGGGTGAGCTACTGATGCAAATCTTAAGTCGATCTTCCACTCTTCACAGAATTCTCGGAAGCTTTCGCAATTGAACTGTGTTCCATTATCAGTTATTATTGCTTTCGGTATACCAAACCTGCATACCACATACTTCCAGATGAATTCTTGTGACTTCCTAGACGTGATGGAGATAGTAGGCATTGCTTCGACCCACTTTGTGAAGTAGTCGATGGCAACGTACATGAATTTGAACCTCCCTGGTGAAGCTTCCGGGAATGGGCCCACAATGTCCAACCCCCACATAGCAAAGGGAATTGGGCAGAGAATAGATTTTTGCTCCGCCGGAGGAGTATGTATCTTGTTTCCATGCTCTTGACACTTGCGACATTTTCATATATATTCCTTGCAATGCTTCATCATTTTTGGCCAAAAATATCCGAGTCTCAAGATTTTGTGGGTTGTGGTCCTTTCTCCTTAGTGATTCCACAGAGCTCATCATGTATCTCTCTTATTAATTCTGTTCCTTCAGCTATGGTAACACACTTCAGTGCTGGTCTTGCAAAAGATCGCTTATACAGCTGGTTATCCTCAATAAAAAATGATGCGGCCCGCCTTTTTATTATCCTGGCCTCCTTTTCTCCTTCCGGCAGCTTTCCTTGCCGTATGTAATCTATGATTGGAGTCATCCAGGATTCTTCTTTGTCACCTATCTCCACCGCAAACACCTGAGTTCCTTCTATACTTGGGGAAGTTCTGATTTCTAGCCATATCTCATTGGGTACCTTTTCGGCCATACTTGCCAATTTGGCTAAGGCATCAGCTTCGACATCTCTTCCCGGGGAAGGTGTTTTAGCTCGCATCTTTGGAAATTTGCTTTTAGTTCCTGGACCTTGAGCAAATACCTCCTAGTTTTTCCTCTTTGACTTCATAGATGTTGTCGTTTTGTCTCGCCACCAACATAGAGTCTGAATATACCTCTAATTCTGTTAAAAATAGGTTATATTCTCATAAGTTTTACTTCAGACAGGATTTTATAAGAATGAAAAAACAGAGAAGGCATCTTTTCTATGGAACCTGTCGCCCCGAGGGCTGTAGCTACTTCCAAACCCTGGATAAGGGCTTCGTATTCGGCTTCATTATTAGTAACGTCAAAGTCCAGTCGGAAGGCATAATTCAAGCTTTGCCCATTCGGCGCCTGTACCACTATTCCAGCTCCTGCCCCACTTTTGCATCGAACTTCATCAACCAAGATGATATATGGACTTTGAGTCTGCTTCTTTTCTTTTGCAAAGTTTGTCTCCGTTATGAAGTCTGCTAAGGCTTGAGCTTTAATCGCCGTTCTGGGCAAGAAGTGAATTTCATATTGTGTCAGCTCTACTGTCCAGCTTACCATCCGGCCGGAGGCATTTGGATTGTTCGCAATTTGCTTGAGCGGCCAATTGGTCCTGACAAAGATTCTATGTGACTGGAAGTAGGGTCGTAGTTTTCTTGACGCCACCACCAGTGCAAACAAGATTTTCTCTATGTTAGTGTACCGTCCTTCTGTCGGGCTCAAGATTTTGCCCGTATAGTAAACTGGTACCTCCCTTTTCTCTTCCATGATTAAGATAGCTGCAACCGCCCAATCTGTTTGTAACACCCCAACTCAATCCAAATGTGGTCTCGCAACTTAACATCATACATATAAACATGTCACAGCGGAATTCTTTACACTCCAGGACCTTGCCACGGTCTGACTACAGAATATACCGAACATTAGTACATAACAGCCTTAACCAAATACATATCTTTCTTACAATCCCCTCACATCCTATACATCTTACTAACTCAATTGCCATACGAGTGTACATGCACAACTCGTAGGCCACACTTAAGCCGTAACACTTGTACCCCTTCTTACTCTCGCGACGGCCGTCTCCTGATGTTCACCTGTGTAGTAAAAACAGCCCCCAAAGGGGGTCGGCACGGATGCTGGTACGATCCTCTCATGGCCCCCAAGCTAACGTGGCTACGACGACTAATTGTCGATAGCATGGAGGTTGATTAGATGCACAACACAATAGTAAATGCTGTAAACAACAATCCCAAATATGAACAATCAAAGTTCACACACAATGAACGACTTAAATGCGTTCCCTTAATTAGAGAGTTAATTATCTAACTCCTTAAGTTATATTTCCTCTTAATCTTAGTCCATTCTCATCTCACCTCAATCTTAGTCTTATCTTAATCTTAGAAACAACCATCCTTTAATAAGGAGTGGATGTAGCTTATCTTAGTCTTAATAATACAAACCATCCTTTAAAAAGGAATGGTTGCAACTTATTTTAACCTTACCTTAATCTTAACCTTAACTTATTCTCAGTATACAAACCGTTCCTGGAGGGGAATGGCCGTAGCTAAATTTCAAACTTGGGATTTAGGTGATCCCACCGCACCATCTTAATGCCACCTACCCTGGACGGGTGTCCAACGTAGCTGAGCCGGCAACCGGCCCTAGGCTACAAGTCCGAAGACAAGTCCTTAAGCGGAAGTCGAATCTGCTATAGATACCGACCCCCTTTCCTTAGCATGCGTGACCGGAGTCAGTCCCGGGTTTCCTCACTCAAGTTCCAGTTAGTAGTAGTCACAAGACCATGTTTGTTGGTTAACCTCTTTTGGTTTATATCAAACTCACATTAGGGAGCGTTCCTTAGTCTCACTCAATTCCTTACTAAACGTTGGTTAGTAAGTTCTCACGGTATGTTGTGTTAGTTTTCAAACATCACACAACAATACAATAAACATAATATTCCAGTTGCATGCTTTATCTTGTTTAGTGAGCACACAAAAACAAATAGCACACAAGCCGAGGGACACCTCGTTAGCAAGCAGGTCACAAGAAGAACTGTACCGTTCACCGTTGGTCGTTCGGTTGCTTACTCTCTTCCAGAGTCCAAATTCTAAGTCCTAAAACATTCATTCAGTTTTAGGTTGTTAATCACTTAACTCAATTCAACTTACTTATCTTACTTAACTTACTTAACCCTTAATGATCCCAACCTAACACCTCTTAAGTCTTACGACTTAATCTTAAGTGAATCACTTCTCCTCATAACTTATACTTATTCACCCACTTAATTATCATCGTTACCCACCAAACATGTCTTAAACAACCTTATATTATCATTACATATCAATCCCCACCATTGGATATCATTTCCTAACCTTAAAAAAAGTTTTTGGTCAAAATAGCACCGCGTCCGAACTTGTGTCCGAGCTTACCAAGTTCGGATGCAAGTCGAGACTCAAAAGGGTGCAACCAGACATGTGTCCGAACATGTGTCCGAACTTCCCTAAGTTCGGACATAGGTCGAGGAAAAATCAAAGGAAGAATTTCAAGTGTCCGAACATCTAAGTCCGGACGGTAGTTTGGACTCTAGCCGAGACTCAAAAATTCAAATCGTAACAGGGCTTGTCCGAGCTACCAAATTCGGACGGAAGTTCGGACAGGCCAGAATATTCATCTTCTACACCCTTAAACACTTATCTCATTTCTTGCAAAAATGCCCAACTCTTCCACAAGTGTCCCATTATGTCTTAATACCATATAAGCTCTTAAACTCACCTTAGAACATCCTTTAAAACCTCCTTAACCATTTTCTCAATCCTTACAAGAATTTCCAACACTTGTTACTTTTTTTTTTCCTTATCTTTCCAACATGTATTTTTTTTCTAAAACTCTAACTATCCAAAGTGTTTCCTTCCCAATCAATATAACTTCCCCCTAAGCATTATTGCATCCCCTCTTTGCTTGCTAAACCTTCCAAGATTATCTTGCATGTCCATGCACGATTCCTTTCCTTTCCTTTGGTTACTCATCACTCTTTAAACTCTTAAGCATACCAATACCTTTCCTTCTATCCCCTTAATACCTTAACATTGTTCTTCATTTACCTAAACCATGAAACACCCTCCTTAGACATTCCCATCTCCTTTTACTCACTTACTCACCATTCTCATGATCATACGCTCCTTTACATTCCTAGTCATTTCCTAGACAATCGACAACATTTTCCTTCAATCTTCACTCCCATCACCTAAGTCCACTCATTACCATCTAACTAAAACCTTATTGTTCCACCACTAACATCACCACCTCTTACACAAACCTCCCGAACTCTCATTGTTCTACGCTTAGTTCATACCTAAATCATCTCAAAGCATTATACATCATTTCCTCCAGATTCTTGCACAAGTCTTACCACTCCTCATACCATGACTTTGGTGTGTTCAATACACCCATCTAAACTCTAACTTCCTCATAGACCATTCTAGGTCATTCTCATCCTCAAGAACTTCTTAGTTAACTCATTTCCACTCAAATTCCTCTTAATGATCCCTAGTGAACCCTAGGGCATATAACTCACCACTACCACTTAAACACTTTGTTTTCTACTCAAATTTCTCCATAGCTTCTCTAGTATATTATCATGCCCAAATGCTTTGTTTTCCTCATTCAACCATCTCACACACATCAAGTTCTTTTCCATCATATCTTCTCACCCAAACCAACTCAATCACATCAAACTCAATATATTGCAATAATCTTAAATTGCATAGCACTAAGGCTCTTAAATGACATGGCTCTTAGGCCCTTAAATGACTTAAACTTAAACACTAAATTTCCCACATATAAAAGCTTTCAACCTGCAAATACACCCATCAATCTCATAGTAGTTTATTGCTCTTAAAATCCCTCTTAAACTTATATTACTAACTCATTCTCATTGGCTCCTTAGTCACAAGTTCATAAGCTTGTTTAAACTCTTTTTCCTAGGTTATACAACCCATTACCTAATGTAAGCCCTATGCTACATTTGTACTCATCTAAAACTCATTCCTTAAACCTTAAACCACCATTAGGTAAGTGATTTACCTGTTTTTCAAGCTTATCTTATCTTCCTCCTTAGACCTTCTTCT
>CM041783.1:24576062-24624313 GCA_023374045.1 Limonium bicolor | reverse complement strand
AGCTACCGTTGGAGTTGGGTAACATTTGCCGAACTCGTAATCGCACTCACTCATGAGTCATGACCAGACTAAGGTCCCGTTCGATCAGCACCATCGGGAGCTTAATGCGTTTCTGGAAAAAAATTTGAAACAAGTGGCCTATTGTTATTGGCCCTCACTCTGATCAAAACTTGAAAGTGATGAGCGAACGCGCTCTAAGGGAGCGTTCGTTGCCCGCGAATGAAAAGTGGGCTCGGCATCCAAGAGACAAGCGTATAGATGTTACATGTCTGTTGGCTCTTTTTTCCAGTGGGACCCATTAACTCTCTCACATAGAAGCTTTAAGATAAAGCTTCATTTTGTAGCTTTTGATTTGCAGGAAGATTAATCGGATGAACGAACGCACCCTAAGGTTAAGAGGTACGTTGGGTTGGTGTGCCGGAGATGGTTACTGATATTATTTGGTAAATTTTATAAGAAATTGGGCTACTATATTTTTTAAATGCATGAAAGATAACTTATTGCAAAAAAAATACATGAAAGATAACTATTTTTTCATCTTGTCACTACATTTTTGTTATAAAAATACCCTCGTTGATTAATTGGGTAGTTTGAAAACTCTCAATATGTCACTCAATATTAAAAAAAATTAAATAGGACAAAATATAGATCATTATAAAAAATATTTAATAAAATAAAAATTGAAAATATTATAAAACATAATAATAGAAAAAATTAAAAAAATTAGATAAGAAATAAAATTATAATAATTACATAAACAATTCAAATTATTGAGGGGGCGTTTGTTTCGAGCGGGGAAACGGAATGAATCAGGAAAGGAATGGAGAGGAATGGAAAAGAATTCCCTTGATTTTCTCGGTTGTTTGTTGAGCTGGGGGAATTAAATAAATAATCGGTCAACGGCCGGTCAATGGTCAACAGCTGTCGGCTGCCGGTCAACGGTCACTAATTGCCGGTCAACATTCACCGGTCACCGGTCAATGGTCATTAGTCATCGGTCAATGGTCATATGTCACCGGTCAACATGTACTAGGGAAAGGGAATCTCATTCCCTAGTAGAGGGTGGGGAATCAAGATAGAGGGTTTGGGGTAATCCCATTCCTTTCCCTTTCCTGAAAATAGGAAAAACTGGCAAAACCAAACAGCAGGAAAGGGAATCATTCCGATTCCCTTTCCTGATTACCCCAAAACAAACGCCCCCTGAAAGGTTTTCAAGCATAAGTAACATTTAATTTTCTAATTTTGTTTACTTTCCCTAATTATTCATCATTTTTCACAAAATATTTACAATTATTCATAAAAAAGAGCTTTATTTTTTATGCTCTTCTAAGATTTCCCTCGCCTAAGCTCTCTTCTCCTCTTCTAAGATTTTCTGTGTGTCCTCCTTCTTGCTGCCTTGCTCCCTTTTTATAGGCAATTCAGGCCATTCTCCGTACCTTTCCCATCTCTTTTTGGATAACCACTTATGCTTTATGCTCTTTACTATTACAAGCACTTATACTTTATGCTTTTTACTATTATAACCACTTATGCATTATGCTATCTACTATTACAAGCACTTATGCATTATGCTTTTTACTATTACAATAATGAGTCCATTATCTTTGTCTTGCCGGGGAAGTTTGATTATTCTGGTCCTTTACATATTCCAGTTTCCTGGCTGGCACGTGTCATGTCCTAAGGCCTCACACACCTTCTGATGCGTTGCTTTAGTGCTGTAGATTTTATGTTGTCGAACCGTTTCTGCCATCTCGAACATGAATTCTTTTTCAATTCCTCCTTTTATCCAAATAATCCACTTGTCGGTCCCTTTCAAGAGTCCAAATCCTTTTTCAGCTTCCTGTTCCAGGATTCCCGCTACAGTCTTGAATCCTAGTGCTCTCCTAAGTTGGATCCAGTCGTCATTGACTTCAGGCATAGCCTTTCATGGTTGATCCGTATTGTATTCGTGTTTGTATGCTCTTGCCACATATCTACAAGAACAATACTGAAAACTTCTATTATTGTTCGATTCTTTCCGGAGAGATTTGATAAAACCGGCAAAATATATATCTACCATGGAAACGTGATTTTATTTCTTTATATAGATCCGCATCTATCATTGAAATCTCTTTCAAACTGTGAAACCCCAAACCTTGATATATTTTTAAATACTAAACTATGATATGTAAAGGCTAAAAAGTGCCTTAGAAACATCAGTGTACAATTTTAACCATGGTGAAAACAATAAGTACCAAGATATAGTTTGAGCAAAGACATGCTCTAAGCTTGGAGTGAACTTGGTTAGGACCCAAAGAGCCTACCAAGACTTAGTGATATTCAATTATTTTAATAAGGCTAATTAAGTCCTTAGGAAACCTTGGTAGACAATTAAACCAAATAAAATACAAATAAATACCTTAAAGTCAATATGGGCAAAAATGTGCTCTAAGCTTGGGATAAGTTTGTATATGACCTAAAGGTCATACCTATACCTTAATTATATGTTAATGAACATATAAAACCAATTACCAAAGAAAACCAAGCTTGAAAAACAAGTTAAAACACAAATGTGCTTTAAGGAGTCTTAAAGCAGCATTTTTGAAAAATTGTCTTGTAAATGAGTTTTGAATGGCTAAATGTCCGTCATTACTATTTAATTAACATGTGTACTACTGTATCACATTTGGAAGTCTAAATCAATGGGAAATCAAAATTTCACAACTATGTGCCTTGTTTTTGTGAATAGTAACTAAAATATGCTAGTTTATGACATAAGTCAATATAAGTAAGTTAGTTGGTCAACAAAGACCATGATATGCCCTAGTATGTAAAGGGGGCCGGTTTCATGGTGACTCACCACACTTGACCAATCAAATAAACAAGGAAAAGTAATAAAGCATAGTTACTATTTGCTTTTAGTTTAAATATCTCCAAAAGCAAGCTTTCTTCACATTCTCTCATTCCTCTCTTGTTCCCACCGTAGCCAACCCTTCTTCCTCCTCTCTCCATCGGTTTAGCTACAGCAACAATGCCATCTCCAACTTCCATGGCTTGTATCTCTAGCTCCATTTGCCAAATCAAAAACAAAGACCACCATTCTTCTAGTTGGAGCAAGCTCTACACTTCTATCTTTTCAAATCTTCAAGAACTCCATTTCGGTGCCATGAAGATTCACCATTGTTGGAGCTTGAGCTCACCTTTTCATGCCTTGCATTCTCCTTTGCTTCAAGGTAAGGAAAGTCAAAGAAAATCAATGTTTCCTCTTGTTTAGTGTGTGGCCGAAAATCACCACTTATGGTGCCTTCATCTTGCTTGTTCTAGCTTCATTCCAATCATTCAAGGGCTTGGTGGAGTCCTCTCTTGATGCTTACAAGCTCTCTTTTGCTTCAAGGTAAAACAACTATCCTAATGTGTTAAGACAATATATATATAACCTAGGGTTTACAATGAGTTTAAGCATGAAGCTTGAATACTCATTACCTTGCTGTACATTGATTAGAAGTTTGACAAGCAATCAAAGCCTTGCCGGTTTCTATCAAAGAAGGAGCAAGGGATGACAATGAAAAACTTGTGAAGGAAAAGAGGTAAACAACTATCTCAATGTAGTTTAAATGCCTAGGAAAAATGAGCTTGATTTGCTTAATAAAATACTTAAGGAGCCAATGGCAAATGAGCTAGAAAAAAAATGCTCTCAAGGAGTTTATTAAGGGCATATGTATTGTTGAGTGTATTTGCAGGTCAAAGGCAATATATATGTGGGAAATTCAGTGTTTAAGGTTTATGCAATTTAAGAGCCTAAGAGCCATGTTATTTAAGGACCTAAGTGTCAAGCAATTTAATTTTATGCACTATATTGTGATGTAGTGTAGTTTAAGGATTTATATGTGTGTAAAGAACATTCTTTGTGAAGATGAGTGTCTTGGATGGTTAAAGGAGGAAAAACAATATGTTTGTGTGTAAGGAATGTGTATTAAGTGATTAAGTGTTTTTGGTGGTAAAAGGGTGAAAACCTAAGTGTTTGTGTGTGAGAATACTCTTGATGGATTTTAAGTGTTCTTGAATGTTTAATGGTGAAAGCTATGTGCTTTGGTATAACAATGTGCTAGAAGAACCCATGTCAAAATTTAGATAATGTATAAGAAGTTTTAAGTGTTTGAAATGAGTTTTGGTGAGTTTGGAAGCGTTGAGAATGATTAAGTGTTTTACTAGGGAAAGAAAGGTGCATTAAGGTGTTTTAGAAGGCGAAAAGGATTTAGGCACTATCTTGGAAGTTCTAGAAATCCAATGGGGTTTTGGGATGTACTAAAGTCTTGGAGAAGTTTGTTAAGGTTTAGGTAATGTTTGATGTACAAGGAGGAAATGATGTTTAGGTAAGGAAGATGTTTGAACTTGTGAAGAAAATTCTTGGAAGGACATGAAGTATTTTTGGTGGGCTAAATATAGTGTGGGAACATGCTATAAACCTAAGGGGGAAGTATTATGAGTATTGAGCATTTAGGCAAAAATGAGTAAGTGTTTAAGGTATAGAAAATGGAGTTTTGGGCACGTCCGAACTACCGTCCGAACATGGACGTTCGGACATGCCCTGTTGCGCGTAAGTCACCTGAACTTCGACCGGTGTCCGAACTACCGTCCGAATTTGGAAGTTCGGACACACCTATCTCTATATCCTGTTTTGGCCTCGAACAGCATCTGAACTTGGGAAGCTCGGATGCATGTTCGGACAGTCGTCTGTTTACACCCATTTGAGCCTCGAACAGTGTCCAAACTTGGGAAGTCTGGACACAAGTTCGGATGAGGCGCTGTATGGACCAAAAACATTGTTTAAGGTTATAGGATGATGGGGATTATTAAGTAATGGTGTTACAAGATTGTTAAGGACATGTTAAGTGAGTTATAATGACAATTTAGTGGGGGAAAAGTTGTATTAAAATGTAAAAGTAAAACAAGTTAAAATGTGAAGTTATTTAACTAGTTAACGGGGATAAGTTATGAGCATTAGACTTTAAACAATCATGTTACCCCGATGTTAATAAAAGTACATGTTATATTACCAGTTGTTCGAGAATCGTTCGAGGAACATAAGTGGACATGATAGAGTGGACTCCGGTGACAGGTATGGTTTTCTTGCAACCTGTGTCCTACCGGATTACACCGGCTTGTATGCCAATGTGTTTTTCTGTATGTTTGCCACGTTATAAGATAAATCATGAAACAAGTTTACAGTCGTTATTGTTGTTGTGTGTTTATGTGCCAATACCGGTAACCTCGAATGCGCATGAAAGGCTAGTTAACCATTATTAGGTAAACGTAAGAGAACTGTATCCGGTAATAACATTTCCGACCTAAGGAACGTTCTAACCACGGCTATGCGTGAGTTAGTCATGTGATGTTTATGTGTGATGTTTGTGTGTGAATGTATGACTCTCTCTTCCCTTGTGTGTGTCTAACAAGACTTAACCCAATGTTTGTGATTGTTTATTAAGTTCAATGTTGAACTTCTAACAAGTGCTAACGGGGGAAGTGAGGAGTCCGGTCTGTTCCGGCCACGTGTGTGAGTATGGGAGTCGATGTCATAACCGGTTCGATTCTCTTTGTATGTTATGGTTGTTTTCCAATTTGGTTTCCAACCTTCCCTTTAGCTTAACCAAGGCTATTTTACTGACTCACGTCGGGCCACAGGGGCATACTATGTTTATGTTTGTTCGGTGTGCTTGGATCACTATATCCGAGGCACCTTGTGTTAAGTTATCCGTTCATCTAACGAGACGGTAACGACTTATGTAACGAGCTTATCATGAGACTGACAACATTCTCTAGGCTACAAGTGAATTGACTATGTTTGGGCCGGTTCATAAAGGGAACCATTCCCGTTATGTTATGTATTATTGTTGTGCTGCAATTCTTATTGCGATGTGATGTGATATGTTGTTAAGATGTGGAGTATGTGGATTATGGATATGAATTCCAGTTTATTGTAAGAGACGTTTAAGGATAACCCGATTAATAGGTAAGTGTCGTCTATTAAGGAAGTAGCTCCATTAGAGGAGAAACACTCTAGGGGTAATGAGCACCAAGAGTGACTTATCAAGTAAGGATGTGTTATCTGTTTGTTGAGCCCATTGAGGTGGAATGTTATGTGTTGCGTGTTTATAGTTTACATGCATGATTCAAATATAATCAACCGCATGCTAAGACGATAATTAGTTGTGCGTGGCCCGGTGGCATGCGGGCTGCGGGATTACCATACCAGCAAAGGTGCTGAGCCCCTGGGGGGCCACCCTTTCTCTTCTTTTCCTATTTCAGGTACAAGGAGCTGGAAGCGTTCGAGAGTAGGACGGGGTAGTCGTTGCACATGGGTATGCATTTAAGTTATATATGTACAGTAGGTGTAGTAAGACCGAAATTGTTATCGACATTAGTTTGTGAATACTCGGTACAATTTAAGGTATGTGTATGTTTTGTTGTTAATGGAAAAGGGATAGCAACGTGTAGACGCTCGGGAACCTAGTCCATCAGACCGATACATTGTATGTGTAATAGCCTTGTTAGCCACGTAGGTGGTTAACGGCGTGTAACACCAACGAGTTAAGTAATGTGATGATTCTTGTTTTCCGCTGCAGTTTGTTATTAAGTGTTGGATGGGGTGTTACAAAAAGTGGTATCAGAGCGAAGTATCGCTCTGATGACTGAATTACCGAGCTTAAGAAGTGCCGAGTTAGGATTTTAGTACTTTGTGTAACACCCCTCATAACAATACGTAATAATCGCTCACGTGAACAGGAATTAAAGACGTCTCACAGCGGAAGAAATTACAATAATATAACTAACATGGGTGTTACTTGCCACCACTCGCCCATACGAGTGATGTAGCAGTACAACATCTTAACAAAATTAAATATAAAAATACAATCCGCGGTGACGACGAGATACCATCTACATTTCTATCTAAGTATCATAAGCACAACTATGTGAGCATCTAAACATAATCCAAATCAACACGTTCTAATTACCCAATCCCGCACTTCGGCTTCAACGTTTTCAGCAACCTGCATAATGAGTGTAGTATCAGCGATAGACGCTGAGTATGCCGGATCTGGACCCTATTGGTCACTTGTCATTTTTAACCGTCTTGATATTAGATTGATTTCATGCTTTGTCATTTTACAGATATAATAAATACTGTAACAACATGCATGATTGTATAATCACTCATCCTAATCAAACAGTCATATATGGATATACACATTACTGTCATACATCATACAATACAATGGTAATGAGAACTCATTCATCGTATGTTCACATCATCACATAGTACATCACTCGGCCCTCCGGGCCTTCACATATCATTAGTTTTAGTTAGCACTGTAAACATTCGGCCCCCGGACCCTCACATATTATTAGTTTTAGTTAGCACTGTCGGGCGTCAGTTAGGACAACCCGAATATTTTCACTTGGACAGTAGTCCCACGTACACACAAGGTGCTCACTGCCCTGATCATCGAACGACTCTGGGCTCTTCACTTTGCCTTTGTAGAGGCGTCCATTTAGGTGGCCAAGGGCCTGGTGCCAACGGTAGCACACTCCGCCTGTCGATCTATCTAGGCTCGAACAGGATTCACTAGGGTAAAACCCGATACGGGATAACCCAAGAGATCTCTACGCGCGACCAGCAGCCAGTGACTGTCTGGATTAAGGTACATCATCACATTCATTCACACTCCACTGTTAGCTTTGTTAGTTAGATAGTCAGTTATAGTTTAGTTATGGAGTACATCACTTAATTTGTTGGCTGCCCTCTGGGTCTTACGCATGCCTAGAAATATTCTAGGTAACATTCACGTTCGAGTCAAAGCTCTAGAGACCGACAATGTCGTGTCCCGTTCCTAAGTATTTTACTTAGGTTATAACTACATACTTGTAATACTTAGTGTATTAGGTCAGACAACAGTGGTCACAACACACATTTCGCATATGTAGTTTTATATAAGTCGATCTATAGTCGACGTAGTATTAGTCCCGTGGGACGTTCGTGCATAAATAAATAATGCATTGAACATAACTACACATCACACACATACATCACATACATACATTCACAAGTTATTTATCAAACAAATCCGAGCCCGAGGAATTCCTCAGGACAACTCGGATCAAATCCCTTACATACCGTACACCGTTGACTAGATTCGTGCAGTGCTGTCCACTAGAGCTTTCGAGCGCGTACGTCGGGAATGCGATCTAGTAATACACGGAATACTAAGCGTCAATCCACATGACAGCACAATTCGGTATTTCCGAATAACATTTGAAATTCTAGTACCATGTCCCCAGACTTAACATTTGTTACTAGTTAAGTACCGTTATTAATGTTTGATGACCCCTTACTCGTTGTGTGAGTTAATACTCGGTTTACATTAGAGCATGAAACCTTACGTTATACACTTATGATACTTCACTAGGGTTTATTTATAAACCAAGGTCCTATACTAAGCTTAGTATTTTATGTCGTTATAGTTATAGGGTATAACTTTATTTCTTGGTACGTTTTTATTTATGCACGTATGCATTTAGCATATCAGCTTGCATGAATATAGCCTTAGTCACATAATATTATTTGTGTTACATTTTCCATAATGTCATATGGTACGATATTTTTATGTGGCACTAGACTTTATTACAAGTGACTTGGCAACTTAGGAATGTATCGAAAATAACATACATGTGCCACATTTGAGCTCCTTTATTATATACTTTCATTACTCATAAAACTACCACATGTTTTATATATATGTAGGTATTTAATTTCCATAACACCAAAAACCTTGTGGTAAAATATAACCCAAGGTCTTTTATACTTGCTTAGTTATCGGTTGTACCTAGATATATATGTACATCAAAATTTCTCTTCTTTCGCATTGTATTCTCTCTGCACATCACCACTTCGCCATCACTATTACAGATTATAAGGCTTAGAACTGTATCACAGCTTAACCTCCCCTAAGAACTTACTTATACCGAGGAGTATGGCAACAGAATCTGAAGATCATGTTGATGTCGTCTTCTTTTTTTTTGTTTCTGTTGGGTCTTTAAGTTGGTTTCCAGAACTCCCTATGAATGTATCAACCTAGTTTACTCCTTTAGAAGTATTTAAGGTTCACTCTTATTTCAATCTACCCTCAGTATCCCTCTGTAACAGGTTTATACAGAAAGTTATCTATTTCAGAAGCAATTGGAAACAGGTGCATTAAGTTTGATAAGTTATTTCTTTTCTGTTTTTGTTTCCCCTTCCTCGTTTTGGCTCCTGCTACACTCTCTCCCCCACTCTACTTAGCTACCCATTCATGATGTTACTTACGGTTTCATTCCCATCTGTTACAGAGACATAGTTAAACATATTACTGGGAGGAATCTGAAACAGGAGAGAAAAAGATCAAGCTGAAACAGAACTTGATATTCTTTTATTGCTCAGCTCAGTTCGTGACATTGGTTAACCCCTCTCAAATGAGTTTATGTCTTAGCTACCTGATTCAATAACTTGTTTTCCTCTTTAAACAACTCCAACATCTGCTGTTACTCCTACTGAAAAGATTCACACAGAAACAACATTCATCTGATGGTCTGAATCCACCTGAATCGGTACAACTCTTCTGTTTATTATATTTGTGTGAAATCATTGATTCCCTAATCTTTCTATAGACACTTACAGTTTACTAAGATAGGTTAGAAGCATTTTGGATTCGTTGGCAACTCACCACAGCCACCCCAATCTTTCTGTATACAGCTATACAGAACTGAAACAGAAATCAAGATTGGCATAATGAAACTGAAGTATTTCTTCTTGTCCTCCCTTTCTGTTTTATGATCTATTTTCTGGTTTGTTCATGAGTTAGGTTTTAACTCTCCCTCATTGGTAACTCACGTGGTTACCTGTTTTATCTTGGTTATACCCTTTTTACTCACTGCAACATAGTTATACAGAAACACAAGATTCCTGGAACTGCAACTAAAATCATAAACTGGTATGTTCTTACTGTTTTCTCTGTCAGTTTTCTAAACTGACCTACACTCCTATCAACTTCTTACCCACTAGCTATCATCAAGCTTTAACTCCAAACAAAACTCAAGACAGGCCTGTTACAAATACAGAAATTGCTAGACACTTACCTGCTAAGAAAACTGAAACTAAACTCAGTCTGTATCAAAAACTGGTGTTTCATTCTTCTTCTGTTTGTCTTTTTGTGATTACTCATTTAACTCCCTTTTCCCTCCGAATTAGTTACCCAATCAGCTAACTGTACACTCTGACTTTACCTCACAACAAATCCTCAATCATTCAGGACATTTCTCAGAAAACTCTCCACACAGAAGCTGGCCTATGCTGTTACAGGAAAAACTGAAATGAAAAATTGTCTGATTCCCTTTTATCGTGTCCCCTGGTTTCCTGGACTTTTTCCCCCAGCTTATCACTCTTAATGCAATGTGTTACAGAGTTCTTAGGATACTCAGCTAATCAATCTAGCATCTACCAAGCTTCTGGAAACCAATTACACAGAAGTGTAAATTCTCAGGTTTTAAGTTCTCTCTTACACCAGTTTTCTTTTCTTCTTCTTCTGATCTCAGTCCCAAGATATTAGTTGGTTCTCATCATTACCTAGATGTTTAGTGGTTCCTAGGTTTACAGATGAACTAGGACAACACTGTCGGTGTTACTGAAATCAGAATTCCTAAAACAGAACTAGCCTCTTGCATTTCCCTTTCTCCTTATTTCACGATTTTGCAACAGGTTGGGTTTTTGTTTACCCAAGATATTCTTACCCTTATTTAGGAGTGTTAGAAGCAGTCTGAGTTTATTGACCCACATCACGAGCCAGTTATGCAGCAATACAGAAATTCAAAACTAACAGGAACATCAAAACTGAGAACTTACTTCTGTTTTCTGGGAATCTTCAGTTTTAGTTTTCCTTTCAATTTCCCTGCATTACTAACCTAGATAGTTAAGCGTTTGATTGAGTTTTAAGTTTCTAACCTAGACTTTCCTATACTCACATTTCTTCTGCAGTGTAAGTACACACAACTCAACTTCACCGCAGGTTGTAAATTCTATCAGAAACAGAAACCAGCATTTTGTGTTTTCCTTCTTCTTGTACCACGGTTGTGTTTTTAATTTCCTCAAGATGTTTTCATCCTCATTTGAGTGCGTTAGAAATGGTTTAGGCTCATTGACACACCACACAACGAATTAGTTGTACAGAACATCAGAAGCAGGCCCGCATTGATATACAAAATGTTTCTGCAGTCTCTTATACAGAACTAGAAAGTTCAGGAACAGAAAAAACTGAGCTGTTTGTTACAGTTGTTTCGGTATGCCCACAGATTCCCTTAGTTTGTCTAGCCATCTAGTTAAGTGTTATTTTTTTTTTGAAGTTTTAGAATCCCGAATCAGACCATAACAACATGGGTTAGCTACTGAAATCACAGCAGAAACAGAAGTTAACAGAGACATTCGTTTCTGTTCTTTCAACTGTTAGGTGTGCTGTTTTTTTTTGTCTTATAAACACTCTCACTCTTAGATACTTAGTCAAGTGTTCTAGTAACGTATTTGTCGTGTCAGGTTCATAACAATTCACTCCTCCCCGTAACAATCAGTATACAGAAGCTTATTGTTTTAGGTTTCGAAAGTCTGCAACTGAAACCTAACGGTTTGTCTGGTTACTAGTTATCGCATCAGTGACTACTAGTTCTATATTTAACATTCATTTCCCAAACAGCACACAGATAGTAACTTCTTGTTAGTTTAGAAGTTTGCTACCTCACGGTTCTCTTTCTTCTGAGTTGAAACTGGAGTTCCCTGGTGGATCCTTGGCACATTCGACACTTCCAGCATCAGTGGTCACGTGACAGCTACTGTAAAAAGTTACAGAAGTCACACTGGGATAATTCAGAGATAGGATATGAGTTGGACCAATCTGAGATGGATATGTCGTTACCTTGTTTTCTTTTTCCTCTTTACTGTTGGTGTATTACCGACAATGGCACAACAAGGAAGGTTTGTTTGGTCTAGCCCCCTCACTAAACTGGGTCCTATCGTTGATCTTTTACATGCAGGAAAACAAGAAAGGAAGTTCAAGCTCAGCTGGGAAGGCTACCGGTAATAATGAAGAAAGGCAGTGCTCAAAGCTTACCGAAGCGGTCAAGGAAGCAGGGTACACACTTGGTCTTTTCTTCCTCCTCCATCTGGGTATACCCCTCTGATCTTTCCACATATAGAGAATAGAGAGTAAAGTTTAGTAGTAGCTGAGGTTGTAACCGAAAGGGAAGAGAGAGTTCTTGTTGGTTTCTTGCCAGTTCTTACCTTGGAAGATCGCCTAGCTTGCTCTCCCTGTCTTCTTCCAGTTCCACCCGAGGTTTCCCCCTCTTCACCAACTCAGCTCAGTCGTAGAATCCTTAAGCAGCCACCTTGGTAATGGAATGTTGGTTCACGGTGAGGGGAGTCACAAGAGTGGAGTTGGCTTCCGACTGAAGAGGAAACGGTTCTGTGTGGGTGTGTCCAGTCGAAGTGCATGTCGAGGGGATTGAGGAGTTGAGTTTATTTATAAATGAGACGCCCATACTAGCAGGATGGGGGAATGTCGGGTTTTAAATTCTCGAGTCATGCATTTGTGTGGGGAGGAACTGTACGATAGAATCATTTATCTGTGTCTGTCGGTAGTTGAAGTTTGGAGTAGTATGGGTTTTGAGAAATCGTATACAGAGGAGAATGTCTGGTGCTGTGCGTGTCTTTCCTCATGCCTTTCTTTTCTGTAACTCTAATAGCTAGGATACTAGCTATAATTAGTTGGTATGTATTACCGAATTCGAGCATAGCTCAAGCGGTTAAGGTTTCGGATATGTACAGAGTCTCGGGTTCGAATCCCGGTTAGAGCATAGTTGCTCTTTTCTTCTCTTTTGGTTTCAGCCCCATTAAGTCTATTTATTGTATATATAAGTGACTATATTAAGATGTAGCGTTACTAGTTGTATGTATACACGACTATTTTTATTTGTCGCGTTTTGATTATATGTACAACGTTATAATCTTGTAACGTTATGTACATTTACATATATGTCCGTATGTATATAAGTACGGTAATAATAACTGTTCGTTTGTTCGCAGGTTATTACTTGCTTGATTATTTATACTTCAATATAGCTATTTATATATTAAAATAGCGTTTAAGTATTTAGGGGTATTTCAGTCTACCCCCCTTAAGGAGGCTTCGTCCCGAAGTCGCTTTCCTTAAATAGGTGTATTAATGACTACCCTTATAAACCCATTATGAATATCTATGTGATATTTCATTTACACATATCGTGTTGTGCTAATACCGCACATAGCCCTCAATTGTGGCGTTAATTCAAACATATATGGATATAGGCGATCCATCAGCGCCATCGTTCCCTATCAGTTCTACCAATCCTGACAACCTCCCCGAGGAGTCATATCATATCATCATTCCACATTTCGTATCTAATTATTCGTTTCGTATCTAAGCGATACCCTAAGTAATTAATCTACAAGGTACAACAATATATAAATGTATCGCGGTATCATAAAGAAAGTACTACACCTGGGTGTAAACACGCCATCTAGTATTTCATAAAATTCATACATACAAGTGCACATTTCACACAAACAAATCAACCACGTACGCCCCGCGTACCAAGCAACACCAACAAAATAACACACACATATCACAAACAACGTCCCGCAATCAACATCGTATGCCCCGCATATCCACAAACATTGTATGCCCCGCATACGAAATAACAGAATTTAGTGCAAACATGTGCACAGCCAAGAGGCTCTACCCCCCTTAAAAAGGGTTACGCCCCCGTACCCCACAAGTATTCGACAGCCGCTCCACAAGGAGCGCTGGATACTTGGTTCTCATAGAGTTCTCTAACTCTTCACCTTTGGAGTAGATTATTCTCATATCAGAGAGACGGGTATAACTCTAGCCTCTTCGGGCTCTTAAATAATATATAAAGGGTGAGGCACGTATTTGTGCTCTCTCCAAGTTCGTTCTAATGGGCCCACTCGCTCTGTATGAGGTGCAGACCCATGAACATGGCTCAGTTTCCCTCTTTTCACTTACTGTGTAACCTCTTATTTGGATCACTAGCACACATTCGTGTGCCTTCTCCCACTGATATTCTGCTTGAGGTATAATATGACATTGGCTCTTGGTAGTACTTGGTGCTCACTTGTCTTGGTAATACCAGTACCAGCCTACATGTTCACGTAGATGATTATTGTCATCCGTCTTTTGGTGGTTTTGTTCCAGAGTAATACATTGTTGTAGTTCTTTGATACACACTCTTGTTGATATCCATTGCATCTTTCTGTATTTCCACTAGATTAATAACTGCACAAGTGCAATACCAAAACACTCAGTCCCACAGAGTGCAGAGGCGTAAACTCTCAGCAGCTAATATCTAAAGAGTCAAACAGATAAGATGAGCGAATCATCATGTGAGTGGTACATTCCAAGTCTATTATTCCTTCTTAAGGTATCTTCTAGCATTTAGCTTGTCTCTCATCATTGCGTAGTCACGCGTTTGTGTTTACATCATCTGGTAGATTTCCTCTGGATTGCAAGGGCTTGCATGATCCTTATGAGGGTTCTACGTATTATTCGTCTATCTAGTGGTTTCTTGTTTCTGTCATCTGCCTCGTCATCTTCGAAGGGTCTCCTTGTCTTCACTGTGTATCGTCTGCTACTTTGTGTTGTAGGTTCTTGGTTTCTCTAGCCCGTTTGTTTAACTGCGGCTCTTCTCGTCCATCTTCGAGGTAATCTACATCATTGTCCGTAGTACGGAGTTGACTACTTCTCGTGTTCCTAACACTACTTGTCTACATGCATGGGGTACCATACTGATACATTACTACTTACCTGACTAACCTATAAATAAGTCTGTCAGGCCCACATGCTCCTATCGGAGTGCGGTCGTCCCATGTCTCGTTTAGTAAACTGGTAGTGTCCGTCACACGACTATTGGAAGTATTCTATTGTCAATCTCCCTTTTGATGGATGTCCTTGTTGTAGTTTGATGTTGATTGCTCCGCATTGTTGGTCATCTTGTCGTAGATTCTAATGTTCTAGCAGTATGGTGGTAAGGTGGTTGGAACATTATTCTTGTTCCCTGGACTCATGTCCTTAGTAACATATTAGTGGTAGCACTTGGTTGCTAACCAGTGGAACGTTAAACGTTGGTTCGTCTGAATGGCTGCGATCGGTTTATGTAATATTGGTGCTGAGGTAGCACTGTCAGTTCTCCCATCTCGATCTCCATGAATACATACATAATTATTTCCTCTGGGTTTAATCATTATCATATCTTACCTATGCTTCCCGATACGGCGTAGGGTAGGTTCTCATACTTGGGTATTTATGTGCGTTCCCTCTCTCGTTTAATCGGGTGTATTGTAGATTGCCTGATTGCTTGAGCAACTTGGCCCTTCATCTTCCCAACTATTCTCATTGATGGTACTGCATCCTCAAAGGGGTATGCTATTTCTCATAAGATTAGGTTTGTCCATTAGGACTAAACATTTATCACTATTAGTGATTAACATTACATGCTGGTATATACTCCTGGTATTCAGCTAGTGAGTAATGTCTTGTTTGTTACTTATTGCTTAGTGCTAGTTACTTGTAACTAGCAGTTATTTATATTTCAAGTGCGCGGTTTGGCGCCTGTTAGTAATTCATCATTGTTATTCACATTGCTTACGGTATGTACCGTAGCTCCATTTTTTTCCATTATATTAACTTAGACACTATTACGTTAGTGATATGCCTTGAAAGGTAATTGGAGTCGGTGTTCCCGGTCTCCTGAGTTTATGCCCCTTATTTGTACTTTAAGTACTTGCTTATTTACGCTATTTAGCGTTTGGTTTGTGTTTTCTGTAATATCGATTTAGGTGGTTGTCATAGATTTAACTTACACATTCATTCATCACTGACAGTCGTCACAGTAGTAAGCGACATGTCTTTAACATATATTGATACTTATCATTTTCTTTACATGGCGGGACGCCAATGGCGATAGCCATTCTTCTACTCAGGACTTGTTTCATAATTGGTATGATATTGATAATACATATAGGACTTAATCTTGACGTTGATCACTAATAATTGTACCTAATCATGCATGGCACTCCTTGGTAAAGGTAGTGCTCAGAGTTGGTAATTATTCATGTGTTCAGTGTTGATTCGCGTTCATTGTTGCGAAGGTATTGGTAATGTCCGTATTACGGTAGAATTGTTCTTTTCACTCTTGGTCCATCTGTGGACTGATACGTTTTACCAACTCTCTTGTGTTCATCACAGGTTGACGTATACGTACTTATAGTTAGTGAACTATAAGCTACAATTATTACAAGGTTAAAATGTTATATCGTATGATGAGTATAACACCTATTAAATGTGTGGCAATACTGTAATAGTGGAAAAGTATTAGGAGTTAATAGAAATAGGAATTTTGATGCATATGCCTTTCGGCAATAATGTAGTTTTTATCAAAGATATGGATTATAATATTCAATGAGAGAATGAAGTTTATACACCAGGGTTAATATAGAATAGACCTTAGGAATCATAAATATATATCTTGAAATGTGACAAGATATTAAGATAAAGTTCTTAATATATATTGCATAATATAATGCATCGAATCAAGTAATCATCTTACATTAAGATGATGATGAAAATGAGACATATAATATAGGAGAATAAATCATGAGATATGAATGTAAGTGAATAATATAAATACTGCGCATACTATATGGTTGGAAATTGTATGGCAGTGATCGTTATACGATCGTATTCTCTACATAGTTTTATTTGTATGATTTAATATATACAACGTGATCTGTTAATCGCAAGTTTCCTTTATTTAATATTTTGTTGTTGAATTTTGCTAGTTGTTTGTAACTAGGATACTGTAGTGCTGTTTATCCTCACTATAATTAATTTTGGCAACTTGTGAAGAGTTTCAGGAGTCATACGACTCTGGTGTGATCAGCACCAGTGTTGCACTAACCTTTCACCCCAATTTGTGGTTGGTTTTCCCTTGATCCCCGGGAATCAGGTTTCACCGTCCACTTCCAATTCAGCCATTGAATGCTTTGATGATTAAATTATGTTATCTTGGCTTTTAGCCTGTGTCATTGCATTCGTTCTCGTTTAGTAGTTATAATTTGTTATGGGCTGGTGTGCCCCCTTTTTTTGCGTTAATCGGACTCATCGGTCCCTTCAGAGGTTGTAGGCCTCGTATCCTAGTGGTTTTTTGTAACAATTGTAGTTATGTAGTTTATACTAAAGGTGTACAATTGTTTGGTGATTATTGGTAGCCATGGTGTCGTACCATAGGTCTACACAGTTTATAGTATTCGTTTGTACGATAATAGCAGTGGTGGCTGCTGTTGTAATTGTTTGCAGCACTTGCAGTGGCAAGTGCGCGGGGTAGGCGAAATTATTAGTGCATTGTTTAAATCAGCGCTTGCGGTGGCAAGCGCACCATGCAAGTAGAGTTGTCGGTTCCCGACTTGTTTGTCTCTCTGTTGCATTGGTTGTTTAAGCATTGTTAGAGTGATTGTTCGTGAATAAGACGGTATTTGGATTTGGGAAATTTTTTAACCACATTGTCATTAGAATAATCAAGTTCTCCATCACATTAGAATTATAATAGCGTAAACGTTTGGACCTTGTCTCCGTACAGGTACCGCCGCGACAGGGTTCTAGTGTCACTGTATTGTGTGCACACAAGTGTAGGATTGAAGTTTTGTTCATAACAGGACGATACTCTCACGAGGTTCCTCCACATTCTCAGGATAATTTCTTTTTACAGTTTGGTGGTTAAGGGTCTCATTGCGGGCGACGGTCTCGCGGAGTTCATGGTGCTCCCGGTCCGCTTGCCCTGATGTTCTTGGGTGATCCTTTCCACGACGTTGTAGTAGTAGTAACGCTCGCCTCTGGCAGTGCCTATTGATACGGCGCTTGGTCGTCAATGGAGGTATGACATTGAGGTTGTATTAATGTTACAGGGGCAGGAATTATTCATTCGCCGCAAAAGTGTTTAGACAGTCTGTTGGGCAGGGTAGCCCTTTTCCCTATATTCGGGGATTTTATTTCTTAGTCGTATTTTACTCGTTGGGTTGTGGCGGGAGGGGTACTGTCGGTGGTAGTTTGTACTGGACTTCCACATGAAGGTGGACTGTCGCCAAAGTACTCATGGCGTTTATGTCTCCTCCTGGCTGAGCTCTCAGCTGGACCTTAACAGGGTAATATTCCCGGGCCTTTACGCCCTTGGCCAGCTTCCTGGCTCACACCACACTGGATATCGGTATCACCGTTCGTCTCCTCAATAACACACCACAATACAATCAACACATTTATGTGCCCCATGGGTTAACACTTGCAGGCCAAAGGCTCTGTCAACACATAATTTCATTAAGACACCGACGATTCGTACCTCGCAAACGTTTCCTAAGTTTCCCCAAATCCTAAGCTCACTGTCCTAACCTAGTATCTCGTCATCAGAGCGGTACTCCGCTCTGATACCACTTTTGTAACACCCCTCATAACAATACGTAATAATCGCTCACGTGAACAGGAATTAAAGACGTCTCACAGCGGAAGAAATTACAATAATATAACTAACATGGGTGTTACTTGCCACCACTCGCCCATACGAGTGATGTAGCAGTACAACATCTTAACAAAATTAAATATAAAAATACAATCCGCGGTGACGACGAGATACCATCTACATTTCTATCTAAGTATCATAAGCACAACTACTGTGAGCATCTAAACATAATCCAAATCAACACGTTCTAATTACCCAATCCCGCACTTCGGCTTCAACGTTTTCAGCAACCTGCATAATGAGTGTAGTATCAGCGATAGACGCTGAGTATGCCGGATCTGGACCCTATTGGTCACTTGTCATTTTTAACCGTCTTGATATTAGATTGATTTCATGCTTTGTCATTTTACAGATATAATAAATACTGTAACAACATGCATGATTGTATAATCACTCATCCTAATCAAACAGTCATATATGGATATACACATTACTGTCATACATCATACAATACAATGGTAATGAGAACTCATTCATCGTATGTTCACATCATCACATAGTACATCACTCGGCCCTCCGGGCCTTCACATATCATTAGTTTTAGTTAGCACTGTACAACATTCGGCCCCCCGGACCCTCACATATTATTAGTTTTAGTTAGCACTGTCGGGCGTCAGTTAGGACAACCCGAATATTTTCACTTGGACAGTAGTCCCACGTACACACAAGGTGCTCACTGCCCTGATCATCCGAAGACTCTGGGCTCTTCACTTTGCCTTTGTAGAGGCGTCCATTTAGGTGGCCAAGGGCCTGGTGCCAACGGTAGCACACTCCGCCTGTCGATCTATCTAGGCTCGAACAGGATTCACTAGGGTAAAACCCGATACGGGATAACCCAAGAGATCTCTACGCGCGACCAGCAGCCAGTGACTGTCTGGATTAAGGTACATCATCACATTCATTCACACTCCACTGTTAGCTTTGTTAGTTAGATAGTCAGTTATAGTTTTAGTTATGGAGTACATCACTTAATTTGTTGGCTGCCCTCTGGGTCTTACGCATGCCTAGAAATATTCTAGGTAACATTCACGTTCGAGTCAAAGCTCTAGAGACCGACAATGTCGTGTCCCGTTCCTAAGTATTTTACTTAGGTTATAACTACATACTTGTAATACTTAGTGTATTAGGTCAGACAACAGTGGTCACAACACACATTTCGCATATGTAGTTTTATATAAGTCGATCTATAGTCGACGTAGTATTAGTCCCGTGGGACGTTCGTGCATAAATAAATAATGCATTGAACATAACTACACATCACACACATACATCACATACATACATTCACACAAGTTATTTATCAAACAAATCCGAGCCCGAGGAATTCCTCAGGACAACTCGGATCAAATCCCTTTACATACCGTACACCGTTGACTAGATTCGTGCAGTGCTGTCCACTAGAGCTTTCGAGCGCGTACGTCGGGAATGCGATCTAGTAATACACGGAATACTAAGCGTCAATCCACATGACAGCACAATTCGGTATTTCCGAATAACATTTGAAATTCTAGTACCATGTCCCCAGACTTAACATTTGTTACTAGTTAAAGTACCGTTATTAATGTTTGATGACCCCTTACTCGTTGTGTGAGTTAATACTCGGTTTACATTAGAGCATGAAACCTTACGTTATACACTTATGATACTTCACTAGGGTTTATTTATAAACCAAGGTCCTATACTAAGCTTAGTATGTCGTTATAGTTATAGTATATAACTTTATTTCTTGGTACGTTTTTATTTATGCACGTATGCATTTAGCATATCAGCTTGCATGAATATAGCCTTAGTCACATAATATTATTTGTGTTACATCTTTTCCATAATGTCATATGGTACGATATTTTTATGTGGCACTAGACTTTATTACAAGTGACTTGGCAACTTAGGAATGTATCGAAAATAACATACACATGTGCCACATTTGAGCTCCTTTATTATATACTTTCATTACTCATAAAACTACCACATGTTTTATTATATATTGTAGGTATTTAATTTCCATAACACCAAAAACCTTGTGGTAAAATATAACCCAAGGTCTTTTATACTTGCTTAGTTATCGGTTGTACCTATATATATATGTACATCAAAATTTCTCTTCTTTCGCATTGTATTCTCTCTGCACATCACCACTTCGCCATCACTATTACAGATTATAAGGCTTAGAACTGTATCACAGCTTAACCTCCCCTAAGAACTTACTTATACCGAGGAGTATGGCAACAGAATCTGAAGATCATGTTGATGTCGTCTTCTTTTTTTTTGTTTCTGTTGGGTCTTTAAGTTGGTTTCCAGAACTCCCTATGAATGTATCAACCTAGTTTACTCCTTTAGAAGTATTTAAGGTTCACTCTTATTTCAATTCTACCCTCAGTATCCCTCTGTAACAGGTTTATACAGAAAGTTATCTATTTCAGAAGCAATTGGAAACAGGTGCATTAAGTTTGATAAGTTATTTCTTTTCTGTTTTTGTTTCCCCTTCCTCGTTTTGGCTCCTGCTACACTCTCTCCCCCACTCTACTTAGCTACCCAATTCATGATGTTACTTACGGTTTCATTCCCATCTGTTACAGAGACATAGTTAAACATACTTACTGGGAGGAATCTGAAACAGGAGAGAAAAAGATCAAGCTGAAACAGAACTTGATATTACTTCCTTTTATTGCTCAGCTCAGTTCGTGACATTGGTTAACCCCTCTCAAATGAGTTTATGTCTTAGCTACCTGATTCAATAACTTTGTTTTCCTCTTTAAACAACTCCAACATCTTGCTGTTACTCCTACTGAAAAGATTCACACAGAAACAACATTCATCTGATGGTCTGAATCCACCTGAATCGGTACAACTCTTCTGTTTATTATATTTGTGTGAAATCATTGATTCCCTAATCTTTCTATAGACACTTACAGTTTACTAAGATAGGTTAGAAGCATTTTGGATTCGTTGGCAACTCACCACAGCCACCCCAATCTTTCTGTATACAGCTATACAGAACTGAAACAGAAATCAAGATTGGCATAATGAAACTGAAGTATTTCTTCTTGTCCTCCCTTTCTTTTTATGATCTATTTTCTGGTTTGTTCATGAGTTAGGTTTTAACTCTCCCTCATTGGTAACTCACGTGGTTACCTGTTTTATCTTGGTTATACCCTTTTTACTCACTGCAACATAGTTATACAGAAACACAAGATTCCTGGAACTGCAACTAAAATCATAAACTGGTATGTTCTTACTGTTTTCTCTGTCAGTTTTCTAAACTGACCTACACTCCTATCAACTTCTTACCCACTAGCTATCATCAAGCTTTAACTCCAAACAAAACTCAAGACAGGCCTGTTACAAATACAGAAATTGCTAGACACTTACCTGCTAAGAAAACTGAAACTAAACTCAGTCTGTATCAAAAACTGGTGTTTCATTCTTCTTCTGTTTGTCTTTTTGTGATTACTCATTTAACTCCCTTTTCCCTCCGAATTAGTTACCCAATCAGCTAACTGTACACTCTGACTTTACCTCACAACAAATCCTCAATCATTCAGGACATTTCTCAGAAAACTCTCCACACAGAAGCTGGCCTATGCTGTTACAGGAAAAACTGAAATGAAAAATTGTCTGATTCCCTTTTATCGTGTCCCCTGGTTTCCTGGACTTTTTCCCCCAGCTTATCACTCTTAATGCAATGTGTTACAGAGTTCTTAGGATACTCAGCTAATCAATCTAGCATCTACCAAGCTTCTGGAAACCAATTACACAGAAGTGTAAATTCTCAGGTTTTAAGTTCTCTCTTACACCAGTTTTCTTTTCTTCTTCTTCTGATCTCAGTCCCAAGATA
The DNA here is from genome assembly GCA_023374045.1 of Limonium bicolor. Taxonomy (NCBI): domain Eukaryota; kingdom Viridiplantae; phylum Streptophyta; class Magnoliopsida; order Caryophyllales; family Plumbaginaceae; genus Limonium; species Limonium bicolor. The sequence goes on along the minus strand of CM041783.1, from coordinate 24,601,797 downwards.
TTAGTTGGTTCTCATCATTACCTAGATGTTTAGTGGTTCCTAGGTTTACAGATGAACTAGGACAACACTGTCGGTGTTACTGAAATCAGAATTCCTAAAACAGAACTAGCCTCTTGCATTTCCCTTTCTCCTTATTTCACGATTTTGCAACAGGTTGGGTTTTTGTTTACCCAAGATATTCTTACCCTTATTTAGGAGTGTTAGAAGCAGTCTGAGTTTATTGACCCACATCACGAGCCAGTTATGCAGCAATACAGAAATTCAAAACTAACAGGAACATCAAAACTGAGAACTTACTTCTGTTTTCTGGGAATCTTCAGTTTTAGTTTCCTTTCAATTTCCCTGCATTACTAACCTAGATAGTTAAGCGTTTGATTGAGTTTTAAGTTTCTAACCTAGACTTTCCTATACTCACATTTCTTCTGCAGTGTAAGTACACACAACTCAACTTCACCGCAGGTTGTAAATTCTATCAGAAACAGAAACCAGCATTTGTGTTTTCCTTCTTCTTGTACCACGGTTGTGTTTTTAATTTCCTCAAGATGTTTTCATCCTCATTTGAGTGCGTTAGAAATGGTTTAGGCTCATTGACACACACACAACGAATTAGTTGTACAGAACATCAGAAGCAGGCCCGCATTGATATACAAAATGTTTCTGCAGTCTCTTATACAGAACTAGAAAGTTCAGGAACAGAAAAAACTGAGCTGTTTGTTACAGTTGTTTCGGTATGCCCACAGATTCCCTTAGTTTGTCTAGCCATCTAGTTAAGTGTTATTTTTTTTTGAAGTTTTAGAATCCCGAATCAGACCATAACAACATGGGTTAGCTACTGAAATCACAGCAGAAACAGAAGTTAACAGAGACATTCGTTTCTGTTCTTTCAACTGTTAGGTGTGCTGTTTTTTTTTGTCTTATAAACACTCTCACTCTTAGATACTTAGTCAAGTGTTCTAGTAACGTATTTGTCGTGTCAGGTTCATAACAATTCACTCCTCCCCGTAACAATCAGTATACAGAAGCTTATTGTTTTAGGTTTCGAAAGTCTGCAACTGAAACCTAACGGTTTGTCTGGTTACTAGTTATCGCATCAGTGACTACTAGTTCTATATTTAACATTCATTTCCCAAACAGCACACAGATAGTAACTTCTTGTTAGTTTAGAAGTTTGCTACCTCACGGTTCTCTTTCTTCTGAGTTGAAACTGGAGTTCCCTGGTGGATCCTTGGCACATTCGACACTTCCAGCATCAGTGGTCACGTGACAGCTACTGTAAAAAGTTACAGAAGTCACACTGGGATAATTCAGAGATAGGATATGAGTTGGACCAATCTGAGATGGATATGTCGTTACCTTGTTTTCTTTTTCCTCTTTACTGTTGGTGTATTACCGACAATGGCACAACAAGGAAGGTTTGTTTGGTCTAGCCCCCTCACTAAACTGGGTCCTATCGTTGATCTTTTACATGCAGGAAAACAAGAAAGGAAGTTCAAGCTCAGCTGGGAAGGCTACCGGTAATAATGAAGAAAGGCAGTGCTCAAAGCTTACCGAAGCGGTCAAGGAAGCAGGGTACACACTTGGTCTTTTCTTCCTCCTCCATCTGGGTATACCCCTCTGATCTTTCCACATATAGAGAATAGAGAGTAAAGTTTAGTAGTAGCTGAGGTTGTAACCGAAAGGGAAGAGAGAGTTCTTGTTGGTTTCTTGCCAGTTCTTACCTTGGAAGATCGCCTAGCTTGCTCTCCCTGTCTTCTTCCAGTTCCACCCGAGGTTTCCCCCTGTCTTCACCAACTCAGCTCAGTCGTAGAATCCTTAAGCAGCCACCTTGGTAATGGAATGTTGGTTCACGGTGAGGGGAGTCACAAGAGTGGAGTTGGCTTCCGACTGAAGAGGAAACGGTTCTGTGTGGGTGTGTCCAGTCGAAGTGCATGTCGAGGGGATTGAGGAGTTGAGTTTATTTATAAATGAGACGCCCATACTAGCAGGATGGGGGAATGTCGGGTTTTAAATTCTCGAGTCATGCATTTGTGTGGGGAGGAACTGTACGATAGAATCATTTATCTGTGTCTGTCGGTAGTTGAAGTTTGGAGTAGTATGGGTTTTGAGAAATCGTATACAGAGGAGAATGTCTGGTGCTGTGCGTGTCTTTCCTCATGCCTTTCTTTTCTGTAACTCTAATAGCTAGGATACTAGCTATAATTAGTTGGTATGTATTACCGAATTCGAGCATAGCTCAAGCGGTTAAGGTTTCAGGATATGTACAGGTCTCGGGTTCGAATCCCGGTTAGAGCATAGTTGCTCTTTTCTTCTCTTTTTGGTTTCAGCCCCATTAAGTCTATTTATTGTATATAAGTGACTATATTAAGATGTAGCGTTACTAGTTGTATGTATACACGACTATTTTTATTTGTCGCGTTTTGATTATATGTACAACGTTATAATCTTGTAACGTTATGTACATTTACATATATGTCCGTATGTATATAAGTACGGTAATAATAACTGTTCGTTTGTTCGCAGGTTATTACTTGCTTGATTATTTATACTTCAATATAGCTATTTATATATTAAAATAGCGTTTAAGTATTTAGGGGTATTTTAGGGTCTATAAAAAGAAGATAAAATTTACATTTGTACTCTTTTCTTTTCTACTATATATCTCCAAGTCCCACAAGTTCTTTTTCTTTTGCCTAAAAAGGAAATGAACTTAAAAATTTTGGCCTACACAAAAGCTTTTTCGGCAAGCGAAGTGCCATGTCCTCCGGTCACAGAAAAAGTCCCACAGGTTCCGATAGTGCTGAAGTCCCACTTGTACTCCAGAGAAAAGGTCTCCGCTCCTTGAACGTGCCATAATAAGAAATCCAAAGATCTGGAATTCCGAAGGGCCATAATATCCCAGAAGACCATAATAATTCCAGAAGACCATAATAATCTCAGGAAGTCCATAATAATCTCAAGAAGTCCAAGATAATAATAATGGGATATTACTTCCATAATCAGATTCCTGCTTGATTCACTTTATTCCTTGGACCTGCATACCTAAATTTAACAGATTAAAAGATATTTGTCTTTAGGGCTGCCCGGAGCACCGGACTTCCCAAAAGTTGGAGATTTTTATAATGAAGAATTTTAAACTGCTCTTTCATTTTTTGCCAAGATTTCTTTCGGTAACCTTTTAGTTACACTTACACACTCTACCACTATACACATGGTGAGATCGTCGATTTAGCACTCTACCGACTTCGAGACGGTGAGATTGTCGGTTTAACACTCTTTTGTCTTTAAGACGTGAGATCGTCGGATGTAATACACTCTACTATCTTTCAGAGACGTTTGGAGATCGTCGGATACAAACACTCTACCATCGCTGATGGTGAGATCGTCGCTTACATTCTTTGTCTTTCTTTTCTTTTCTTAAGACTCTTTGGTTTTTGATTTTGAGTAAATCATGAATTGTTTTAAAATATTTCTTTTTTGAAAACCAGAGGGTGATCAGTCCTCTGAAAAAAGTTTTCACAAACTCTCAGTGAAATATCAAAAAGTTCGATAACTCTTTTTTTACCGGTGGGAAGATACTACCGGTGGAACAATTTTTACTGGTGAAGATGGCATGCTGTGGTGAAGAAAACGAACTTCTGTTGCGGTCCGCATTACTGAGATGCTTCACCGGTCACAGACAAAGGAGGATACTCTCCGGTAGACTTTAGGCGGTGTCCAGTTCGGTAGACCTTTAGCGGACGACACCTTTGTAAATTCTTCCTTTTTACTCTCGTATTCCGCTGCCAACTATCTGACCCTCACCAGTGTACACTTCCGTCCAAATATTGAATCTCTTAAGAACTTACTTCTACCATAATCTTATTCCCCATGCTGCCACATCAAGCCTCCAGTAATTAATTCCTCTGTCTATTTGCGTTGAACAAGCAATTCATCATTTTGCCACGGACTGCAGACGACAAATGCTTCTGGTAGCTTGATCTCCCTGCAAATATTGGTGCGGATCTGCCTACATCTTCAGTGGTACTCCTTTTTGGTAATAGCATATTTCAAAAAACTCTCATGACCGGGCCAAAACTTCTACCGGGCTGATGCTTCCACTGGCTGATATCCCCGAAAGGGATTTGTTCAAAAATGCGAGCTTCCGGAACCCACTTACTACCGGTGAGTTTACCACCATCATCACATCTGACCGGACGGCATCGTCTTGGTCAGTGACCGGAAGCAACATCCTGGTATCGCCTCAAGCGTGCTCTCACCAACATAGCAACTTCAGTATACGACCGGCTACGATGTTCCTTTTTCTTCTAGACCGGGCCAACATTCTTTTCTCCACCGGTAGCCACTTCTCATCTTCACCGATAGAAATATTCACTGGTAACAACCAATGCCTTGTTCCGGTAGAAGTTTGTGTCTTGTTCCGAAAACGTCCTAGTGCCCGAACTGAAAAGTCATCTAGGGCTGAAACTCTCCCTGACCAAGAAATTCTTCCGAAGCAAGGAAATTTTCCGGAAGCATCTAGAATTGTGCTGTTCCGGTCGGCCCTAATTTTTATCCTTCTTGAATTTCCGTCGGTGGTGAGTCGTAACTTCCCCATGATTGCTATCGCCTTCAGGGGAAAAACAATCCACTACTCCTGAGAAAAGCGTGGCCAATGCATGATTTGTAACTTGTGATCTTCTTTATGCCGTGTGCAATGTTTGTGACCGAATGTGAGGCTGATTGATTGGTACGCATCTTTGTGTTTCCAAAATAGTCAATTCAACTCAACACGGCCAAATTCGTCTACTCGCTCTAGGTGGAGACAATCAGAAGCACTTCTAGTGCAGGCTGTGCGGATTTTCATCATTGAGCTGTTGTGCTTCTTGATTTTGTCATCTGGATTCACTTTACTCTCAGGACCTCCAGTGATAAAACATACCGGTCATACCACCTTGGGTATAACGCTGCACACTTAATTAGCAGAGAAGTTAAAAAGTTGTATTACCAAGCAGTAAAAAATAGAAGTAAAGCACGAATATAATTTGGAATCTATACACTTTATTTGGAGCGGTAAAGACTTGTAACATATAGCATAGTAATCACTTTTAAACATGCTGTATTTTTGTTTTTTAAAAACACAGAAAAGTATATACTTTCAACTGCCAGAACCGTGAGGCCAAGTAATGACAGAAACATCCCCAAATAACTCTATGAATCAAGGGTGGTGCAGCAGCATGGGGCAACAAAACAGATGGGAGTCACACTACATAAGGAAGCTATATTGTCTACATTGTGCAATCAGAACAATCTGACCGAAGCCATTGTCAAATATACCTCATTATCCTACTCTTATGCTGTAACAGACTAATTATGCCTATCTTAATATAAAATGCCACTGGTAATAGCCTGTAGTTTCAACAATCAGAAACATGTTTCCAATCATCTTTTACAGCAGCGACAATTAAAAGCATACATAACTATGTCCATAATGAAGCATGAAACATAATCAAAGTTAACAATACTATTATGAAAGACCCATTGTCAGTAGAGAAGAACCAGAAAATTGAAGTGTGTATTCCTTATCATATTGCTTAACCATTCTTTCCAGATTCTAACAGGAGTGGATAAGGCTCATAGAGTCAATCAGAAGCAGATTTAATCATGGTACTGTAACATGAAGAAGTACCTAGCGTTTAAATTTTGCTGAAATTACATGGATGTTTTACTCAATAGAAAATTCTCCAATGGTAGCAGAAACATATGAGGCAGAATGATATGCATTTTTTACATAGAAACATGTTCAAACAGCCAGAGTAACAGAACAGATGATGTCGAGTACTCGTAATCAGAATAACATTTAACAAATGCTGAAATCAAATTACTTAAACGTAGGAGCAGTAGAATTTAAGTATCAACTGAGTATATGCTTGATCCTGTTCTCATAAAAGTGTAGAAAAAGTAGAAACTGAAGCTAATTTAAATGTTTATTGCTCAAAGCATAATTTAGAAGCTTGAAATTGTGGAAACTTAAGACATTTTTTAGGAACAGATCGTTTTGAGGTACTTCATCGTCATCATTACCTAAGAGGTAGATAACATACTTAAGACTTGCAAAGGGTTGTACCCCTTTCCCACGGCAGAAGCATGCAGAACTAAAATAAGATAAACAGAGTCGGGTAAAGTATACTCACATTTGCAGCTCCAATATTCATTTTGATACTTTGAAGATCAAAGTTAGAACCTGGAATCATTCTCCATAAATACTTACCTCAGATTTCTCCCTTACCGTGGTTGTCACCGTTTGTAGTTGAAGATTGTACCTTCTGAGAAGAAAAAGGGGCCTACGAAATATCTCTTTTAGCATCAAAACAACCTTCTGCTATGCCTGGGTTCAATCAAGGCAACCGATCTCCACTAAAGACTGCGCCCAGGTCTACACTAGCAGTGAGTCAAATTTCTTCCGCCCTTCCAAATTTCTGGTGACGTTAGAGGTTACTCCTTGATTGATGATATGTAATCTTCCACTTATGCTTGATTGGTTTGCATCTTGGCCTAAACTAAGACATCTTGTTGATTCCTTCCGGGCATCAGGATCGGTGGGATGATACCATCGGTACCAACTCAAAACCTCTACTGGTAGCAGAATAAAATCTTCACCGGTAGCATTCTCCTTTTTAATTCTTGATTTTGCTCAATATTCTTCATCTTACTCCTTTGTCGCTCTAGGATTGAGATCTGCCCCTACCTAACCCGAAACTGATGATATTTCCACCCTTGATAAACCAAATGACCTCGTCGTCTTCAAAGATTTCTTGATATCGATTCTATTTTTCTCGAAACCTCCTTTTATGACGAAGATTTTTGATACATATCGTTGCATTTGGAACTTCTTTGCTATCTTTTCGTCCCTTGCTCCCACTCATTTCATATCTAGATCGATTAGCGAGTTTCTTCCCCGGATGTTCTTCCCTTCGCGGTGATCCATGAATTGGATAGATCGATGCTATCGAGGCCCCTTATGAATAAGCAAATATTGTGCGAATTGGTCTTTCTCAAATGAGTCGAGAATTGAGAACTAAAATAGTAGTTTTGTCAATCTGTCTCCGTATGAGAATCGATTCTCTTTGCAGAATGAGTTGATTCTCTCCTGTCTCTTTGAATTGCTGGAGGAGAAAAGTCATCGATTCATTTCGCCAGCTTGTCTCGATCAAAGCTCGATGTAAACTTTCTTTGTTGAATGTACGATTCATCTCTCCCTTGCGCTGATTTAATACTTAGCAGATGGATCCCGTCAAACGTCTTCGGCTTTCTTTTCTCCGATCAAAATAATGCGGTTAAACCGTGGTGCCTCGCAGCTCGATTTCTATGAAAGTTGTTGAGATCTCCTTACTTCCGATGAGTTGAACATCTCCGCTGAATTCGAGGTCAGATTGAAGCATTTTATTTTCTTCAAAACATTCGTGTAGATGTTTTCCAGATTGTGATGAACAATCCTTAACCTTCAGTCGAATCTTTGGATCCCAAGCCGTAAATTGATGGCAATCGTGAACCGTGGATGAATCGTCGATTGCACTTCTTAATTCTTCGCAAGTCCCGCTTATTCACCATGTTATGAAATTCTGGTCACGCGAACGGAATTCTTGGATGAATTCCTTTAGCTTCATGTCTCGATCGGAAAATATTCTCTGATCTACTACTCCATTTCCTTGCTGTTCATAATGAAATCGTAGAATGAGTCGATGGAGCTTTTTTCTTGATCAAGCTTGCGTAGTCAATGGAGCTTTTTCCTTCTGTAGAATGAGTCGATTCTTTCATGATTTTCTAGAGCGTGGATAAATCGTGGTTGATGTTCGTTTCCCACAGACGGCGCCAAATGAAACGGTATGAACTCGCTCTATCTATGGAACACGGAGAAGTATAGTGGTTCGGCCAATAATCCGGCTTACGTCCACTTCAAGACAGAGCTATTATTCATCTTTCAGTTTACAACACTAGAGAGCCCTTTGGGGAGAGCCCTCTCTTTTCTCCCTTCTTCTTTACAAATGAGCCCCTCTACTTCTATTTATAGACATTCTATGGCTAGGTTTACCTTTTTGCCCCTATACATGTGGTACTATCATATTTATATAACTGTTAGCCTCTATTTGGATAATCTTTCCGGACTGGGATACTGCTTCCGCATTGGACTAACTCTTCCGGACCATCTTTTTAGGTAACAATCCTACCGGTAGTAATCCTTTAGGTAGCAGCCCTTCCGGTAGCGGGTCTTCCGGTAGTAGGGCTTTCCACGATAGGCCTTCCGACAATTGGTCTTCCGGTAGACTCTCTTGGTAGATCCCTCCGGTAGCGGGGCCTTTCGGTAGCAGGCCTTCCAACGATAGGTCTTCCGACAATTGGTCTTTGGTAGTAGTCCTTCTGCTAGTAGGTCTCCGGTAGCAGGCTTTCCGCATGGTATATTTCATACCATTACAGAGGAGACACAAGAGGTTGGATCCAAATCCTGACCTTAATCTTTTCCATGGACCAAACCCCTTAATTGGGTAGCATCCTTGATTAGTGAGCCACCCAAAAGCCCAGTGGTGGGACGGTGTAGTCCGTGCCCGGAGGTCATACCCACTTAACATGAGTATAAGTAAATAAGTAAGAGTAAGTAAGTAAGTATGGGAAAGTAAGTAAGTATCGTATGAGTATGATTGTGTAAGTAATGTGTACCGAGTAAAAGAGTAAAGAACATCTGATTAACCCGGATGGGTAACTGGCTAACCATTGACGAAGTATGAATAGTGGATGGTATTGTATTCCTGTTTGGCTTTGTGTATCGCCTTCAGTTGTATGTCTTGTATTTGTATGAGTGTATTGTTGTATGTAATAGCATGTATGCATGTAATAAACGAACTCCATGTATAGTCGACCAAATAGTCGGCGTACCCTAGTTAGCACGCGGTATATGCGAAGTTTATATGCAGCGTTTTGCTGAGCCCCTTGGGGCACTGTTTTTAATTTTACAGGTGCTCGTGAAGGGTGGAGATTGTGATGAGATCAAGATGATCTCTTTTGGTGTAATTAATAGACTAAGAATGGTGTACCAAGTTGTACACGGCTATAGGCCTTTTTGATTAGCCGGTGTACCATGGGGTACACCCTTTTGGGATAATGAAAGGATTGTGAAATGGTAGAATGAGTAGGTTGTTAAACTCATTATTTTTGTAAACTCAAGGAAGGGATGTAAATAGTTATGCTTTTGGATACTCGGTAATCAACATTGTAAGTAGATGGTATTTGTATTTGGAAGTATTAATAGTAGCTCGGTATTTTCTAGACATCAGACAGTTACAATATGTAGTGTAAGCCTTGCTAGCCGTATGGGCGGTTAGCGGCGTTGTATCACCCTGTAGTTATAGTATTTCCGCTGTGAGTAGTAGGATGAACGGGACAATTAGACAGAAAGTAAGGGATCAACAGTAGGGGTGTTACACAAACAAAATAGGAAACGACATGAGAGGTTTTATGAAACTTCTTTGGTTAACCTAAAAAAACCCTAAACAGCATAACTTAGCCTAATAGATCCTAAGCCCAAAACAAAAACTGAGGGCCTAGATAACAAATTCAAGTCATATTCAACATTTTCTTACTGATGCATACTCGTTGGTTTATAATTATAGACTTTTGTTTTATTTGTATTTGTATTTTGGCTCATATTTATTTATATATTCTCCTTGGAAGTTATGAATTGTTGCCCACTCAACGAGTGCATGAAATGTATGATGCGAGACCTATGACTACCTCAACTAGAATACTAACCTATATGACGCAAGATGCAAATTGTATGCACATGGCACACAACCATAATCTAGGCGTAAAAGGTTATTATAAACCAACCAGTCTGGTTTTTAGTAAGTAAAATCAAAAGTGTGTGTGAAGCAAAACTAATCTTTATGAAATCAATATCTAAATCTACAACAAAAATTATAACAACTATGAACACGCTAAAGAAATTTGTAACAATTCTCATGGGTATGTATGAACACCAACATGTATCAATCAACACATACATTTTATGAATGTAGCACATTCTGCATCAGTAACTAAGAACACAAGCATCTATGAAGCAAAACCATATCTTTATAAGTCTATAATGTTCTAAAAGTTATAAACACGTCGAATAAATTTGTAGACACACTTCACAAGGGTTCGAAAACCAACATGTATAATGCAACACCTAAATTCTATGAACATAACACACAACCATATGAATAAATTTGTAGCTACAAATCACAAGGGCCCAAGAACCAACATGTACAAAGCAGGACCTAAATTCTAGGAACATAGCACACAACCGCATGATGTGTGACCTTTGACTACAACAAATCAAAATACTGAAAAATATAAAGCAAGACACACAGCCATATGTTCTACTCCTAAAAGTAAAGATTTGATGTCAACATATCACAGCATTATCGCATGTGACGCGACTTCTAAATTGTATGGACAAAACACAACCAAAATCATATGCAACTTTTAGTAGTATGAAACAATTAATTGGTTGTACATTGGTTTTAATTATTACCCATTCTATCATATATCTCTTCTAATCGGTTGTAACACCCCAACCCGAAATCCAATAACCTGTACGACGATCACTCCCAAATAAAACACAAACTGCAGCGGAAATAAATACAATCGGGCGGTATTACAATGCCGTTGGCCACCCTTGTGACCAACAAGGCTCGCTCCAAATACAATCTCCAAAAGTCACGGTCTGAATACGAATACAATCCGAGATACTAGGAATCAAACTCAAAGGTACAATAATTAAGTAAAACAAATAACTAGTAGGAGACTCCCATAGCTTGAATGTACCCCACTTACACTCGGTGTGGTAATCTTCTCAACTTCAGGTACCTGAAAAATGGGGGTGCCCCCAAAGGGGCTCAGCAAACAATGCTGGTATGGAAAACGTGCAGCCCAACGTCTACCGGGCCACACCAACTACTTTGTCGTATACATGCAGTTCATTTTTGTAAAGCTGTAAACAAGCATAGTATGATAATAACAAGTATCCATACGAGGACAACAACGTCACATAAAACAACACTTCAGAAGGTCAAGTTAGATGAACTGTAATCATTTGATAGTTGTCGAGTCCACACAGTGGGACTGACAGATGTATAGGAGTATGTCAATATAGTGGAGGTATAGTGACCTCGTTATAAAGAAAGGTTGGGTAATTAGTTCCCCAGAAGGTAACGTAGTTAATTCCTGTACTTAAAAGATGTGGGAATCGAACCCTCGAGAGGAATGAAGTCTTCCACTCCACTTGAACTGTTCCGGTACGCAGCCGGTGAGTGACATAGTGCACCCAGAACTCTCGAACTGTTCCGGTACGCAGCTGGTGGGTGGCATAGTGCACCCAGAACTCCCGTCGCGACGTAAATTGAATAGGAGACGACCTGAGACAGGTACAACTCCCGTAGCATGCATGGCCAGATCCAACTGGACTCCTTGTTCTCGTAGTGTAGAATTGTTAGGTGTCATACAAGGACGTTAAACCAGAACACAATGTGTATTGTCAGTTATCACGTTTAGGATAATGACGGTTGTTTAAAGTGAAGTTAGTGAGAGACTTGAGTACAAGTTCTCGGTATAATAAAGCGCAGGTATTTAATCCACTGGTATAGTAGTGTTTGTATGCGTGGGACATACACGTTGTAGTTAGCATCATTCAAGCACATGAAATAATACAACGGTGCACAAGAGTAAACAACATTTTACATTAATTATCTTGGTCGTTATTTCAAACAACAGATATCACACAAGCCGGTGTAATCCGGTAGAAAACAGGTTGCAAGAATCCCATACCGTTCACCGTAGACTGTACTTGTTTAAATTCCCGGTCAACGTCTGGTCAAACAAAGTCCTAGAATAGGATTAACTGAGAGGGTTAATTTATGTTACCCTTATATAATAATTTTATTGGATCATTCAACAATTTCGTATTTGTTATTTTATGTGAGGTTTATTTCTTTTAATTACCTCATGATTTTATGTATAACTTATTTGTTATTCCTTTTGATTTATTTATAAATCCTTTAAAGTACATATATGTATTTATTTATTCATGTACTATATTTGTTATTTATTTTTAATTGTCTAGGTGACATAGCAACTTATAATTTCTTAACTATATTTATATGCCATACATGGACATAAAATCCTTATAGTTTTTATTATTCTCCTTTTAACCATAAATAATATTTATTGATTACCTTTAAATTCCTTATAACTATATAAGCCATAGTTTTAATTCCACAATTCTTTTAATCAAAATTCTTTCTTCTAATTCCTGCAAATATTCATATAGGACCTTTATTTATTTAAATCTAAATCCTTACCCTTATTTTTCGGTTATTTACAAAACAACCACATTAATTCATAAACTTTATATTTAATTTCTAATCTCATTATATTATATAGTTTTAATTCCTTATTTAATTAAATTCCAAAACTACCATTAATATTTTGGTATATTTCTTTTGGAATACTATAACTTTTCAAAAATTACCACTTTTGTAACACCCCTACATCGAACTTCACAACTAAATGAAATCGCAGCGGAATTAAATAACTAAACAATAACTAAACGCTTCGGTGCCACAACGCCGTCAACCACCCACGTGGTTGACAAGGCAGAATAAATACAAGTGTACCGGTCTGATGATCAGACTCCTGAGCATAGAACTAAAACCATAAATACATCATATACAATACCGAGTATTTAATTACATTCCTTCACTGTAAACTGCCAATATACCGCAACAGTAGTTTCAACGGAATCAAAATATAATGCCACGGGAGCACAGGCGCATCCCGAGCTCAACATCCAAAATAACCCAAAAGTACAGCTGCAGCCTAGAACCTACAGCCACTCTGCTTCCTCGATCCTCATCCTGCAGTAAAAATATGGAGCCCCCGAGGGGGTCAGCAACCCTTGGCTGGTATGGTTAACGCGCAGCCCATCGGCTACCGGGATACGCGCAACTAATTGTCATGATAACATGGCATTCATTTTAAACATAACATAACATAACAATGTGGCATAGCATTATTATTGCATAGCACAACATCACATACACAGTGGATACTCTTTCCACAATCACAAACCAAGAAGGTTAAACAACATAAGAAGCCTAGAGAATGATTCCTTCTCATATTAAGCTCGTTACACACACTCATTACCGTTCTGTTATTCGAACGAGTAACTTAAGTCACAGATGGTTCGGATATAGTGACCCGAACACACCACACAGACACATGTTCGCACTAAACCGATCATAAGTCAGAATAGGTAAGCTTTGGAGGAAGCTAGCGGGAGATCGAACGCCAAATGAAGGAGAACAATCTTAACAACATAAGAGTCGAATCTGATACAGATATCTACTCTTAAACTTACATGCATGACCGGACAACCGGATTCCTCACTTCCCAGTTAGCACTTGTTAGAAGTTCAACGGTGGAACTTAACAAACAATTCACAACGAGTGGTAAGTCATGTTAGACACACGCAAGGGAAATGAGTCACATCACAACATCACAATAATATGAACAACTGTAAACTCGTTACATGATTTAGTCTTATAATGTCATAAACACATAGAAAAACAATCAACACACAAGCCGGTGTAAACCGGTAGGCAACAGACTGCAAGAAAACCATACCTTGGTCCTTGCTCTGATTTGTTTCCACCGTAGGTCACTCCTATACACGATTAATAACGTCGGTTAATTAATTTACTTAACTTCAAATTACTAAATGTTTAACATGATTACATGACATGTTTTTAATGCCCAACTAATCCTTCGTTACCTACATTATACCCCCTAGGGTTAACTACATTAGCCACATTCTTTACTTTTTTTTTATATATATAAATTTTGGTCTGTCCGACCCACCGTCTGACCCACAACTGGGTCAGACCCTTCCAGCGATTTTCGGGTTTGAAAAACTTAGCTTGTCCGACCCATGTCTGACCCAACCATCTGGGTCGGACCATTCCAGAGATTTCATCGTCCTTTGAACATACACATCCGACCCATGTCCGACTCACTCGACTGGGTCGGACCATTCTAGAACATTTACCGCCTTGTAAAACACACACGTCCGACCCATGTCCGACTCACCCGACTGGGTCGGACCATTCCAGAACATTTACCGTCCTTCAAAACACAACCGTCCGACCCATGTCCGACCCAAGTCCTCTGGGTCGGACCATTCCAGAACCATTTTCTGGCATCTAACAGAGGCTGTCCGACCCAAACTTGGGTCAGACGCCACCAAAACTTGCCCAAACTTTGTCAAATCTTCACCAAACTTCTCCTTAAGCATCCTAATGTTTTCTAACATCATTTGGTATACTTACATCCTCATACAACATCCACGAAACTCATTATCTATCTCCTTAAACACTTACTCATTTCATACCGAAATTCCTAACACTTATGATATTTTCTCCTTGGTTCTCTAAGTGGTGCTTCATACCTATGACCACCACTATGCCAATAATGTTTCCTCACCACTACTACATCATCTCCCAAGCATCTTTTCTTCCTAAACAACTCCTTAAACATCTTTACAAGTTTATAGCTTCCCTGCAACAAATCACTTCATCCCTTTTTCACCAACAATACACAAGTCCTAAATACAATCTCACCATGATCTTGAAGTGTCCCAAAATATTCTTTTGCATTCTAAATCCTCTAGAACATTGCCTAAGCCCTTTTTACATCTTTAATCGCCTTAATGCATGTTTCTTCCTCTAGGAAAGCACTTAACCATTCTAAACATTTCCTAACTTACCAAACTCATTTTAAACCCTTAGAACTTCTTGTTCATTACCTAAATTTCGACATAGGTTCTCCTAGAACATTACTAAACCAAGACACATTGTTTTCACCATCAAACAACCAAGAACACTAAAAATCCATCAAACACATTCTTATACACAAAACTTCACTCATATAGCACCACATCACAATATAGTGCATAATTTAAATTGCATGGCACTTAGGCCCTTAAATAACATGGCTCTTAGGCCCTTAAAATGCATAAGTCATAAACACTGAATTTCCATAATATATTTGCCTTTGACCTGCAAATACACTCAACAACACATATGCCTTTTACTAAGCCTTTGAGAACATTTTACTAAGTCATTTTCCATTGGCTCCTTAAATCATTTTCATAAGCAATACAAGCTCATTTCTCCTAAGACTTTAAACCACATTAGGTTAGCATATTTACCTTTTTTCCTCACAAACTTCTTTCTTGTTTCCTTGTTTAAAATCGGTAATGATGTTTGGTTTGCTTGTCAACTTCTAAACAATATACAAACAATATAATGAGTATTCAAGCTTTAAGCTTCATCTCATTGTAAACCCTAGATTGTACATTGTATTAAAAACATTAAGATAGTTGTTTTACCTTAGAACTTGAAGAGAGTTTGAATATATATCAAGAGAGGACTCCACCTAGTCCATGAAAGGTTGGAATGAAGCTAGAACAAAGCAATATAAAGGCACCATTAAGAGTGATTTTCGGAAAACACAAAAATATGAAAGAAACATCATTTTTCTTTGAGATTCCTTACCTAGAAGCAAAGGAGATCAATAATATGTAGAAATATAAGCTCAAGCTCCTTCAATGGTGGAACTCCATGGCACTGAAATGGTGGTCTTGAAGTTTTGAGAAGATAGGAATGAAGAGCTTGATGAGAGGAAGAGAATGGTGGTGTTTGTTTTTGATTTGGTTAAGTGAGCTAGGAGATACAAGTGGTCAAAGATGGACTCTTGGTGTGTACTATTGCAAACCGTAAATGGAGAATGAAGAAGAGGTAGAAGAGAGCTTGGGACCGTGGGAAATGAGGAAGGAAATAAGAGAATGAGATAAGTTTTGCTTTTTAAGATATTTATACCTTAAAGCAAATAGTAACCATTAGTCATCATTTGTTACTTAATAAACTAACATGTTTGGTGACTCATTACTACAAAACCGGCCCCCTTTTATTACTAAGGGTATTTTAGTCTTTGTTTATCAATTTAATTACTTATACAAACATATGTTACAAACTAGCTTATTAAAGTCACTATTCATAAAAAACAAGGCACATAGAAGTGAAATTTTTGATTTCCCATTGATATAGACTTCCAAATGTGATACTATATAGTACACATGTTAATTAAAGAGTAATGATGGACATTTAGCCATTCAAAACTCATTTACAAGACAATTTTTCAAAAATGTGCTTTAAGACTCCATAAAGCACATTTTGTGTTTTAACTTGTTTTCAAGCTTGGTTTTCTTTGCTAATTGGTTTAATATGTTCATTAGTATATAAATAAGGTCTTGGTAAGTTCATTATGTCTTAACCAAGCTTATCCCAAACTTAGAGCACATTTTGGCCTTTATTGACCTTAAAGCACATTTTGTGTTTTCTATCGTTTAAATTTGTTTACTAATGTTTCTAAGACTCTTTTTAGTCTTAATATAGCATATTTAAATGTTTAAACAACATACTAAGGTTTGGGGTATTTCAATCTACCCCCCCTTAAAAGAACTTTGTCCTCAAAGTTCACACTTCCACATATCCTAAATGTTAGAACACGTGAATACATATAAACAATATTTCCATACAACATTAACAACACACTTACATAACATTGGACACAAAGTCCATACAACATAACATCGGACACAAGGTCCATACAACATCATTCAGACACAACGGTCTGTAACATAACAACATAACATAGACGATGTATTTAAATACACGTCGTACACACATAACCGAAACGGCTCTACCCCCCTTAAAAAGGGGTATGCCCCGTACCCTATACACATAAACACTATGAAGTAAACAATGACGGGTACTTCGCCTTCATCTTATCTTCCAGCTCCCAAGTGGCCTCCTTAACGTCCTGGTTAGACCAAAGAACCTTCACCAGTCTCACAGACTTATGGTGAGTGTCTCGAGTCTTAGTATCCAGAATCCGTACCGGAGTCTCCACTGATCGCATGGTCGGCTCTAAGGTTTGCCTTTCAGGCTGAAGCACATGAGACGGATGAGACATATATTTCTTTAACTGGGACACATGAAATACATCATGTACCTTGCCCAGCACGACGGGTAGATCAAGTCTGTAAGCTACCGGGCCGATCCGCTCCGTCACAACATAAGGCCCCACATATTTTGGGCTCAACTTGCCTTTCTGGCCAAAATGAAATACTCCCTTCATGGGGGATACCCTGAGAAATACCTGATCGCCCACGGCGAACTCCAGGTCACGTCTGCGCACATCTGCGTATGACTTCTGTCTATCCTGAGCTGCCTTCATGTTAGCCCGGATCTGGCAAAATTCTGCCTGAACTTGTTCTAGATACTCTGGTCCTATAATGACCGTCTCACTCGACTCATCCCAGCATAATGGCGTGCGGCATGGTCTACCGTACAAAGCCTGGAAGGGAGACATCTTGATCGATGCATGGTAACTGTTGTTGTAACTAAACTCGATCAGATGTAACTTATCAATCCAGCTGGTCTGAAAATCAAGTGCACATGCACGTAACATATCCTCAAGTGTCTGGATGGTACGCTCACTCTGACCATCTGTCTGTGGGTGGAACGCTGTACTTAGCTTCAGCTCGGTACCAAGCGCTTCCCGTGTGGATTTCCAATACCTTGAGAGGAATCTGGTATCCCTGTCAGACACAATTGTTTTCGGTACCCCATGATGTCTTACAATCTCTTTGTCGAAGAGCTCTGCTAGTTTTGCCACTTTCCAGGTGTCCTTCATCGGTATGAATCGAGCCACCTTGGTCAGTCGGTCAACAACAACCCAAATCATATTCAGACCTCCCCTGGTAGGCGGAAGCCCTACTACGAAGTCCATAGAAATGTCATGGAACTTCCACTCAGGCACTGGCATTGGCTGTACCATACCACCAGGCCGTCGGTGCTCAAACTTGACCTTCTGGCAAGTGAGACACCTCAATACATAATCAGTAACATCCTTTTTCATTCCAGTCCACCAAAAATAACGTTTCATACCCTTATACATTTTAGAAGCTCCGGGGTGAATCGAAGTCGTAGAACAATGGGATTCACTCAGTATGCACTCCTTCAGCTCAGCGCTACTCCTCGGAATACACAGTCGGCCATTCAACCTAATCAGGTCATCATCGTGGAGTCTGAAGTCATACTTCTGACCCTCGAATGTGCCATCAATAAGCTTCTGCCTGATCTCCAACATATATTGATCCGTCATCTGAGCACTCCGCACCTCTTCAACCAAGCCAGTATGAGAGACTAGCGAATGGAGAGAGTGTGCTCGGCGACTCAATGCGTCAGCTACCACATTTGCCTTACCCTCTTTGTACTGTAGATTAATGTCATAGTCGTTTAGAAACTCAACCCACCTTTTGTCTCATGTTCAACTCCTTCTGAGTGAACAAGTACTTTAAACTTTTGTGGTCAGAATAAATCGTCACACTTACCCCATACAAATAATGTCGTCATATCTTCAATGCGAAGACAATGGCACCCAGTTCTAGATCGTGGGTAGGGTAGTTCTCTTCATGCTTCTTCAGCTGTCGGGAGGCGTTAGCTACGACCTTCCCGTGTTGCATCAACACACAACCCATACCTCTGCCTGATGCGTCGCAATAGACCTCAAAACCATCTGGACCGTCTGGTATAGTCAGGACTGGTGCAGATGTCAGAGCATCCTTGAGACTCTGAAAAGAACTCTCACAGTCGACTGTCCACTCGAATGGTGCATCCTTTTTCATCAAGGAAGTCATCGGCTTCGAGACGATGGAGAAGTCCTTTACAAACCTCCTATAATAACCCGCCAGACCGAGGAAGCTCCTGATATCGGTAACTCTCTTCGGCCTAGGCCAGGTGCGCACTGCATCTATCTTTACCGGATCAACAGCGATCCCGGCCTTAGAAATCACATGACCAAGAAAAGATACTTGGTTCAACCAAAATTCACACTTCGAAAATTTAGCATACAACTGATTCTTCCTCAATGTTTGTAACACATTTCTCAGGTGGTTTTCATGCTCACCTCTCGATTTCGAGTACACAAGAATATCGTCGATGAAGACTACCACTGACTTGTCAAACTGATCTTGGAACAAGCGGTTCATTAAGTCCATGAACTTAGCTGGTGCATTGGATAACCCAAACGGCATAACCGTAAACTCATAATGTCCATATGTAGTTCTGAACGCTGTCTTCTCAATATCACTGTCACGGATGGCAATCTGATGGTATCCGGATCGTAGATCTATCTTGGAGAATACTGATGCTCCCCTCAACTGATCAAATAAGTCGTCAATGCGTGGTAAAGGGTAACGGTTCTTCACCGTAACTGCATTCAGTTCTCGATAGTCAATGCACAGGCGGAGACTACCGTCCTTCTTCTTCACGAAGAGGACCGGCGCTCCCCATGGTGAAACGCTAGGGCGGATAAATCCCTTGTCGAGTAGGACTCTCAGCTGCTCCTTGAGCTCTGTCATCTCTGCTGGAGCCATACGATAGGGCGCCTTCACAATTGGTCCGGTGCCCGGAACCAATTCGATCTCAAACTCTACTTCCCGTGCTGGCGGCATGCCCGGCAGTTCCTTAGGAAATACATCAGGGAACTCCGACACTACCGGCACATCTGGGCTAAACTCTGGATCTCTCTCTATGTCCTGGACATAGCAGAGGTATACATCACTCCCTCGTCGTAGTTCATGACACATAGCCATGGCGGTGATGATCTGAGTCGAAGGCTCCCTGGGCCTCTGGCGGTAAGATATTGTAACTCCAGATGGACTCCGAAGAAGCAGTCGATGCTCGGCACATAGGATTCTGCCCTTGTACCGCTCCAACCAGTTCATCCCGACAATCACATCAAAACCAAGTCCGTCGAACTCTATCAAGTCGATCAGAAACTCTTCACCTCTGATTCGCACAACAACATCTCGGTGGTAGCGGGTACACCTGATCCGCTCTTTCGACAGGAGAGTGACTAGGAAGTCTGGCATCTCATCACCGTCTAACCCCAGCCTCTTCGCAAAAGATAGCGAAATAAATGTGTGTGAGGCTCCGGAGTCGAACAAGATCGAAGCGTCCACGCCATTAACTGGAAAGGTACCGGTGAGGATTGTGCCGCTCTTGCCGGCTTCTGCCTCATTGTAGACACTCAGTATACCTCCCGTTCTGAGACCACAGCCTAATTCATTGGCAAACTAATAAGTATTGGGTAACAACACGGTTGATATACTTCAACAACTCCACTTATTCATTAACACACTCTTCTTACATCATACATTGGTGTACACTGTTGACATAACTTAACACATATATAACATCCTTAACATACACTGGCTTAACACATTACATAATTATACAAGGCTTTACAACTGTCTGAAAGTCAAATTCAAACGTCCGGGTTTCATGTGTGTGGCATTGATCACTGCCGACGGTGCGGTATTCAGTTTGATCTTCCTGATGCCATGATATAGCATCCTTGACTGCCCACCCATAATTAACACATCTCCCGATTTTAGTACTAACTTCTCTACGAGATCAGCACGCTTCTGCTTACCATATATAAACACTACGGTATCACCAATGGACCAAGACACCACGGGTACTCCCTTACTTAGAGACTCGGGTGACTCATCCTTATCTTGGTGTAAACCTAATCGTCCACCTTTCTGGTAGAAGTTCACAATACACAAATCTGCCTTAACACTTGGAATTGAATCCTTTTCAACTTGCTGAGCAATTCCCACGGCGTGGTTAACGACCGCAAGGAACTCCTCAGGTATCTTCGGTACAATTGCTCCGTCTTCAGCTCGCACTTCTTGATATGTCTTGGTGTAAGGATTCCAGTCCTTACCCATGCACATCATCTTCAATTTCATTCTCGATCCATTTGGGTATTCAGGTGTGTAGAATCCTCCAGGTGTTGCTCCAAGTTCATTGCATCGTCTGATGATATGGATTTGTGCTTCCGGTGTCAGGTATCCATTTAAGAGTATCATACCTGGTTGGATGACCTGACATTGCTCCATTGGAAAGTCGGTGATGCTGACGGTGGTTTCTTCAGGGTTTGGTGTGGATGGGATTGGATAACATATATTGAAGGTTCCTTTAAGTTTAGAATTATCTAATTAGGTAACTTTCACACTATACTTTAATTCTTACTCACATGGTAGCACATTTGGACTTACTAACACACACATGCATGAAATGCGGTATGCAATCACTTATTTCACTCAACAATTTAGGCGGTACCTGGTCTAAAAGAGGGTCCTGGCACCTCAGACCGGTCCACCACATTCAGGGCGGCCTTGCTAGGTCCCGACCCTTTCCCCTTCTGGGAATCAGTGTGCCTCTGATTTGTGGGTGGCTGGTTAGCCATCTTCGGGCCATCAATAGCCGCTGTGGCCTTACCCTTCCACTGCCCCTTGGGCTTGTTGACTCTGCTGTTGGGGTTCCGGTAACACTCGTAGTCACGGTGACCCCATTTCTCGCAGTAACGACATTGCACGTCGTTTCCCTTGCAGTCCTTGCCGGGGTGGTCTCCATTACACCACTTACAGTAGTAGTGGCGCTCCGGTCCAGAACCCGTGCTAGCTGCTATCACAATACACAATCAATACTTACTTCATAACTTAACAACATACATTTCAGCTTGTCACACATGATTAAATAATTACCCTTAGGTGGGTAAGAGCGTAAGGGTTTCGCCGCGTAAGCATATGTGAGCTTCAATGGCTCCTCAGCTGTGGTGGTTTGGGCTTGGCCCTTATCACCCTGGTGCTGACTCTTCTGGGGCTGGGGATAAGGCTTCTTCTTCTTCTTTCCTCCCCCGTACCCCTGCGGACTCTGGCCCTCGCTCGTGGCCTTGCGCTTGTGCGCATTCTCCTCGTCCCTCAGACGGACGGTAATCTCAACCTTAGCAGCAGCATGGTAGCACTCCTGAATTTAGGATGTCAGTCATGCCCCGCAAAACATACTCACAAACTCACATTAATACTCACTTATGGATTACACTTATTCACATCACACTTCATTCAAATTACCTGCAAGGTAGTATACTCAGCTGGCCCCATCCCATAGCGAAGACGGTGGCTGAGACCGTTGTAGAAACGGTTTACCAGCACCCGGTTCGAGTATCCCAGGTCCGGTAACAGGTGGATAAGACCGGTGAATGCAGTGTAGTACTCATCGACCAACATCTTGTCCCCCTGCCTCAGATTATCCAGCTCCAGGCGCTTAGCCTCTTGAACATGCACAGGGTAATACTTGGCTCGCAGCAGAGCCGTATACTCTCTCCAACCAAACTGAGGATCCGCCATCCGGTCCTCTCTCACAAGCTTCCACCAACTCTGTGCCGAACCCTTCAGGTAGTAAGCGGCAAGACGAACCTTGGCCCCAGCAGGCACATCCAAGGTCTCGTAGGCGGTCTCCAACTCAGAGATGTACGCCTCCAGCTTACGTGGGTCGGTCTCCCCATGAAACGAAGGGGGTCTAAGATCTGCCAATGCCTTGACCCAGTTGGTCTCTCGTGGCGGTGGCGGTGGTGGTTGAACTACGGGCTGTTGCCCCTGTTGAATTGCAGCTACAAGTTGTGGGACCATTTGGGCTACGGCGGCCGCTACAGCATCGGCCATGACTTGTGCCGTAGAGTTCTCTCCCTGGTCCCCAGTGTCACCAACGCCGCTTCCGCGGCCTCGACCTCGCGGTCTACCTGACATCTGAATTCACACGAACACTTATTAGCATTATGCTTGCACACTTATCGGTTCCAACGGTTGTAACGTTTCCCGACAATAAGGTATTTCCACACTTGGTTAGTGGTTAACCTTTCCATAACTGCTCACTTAGGTAACTGTAGTTAGGTTTCCTAACTCGGTATATTCCTAAGCTCGGTATTCTAGTCATCAGAGCGATACTTCGCTCTAATACCACTTTTTGTAACACCCCTACATCGAACTTCACAACTAAATGAAATCGCAGCGGAATTAAATAACTAAACAATAACTAAATGCTTCGGTGCCACAACGCCGTCAACCACCCACGTGGTTGACAAGGCAGAATAAATACAAGTGTACCGGTCTGATGATCAGACTCCCGAGCATAGAACTAAAACCATAAATACATCATATACAATACCGAGTATTTAATTACATTCCTTCACTATAAACTGCCAATATACCGCAACAGTAGTTTCAACGGAATCAAAATATAATGCCACGGGAGCACAGGCGCATCCCGGGCTCAACATCCAAAATAACCCAAAAGTACAGCTGCAGCCTAGATCCTACAGCCACTCTGCTTCCTCGATCCTCATCCTACAGTAAAAATATGGAGCCCCCGAGGGGGTCAGCAACCCTTGGCTGGTATGGTTAACGCGCAGCCCATCGGCTACCGGGATACGCGCAACTAATTGTCATGAACATGGGATTCATTTTAAACATAACATAACATAACATAACAATGTGGCATAGCATTATTATTGCATAGCACAACATCACATACACAGTGGATACTCTTTCCACAATCACAAACCAAGAAGGTTAAACAACATAAGAAGCCTAGAGAATGATTCATTCTCATGTTAAGCTCGTTACACACACTCATTACCGTTCTGTTATTCGAACGAGTAACTTAAGTCACAGATGGTTCGGATATAGTGACCCGAACACACCACACAAACACATGTTCCCACTAAACCGATCATAAGTCATAATAGGTAAGCTTTGGAGGAAGCTAGCGGGAGATCGAACGCCAAATGAAGTAGAACAATCTTAACAACATAAGAGTCGAATCTGATACAGATATCTACTCTTAAACTTACATGCATGACCGGACAACCGGATTCCTCACTTCCCAGTTAGCACTTGTTAGAAGTTCAACGGTGGAACTTAACAAACAATTCACAACGAGTGGTAAGTCATGTTAGACACACGCAAGGGAAATGAGTCACATCACAACATCACAATAATATGAACAACTGTAAACTCGTTACATGATTTATTTTTATAATGTCATAAACACACAGAAAAACAATCAACACACAAGCCGGTGTAAACCGGTAGGCAACAGACTGCAAGAAAACCATACCTTGGTCCTTGCTTCGATTTGTTTCCACCGTAGGTCACTCCTATACACGATTAATAACGTCGGTTAATTAATTTACTTAACTTCAAATTACTAAATGTTTAACATGATTATATGACATGTTTTTAATGCCCAACTAATCCTTTGTTACCTACATTATACCCCCTAGGGTTAACTACATTAGCCACATTCTTTATTTTTTTTATATATATAAATTTTGGTCTGTCCGACCCACCGTCTGACCCACAACTGGGTCAGACCCTTCCAGTGATTTTCGGGTTTGAAAAACTTAGCTTGTCCGACCCATGTCTGACCCAACCATCTGGGTCGGACCATTCCAGAGATTTCATCGTCCTTTGAACATACACGTCCGACCCATGTCCGACTCACTCGACTGGGTCGGACCATTCCAGAACATTTACCGCCTTGTAAAACACACACGTCCGACCCATGTCCGACTCACCCGACTGGGTCGACCATTCCAGAACATTTACCGTCCTTCAAAACAACCGTCCGACCCATGTCCGACCCAAGTCCTCTGGGTCGGACCGTTCCAGAACCATTTTCTGGCGTCTAACAGAGGCTGTCCGACCCAAACTTGGGTCGGACCCCTGGGTCGGACGCCACCAAAACTTGCCCAAACTTTGTCAAATCTTCACCAAACTTCTCCTTAAGCCTCCTAATGTTTCTAACATCATTTGGTATACTTACATCCTCATACAACATCCACGAAACTCATTATCTATCTCCTTAAACACTTACTCATTTCATACCGAAATTCCTAACACTTATGATATTTTCTCCTTGGTTCTCTAAGTGGTGCTTCATACCTATGACCACCACTATGCCAATAATGTTTCCTCACCACTACTACATCATCTCCCAAGCATCTTTTCTTCCTAAACAACTCCTTAAACATCTTTACAAGTTTATAGCTTCCCTGCAACAAATCACTTCATCCCTTTTCACCAACAATACACAAGTCCTAAATACAATCTCACCATGATCTTGAAGTGTCCCAAAACATTCTTTTGCATTCTAAATCCTCTAGAACATTTCCTAAGCCCTTTTTACATCTTTAATCGCCTTAATGCATGTTTCTTCCACTAGGAAAGCACTTAACCATTCTAAACATTTCCTAACTTACCAAACTCATTTTAAACCCTTAGAACTTCTTGTTCATTACCTAAATTTTGACATAGGTTCTCCTAGAACATTACTAAACCAAGACACATTGTTTTCACCATCAAAAACCAAGAACACTAAAATCCATCAAACACATTCTTACACAAAACTTCACTCATATAGCACATCACATATAGTGCATAATTTAAATTGCATGGCACTTAGGCCCTAAATAACATGGCTCTTAGGCCCTTAAGATGCATAAATCAGAAACACTGAATTTCCACAATATATTTGCCTTTGACCTGCAAATACACTCAACAACACATATGCCTTTTACTAAGCCTTTGAGAACATTTTACTAAGTCATTTTCCATTGGCTCCTTAAATCATTTTCATAAGCAATACAAGCTCATTTCTCCTAAGACTTTAAACCACATTAGGTTAGCATA
>CM041783.1:24286558-24575562 GCA_023374045.1 Limonium bicolor | reverse complement strand
TCGGACGCTTTAAAGGTCATAGCACTACCGAAAGGGTTAAAAGGCCGTCCGCACCAAGTACATGTAGTTCGGAAAGTAGGGTATAATCTAGGGGGATCGGTCGGACGAAGGGCAAAATAAGGTTGTACAGGTAAACTTTGTAAGTTAGAGAACGTTCTAGAAGGGTGGACCCCACAAGTTGTATAGCAAAGGTGTGACTCTGTGCCTATAAATTGAGGTCTCATCTCATGTAAAAAGATACGCTATCAATACACAAGTAGTTTGCTTCTTAGTTGAGATCTTGAGAGAGAGAGAGAGAGTAACCTTCTATTTAATTTTGGCGCCGTCTGTGGGAATCGAACGTCGAAAGACAACCACGATTCAGTCCACGGAAACACATTACGCTTGATCATGGCACGACGTCCTGACAAGGGGAAAGGGAAGACTACGGGGGAGGAGGGAGCTCGTTCTCAAAAGAGGACCTCCGTGATCTGATGCAAGGTTTCGCTCGGGATGTCAATGAGAAGATTGCCGTGAGTAACGAGAGGTTTCAACAGGAGTTGGTGGACAGAGATTTGGAGCACCAAAAGAAGATGGACGAAATGGCGAGCATAATCAAAAGTCTGAAAGCCAAGGATACACTGAAAGTTAGGGAAGGAAGTATGAAGGGGAAGTCATCGGAGGTAACCGGAGAAGAAGAAGACCTCATTGATATGTTGTTATACCCCTTCACCGAGAACATCCGAAAGGCAAAGCTTCCGCCCTTTTTTGTCGCTCCGACAATAGAGAAATATGACGGGACTAGAGATCCGGCTCAACATATCAAAAAATTCATCTTCGCGATGAATACTCAGGGGATTAGCTCGCAAGCTCTCTACAATCTATTTCCAGGGACACTGACCAAAAGAGCTTTAAACTGGATCTCTTCTCGGAAGCCTCAGTCCATCGTGAGCTTCAAACAACTTACAGAGGAATTCTAGCTCTACTTCGCTGCAAGTAAGAAGATCCTAAAGGATACTATAGAGCTGATGGATATAAAGTAGAGAAGGGAGAATCAGTAAAGGAGTATAGCGACTGGTTCCATAGGCAAGTGGCCGAGGTAGATGATGTGGATGAGAAGATATTAGTGAAAGCTTTTGGGAATGGATTGACACATCCAAGGCAAGCTGGGAAGATCGCCACCAAAGCACCACAGACCCATGGTGAATTGGCGGAAATGCTGCATGATTTTCTGAAATCTGAGATTGCGGAGAACAAAGCAAAGGAATTGGTTAGCAGTTTCAAAGATGCTAATGAAAAGAAGACGGGAGGGAAACAGTCTGGCGGAACTTACTACGGAGAAACATCTGGAGTAAAATCTTGGGGGGCAAGGTACAAGCCCTACGGCAAAGACTCTGCTATTTCTGCTTACGCCGGAAATAAGCCGGTGTACGGAGCAAAGGCTATCACGATTGCACCGAGGCGATATGCAACAGCGGTGAAGGAAAGATATCTGCCACCCCAAAGAAGCCTGCCCTAGGAGAAAACCCGATCGCATACTGTGAGTTCCATGGGCACTACAGCCATCGAACAACCAATTGTGCGACATTATCAAAGGAGTTGAACAAAAATTGATGAGCACAAGAAGAAACAAGAAAAACAGAGGCAAGAGGCTTCTAAACAGCAAAAAGGAAATGAAGGATACCAGAACCGATCCTGAGACGGGCGAGGAGAGGGAAGTTCATCAGGACAGAGAGAAGAGTTTCACCCCGAATTAAACTACAGCAAATCGTTAGACTTCGGAGTCATAACCGGATTATTTTCAGAAAAAGGGCCTTACACTGTAAAAGAAATAAAAAGACATGTTCATGAGGTTCATGAAAAGCTACCGGAGAGAAAGGTCCAGAGGAAGGAACCCTTACCTCCGATTTATTTTACGGAGGAAGATGAAGTCGGAGTGTACTTCCCCCATAATGATCCCCTTGTCATTCGGGCTCAAATCAACGATAAAATGGTGGGAAATATTTTAGTGGATAGCGGGGCTGGGGCGAATGTTATCTCCCTAGCAGCATTTCAAAAACTGGAGATACCCGATGAAAAGGTCAGACCGTTTACTGCAACTTTCTGAGGATTCATAGGGGGATCCACCGCTTAAGCTTCCGGAAGCATTGATGTTACAATGACTTTCGGCCAAGAAGATGATCGGAGGACGGAAAAAATAACCTTGTACATTGAGGGATCTATCAGGATACAATGTCTATTTGGGGAGACCGGGCATCAACGCCTTCGGAGCTATATGTAGCACCCACCACCTTAAGCTCAAGTACTTGACAAGGTCTGGAAAGTTGGTATCCATTCCGGGAAGTCAGAAAATAGCAAGGGTATGTGAGGTCAAGATTACTGAGGATTTTCCGAGAGACGATGTAGTAAAAGCGGTTGGATCTTCTCGAGAGTACGAGGAGGGGGAAGTCAAAGCCAGAACACGTGGGGAAATCTCAGGAGCAATCATAACACCGGTAGACTTACCAAAAGAGGTACCTTTGAAAACTGAACCCTCTAAATTTTTCAAAATTGGAAATGCTTTTCATCTTGATGAACAGACTCGCTTAATGAGATTTTTGGAAAAAAGCAGAGAGACATTTGCGTGGAGCCCAAAAGACATGCCCGGGGTAGACACCAACATTATCCGGCATAACCTGAATGTGGACCCCAAGTTTCCGGCGGTGAGGCAGCGGAAAAGAGTCATGGGAAGGGAAAGGGATGAAGCGGCTCGAGCATAGGTGGAAAGGCTTCTTGAGGCTGGATTTATTAGAAAAGTCTTTTATCCAAAGTGGCTTTCAAATGTAATTTTAGTCGAAAAGGCAAATGGAAAATGGAGAATGTGCGTAGATTTTACAGATTTGAATAAAGCTTGTCCTAGGGACTTTTATCCTTTGCCTTCGATAAATAAATTGGTTGTAGCAACAGCTCGGAGTAGCATAATGAGCTTTTTGGACGCTTTCTCCGGGTATAATCAAATAAAGATGAATGAATCTGATCAAGAGAAAACGTCTTTTATCACTTCAATCAGAACATTCTGTTACAAGGTCATGCCATTCGGATTGAAAAATGTCGGAGCTACTTTTCAACGGATGATCGATGAAGTGTTTCGGGAATAGTTATCCCGGAACGTAGAAGCTTATGTGGATGATATAGTAGTAAGAAGCGACTCTGTAACTCAGCACATGAGTGATCTCAGGGAGACCTTTGATACCTTGGATAAACATATAATTAAGTTAAATCCTGAAAAATGTGTCTTGGGGGTGACACGAGGAAAATTTTTGGGATTCATAGTTGGGCAGAGAGGAATCGAGGTGGACCCGGAGAAAACCCAGGCAGTTCTTAATCTTTCGCATCCAAAGAATATAAAAGATGTTTAGGCTTTGAATGGCAGACTCACCGCTTTAAGCAGGTTTTGTTCCAAACTGCAAGAAAAATCCATTCCGTTCTTTAATGTGCTTCGGAAAAACAAGCAGTTCAGGTGGGATGCGGAATGCATGAAGGCTTTTGAACAAATAAAGAAGATGCTCCGTGAGGTTCCGAATCTTGGCGTTCTATACCCGGTCCAGGATATAGTACTGTACCTATCAGTATCAGAATGGGCTGTAGCAGCAGTGTTAATAATGGAGGAGGCGCGTAAGGAGATCCCAGTCTACTATACTGGTAAAACTCTAACCTCCATAGAAACTAGATACACCAACATTGAAAAGGTTTTGTTTGCCCTTATTGTGGCCTCCAGAAAGTTTCGACCATATTTTCAGTCACACCGGATCACCGTCCGAACAAATTGGCCGTTAAGACAGATTGTAAACAGTCCAAATGCTTCCGGTAGAATGGTGAGTTGGATGGTAAAGCTCACACAGTTTGAAATTCATTACGCACCGTGTACCGCAATAAAAGCCCAAGCCCTCGCGGATTTCATTACTGAGACAAGCTTCTTTTGCGAAGAGGAACGGGAAGTGCCATGCAAGACCTGGGTGGATGGTGCCTGGTGTAAAATAGGGGAGGGAGTTGGGGTTGTAGTTCAGACGACCAGGGAAAAGAAGGCGCAATATGCGGTAAAGTTGGAATTCAAAGTAAGAAACAATGAGGCCGAATACGAAGCATTATTGCAAGGATTGGAAATAGCCTCCGCCATGGGAGTAACAGGTTCTTTGCGAATAACGGATTGTAAGAATCTGAGTTCATTTTCTGTTTCTTTCCTTTAAAAAAATAACCTTAATTATAATGACGTTGTAGATTTAGAGGTGCATTCGGACTTTATGCTTGTAACAAGGCAAAGTGAAAACATCTTCGAAGCTAAAGAAGAAAAATTGAAGCATTATTTGATAAAAGTGCAAAGCTTAAGGGCAAAATTTTCAAAATGCAATCTTCGGTATATCTCGAGAGAGCAAAATTCGGAAGCTGATACTTTAGAAAAATTAGCAAGCATAGCGGAAGGAATACCGGAGGAAGTCTTATTGCAACTTCGGAGATCTTCTGGTATTGAAGAGGCGGAAGTAATGTCTGTAGAAGAGGTCGCCTTGGAAGAATCCTGGATGACCCCAATCCTCCGGTACATTCAGGATGGATTACTTCCCGAAGATTTAAAGGAAGCAAAAACAATAAAAAGAAGGGCAGCGTTTTTTCCTCAAGGATGATCAGTTGTACAAACGGTCATTTGGAAGGCCATCACTGAGATATGTAACGGAAAAGCAAGGCTTAGAGCTTATTAAAGAAGTACATGATGGGGTGTGCGGAAACCATCAAGGTGAGAGAACGATAATGCATAAGATCCTAAGGATGGGATATTTTTGGCCGACAGTTCAAAGACTATGTAGGAAGTATGTGTTGGAATGCGCACAGTGTCAGATACATGGTCCAAAAATTGGGAATCCACCCGCCCAGATGAAATCTATCACTTCCCCGCTGCCCTTTGCAAAGTGGGGGTTGGATATTGTTGGTCCGTTCCCAAAAGCAACCCCCGGAAGGTATAAATTTATGTATGTTGCGGTAGATTACTTTACCAAGTGGATAGAAGCATTACTCGTGGTAGGCATAACCGCACGAAAACAGAAGAGTTTGTTTGGGAAAACATCATATGCCGGTTTGGGTTACCAAGGGTAATCATAACAGATAATGGAACATAGTTCAACTACAAGAACTTTCGAGAATTCTACGAAGAGTGGAAAATCGATTTGAGATTTGCATCGGTGGCACATCCGCAAGCAAACGGTCAGATAGAGAATGTCAATGGCCAGATCATGAAAGCTCTAAAAAAGAGGCTAGAGGGTAAAAAAGGAAGATGGGCTGAGGTGTTACCGCAGGTTTTATGGGCTAACAGAACAACCGTTAGGGGACCAACCAGGGAGACCCCATACAGGTTGGTGGATGGTTTGGAAGCAGTAGTGCCTGCAGAAATTATGATACCTTCTAAAATAATACAGGGATACGGAGAAGAAGAGAATGATGAAAGCATCCGCGACGAGTTAGACCTTTTAGATGAAAGAAGAACGATTGTTGAGCTGCAAAATCACAAAAATAAACTAAGGGTGGGCGGTACTTTAACAAGAAAGTAAAAGAACGGTCTTTTTCCTCAGGTGATTTGGTGCTTCGGGAGGTGAAACAACCAGCAAAGTTGAAACCTCAGTGGGAAGGGCCGTTGTTGTAGAAGCTAAAACATCCCCGGCGTCCTATAGACTCCGAGATTTGGACGGAAGAAATCTGCCTCACTCTTGGCATGCTGAATGTCTCAAAAAGTTTTACGCATAATTTTGTATCGCAACCTTTGAAAGTAATATGTTGATAAAAATTTAGGCACGTGATCGACGGTTATAAAAGCAAAGGAAATTCATTGGAATATTATGAGTTTTGTCTCAGAGCATGCCTGAAAAAGCTACTTATTAGTACAATAATGAAATATGAGTCCGACGATCCCACCGTTAGCATGACGGTAGGGTGATTTGAGTCCGACGATCCCACCGTTAGCATGACGGTAGGGTGATTTGTATCCGATGATCCCACCATTAGTATGTCGGAAGGGTGATTTTATCCGACGATCCCGCTGTTAGTATGGCAGTTGGGTGTAAATTCGATGATCTCGCTATACTTGTGACAATAGAGTGATAAATCGACGATCTCGTCATCCGTACAATGATAGAGTGAATTCATAAGTAAAAAACAAAGGCATGGAATTCAAAAAAAAATGTTTTCACAATAAAACTATCAGCTTTCGGGGAGGCTGGTCGCTCCGGACATGCCCAGAAAGACCAGATAGATTTCAAAAAACATTAAGAAATTAACAAAAAAGGAAAACATCGGAATTACTCCGGTACAAAAAATAAGTTTCAATGAGGTCTTATGATGCAGGTTCTGCATGCCCCTTTTTGGGAGTTGAAGTGTTGCCCTCGGAGCCTTCTTTGTCTTCCTCAGCCGTAGCCAAAACCCCACTGGTAGGAGTTCGAAGGTTGGCAGATCCCAGAAAGCATGGAGCGAAGCACGTGTTTCCTGCAGGGCGAGAAAACCTACCGAACGCCTGATGGTGCCCGATAGCATTGGCCAGCGCATCAAAGTCCAAGTTCTCATAGAGATCTTCATTTAAAGGTAGTTGCTTGCGAGAGAATAATTCTAAAACAAGGCGTTGGCTCTCTTCGGCAAATTTATGGCATTACGATGAAAGAGTCTCCTTCAGACCGGAGACAGTGTGGTCTTTCTCTTGAAGTTCAGCCTGCACTCCTTTTAGCTTCACAAGTTGGTTCTCGTACAAGTGTGCAAGGCTGCGGTACCGATCCCTTTCGGACTCGGATGTGAACAGAGAAGACTAAAGGCTCGAAACTTTCTTGATCAGAAAGTCGGAGCTGCCGCTGGCCTCCGAAGGAAGACTTGATTTTTCTTCATCGTTCGAAAGAAAGTAAGTAAAATACTATGCAAGGCAAAAATAAAATAGGTGGGGTATGGGATTCACCGGTAGTCTCTTTTTCTTTCGCCTTTAACTCCTTCTTAAGACTCCGAATTTGTGCAAGCGCCTGCTCAAGTTCTTCCTCTATCCTTTGGAGTCGGACATTTAGATCATTATGCTTAACCTCCATTTCCTATAGTGCTTGATCTTTTTTGTCTAAGAAAATTCGGAACTCCTCGGAGGAATTTTCGGCCTCCGCAATTCGGTCGCGAAGGACACGCTTTTCATCGTCGAAAGCAGCATGAATCTGGTTGATCTCATCTTGATGCGCGATCGACATCTCCTCCTGTGCGGTCGACGTGTCTCTGCGAAGTTCTTTCGGAGCTCAACCTTCTCATCCTCATGCGCCGCACGGACCTTCTCAAGTTTCCGTCTGTGATTGATTTTGAGCTTCCTTGATAATCTTTTAGCAAAAGTCTTGAGCAAGTTGTCGCTGCGCAACAGCTTTTTCTCATTCACATTGGGCCAGTATCTTCCCAACATGAGCCTGGTATTTTCCTCCTATTCTATCAGCGAAGCACGGGTGGCTCTCACACTCCTATGCTGTGTAGCCTTCACTTTGTCAAGGCATGCCATGTACCTCTCTACGCGCCTCTCCGTAGAATAGAGGCATTGGCTAAAGTGAAGAGATTGAGTCTCGACACATTGCGCCATCGCAACAGCCTGTATCAAAGGACACAAGGGTAAGAGCAAGAATAAGTTGATAAAAGAAAGAAAGGTGGAAGTGCTAAAAGGTATCAGACCTGTGTTAAGCCCTCCCAGAGAGGTTGAAAGCGTCCGATTTTGGGATGGAATGGCGGATGATAGCGTCGGCTCCACCCTCTCCGGTTCGAAGTCTCTCTTTTGATAGAGAGGAGTGCGAAGGGGGACTAAAAATCCCATCGTCATTATTTGCAAGCCTTATTGCCTGCTTCCACAATGTCGAGTACTTCATCCCTCCGAAATTTGGAATGAGAGGTATAGGATTACCTCGGTGATAGCACCAGTCTTTCTTCTTCAAAAGACAAGAGAATGAAGGGTCACGCGGAGGAGGGGGTGTGGACGGAGAGGGGCAACGCTCGCTCTCTTGCCCTGGGGGCAGTTGGGTCTGGTTTGAAGGCCCGATAATTAGCGCAGGGTGCAACTCTCTCCAGGTACCGGAGGACTCAGAAGATGAATCCCCTGCCGTTTCCTCCACCAGTGTTTCTTTTCCTTTTCCGGTGGGAGCTTTAGAAGTTAGTTTCCTTTGGACAATCGCCCCTTCTTTTATAGAGACGCCTCCGGTGGGGCATTGCAGGCATTCTGGTTCCATTTCCTCGGTATTAACGGCCACCAGAATGATAGCTACAACAAAAGACCGGTAAGAAAGTAATGAAAAACAAAGAAACAAAAGGAAGAAAGGAAACTATAAAGGAGGATACCGGTAGAAAAAATGGAATCTGTATTTTGTGTTAATCCTTCCACTGCACAGAAATAGCTATGCAAGTCAGGGAAAGAGAGCGATCACTGCTGGAAAAAAACGAATAAACAACGCCCCTTTAAATAGAGGTCTCATCTCATATAAAAAGATACGCTATCAATACACAAGTCGTTTGCTTCTTACTTGAGACCTTGAGAGAGAGAGAATAACCTTCTATTTCATTGTGCAAATGTTGTTGTTCAATTTCTAATCCAATGAAAATACAAATCTATTATCCCTCACAAGATAGTGTACTTTTACGTAAACCTTGTATGTAGACAAGCCATTGCATGTATATGTAGGTAGGCAATTCATTCTGTATTTTTTTCTCTACTAAACCAAATCAGCTTCAACTTTTGTATTAGTTAAAAATCTGCTAATTACATAACTACCATATAATATATTTAATTATAATAACATACAGATGAAGCAAGTTGATTAATGTGGCTAGTTCACCCTTACTTCTCATAATCTCTCAACATTTTTTCCAAAATTGCGGAAAACCAGCTACACGTCGTGATTGATCAACTAATCACAAAAGGATACATCTTCTTGACTTTTTCATTCATAATTGTTGAGTTCTACGTAGGAAAAAAACAGTACAAAGCTGGTCTGCCCAGTCTCCTTGACACAGTTTATCAAGTCTATTGAAGAAAATAGTACTCCCTCCGTTCCAGTCAAAACGTCTATTTTACTATTTGGATGTGTCGTTTGATTTCAATATTTAACATGTAAAATAATACATTCTTATAAATGTATGTTTTATAATCAAAACTTAATATGAAAAACAATATATTGTGCACATTAATTTTTAAAAATTATTTTATCTTATATATTTAATATTAAAGTGAAAAAATATGTCAAAAAACAAACATGACTTTTATGACGGGAAGAGGTAGTACGAAATTAGTCAGTCGTCTATGTGATCATTAGACCTTTTTGAAAAGGTGATATGAAAAGCGTATATATGACATTGGATTTTTCTTACGGGATGGTGACGGCTACTATCTCGTAGATCTATAGGATACGTAATGAGGGACAACTTTTATTGTGTTAATGATCAGTAGTATATATATGACATCATAGATTATTCCAACTTATCTATGAATTATAGAGTTTTAAACTACCCACCACAACCGCTTGGACGCAGAGCCGTCTCTACAGATTATAAGCGGTGACTATTTCATCCAGCCAATTAAGGATACCTTTTTAACCCTATTGGTTTGTATTATAGGAGATAACAAATGTTGCGCCCTTAGTAAAGAGAGTTCTCGTCGAAGCACATTGTCAGTTTATCGAACCTAGTTACAAAACAACCTAGATTGGTAGTGACATGCCACTCTGATCGAACACGAGAGTAGTTTTGTCACTTTGTAAATGGAATCTTATTCAGCTATGTAAAACCTAGTCGTAGAAAACTTTTTTTATAAGCTGCTAGGATACACCTTGAGGAGCGATGTTAAGATTCAAAAGAACCTTTCTCCTGAGAGTACGTACAATTTAACAAAACGAAATGAAAGAAATATAATGAATATATCTAGTGCACTATCCAATCGAACAACAAGATGTCCAAAGAATTTTATTCGAAGACTGCAATGGAGCTTTTGATTTCCGTCATATTCGACTTTGAGATTCTGATTCTGGACTTGCTCATTGATCTTTTGATTCCCCGTGTGAACTTAGCGTAGAGAAATACAACCCACCATCCTTTCATCTCCTTTCAGGACTTCACGCAGATCCCTTGTTTGAGGTATCGGCGTGAATACCAACTCCGATGGAATCAGATTTGTTGATACATAAACGTCCTTGCTTCTGACTTAGTCGGCACATAGACAACGATTATGAAACCATGACTAATTTGAATTGTGCCTTGGAAAGAAGCCTGCGTTTATTAGATACTGGACTTGTGTGACGTGCCTCTAGTATTCCTACGACTTGGTTTGGAGTCTCACACTTATGCCTTGAGTATTTCCCAACTCGCTAGATTGCTTATTGTTTTTATGATTTGAAAGCAAACTTGACATGTCGTTTTGACACAGGGTTTAATTGTCTTTCCCCTACTGTTGATGGTAGAACTCGGAAGCACAGTCATAGACTCGCTAAGAACTAGATAGAGGAGAGAACAATATTTAGATGATTTCACGTGAAAACTCACTTCTCACCAACACGTATTGAACTCAATACACCCTCACACTCATAAGCATCGCTTTACAGTAACATATCTAAGATATTATCTTTAGAGATAAATATTCTCTAAAGATAAATCATAACAAATAGCTAAGATATCAAAGAAATGGTGGAAAACAAAGAAATGACATTTTCTTTAAATGAATCCTATAGATAAAATCCTACTAGACTTAATTTTTTAAGTTGGTTTAATTCAAACAAGATCATTGATCAACCATCCAACTTCCATGGTCAGTTCAAGACTCGGACTTCAGTGTCTGTGACTCAGTCTCAGTCTATGACTGAGTTTGATCAATCAAAACTTTTGGATTAACAATTTCTTCCTTTTTGATTGGACAAACTTCGAGTCTTGAACTGATGTATGTTCCTCCTTAGTCGTTGCTTCATTTCTTTGTGTATTAAGTTGAAGTAGTTCATCTGTTGTCATTGAACTGAGAAAGTTCCCCCTGAATTGCTAGAACTATCTTCATAGCCATACAGGGATAGACACATACATATAGATATATATATATGTCCTAGACCACTTTCTCTCTTTTGCCAATATAAAAGAAACTAGGGCATGAACCTCATAAGTAGGGGATAATGGTATATCATGGACTAATCACTGGGAAGAAGATGAAAAATCTGAAAGAGGTGAGATGCCTTTGTGGCATGTCTGATGGGGCTGATTAGACTTCAGTACCCACACTTGTCCGGGCTCCATTGTAGACACATACTTATTATCGTTGATAGAAACCCAATTTTAATGTGTGATATATTGTTTTTGGATGAGTTTCGTCTTAAAGATTTGTCACGCAACCCTTTTCTCAACAATTTGGGACACCATTTGATTTTGTGTGCTAGATGATGACAGTATTTGCATGAATCCAGTCTTGACTTAGATTTTTGAGTCTTCACTACCAGCTTAAACTGAGTGAGTTTCTCGGTTTTATATCCTAAGCTATTTTTTTCCGAGTTTTTATTCAACAACATTTGATGCAGATTTTCCTTTAAAGTATACCAAGTGAGATTAATATGTGTCTGAAGCCCTAACTTCCGACTTGCATCAGCTAACATGACCGAGAGAGTTTCACATTCTCTCTTTAGTGATTTGTTGCGATCTAAAATGGAATTCACCTCTTCTTGTGCCCAACATGGAAGAGTGAGAATTCTAGTCTCCAAAAGACAAAAAAAATTGATCCTTGGCTTATCCAGACTCTTTATGATTCTATTTTCACTTTCAGACGATGACTTACTCATATCTTCCACTTTAGCCCTGAGTTCTCTGATCTCAGTATCATACTGATGCTTCAATGGCTTTATCTCAGAGATGGAAGAGGTTAACATAGTAAACACCTCTTCTTTCTTGAGTATGTCCTTCCATTATCCTTTTCTTTTAAGCAATACTCAGGATTGATGCCACAGTTGAGTTCCTCCTCTGCTTCTAAGTCTATAACTGAGATGTCATATTCCTATGCATCTACCGCTATGTTTAAGTGTTTCTAAAAACCTTCATCTAAGAATTTTCCTTCTGGTGGAGTGGACAATCCTTGGCAACATGACCAGACTTCTTACACTTATAACATATAATTTGTCGCTTCTTTGACTTACATTGTTGGTTTGACCTTTGTTGTTTACCACACAACCTCTGTATTGTGTTCATAATCTCAGTAATTTCCTCAACTGCGTCTAAATCCTCAACTTCTGATTTTTGTGGTAGTTTCATGTGCGGTTAGGTTCAAATCCTTAGTTTGAGTAACAATTTCACCTTTCATCTTCCCTTCAGAGTCTATGAGTTCAAAATTGAGTTCTTCTAGCAAAATATCTAACAGATCTTGTGTAGCTTCGAGCAAGGTGGTATAACTTAGTCACTCTTTTCCCGTACTGTTAAGGCATCTCTCATTAATGACATCGTTTAAGAGTGTTACGCCAACAACTTCAAGATCTTCGAGAATTTTCTCAAAGCATTCTAAAGTCTGCTAATAGACTCACCTTCTCACATCTTAATTTGTCTAAATGGCTCTTAAATTGCTTGTCTTTTGCCTTTCTTATGGAATCAGTTCCTTCATAGGCAGTTTGAAAAAAATTCCATACCTCCTTGACTGTGCGCAATCCTAACACTTTCTGCTGATCTGAGTCTGACATAGATGACATGGTGACTCTATGAGCTTGTCCGTTTTTGCTGATCTCCTTGTTATCATTTTCATTCCAGCTGGCCCTTGGCTTTTCTTTAAAGACTCTATTTTCTTCTATCTTTGGCTTAAAATCTTTTTCGCTCACCACATCCCATAATTGCAAGTCGATCGAGATCAACTAGTCTTCCATCTGCTTGCCAACTAGTGTAGTTGAATTTTATGTGCTTAGGGGGTTTGACATAGTAAGAATTCATCTTCACTCTCCATGAAGATTTCTTTTCTTTCGTAAGGGGAACCTACTCTGATACCAATTGAAAATTCTTAGACCATACTTCCTGAGTCAGTTACTCACGAAGAACTCAGAAGCAGAGTCACAAACTCACTAAGAACTAGATAGAAGAGAGAAAAATATTCTAGATGATTTCACGTGAAAAATCACTTCTCACTAACATGTATTGAACTCAATCCACCCTCACACTCATAGAGAACAATCTCTTTACTGAGTAAACACGTAATTCATCAAAGTTCCTAGAAACCCTAATCAAATTATTGTTCTAGAGATTCTTCTCTAACCACACGAGTCAATCCTCTCTTTGTCTCTCTCTAAAACCTTAATCTAATCTTAACCTACTGTCTACTATTTATAAGCATCATTTTATAGTTTCATATCTAAGATTTTATCTTTAGAGGTCAATATTCTCTAAAGATAAAATCGTAACAAACAACTAAGATATTAAAGGAACGAGATTTTCTCTAAACGAATCCTATAGATAAAATCCTACTAAGCTTAATGTTTTAAGTCAGTTTAATTCAAGCAAGATCTTTGATCTACCATCCAACTTCCTTAGTCAGTTCAAGACTCAGACTTCTATGTCTGGAACCTAGTCTCAGTCTATGACTGAGTTTAATCAATCAAAACTTTTACACTAACTACATAAAAGATATAGATAAACATCAATATAAAATTCTAGCAATTAGGATAGTGTATCAGTCAAAGCATTAAGTTATTTCTAATTACTTTGATGTACCTTACTCAACAAGAGGACTCACAAGAAGAAATAGGTTTCAATATCAATAGTAAACTAGACCCAATCTATAAAACAAACAACTAAAGCATCCAATCACATATTGGTTTGTAAACAATTTATTAAACAAGCTTGGGGAGTTTGATTCAATTATATTTAAATTTTTATTTTTATAACTTTATTACTTGTCAAAATATTTTTGTAGTATTTTTTTAAGATGACATAATTGATATAAGTTTCAAAACTAGGCAATAAATTTTTGTTTGTTTTTGTGTTGATCAACCCCTGAAATGATATGTTTGTTTTTTTTTGTCAATGTGTCTAGAAATACATATTGTAACTTAAGGAATATTATTTTATAATTATATTAAAATATAGTGATATTTCATTAATTAAGAAGAAAAATAGTGGTCCTAATTGGGTAGTTGAATTGGTGGAGGTTGGAGTAGGGAAACAAGAGATCCTAAGTTCAAACCATCCAAATCCGCACTCTCTTGCTAGAGCTTGCCATAGAAAATTCCTGTGGCTTATCTGGTTGGTGTAATTTGTAGGCTCTTACGTCACCTGTGGATTTACTTAGAACGTACCATAAGAATTAACGGTTGCAAGTTCCGTGTATAAAAAATCTAATAGACACTCATCTTTTATCTTTTTTCGCTTTTTTAGAACTTCAAAATTAGAACTCCAATTC
Source organism: Limonium bicolor (assembly GCA_023374045.1). Taxonomy (NCBI): domain Eukaryota; kingdom Viridiplantae; phylum Streptophyta; class Magnoliopsida; order Caryophyllales; family Plumbaginaceae; genus Limonium; species Limonium bicolor. Next base: position 24,561,173 of record CM041783.1, on the reverse strand, counting down.
AACCATCTAGTATGTGTGGAGCCAACAAGATTATTATTAATGTTGTCATGACAAAGGTTTGATATTTTGTGGGACTCATAAAAAAATCTCCCTTCACTCAAAAGTTTAAAGGCTTCATTTGTCTCCTTTATTTCAGCATACTTTTTGGTATATTTGATAGTGTTTTTATTCTAAGTTGGTCATACGTTATTCTTCAATACCATACTACCACATATAAAATAGTTAACACAAAATAGTCACACAAAATACTAAGACGAACACAACTATACGAGTAGATTTCATCCCTGTTAACCTTGTATGTGTACTTTGTTTCTCTAACATCTTAAAACAACTGACTTATGAAATACTCTACTGGCTTTCAAATGTCATTAGTGACATCCCGAGTTCCATGCGACATAAATTTATGCCAAAAACTCTAACAATTAAACCAATTTTTTTGTATGATGTATGAATAAAAAAACCCCGATTTGTTGTACCATGACCTCCTTGAAATGTCATAGCCATTTATTCACCAATAGATAATCTCAGTCTCCTTTGTAGTTCTGATTAATGGTAACCCAAGGCGAACTTTCAGGCCACGCAGAGGATTACGGTAAGGTGATCCTCTCTACCCTTTCCTCTTTATATGTTCTAAGTAGGCTCTATCTCCAAGCCTCTGTATTACAGCCCAAGTAGAAGTTGTTCGTGGAATCACCTTTTGAGGGATGCAGCATGATATCACAAGTTTGTTATTCGCAGATGATTATTTTATTTTGGAGGTGTGCAACCAAGACTAATGCAGAGCGGATGATGGGACTAACGGAAGCATTCAGGGATTCCTTGGGACAAAGTATTAATGTTATCATATATGGTCTTATGCTCTCGGAAAGACTACAATATCATTAGCGGGCCCAAGTAGTTGATGCTTTTGACGTGAAGGAAATCAACGATTTGGGACTCTACCTTGGCTTTCCCAGCGCTATTAGACATCACAAGAGACATATTTTCAACTACATGAAGGATAGAGTCCACAGACGCATCATGAGTTGGCAATGCCTTGTGTCCTAGGCCAGTCGTAGCATCCTAGTAAAGTTTATCCATCCCATCCTACATGATAGGTTTAATACCCCGGACCTAATAATGGTGATTTAATTACTCTAATAAATTATTAAGGGCCTAATTGTGCCTAGAGAGTATTGGTAAAAAGAATAAACCAAAAGAAAAGAGAAAATGCGTTAAACGCGAAAAACGCTAAAATGCGCATTAAATTTAAATAAGAGATAAATGATCTCGTAAGGGTCCGAGATGGATTCCTAAGGCTTAGTTAGGCCTAATTAGTGTACGGGAATGATTCCGAAGAAAACGGATCCAAATAATGGATTAAAACACTAAATAAGCATAAAAGCACGTTTTTCGAGGAAGCCCAAAAACGTGACTTTAAGTGGGCAAACGGACCCGTAAAAATTATAGTTGATTAAATAACTATAATTAAGTATTAATGGAAGCTTAGTAACCATTAAAATTAATTAAACGGCAAAATTCCGGAAAACGGACCCGGTAAATGAATAGTGTCAAAAACGAGAGACGAAAGCGTTTAATTCGAAAAGTCGAGAAACGACCGGGCTACTAATTCGAGTGGGCCGGTTTTAATTATAATGTATACACTCATTAATAGCTTCTAGCTATTTAGTATAAGAAGACAAGTAAATAAATAAATAAAGCAAATAGTGTAAAGTAAAAAGTAACTTGTATTACCTCTCACCTCCTTCTTCCTTATTTCTCACGTATTGCCCCAGCTCTCTGTAAACCTCTTCTTCCTCCTCTGAATGCGCGATTCCACACAGCACCACCACCTCCATCTTCAATCTCCTCTAACTTGCTCATTTCTCCACCGAATCGCACAAAAATTGTACGTTAGATCCGTATCGGCGAGGGCTACGTTTTCCACCCTCAAAATTTTGTTCCTCCTTCACTTCTTATGGGTGTTCTGCCTTTTGAAGCTTAAGGAGCTGATTTTGAGCCTCCATCATCTTCTTGATATTCAAGGTAAAAAGAAAGTTACAAGCTCTTCATTTCTAGCTAACTTCCAATTTTGGAAAAAATTCCTTCACGTTGAATTTTTCCCCATGTCAGCCGTGAGCATCTTGCGCTTGTGGAAGGTTGGAAACCCTTCCAATAGATTACCAAGCTATCCATTTGGTTATTCTAAGGTAAAACCTAAGCTAAACCTTGAAAACTAGCTCCTTGAAATATATTAGGTTATATGGGAAATATTGAAATTTACTTGTTGTTATACGTGATGGGATGTGGTTGTAGTTGGCAAACCATAGCCCTTGTGGTGTGGAAAACAAGAGGAGAAAGAGGGAGCAAGAGAAAGAGGAAGAAGAGGAGTGAAAACTGAAAGTAAAATAAGGTAATGAGCTCACCTTGAATTGGTGTTATTTGACTTGTAAAACAGATTTTAGAGTTGGCTTAATGCTCTTGAATTGGTGTAGTCATGGTACAATATTATTGAGTGGGAATGAGAATGTTTGATGTGGTTTAAGTGTGTAAACAAACCTAGAAGCCAAGTTAATGTATATATGTGAACAAGAGGGAAATTTGGTGTATTGTAGTTGTTGTGTTTCATTAAACAGGAATGAAGAAGTGTTTGTGAGCTGATTTAAGCGTGGTGAATATGCTTAAGAAGTAGACAAGTGCTGTCAAAATTTCCTTGGAGATTATGAACTTGGGTGTTTTATTATAAGGATGAAACTAGGTGTTTAAGAGGTGCTAAGTGAGTGGTTAATGATTTGGAAACCAAACTGAGGAGAAGTGTGTATGAGGAGTAGAAATAATGTCAATTGAAGTGCTGGAAATGGCATTATTGAATGGTAAAAGAGGGTACCAAAATCTGTTACAGAAGTTAGAAGAACAAGAAAACTAGTTATGAAATATAAGTGATTTGGAGTGAATAAGCATGGCTTAGTGAGTGGACTTGGTGACTAGTTTAAGGTGGTTTAGATGGGTAATTAGGTGCTTAAACATGTGGATTTAAGGTGGGGAAAATTGGTTAATTAAGGGACTAAGAGAAGACCTTGAACAGAGTTGGAAAATGCTAAGTGTGCAAAATCTGTAGCAGGGTCCGGGACCTAGTCCATGGACAAAGTCCCGGACCACCCCCTTTATTCATACCGAGAGTTTCCTACCATGTTTGGTCCGGGACTTGAGTAAGGTACAAGGTCCCGGACCACCTGCTAAAACACCCGAGAGATTACCCTGCACTTGGTCCGGGACTTGGGGTATGAACAAAGTCCCGGATCACCCCATTTAAATAGGTCGAGACTGCACAACCATGCTGGTCCGGGACTTGGGATAGGGACAAGGTCCCGGACCATATGTTAAAAATCGCCGAGAGTTAAGTTTGCAATAGGTTCGGGACTTGGGGTAAGGACAAGGTCCCGGACCACCCCCAGAAACCAACAGAGAGCATTTTTAAGGTTTGAAATGATGGGGTTTAAATGTTAATGATGTTAAAAGATGTTAAGGCCTTGTTTGGTGACATGTAAAGGCCCTAGGAAGTGTAAGAAAGTGTTAGAAATGATTGAGAAGTGAGAACTCAAATTAACAAGAATAAAACCGAGTTAACGGGATAACGGGGTAAATACGGGAATAGCATTTTATTATGTACCGTATGAGTTTAGCATTAACAATAATGTTTGAAACATTATCAGAGAGTCGTACGTGACCCGAGCTTGGTGAGATGACACGGTAAAAGTAAAACCCCGGTGAAATATGATTTTCTCATACTCCGCGTGCTAACCGAGTTACGTTGATTTGTGTGTTTGTGTGCCGGCTTAATCAAGATTAAAGCATGAAAATAATCCCTTGTTTGATTATGTATGCCTTGTTGTATGTTGAATGAGCTAACATACTTGTATGCCGGTGTGGTCTAACATAGTGAATGGACCGACTCGTAGTGAGTAACGTTTGGCTAGAGACCCGTAGATCGGGTCGATGCTTATGATAACGAAAATGTGCAAACACATAAACTATCCGTTAAAGTATAACGATAATGCAAACGTATAAACTCCCTAGAATGTAGGGAGAAGTACGGGTTGAGTAAATACCCGATAATGGTTAGAAAACCACAGTGAAATAATCCACGAAACGAATGAGAGTGGAAAGATAAGTGAACCTCCTTCAAGAGGATTTAAGTTAGTTCAAAGATACGAACTAGTGAGGAAGGTAAAAGAGACCTAAGGGATTAGTAACTCCCTTGAGACATGGTCGACCTCCTATATGAGGATTTTACCTGGTATATGAACAGTAACCGAAAGTATGAGTAAAGTAAATGTATGGGTAACTCTTAAAACCTAAGATTAACGAACTAAAGTAATGTTCCCAAGTCGTTAGAAACATCGAGAGTGATGCTTCTAGACTAATATACATAATATTATAACTCCGAGAGAGGAGTGTATGGGAACGAGAGTAGTCCGAGAGTAGTCGGACCTAAGTAAAAGAGATAGGAACTAAGAGAGAGTTCCGTGAGCTAGCTGAACCTTCCCACCATGCTAGACCCAGAGTAGGGTCGAAACCGAGGAAGTAAGACTATGCTAGAGAGCCATGAGTTTTGGCCTAAGTATGTATTAAGAGTAACAAGCGTGACGTAGGAGACCTGTAGCGTCTCGAGAGTCTACAAGAGCTTGAGTATAAGTAACCCAAGAGTATGGGTGAGATAATGAGAATAATTAACCCAAGAGTGTGGGTGAGAAAACGAGTATGATTAACCCAAGAGTGTGGGTGAGATAATGAGTGTAAATAACCCAAGAGTATGGGTGAGATAATGAGAATAAGTAACCCGAGAGTGTGGGTGAGTATAGTACGTGTAGCCCAAGAGAATGGGTGTGTATATGAAAAAGTAACCCGAGAGAGCGGGTGAGGTATTGAATAAGTAAACAAGGCATAGTGAGGAATAACCCTCAAGGCCTAAGAGTAACCAGTTACCACTAACAACCTTGTTATGTTAGTTAGGAATCGTGTTCCGTGATTGGATGTAGATTCCTTGAGTAATACACATATATATTGTATTGCTATGATGCATGTTTTTGACTAATGAACTCCATGTATCCGACAAAAGTAGTCGGCGTACCCCGGTTAGCGCTCGGGGTATGCGAATTTCATATGCAGCGTTAAGCTGAGCCCCTAGGGGCGATGTTTTTATTTTACAGATACACCGAAGACGTTACCGTTCGAGAGTAGGACGGGGTCGGTGGGCTGCATGGGTAGTAATTACTTATGTATGAAGGAGGTGTAAGACCGGATATGTTGTCAGCATCCATTTTTTAGACTCGGTATAGTAAAGAAATGATTGAGTATTGTAATTGTGTTGTGTACTCGGTTGTTCCAGTTCATCAGACCGTTACGGTATGTAAGGAAGGCCTGGTTAGCCATATGGGTGGCTATTGACGTTGTTTCACCCCTCGTTGTAATTAGAGTTCCGCTGCGTGAGTAAGAGTAATTGGTAACAACTTATGAGGTAATGACGAGCTTAACGGTTGGGGTGTTACACTAAATAATACACTACCTAACTATGTCTAATCCCTTGCCTAATATTGACGAAATCAATTGTCTCCAAACAGCTCATATGTCCGATTTCAAGCATGGAAGGGAAGTCTAATTGCTGTACAATAATTAAACTAAGACATCTACTAAATTAGCCATGTTCTCTAGTCTTAAAAGACAAAGAAGTCAATTGCCCAATGGACACTACATTACCGTAAAAGACTAGTAAAGAAGACAACAATTAACTTAGAAAAATGCTAGATTATTACATCTACATAACTTGCATTTGTCTTATAGTTTCAAGTGGCAAACAAACTCAATTATCTTCTTATCACCAGCCGTATGTCTAGTTCATTATGGACAATTTTATTGAGCTAAATACCAAATTAATAAACATGAGAAGGATTAAACAATTAGGCAATCATTATGTCAATTAATTCCAAGTTGACTCCCTTCATTCCAATGCCTTAATACCTTACGTGAACTCTCATTTCTTCCTTGCCAGCACCTTGGCCGGTTGTGTAAGTGTTCCTATTCTCTCTTTTCTTCTTCCATTGTTAGTTAATTCCTTAGAGCTCTAAAGCTCCATTAATGGTGAATTAAGTTCTAACACCATTTCTATGTAAATTCCTAGTTAAATCTACTAAGTCTTGAAGCAAGAATCATCCTAGGAATTCTTACAATTTTCGCCAAGCTTAGATGCTCCAAGGAGGTTCCTAGATTCAACAACAACACAAGGAACAACAAGATCAAGTTAAGGTATATTTTCATGTTGAAAAATCCTAAGTAATTACCTAAACCATTTTCGAAAATTTAGAACTTCTAAACCTATGTTCTCTTCATTATTTCATGAAGGAAACTTGGATCTACAATCATCACAAGGTGTATCAAAAATACCTTGATAAATTCCTAAGGTAAACTCTTGTAAAACTACTCCAAATCTTATTTATAATTTTTGTTAGAAGTATAACAAATGGATCTCCTAAATATAAACAAGGAGGCCGAATTCTCTACATCAATATAGCATTTGAAGAGCTTGGAATTCAAGGAGAAATCAAGTACAAGAATTGTCTTGATTTAAGGAGTAAGTTTATATAATTAAGGTTTATTAAGTTTAAGCTTGATTTAAGCTTCAAACTTGGTATAAAAATTTGTATAACCATTACATAAATTAAGGCCGAAAATATTGGGTTATATTGTCAAGAAAATAATTATAACATATAAGGTAAGATTATTACCTTAAGGTATAAATATGTGTCACAAAAATTAGTTAGGATGCATATAAATATAAACCGAATTATCTAAGGTTTATTTGTTCTATTTTGAGATTATAATCATTCTAAGTCATTAGCATAATTTTTAGAAGTGTTATATGGCTTGTATACATTTATATGTATTTATTATAAAGTTTAAGCCAAGTTTTAAAAACTATATGGCAAAGTATTATTAAGGCCGAGAATGAAATATGTTGTTTGGTGATTTTTGAAATATTTAAGTATATAGACTTATATTATAAATTTAGGGAGTATTAAAAATAGCTACAAGTATTTAAATGGCTAGTTTAATAAGTTATGTGGTTAAAATGTAAATTTTGAAAAGTTTGGTGTATTAAATGGGATTGCCGAGAGTTAAGGAGTATATTGGTATAATTATGATATAATATAAGGTAGGAATTAATATTATGAATTTTGGTGAATTTAAATAAGTGTTTAAGTGTTAAAATAACAAATTATAAAGTTTTGGGACTATTTTGCAATTATTGGAAAGTATAGAGTATGGCCGAGAATTACTTATGATTTTAGGGTTTATTAAAGTTTATTATGAAACTAAGTCTTGGTCAAAGTGTTGACCAAAAACTTTGGGTTAAAATTATTTGACATAAAATATTAAGTTTATAAAAGTTTTGGGGTGAATATGTGATTTATGAAAGTATATGTATAATACCGAATGGTTTAAGGGGCATAAAGATAATTTGGGAATTTATATGGGTCTTTTCGGAGATTAAAGAAAAATTAAATATTAAAACTATAGTTTATAAGTTAATATGTAACTTATATAAAGTTTTGGTGTTAAAATGAGAATAAAGGAAAATATAAGTGTAAACCGAAAGTTATAGGGTTTATTTGTAATTTATAAGAGTTGGTATAATGAGATCGTAATTTACGAAAATTAAGGTGGACATTTGGTAAATTAAAAAGGTAATGTGGTTAATTAATAATTATAATGGTTAATGTGGGTAATTAGTGAATTATAAAAGTTATAAGGTTATTTGGGAATTTATAGAAGTTAATATAATTGTTTTACAATTTCCGAAAAAATAATATGAGTATTTAGTAAATTATAATAGTATATGGTTGTTTGGTAAATTGTAAAAGTTAATGGGTTCAAATTATAATTACCGGAAACTATATGTGGTTATTTAATAAATTATAAAGTTGTTGGGTATAAAATATAAAGGGAAAATTCATGATATACCCCTGTTTTCTTTCGTAATTCACAATATACCCCTATGCTTTTTGTAATTCAACTTTAAACATGTTTAAATGTTGTCCAAAATTGATGAAACTTTACATGGACAATGCTAAAGTGTTATATTTTGGTTCAATTCCAAATTTGAAGTTTTTAAAGCTCACGTGTGACCTGTGGGACCCAATGAACATGTGGCATATTCATTGGGTCCCACAGGTCACACGTGAGCTTAAAAACTTCATATTTGATATTGGACAAAATATAACACTTTAACATCGTCCATGTAAAATTTCATCAATTTTGGACAACATTTAAGCATGTTTAAAGTTGAATTACGAAAAACACAGGGGTATATTGTGAATTACGAAAGAAAACAGGGGTATAACGTGAATTTTCCCAAATATAAATACCGAATTAAAAAGGTTGGTTTGTAATTTAATAAGGAAAGGAAGTAAAACTAGGTATATAATGTATTATGGTATATTAAGGAGTAGAATATAAAGTTTATAAAATAATTTTGGTTATAATAAAAATGACCAGGGGATATAATATAAAGAATAAGTAAAAATAATTATGGATGTATGATTAATGAAATAAAGATATACATTACAGTGGGAATTCATTATCACATGTGAATATCACATAAAATAACGAACTATTGAACTACCTAGAGTCACTGTAAAATAACAGGGGGGAATAAAAGAACATACGAAGTTATTATACAACGAGTATAAACATTACAGTGACAATACTATAATATTTAATGGATAGTTATATTAATATTACCCGGTATTGCTTGTAAATATAACAACGTACGGGGAAGGACTGAACAGGAGTTTGTCAAGCTAGCAGTTACTTGGTGAACGGTATGTTAATTGTGTGGTCTGAATGTAAGGATTGTCCTAAGGTCCAGACGTTATGTGCTAATTGTTTAAGTGCGATATCTGTGATTTTATGTGAATGATATTGTATAGCTCAACTTTGTTGCGTTTTATTTATACGCGAACGTCTTATGACTGGAAGTTTATACATCTAGGCTGGAACAAGACTAACTGACCTTTAGGTATTAGTGAACCTAACTGATGGTCAACTGTTATAGTCTTAACTCAAGGATTGGTTATTATGTCACTGACAAAAAGGGCTAACTTATAAAGAGAGGAATCCAGATTGTTTCGACTTTCTGGTTGCGCATTGTGATCACTACGAGAAACTTCAATGGGGAGTCACTCAAAGGAAATCCATCAGCCACATTCGGGCCATAGGGTGTAACACCCCTATTTAGCGTATTTAAAGCGGAAATAAAATACGAAGGGCGTACAGACCATCGGGTTCCAAACACCTGGCACCAAACCTCACCAATTACAACTTACAATCTATAAGAGCTACGGTCTGAACTCGAGAAAAACTTAACACAAACATAATAGAAATTAAACATATTAACTCTCCACAAAACCTAGTCCCATCCCAAACGCTCATTCTCTTCGTGGCCACCTGTAAATCAATTCGTACCTGCAAGATGAAACCAAGCAGCCCACCCCGGGAGGGGTGAGTCAGTTCCCTGGAATGGAACTGGTACTATTCTCTAAAACAAAACTTTAATATAACTTGAGAATAAACAATAACTTGAAAACAGCACTTAAACAAAATAGCGAAACAAAACCCTTTTAAAACACCAAGTCAACATAACATTTCAAAGGAGACAAATAACAGAAGAGTAAAGTTAGTAAATATCACCACACCAAGAATTAGAACAATCATTACTTATGTTAGATCCATTTCCAAGTTGGAGTAGAAAGACCATGTAGTCACGAGGACTAGGAATGAATGAGAGAAAACCAAAACCAGCAACTCAAGAATGGAATGAAACCAACTGGGAGAGATGACCCCCACCCCAAGAACGTCCATTAAGGACAGGGGATATACAGCCCCTTACTGTTAACTACGTCCTCTCAGGACAAGGGATATACAGCCCTTTACTGTTTACCGATGAAGACGCGCGCACGTCACAGCAACGACCCCACTCATGGATGAAACAAATATCCAGAGTCAAAGAAAGAATACCAAAGATGACTTTTTCCAAATTCCCACCAGATCACCAATTACCCAGAGCAATACCAAACACTCAGTCCTACAGAGTGCAGAAGCGTAAACCCCAAGTAATCAATGTCCAGTGGAACAACCGAAGGGAAGGAACCAATACCCAAGTGAGTTTCACATACAAGGCTCAGTTAGTCAGACAAGCTGAGTTAATCACACAACCATTTCTTTTTTTTTAAATTCCTCTTAAAGTCAGTTAGCGTTTCTCGAAAACGACTCATAGGTCAAACATCAGAAAATCGGAGTATGAGAGATCGTACAACACATTCCATAAAGTCCAAAACACATCAAGCTGAGTACGAGAAATCGTACAAAACATTCCGTAAGGTCCAAAACACAACAAGCTGAGTACGAGAAATCGTACCTGGGTAACGCTGTAGCAGTTCTAATCAACTTGCGCAAACAATCAACAGTACTTTGAAGAATATTAAAGATAATCTACCATCAATCACTTGTAGCCTATGTTACGCTTAAATAAACTCCTTACTCTTATTTCAAAGTCTCAATTATCTTTTAAGCCCTCACTTAAATGTTATGTATAATCTTTGTGTTATCTAAGAACGTTGTATAGACCAAGGTGGTAAGATCAAGGAATGTATTCGATCAACATTGGCTAATTGTCCACTCCTATCCACTTTATTCATACTTAACCACAAACCTCACATTCAAGACTTTTGAGACCTCTATATCATAAATGTGTTTATGTTATATAATTAAATCTAAGAATTTTGACAATAATCTTAAGCTCAATACCTCTATTTAAAATAAAACATTGTATTATGACCTATGATGGACTCATCTCAGAATACGATATTATTATCTCACAATGTAAAGATTATGTATTTAAAAATTTCTACTAGACAACCCATTATGATTAAGTCTTTCCCTTAACTTAATTAAGACCTACATCTTGTATATTGGAATCATAGTGTTGTAGACGCATTTTATTATAACTTAATCGAATTACTAAACTCATTTATCTTATCTTTAGTTCAGAATAACTTTAATTACAACCATCTAAAAATCTTGTCATAAGATGTAAATTACTTTTCATCTTGAAAAACCATATTATAATTAACTTAGACTCATAGAACTCTTACATTTAGCATCACAGGGTATATTATTTACTTTATCATAACTATATAAGGAGGTGTTTTAAGATAACCTTTTATGTATCCTTACTTACATTTAATTTCCTAAATGTTCTATTTTTACACACATTCCCTCCATAGGCTATGTATAAACCCTTTATATTAAACTTCGTTAAACTCAAGTCTTAAATACATTTTATATTGTTTACAAAACCTAAAGTTTCAAAAGAATAACTTAATAAATTAATTTCCTTTATTGTATTCAGGATGAACATTATATCTTAGCATGAGGTAGAATTTATCAAAAAAAATTAAATTCTGGTTCGTAAGTGAAATTGTCAATTACTTAATAAGATAATATATTCTGAACAATCTCCATACCTTATATTCAAATGACACATTAATATTTCCAGTGTCAAAAAGGTAAATCAATATAATCTCTTACGTAACCTAGTTTCATCTAATTAAAGGTTTAAAGATTTTAAGTATCTAATTTCTATTTATAAACCTCCTTATAAATTCTAACTACTAAATACATTACTTAACTATAAACTCACATCCTGAATATTGGTGTTAAATGTATTTATGTGGCTTAACTAGTTGTAAGAAACTTAAGGATTTTTATTTAGATTAAATTCCTAATCATAGTTTAATGTAGTTTTTATCATAATCCCTTTTAATGATTTTCTTAAAATATTAAGTTATAATCAATACTATAAATATTAAGAAATGATTAAATCTAGACTTATTTATCCTCTTCACATTTAGATGTAAAAACTCATTTACTTTATTATTGTTTATATAATAAGAACATTTAAATGTAAAAGTATTTCATTCATTTATTATCAATTATATAATAAGATCTATTTGTGTAACACTTTATGTAAACTAATTCCAAATAATCCTAAATTCAACTTATTAATTTCTTAACCAAATTATAGATTTACATTGTGGTCATTGACTAAATATATACGTATATTTAAATACTGTTTATATAAATCTTAGAAATTCAAAGATAACTAAAAACTCACCTATAACCATAAATTAATACCACCTCATATAGTATTCTATTATTGTATATGTAGAGGTTTAGTTTAACTCATTAATTCCTTCATATTATATTTTCTATAAGGTATTTTATTCCTTTTATTTATTAATTTATCGTATATGTATATATCCTTCCTATTATATTCCTCACAAGGAATGTTATTTCCTTTATCTATTTTTATTGTATTTATATATATATAAATATATATATATCTACTACATATATTAAGATTTTCCAGAACATTCTTTAAGAAATTCTATTGTATTTAATTATATTTAATATCTTTTAGACATATCCACAACTGATTTATGGTTTACAAAATAAAGTATTTCCCTTAGTTTTAGTTAAACATATTAGCTTCCATATTATATAATAAATAAAACGTAGTTAGTTAAATTCCTTGATTTAATATAAGTTTATTTATTTCTCTCATATAAATATATATATAAATATGTAACAATTTTACTTCACTTAAAGTTAATACCCAAAATATTTATAAACATACTGTATTAAATGTTAATTAGTCTTATTATATTTTCCCCAACCTATAAAGTTCATTAACCAACTATACTTTAATTTTTGATTACATTAAAACTATATATTATAAGTTATTCTTATGAAAAACTCACAACACAATTTTTAAAAAAACCTTTTCCCGTTGCCCAAAAATTCCCAAACTTAATATACAGTAACTATAACATTTTAGACATATTATAAAATTTTATTTCATAAAAATATCTTTTAATTTAGCCAAATAATTCCAGAAAACCCGTAACTTGTAAAAATCATAACTTAGGTTCAAAAACTCGAAAACCATAATAATTTACATCAAAATAAACTAGATAAAATAAGGAACCTATGGTTAAAATTTCAAGTCAAAATACATTCGGGAAGATATTTAAATTAACCCAACAAGTTAAGACTATTTACTGGAATTATTAAAACCCTTATAAACTAAATTCTGGAACGTTTTAATCTCGGCCGTTCAGATCTTATAACTACGATCGGACGGCCCTAATTCTCCGAGTTCTTCAGCGCCGAGTTCAACCAAGTCGAGTACTAAATCGACGATTCCTCACAATCTACAGAACGAAATCGCGTGATTCTTGTTTCTATGGATTCGTAATAAAATTTCGGTTCCAATGATGCAATTTCCCCAATTTAATACAGATTTCATCAAGATTCGAATTTGATTCGAGAGTTAGGGTTAGTTCGGTTTCAGAATTAAAATCGATTACAATTCTTACAAATTCTCCTAATCTAATACGAATTGACTAAATTAACACATGGGTTAGATCGGAATTACCATTACGAACAGCAACAACGGAGAAATTTGATCGGAGACTCACCGGAGTGTGCGAATTTGGGTGATTTCGAAATCGGAAATCTGGAAAAACATGAACTTTGAGCAGTTCGTGGTGGCAACTTTGGAGATCTATAAAATACGTTCTAGATCTAGTTAGGCCATGTTCTTGGGCTCGTTAGAAAGAAGAAACATAGATCTACACAATGATAGCAAGCACTAATCCTAACTCGCATCACACAGAAAGAAATCGAAGTCGAAAAACACGAGTTTACCTCTCCGTTTCGGTATTATTTTATGTGCTGTTGAAACCGAAACTTTAGACCTCTATATCTCCCAACTGGTTGCGATTCAGACTTGGGCATAAACACGAAAGTTTTAGAGGGATTAGAGATCTTTACAACGAGCTAAAGAAATCGAATTTTGGTTGATTAACGAAGAAGTTATGATTGACGCAAGTTACCTGAAAACGAAGGAAATTCTGGAATTCTGGAAACAGCCTAGCAAGGTGGCTACTTTGGCTCGATTTTCCGGTTGACTCAGAAGGATCTAGGGTTTGTATGAGTAATGGTTGAAAAGAGGAATCGTAGGAGAAGAGAGTGGTGAAGACGACATGGAAAAATATTGAGATATGTAAAAGTTATAGCCGTCTAAAGTTGGCTAAGCAAGGGAATTCGGTTACGAAATCTGGGAAGAAATCGGCTAAGTGTGAGCGCCCCCTTACAGAGTGACACGTGGCATCTCTTAAAATTTTGATTCAAAACTTCAATCTAGCATAACTTTGGCTAGGATGATCCGTTTTTGACGTTCTTTTTATCGATCTTCATGGTTTTTCATAAACTATTTATTGGTATAGGTTTCATGGCCTGGTTTGACCATTCTCAAAAAGTCAACTCTAGCAAGGCTTAATAAGCTTTAAGGTTTCTAGAATTTTATATTGACTTTTATATTTCAAAACAATGTTCCAACACTTCCCAAAATCTTTATAATATATGGAGTGTTTAATAATTTTCCCAAGATTTATTGACTTTAAATCTTATTATTAAATTCATAATACTATACAATAATATATAATAATTAGGAGAAAACCCCTAAATAAAATTTCATCACAACCCCATATAATAATTTAATATTCATAATTCCATATAATAATTTAATATTCATAATTCCATATAATAATTTAATACTTAATATATATTAAAGGTTTAATAAAAGAAATCCCTAAATTAATTTAAATTAATTTAGGGGTATTTCATAGGGTCAGCTGGTAAACAGTTCCAATGAAACACAGGGGACTACTGTCCATTAATAAGTTATTAAGGGTTGTCTTGACATGACGCCTGAGGTGGAAATTAATTGGAAAAGGTTAAATGATTGGTTTAAAGATAAGGGTCAGGTGGTCAACTAACAAGTACAGTTTAATACGCATATCTTGTTTGGTGTTTGTTATGGATTATTAATGTGTGCTTATTGGTTATTGATGTGGATTATTGTTGTGAGGTCATTGGCGTTGTGTACTATTGTACACTGATGTTTATAGGTGAATTGTTAAGTGATTGCTAAATGTTTACTGTTATTATTGTAAACCGGTATTTCATGTAAAGAATCTAATATCAAGATGGCTAAAACGACTTAAGGAATCTAGATGACTTAAGATCACATTTAGCATACCAACATTTCGATTGCTGAGCCCTTCAATGGGCCAAACATTCCAGGTTATTGAAGAAGACTCAAGCCGGAGCGTGGGACACGGGGGTAGCCGATGTGTTGCAGCAACACCTTTGGTTTATTTTGTATTGTAATAAGGAGATTGTTGTGTTCAGTTAGTTGCTCATTTAGTTGGATTTGGTTTGTAATAATTAGGAGTGCTCAGTATCTGTTCATCACAGCGTGAGGAGTTGTATTGTTGGAAAGAGTAAGGTTGCCTTGTTGCTCACAAGGGTGAGTGACGGCGTGTAACACCAAGGTAGATAGTTTTATATTCCGCTGTGATTTGTTTTTCATTATGCTACGACTTCGACGATATTACAGGTTTATGATTAGGGGTGTTACATCTGCTAATCCTGGTAAGAAGATTGCAATAGCCAAAAGAACCCCTCGACCTGCCCACGTGAGTAAAGCGTCGTCAGGTAATAACTCTAACCCCTCTTTTCTTGACACGCTTCTTGCAAAGCAGAAATCAAATTGTGGCATGTCTTTACGTCTAGATAATAATGACATGTTAGATAATGATAGCCCGTATGTTACTATCGAGGAAAAGGATTTACTGCCGGAGATTGACTACTAGAAAAATGCCCTTGTTGGTCATATTTGGGGGTAAAAATTTGGGTTCAATATTGTCAAGGAATTTGTGAAACGGGCTTGGAGTTTTGTTGCCACACCCCAAATCCTCCTCCATGACGAGGGATGGTTCTTATTTCGTTTTGATAGTGAGGAGGACCTCCAAGAAGTGCTTGATAAGGGCCCCTGGCTCCTCTACTCATCCCCGTTAGTCCTAAAGAAATGGTCTCCTGACTTCTCCTTCAATCCGAAAGATCTTAACCGCATCCCCGTCTGGATTCAGCTTCCTGGCCTCCACATTAGTCTCTGGTCTCATACCAGCCTTACCAAGATTTGCTCCAAATTGGGTTCTCCTCTTTATACCGACCAAGCTACAACTACCAAATCTAGAATCTCCTATGCTAGAGTCCTAGTAGAGGTTGATTTCAATCTTGATCTTGTCAGAGAAATTGAGATCCGTGCCCCTAGTGGCTCCCGGTTCCAGCGTGTAGTCTATGAATGGGAGCCTACTTCTTGCTCTTCTTGCAATCTCCTAGGACACTCCTCTGCCCGTTGTCCTAGCTCTGTCTGCATGGGACCAAGGCAGGCCCCTGGGCCTTTATTAGATCTCCCAAACAATTCGAGGAAGACCCCTGCTGAGAAGAAAACCTCTCGGCCAGCCCTTGAACCCGGTGCACAATTCTCCTCTAGCCTTGCTGCCCACCCCCAATCCAATCATCTGCCCCAGCCTATGGGGGCTACTGCTCGGGCCCCTGGCTCCCCCTCTGCCCTTGGTACTTATGCCCCCTCTTTACCCATCTCTCCCTCTATTTCCTCGATGTCGCCCTCCCTCAAGCTTCTGCTAGAGCCCAACCCTGATCAAGCTTGGCAGGTGGTTCCTCCTACCGGTAGGAACCCAAATAAGGCCCTGGAACCTATTCCCGATGATCTCTCTCTCCTGCTCACTAATGCTTTTGATATTCTTGATGAGAGCTCTGCTCTCCCATCCCACACTACCCCATCTTTATGAATATTGCAATATGGAATATACGGGGCTGTAATGACCGCCCCAAACTCCTTGAAATCCAAAAGTTTGTGGCAAACAACAATCTTAGTGCTTTTGGCCTCCTTGAAACCCATGTTTCATATAACAATCATCCCTCAATCATCACTCGTTTCTTCCCCTCATGGAGTGTCATCCATAACTATGGTGTTGACAACAGTGGCCGCATTTGGCTTCTTTTCAACCCTGCTATTATTACCCTCTCCCCCATCCATACCACTGACCAAATCCTCTACTGCAAAGTGTCTATATCGGGCACCATGAACTTTACCTTATCTATAGTCTACGGGAGGAATTATCAGACTATGAGATCCCAGTTGTGGGAGGATATTATAAGGCTCAGCCATAGTACCATCGGCCCCTGAGTGGTGGCGGGGGATTTCAATAACATCCTCTACGCACAAGATAGACTCAGTAGTCGCAACCCTCTCCCTAGAGACTATTGTGATTTTGCTGACTGTGTATCTAAGGCGGAGTTGCAAGACCTTCGCTTTTACGGGCGTTTCTTCACCTGGTGGAATATTCAATACGACAATGGGCGCATTTTAGGAAAAATTGATAGGGTCTTGGTAAATGAAGATTGGATCCTGGCGTTCCCTTCCAGCTACGCTACCTTTCTTCCTCCCTTGGTTTCGGATCACAGCCCCATAGTGATCTCCCTTCCAGCTCTGACCCCTCGTAAGAGAAGTTTCAAGTTTCTCAACCTTTGGACCGACGACCCCTCCTTTCTCCCCCTTGTTCGGGACGTGTGGGATCTTTGCCCTTGTGGGAGCCGCCTCTTCACTATCGTCCAAAGGCTAAAACATCTCAGAGGTGGGCTCATCCAGCTTCACAACTCTGAATTCGGTTCCCTAAGGGACAAAGGCCAAAGGATCAGAAATATGCTTAGTGAAGTACAAAGAAACTTGGACCTTGACCCATGGAACCCGGCCCTAATATCTCAGGAGAAATCTCTTAGGCACAAACTCATTTTAAGAGACTCCCAAGAGCTTCTTTTCCTTCGCAGCTCTCCAAAACCCGCTGGCTGAAGTGGGCGGACTCTAATACTTCCTTTTTTCATAGAGCCATCAAGGCGAGAAGAAATAAAAACTCCATTGCGTCATTTTGAACGATCAAGGGGAGACCCTACAAACCCCTTCTGACATTGAAAACTGCCTGGTTAACCACTTCCGACAATCTCTTGGGTCCAGGTCTCCTCCCCATCGCTCCTTTGCTGAGCTCAACCTGGACAATATTAGAACTCTTGAACACTCATCATGGTCTCTCCTAACCCAGCCCGTTGAGAATAGTGACATTAGATCAGCCCTTTACTCGATTGGTGATGATAAAGCCCCAGGTTCGGATGGCTACACCGCCAAATTCTTTAAAGCAGCCTGGGACATCATTGGAGAGGACATTTGCGACGCCATCAAAAGTTTCTTCCACAGTGGTAGACTCCTTAAAGAAATTAATGCCACTCTTATCACTCTTATACCCAAAACAGACAATGCCTCATCCCCGGGGGACTATCGGCCGATCTCTTGCTGCAATACTCTGTATAAAATCATTAGCAAAATTTTGGCTGATAGACTCAAGACCGTCCTCCCCTCTCTTGTGAGCCCCAGCCAAGGTGCCTTCATCAAAGGTCGCCTTATCTCGGATAACATCCAACTCTGCTCGTGTCTTATGAAAAACTACCAAAGGGCAAATATTTCCCCTCGGTGCACAATGAAAATGGATATCAGGAAGGCTTTTGACACCGTGGATTGGAAATTTCTCCAAGACACTCTCTCCTTCCTTAACTTCCCCCCGGAATTTAGTAACTGGATTGGCCAATGCGTCACCTCCACCTCCTTCTCAATCAACATTAATGGTTCTCCCTCGGCATCATTCAAAGGGGAACGAGGGCTGCGCCAAGGCGACCCTCTCTCCCTGTACCTGTTTGCGCTTGTTATGGACATGCTTTCTCGGATGCTTGACCAGCTCCATACCACCCCTGATTTCAACTATCACCCATCTTGTAAACCTCTCCGTATCTCCCATCTTTTCTTCTCTGATGATGCCCTCTTATTCTGTAGAGGTGACCAAGCCTCCATAAGGACCATGCTTAACAAAGTCAATCTCTTTTCTGAAGCCTCTGGCCTTATGCTCAACCCTACTAAATCTGACATCTTCCTTGGAGGGGTTAACCCCACCCTCACTGATACGCTGGTTCAACTAACGGGATTTAAGCTGGGTTCATTTCCTTTCCGCTATCTTGGCATCCCCATCACCACTAGGAAGCCTAAAGCCACTGACTTTAACCCCCTCATTGACAGCATTCGTAAAGCTATCTCTTCTTGGGGTACTAAATCGCTCTCTTTCGCGGGCAGACTTTGCCTCATCCAGAGTACTCTTTTTGGCGTAGTTGGCTTCTGGGCCTCCTGCATCACGATCCCAAAAAACGTAATCAAAAGAGTCATTAATTGCCTTCGGTCATTCCTTTGGCCAGGGGAGGCGGAAAACAACGTCACCCCTCCCGTGGCTTGGAAGGCCATCACAAACACCAAGAAGAAAGGTGGTCTGGGTCTGAAGGACATCCACAAATGGAATATGTGCTTCATGCTTAAGACCATCTCAGCCATCTCCCATGAGTCGGAGCGCCTTTGGATCCAATGGATCCACAAGCTCTTCTTACCCAACCCTAGCAGTTTCTGGACGACTACTGCTAAAGGCAATGATCCCTGGACTTGGAAAGCTATCCTCCATGCCAGGGACTGGTGGATCAAGCAATGTGGATTGCCTAATGATGCCATCTCCCTTTTCAACGCCTACCCTCCCCGTCCCAAGGTTAGCTCTTTCTATAAGGACATCTCCACCCCTCCCTAGATCTTTCAGTGGTACAATGTCTGCTGGAAAAATTGGTCTATTCCTAAAGCCAAATTTATCTTGTGGGTTACTCTGAAAGGTAGACTTAAAACCTGTGATAAGCTCCAATCATAGGGCATATACCTTGCTAACAGATGCTGGCTCTGCGAGCGTGCTCAAGAGACAAGCAACCATCTTTTTTTCCACTGCAGGTTCTCTTGCAGGGTATGGTGGACTATCTGTGACTGGCTGGGAATTCCAACCAACCGAAGAAGTCTTCGTAGCTGCGCAATCTGGATCCTTCGCTATTGCAAGAGGCATCGTCCGATCGACCTGGTGAGAAGAGCGGTGGTAGCCAACGTTGTCTATCATATCTGGATAGAAAGGTGCAAGAGAGCTATGGCCAACCAGGCCAGGGACCCCACTCGAGTCATTGCTGATATCAAAGCTGCAGTTAAAGCCACTATTTGGACTAAGATGAGAAGATCCAGTGCTGATTTCGACTGGTTAGATAGGGTGCTCTGCTCCTAGGAGCGACTCGTTTTTAATTTGGCTGTTCCTGCTAATTCTGGTCAGCTTCACGCTGCTTTTTGTTTCACTAGCTGGGGTTGTTTTTGTAATAGGTCTATGCTGTTTTTGTTCACCACTAGGGAGGGCTTTTGTATCTCCACCCCCTAGGTGTGATGCCCCCATTTAGTTATTAGATATATAGAATCTCTATGTATCTAACGCTGTCATACCTCTTTACTTAATTTATATATACATCCATTTATTCAAAAAAAAAAAACATTGTCATCAAGCGAGAAAGTCCACCATGCATCCATATTACAAGTATCATGTGATGACTACAACTGATGTTTAATACTTGCTGATGAGGGCATGCATCCGTATTACATAGTTCAATAATATTTTTGTTTTATGTTTGTTTACAATTTTTTTCATTTACAATACTTTAATAACATAATTTTTATAATCTTCATCAAATAAGTTACCAATTATATAAAAAATATATTACTATATGCACATATATATGATAATTAACTAATACTTTCTTAATCTAATAGTAATATATATCTGACACACATCTATACATAAAATTAAATATATATCAACTCAAAAATAAAAAAGAAGTTAACCTAATATAAAAACACACAATTAAATATGTGTAACTTTTCAAAATTCAAAAGTGTCACATAATTCATTTAAAAAATACTAAACTTAAAAGTATTCTTAAAAATGAAATACAAAGCAAAAGTGTTAAATTAAAGTACAGTAGTTAATAAGACACATAAATCAAATAAAGATAATTATAAAACTTAACTTAGTGAACCATAAATATGTGGCGTTCTTTCAGGTTACTGGGTAAGGACTGAACTAAAAAATAAAACTAATTTTAACCTTAATCTTGATATCCAGAAACATATAAACCTTAAAGGATGGAGTACGTATATATTAACCTTGGTTTTATGTATCCACAATAACTTATAACCGTTTCTACTGATGATTAGACACATATAAACAACATTTTATAATTGTTTCCATCACTATTTTAAACAAGATGATTCTAACTGTTATATATCTATTCCTTTGGCCGTTCTTATTGAATCATTGTGTATAAGAATATATTTTTACCATTATCAGTTTACAGAGCTTGACTAATTAATAAACATGAAGGTTATAAACGTTTCGAAACAATAACCTGAGTTGTTTGATTCCATTTTACGTATTAGTTACCCTTGGTTTTTACGTATCTACAATACCTTATAAATGTTTCCACTGATGATTAAAACATGTACACAACCTTCTATAATCATTTCCATCACTCTTATGGATAAGATGACACTAACTGTCATATATTTTTCATTGTCCATTCTCATCGAATTATTATGTATATAAATATTTTCTTAACATTTCTTAATTTACAGAGCTTTACTTATTGATAAACCTGAAGGCTATAAAATGTTTAGAAACAATAAACTTAGTTGTTGGATTCAATTTTACGTATACATTAACCTTGGTTTTTACGTATCCACGATAACTTACAAACGTTCCACTGATGATTAAAAATATGTACACAACCTTCTATAATCGTTTCCGATTATTATTATAGAAAAAGATGACACTAACTGTTTATATCTTTTCTTTTAATTTGACAATTCTTATCGAATCATGGTGCATAAGAATATTTTCTTAGCATATATCACTTTATAGAGTTTGACTAATTGATAAACCTGAAGGTTATAAACGTTTAGAAACGATAAACTGAGTTGTTGGATTCAAATTTACATATTACTTAATGTTGATTTTTACGTATCCACATAGCTTATAAACAATTCCACCATTGGTTAGAAACGTATACACAACCTTATATAATCGTTTCCATCACTTTTTATATAAAAAAAGACACTAATTGTTATATATGTTTCCTTTGGCCGTTCTCATCGAATCATTGTCTATACGAATAGTTTATTAGCGTTTATTAGTTTACAGAGCTTGACTGATTGATAAAACTAAAGACTATAAACGTTTGAAAATGATAAACTGAGTTATTTGGATTTGATTTTACGTATTCGTTAACTTTGGTTTTTACGTATCCACTATAATTTATAAACATTTTCACTGGCTGTTAGAAACATGTACTCAAACTTTTATAATTGTTTCAATCATTATTATAGAAAAGATGACACTATCTATTTATATATTTTCCTTGTGGCCATTCATATCAAATCATTATGTATAAAAATATTTTATTAGCATGTATCACTTTACAGAGTTTGATTGATTGATAAACCAGAAGACTATAAACATTTGAAAAACGACAAACTGAGTTGTTGGAGTCGATTTTACATACTCATCAACTTTTAGTTTTTTATGTAAGCACAATACCATTTAACATGAAAACTAATATTTTTGGGTTCATTATTTTTCTAAAGCATTATATGCCACTTTTTTAATTTAGAAAAAATATAAATATTATTTCAGTGTTTTTTATATAAGCAATTTTAATTTAAATATTATTCAGAAGATTAAGACATGTATTTTAAATTAATATTCATTTCTTTTTCATATATGTATAAACAACAAATATTATAAGATTGAAAAACTATTATTCAATAGCTATATATATATATGTGATGAAATTTTTTGTAAAATTGATGATTTACCTTATAAGGATTATAACAAATTATGTTATTTAGATATTGTAAAAGAAAACATACCACGCCCACTATTAGTATATAAAAGAAGTGCGATCGATTAATAATAATGTCTTAATAGTAAGGGGTTTTATACAAAAAACGTTTTATTAAAAAGTAACAGAGAAAATGACATAACCATATATATACGTGTTATATATTAGTTTAGCAATCTACCACTTGCCCTAGAGTAGACTAAAGGGAAAAAAGGGACGTGGATTTAGTTGAGCATGTCACTTGAGTGTCAATTTAATCTAAACTATTTATTCTTATTATTTATTTTTATTAGTTATGAATGGTTAAGATCTTATGGGTCAAAATGACCGGAATATGCTATGGGTGACTGGATCTGTACCTAGCCGCAGCCTCTATTTTGGACAAGGAGATGGGATTTGTAAGCGGGTATGTAATGGAAATTCCAGTTTCGATTAAATAAAAAGCAGCGAATAAAATATAAGTAATTAAATTAACCAAGAGAATAAAATCGTTGTTGTGCTCCAATACTAGTATGACTGGTTCGTACAAATATATTTATTAGATAAAGTCAAAAACAGCTAAGGCAGGGTCAATAATTTATTTTTTTGAAAAAAAATATGCAAAACAATAAGATTTATTACAAGGTTCCACGTTAGAGAAAGCAACTACCGTTACTGATATACATATATAAAATTAAGATACGTGATGATCTAAGAGAGTGAACCGGTCTCAATCTTCGCGCCTTTTCATTTCTCCATTTAACAGCTGCCTTGTGTCATTCTTACTCGTCTCTTCTCCCCTTTCTCCTTCCTACTCATCGTCACTTTCCTCGAGCTCCCAATCCAAACCATGTCTAGCGACAGGCTTCTGCCTTCAACCTGGTATTCGGAGATTGGGTTGAGAAACTCGAATATAGATCGCGGCCCTTGTTGGTCGATTCGGGGCCTCAAATTTACAGGGTCTAATCTATGGTGCAGATTAAGAGAGTTGGGGTGTGGTTTGGGGGCGATGGCAAAATCTAACCCTCGAAAAACGTTAATTGCGGTAAAACTAGCTTTTTCTCTGACGATCGTATCCCTTCTCATCATGACGAAGACACCATTTGAAGCAATCAGCTCTCATGCTGTCTGGGGTCTGCTGACTGTTATTATCTTCTTCAAATTCAGTGTAGGTATTAGGACTTACCTCCTTTCCGCTAGCTTTCCCATAAGTTACTTGCTGTTAACAAAATTATGTGTTATGTATGATGATTTCTCTAATTTATATACCGTCGGGTTATTCCTTTTTCTTCTTAAGTTATAGTAACACTTTATTGTTGGTGGTAATGACTACATATTTGTCTGAAATTTTGGATTGGGAAAATAAATGAGTCAATTGTTTTATTATAATACTAGTTAGCTACGTCATCGTTCGGAGATAGATGCCTTATGGTCTAAGGCGTGTGTAAATTAAGAACTTAATTGATTTTTGCTAAAGGTGAAACCTTGCACAGAGGAGTCATACGTGGAGCTGCAGCAATTTTGGCTGGATTACTAGCGCTGTGTATGTCTACTTTGTCCACCATGGCTGGGGAATGGGTCAAAGTTGCCATTTCCATCCATATCTTCATAGCAGGTAGCAAAATTTTCAACTCATTTGTTATAATTTGCCAGTTTCTATAGTAATACTATATATATATATGCTGAATTGGTTGTAGGATTCTGCACAACTTATTTGAGGCTGTATCATTCGGTGAACTATTATCAGACTTATGGCTTCGGTACTGCGTTCCTGTTGGTATACTGCTCCGTAATGGTATCATCATATAAAACTGGGAAGTTAACTGGGGAAACTTTTGAAGTACTTGAAGTTATTGCGCTTAGCTCTTGTATTTGCTTGGTCATTGATGCATGCATATTCCCTTCTTGGGCCGGCGATCAACTGCACAACTTGTTGGTGAAAAACATAAGGAGCATTGCAGATTCACTGGAAGGTTGATATATACTTGATTCTCCCTACGTTTAATGAATTAATATTAAGGGAGAGTTTTTGTATTTGTCAAAAACAGCTCCAAAAAATATGTTTATTCAACCTCTATCATATTATATAACTTGTAGGTTGCGTTGAGGGCTATCTAAACCATGATGGATATGAGAGAATTCCCACGGAGATTCTCACTTATCAAGCTTATGACAAAGACTCACTGTATGCTGGTTATAGATCGGTGTTAGAGTCCAGTGTCCAAGAAAGTGCATTGGTAATTAAACGTTTCTTTAATTAATTTTCGCCTGACTGGCTCATTTAATTTATAATTGAAAGCAAGTTTCTTCCTCACCATACTTCACATGTTTAGGTAGGCAACCTTATCTGGGAACCAGCAATAATTAGATGTAGAAAGCAAAGATATCCTTGGAGGAGTTATGTGATAGTAAGCGGAGCGGTGAGGCATTGTGCACTTGCAATAGCTGCCTTACATGGTTGTGCCCTTTCAGATATGCAGGTTATTCACTTTACATTTACAACAACTCATCATCAATAGATCGTTTTTAGTGTAGTTGTATCCTATTGAATATGAAGAGCAGCTTGTATACTCCTTTGTATATGTTGAGCGCTGACATTAGTCCAATCAATTCCAATCTTCTTTAGGCTTCGTCCAGAATGAAACAAATGTTCTCCCTTGAGCTTAGGAGGGTAGCCAAAGAAGGTTCCAAGGTTTTAGGTGAACTTGGGGACAAGATGGAGAGAATGGAAAAGCTTGACGCCATAGATATGCTAGATGATGTACACATGGCAGCAGAGGCATTGCATATTATGGTCAATGAGAAGTCTCAACTTTTTATCCAACAATCTAAAGAGCCCCAGGATATATTTGATACAAGAGAAGATAATTCCGATCTATCATCGCTTACCACATTTGTGTTCTTGTTGGTGGAGTTTGTGGCTAGGCTTGGGTTTATTGTGGATTCGTTTCAGGAACTAAGTGAGGAAGCCAACTTTCAAGAACCAGGTGGGCTACAAGTACAGGAAGAACATCAAAGTGGTGTCCTTGGCAGATTACGAAGATGCATGTGCTTCTGATTTGTACATTAATTACCCAAGAGTCTTGTCCGAAACAACCAACATATATATAATTTCAAATAAACATGGTTAGTTTACGGTTTGAAGTTCTTCGTTTGCTTGGTTGTCTTAATTCCTTCTGGTTTTGTACTTGGACCAACCACATCAAATGAAGAAGGCAAAATTATTTAACCGGAGGTTTCTGGTTCAAGACTAAAAGTCCGGCTAAGAATTGACAAGCTGAGTTTTTTCACTCAGCTTGTCCATTGGAGCATTAATTTGGAATTTGAGTGCAGGTTCATTTGTATATATGTACTACGTATCGTTCTCTATTATTAGTTGAATGCTACTGTTTCACTTCTTTTTTCGCCAATGAATATTTATGCTTGCTTGGTATTTTTGTGCGATTATGTTGATCAATAGTAGTAACAAGAGGTAAAACAATAAATAGACAGAAGCAGAGGAAAGCTCATTGCAAGTCTTCGGACTTTAAGCCACGAAAAGGTGAGAAGGTTTTTACCTTTTCTTAAATGCAAGTATAGTCCGATCATACAGCTTAAAGATAATGTATATCTAGTCTTGAAGCTACGCAAGCTTCCTTCACGATGTTATTGAGGTCCTGAGAAGTGGTTAGAGCCAGTGATTGAAGTCTATATTTTTCCCAATTTATTAAGCAATTTAACTTCATAAACCACTTAATACCTTTTTATTTAATTATTTTGGCATTTTGACTGTTTTGTTGTAAATTACTTAGTTTCAGTGTGATTTATGTAGTTAACCGGTGTACAACACCTAGTGTTTTATTAAGACAACCGATGTCATCCATTGCAGGTCGATCACCAGTGTCCAAAGTCAAGAAGTTGCTTGGAAACTTATCGGAAGAATATACTCCGACAAAAATAGGCAACTGATGGACAACTAACTTCGGTTGTCAGTCAGTTGTCTTGGTTTCCCGCCAAGTGTGTCAAAAAATTGTAACCGCCAGATTTTCATCTTTCACTTGGCGCAACCTTATTTTCTCTGCAGAGATGACATGGAATGATACGCGGTGCAAGTATCTAACCAATGCATAACCTACCTCGGTGGTAACTCGGTTAGAACAGGCATATCTCATCCTCTTAGCCTATAAATAGGAGCCAATTTCACTAGATTTGAAGCGAGTGCTTCCCCCTCATCTATGTAAAAGCTCTGGTAAAAGTGTAAACACTTTAGCTAAAGTTAGAATATTCAATTCAAAAGTCCTTATAAAGACATTTTTTTATCCTCCAAGTATATGGTTTTCCACTTCTTCTACACACAAAGACCATCATTTCTCTCTATGATCCAAACTCTAAGAAGAAAGGCCACTTCTAATGTTGCCAACCCGTCTCCAGCAGTGCCAAATGTCAAGGTTACCCGTAGAGATTGAGAGAGATTGAATAGCGGTTGTGACCCAATGGTTGAGTGGCATTTTAAGTGGACGAAAAAAGATGGGTGAGTTACATCCCTAGTATGAGATTGCGGGGATGAAATACATTCATCTGGTGTGCACGATTCAAGAGATCAAAAAGGAGAATGAATCCCATTGGGACTGTCATGAAGGAAAGACTACCAAAAGCTTTAAAGAACAATGCCATTATACCAATCCGGGATTCTAACACCTTACCTAGCCTTCTTTCACTTTCCAAACACAAAAACCAAAGCAACACAACCCAAAAAGCTATCTCCACAATAACAAAACAACCAAAGTTCCTTAGATTTGGTACCATTGTAACACCCTGGTTTTGGCCTCATATGAAATTACATGGCGGTACAAAACTAACACCACAAACGGATTCAAAAACGGACTTCAAACGAGCCTTAAAACTGAGAAACAAGATTTGTCCAAACTTGTGTCCGAGCGTTGAAGTTCGGACACAAGTCGAGAGTTAAAACAAATCAGGGAGTACGAGATGTCCGAACAATGGTCTGAACATGTAAGCTCAGACATGTGCCGAGACTTACAGTTCAGGCCCCCGTCCTCGCTTGCTGTCCGAACATGTAAGTTATGGACAGATGTTCGGACACCACTGATGTTGCAAAAATAAAAGAACTATCGCGGCCTGTCCGAACATGGATGTCCGGATGAACGTTTGGGCAGGTCCAAATCTGCAAAAATACATTGAAAACATCCTTGTGAATTGTACTATAATCATATCATTGTAATTGCAACAGATTGATAAGTGTCCAAATGAGCATGATTTATAGGTGTATTTCATATATTATATTAACACTTTTCTTGCTCATTTCTCCACTTCGGTTAGTTTTCCTCTAAGTTTATGTTTTATTATTATCTTACAAATTTATTGTTTAAACATGAGGAAAACCAAGCTGGGAGTAAAGTAGATGAAGAGACGAACACACAGACACAAACGGCTCAGAAAACGGAGTCCAAACGAAGAATCTAGAGCCGGTCAAAGTTCGTAGAAGAAAATAAGTCAAGAACTCGTGACCACATGTGTGACCGCCCAAGCGTCCGCATGGGACTTAGGCGGACGTCACTGAGGTACATAGGCGGACGTGAGTGATGAAGCTAGGGGGACACACACATTGTCGCGGAAAACATTTGTGTCCGCGTGAGAACTAGGCGGACGGCCGGGCGGACGGTAGAAATGGCCGGGCGGACGGAGGGAGGTCGATAGAGACGTCCGTGCGGGATTAAGGCGGACGCAGAGGCGGACGCGACTAAAATCGAACGCAAAACAGTTTTTCTTCTTCGCTCATCGACTTCGCTCGTCGACTTCGCCCGTCGACCTGCAACTTCGGGCTGCAAATAAAACCCGGTCGCAGTAGTATAGTAAAACAGAAGCGGCCGGGGTCAAACCGTGGGACTTATAGCGAGATAAAATAGTTCCTAAGCTTGTCACAAAAAGGGGGAAGTTAATTGACTTGTTTTAGAGAATTTAAATAGCAGAAAGATAACTGAGTGCAGATGAATTAAATGGAACTCCGGGTTCAGATTTATATAATCTGATTAATTATGCTATCTCTACCGGTTTAATATATTAGTTTGGCAAAATTCCTGTTATTATCTTAAGGACTAAGTCATAGACTCATAAGAACTCGTTTACCAGAAAATGCTCGTCTAATCAAGGTTCGAGCAATACTTATGTAAACGGACGTTAAATTCGAGGAATTATAATTGCATCTGAAAATACTAACCTATTAAATCATAATAAGCTTTCTCCAGATTTACGGCTTAATTAACCTGTCTATTTATCACCGGTCTGATCAAAATAGACTTGGAAAGCATTTTAATAAATTCATGTAATTTATTAAAATGGCGAGTGATAAACTTTAAACGTAACAAACTGTATTATTTTAACGGTAGAAATTATTATATTAATAGACTAAAGCTAAACCTTAAACACCTTCACCCGGAGCAAATCCTCCTTAGCCTGACATATTAACTGGTAATAAGTCAGACAGAGGTTGGACGTAATAATAATACGGAGGCGTGAATGGTGTATGGAGAAATGAAGAGGAAGAAGAGTGGAGCGACTACGTAGGATTTCTGTAAATGGAATGAGAGATTTTGAGTGTTGAGTTTGGGGTGGAACGGTGTTTTTTGAAGTAGCAGTGGCTTTTTATAGAGGAGGGAAGAAGAACGACTGCAGACCGAGGTGGAAGAGCATTGATTGCTCAGGGGACAGAACGCGTGAAGAGTAGATGGATAAGTTGCAGGTCGACGGGCGAAGTCGACGAGCGAAGAAGAAAAACTGTTTTGCGTTCGATTTTAGTCGCGTCCGCCTCTGCGTCCGCCTTAATCCCGCGCGGACGTCTCTGTCGACCTCCCTCCGTCCGCCCGGCCATTTGTGTCGTCCGCACATCCGTCCGCCTAAGGCTCAAGCGGACGTCTCTGTCTTTTTTTCCTGTCCGCCCGAGGTCTTCACTCACGTCCGCCCGGTCACATTCCTGTCCGCATCTCGTCCAGGCGGTTGCAAGTGTATTTTCTTTTACGAATTTTGACCATCTCTAGGTTCTTCGTTTGGACTCCGTTTTCTGAGCCGTTTGCGTCTATGCGTTCGTCTCTTCGTCTACTTTACTCCCAGCTTGGTTTTCATTATGTTTAAACAATAAATTTGTGAGATAACAATAAAACATAAACTAGAGGAAAACTAACCGAAGTGGAGAATTGAGCAAGAAAAGTGCTAATATTATATATGAAATACACCTATAAAACATGCTCATTTGGACACTTATCACACCCCCACACTCTTATCTTTTTGCTTGTCCTCAAGCAAAACCAACCCAAGTAAGTAGGAATGCTCAATACTAACAAATTATTATGAAGGGTAGGATAACATGATCTTTTTAACTTATTGAGGAGTGTGATCCATCAACTGCTGGTGGCATAGGTGTGCTCAAGGTAAAAATAAAATATAGAGTTTCAGGGTATGATCCAAGGTACTTCAATGTTTCTTT
The DNA here is from genome assembly GCA_023374045.1 of Limonium bicolor. Lineage (NCBI taxonomy): Eukaryota > Viridiplantae > Streptophyta > Magnoliopsida > Caryophyllales > Plumbaginaceae > Limonium > Limonium bicolor. Next base: position 24,530,845 of record CM041783.1, on the reverse strand, counting down.
TAGGTGACTCTGAGAACTTTTACCATGGCCAACTTCTCTCAAGAATGGGCATTGAGGAGAAAACAAAAGGAAAAATAGATTCATGCATTTGTTTCACTTTTGCATAAGAGATGAGAAAATGTAGGCATCACGCCTTTGTATTTAAGAACATTCAACTCTCTTTTGTTGGTTACCAATGGTGTCTCGCAAGTCCCTTGTTTTTTTTTGTATTTTTCTTTCTTCTTCTTTTTTTTTAACAAAAAAGCACCCCTTAGCAATCCCTAAGAGAGAAGACAGAAAGAAACCCTGAGCAATAAAATCCAACCATTTGCAGATCATTTGGTCACACTGCATATAAAATGCTCCTCAAAAGTAATCAAAATTTTAAAATTTGTACCATTTATCCCACAATTCATAACAGTATTTATTCTTAAAGAGAACAACCTACATTAGCAGGGTACATAATTTAATTTTTGAACAAATGCAAGATAAGCAGAGAGATTTAAATATTTTAAGCACAAAATGTCCTGAAAAGGCTCTTCCCCCACACTTAAGCTCAAGCAATGCCCTCATTGCGTAGATTGAATTAAATTAATAGGGCATTCAATTAATAAAGGAAAGAGTGTACTCCCCAGATTTCGTAGAGCGTGTAGAGCTCCCCCACACTTGAGTGTAGCTGTGGAATGTCATGATTTGAACCTGTAAAGAATATTCTACACAGCGAGAAGAACTCAAGTGAAACCTGTATTTTATCATAAAAATATAAAGGGAAATATAGTACAAAAAAGAAAACAACATTAAATTAAAGGAAAGACGAAAGATAGATAGATAGATAGATAGATAGTGGGTTGCCTCCCACCAAGCTGCCCGGGTTTAACGTCTCTAGCTAGACGTATGTTCGTCATTATCCCGGATCATAAATGAATGTTGACAAGGGTAGTATCGGGAACAGGAAATTGGCAATATGTAGGACCGAACCACCTGGATCAAAACAAAGAATTACGGCAACAATTACAGTAGGAAAAGACAAACTCCACAAAACCTGGTTTTGAAGGAGGTGTTTGCTGCCATTAATATTCTATTGAAAATCGGGTGATGGTGGTAGTGCGTCCTCAATCTGGAGAATGTAAACATTCTCCTTTTGTTGTTTAGCCGTATGGATGCAAGATGGTAGTGGTGGTGCTTGCTCAGAGTCGGATGTAAATTTCCTCCCCCGGAATGAAAATGAAGGTGGAAGTGGGCTGCAACGGGTGGGTTGGGTGGGCATTATTTTTCTTTGTCGAAGGGCCCAAATTTTTCAATGGATGATCCTTAGTGTGAGTATCATCTAGTTGTGGAGACGCCCATTCAAATTTAAGGATGAAGACATCCTTAACTGCGTTAAGCGGTTCAGGGAGAACTTCGGGGAAATTTGTATCTTCAAATTCTAACCCTGGATCAAATGGAAAGGTGGCCTTCTCACTTAGCGAGCTGACTTCGAGTTTCCACCCTACTTCTTTGTTGCATAAGAGGGGAAGGCTGTGATCCTCCAGATGAAGATCAAAGTTGGATGGCTTTTCCTTTTCAAATTTGAGGATGTAATAATCCTCGTCTTCTTTGAGAGGCTCATAGGAAGAGCCTTGATTGAATTCAACTTCAGAGGGAGGTGGTTCCTTGATAAGTGTCTAAATGAGCATGTTTTATAGGTGTATTTCATATATTATATCAGCACTTTTCTGCTCATTTCTCACTTATCTTTTGGTTTTCCTCTGGTTTATGTTTTATTGATTATCTCACAATTTATTGGTTTTAACATGAGGAAAAGCCAAGCTAGGAAGAAAGTACATGAAGACGAACACATAGACGCAACGGCTCAGAAAACGGACTTATAACGAAGAATGTAGAGCCGGTTGAAGATTGTTATATATATGTATATATATAATATTGCACGGACACAAACAGAGGCAACCGCCCCGTATTGGGCGGTCTACTCTGAGGCTACCGCCTAAATAATAGGCGGTCAAGACTATGAGGCTACCGCCTAAATAACAGGCGGTCAAGACTATGAGGCTACCGCCCAAATATAGGCGGTCAAGACACAACAGAACCGCCCAAAATGGGGGCGGTCAGCACAAGGGAACCGCCTCTTTTAGAGGCGGTTAAGGCTAAAAAATCAACCGCGACTAGTTTCTTTCGCGCCGTCGTCTGCAACTGGCCTTATCTATCTACTCCACACCTCGCACCGCCTACCATGAATCTCGCGTGCAGCTGTCTGTCCCCTCTGCAATAAATGAAGATAGCAATGAATGCTCAATCAATTTTACGTACGGATGCCTATCTCAATTCTCTATATAAACCAACACCAATACTGCAACAACACACGTACGACCACAGTCTGAAGAAATCAAATAAACACCACACTCCATTCTCTTCCATTTAATTCCTCCCGTATCACCACACTTCTCCATCTTTTATTTATTTTTACCATTTCACCTCATTCACGTACGTACTCAAGCAGAAGCAGTAATTACAAAGAGAGAAAAGAGGCAGGCGAGTGCAGACCCGTTATTCGCAGGCAGTTCCTGAATAATGTCTATTTCAATCTCTACTCTGTTTTTATTTCTGTCAATGGCTGAGTAATCTCATAATTGTGCTTAGGATGGGTGTTTAACCCAAAATAACTCAGCGTATCTATAATACCGAGTTTGCTTATAAATATTTGTTTTGTCTCTCTCTATTATTAAATGTTTAAGAACTGATCATTTTTACTCATTTACGGTTTCTCTAATTTCAATGATTTTGTAAAATTAGAGAATAGACCACAAAGAGAGACAAACGTTAGATTTTATTCTCCTTGATTAGCAGATAAAATCCATCGCTGTTATAAAAAGAATTCTCACTTAAAGCTAATTAATGATTTTAGACTTTTTCTGATTGTAAGAAGTTTAATGAATTAATTAAGAGCTGTCCTTATCTATGATTTAGAAAGGTCACAAGATAAAATTCTTAACAGACAAATAAGAGCAAACTAGGATTATATTTATTATCTGAGTTATAACCGGGCGATTTCACCTTCCTTAGCACAGTTTCCATCCACTTAATCCACAACCGTTTTTACTGTTTTTATTATTTCTTTAATCCAACAACAAATCAAGCTTGCCTCCGGCTAAACCCCTTTTACAGTCTTTAGTAACTACCTAAACTAGGATAATTAAACAATCTCCTTGTGGATACGACACTTGTTTTACTACTACGAATAGGTACACTTGCCTAATAGTTTGTTATAATTCTATATTAATTACAGTGTAGTTTTATCCCAACAAGTTTTTGGCGCCGTTGCCGGGGAGATTGATTCCATCAATTTCCCTAGTTTCTGGTAGTTCACTCGCTATATAGTAATAATCTGTTAATCTATTAAATTGTTAATCTTGGACATCTGAATTGGACATCGGACTTCGGACCTGACTTGGACATTTGACTTCGGACTTTGGACATCTAACTCCTAACATCTTAATATTATTGTCATTTCGTTCCATTGTCATTTCGTTCCATTGTCATTTCGTTCCATTGTCCTTCTTTCCATTGTCCTAACTACTAACTTTAAATTTCTTGTCATTTCGTTCCATTGTCCTTAACTTTTCGTTCCATTGTCCTTAACTTTCTTCCATTGTCCTTAACTTTTTTCCATTGTCCTAACATTTCATTTCCAGTATACTAACTATAATTTCTGTATACTAACTCCTAACGTTTATCAGCCTAACCAATATTTCTGTCTTTCTTATTTTATTTACTAACTAATTTTGCAGCTTTCCAAACCACAAGTTATCTTCTGTGCATGCCAAATACTCGAACTCGAGGCTCTCCACCAATCAGTCCGAGCCCCGAACCCGAGCGTACTTTATTTCAAGCGCAGAGAAACCTGAGAAACCAAGCCATGGCCAATAACGAAGTTATAAATGAAATGGACCATGCAATTCAGCCAGAACACCGTGCTCTCTCTGACTACCACCAACCGAATACCGAAGGAAGAGCATCAGCTATAGTTCTCCCTGAACTAACACCAGAAGAAGCCGGACGATGGGTTTTCAAAACCCACTACATAACCGCCGTCCGGGATCTAGGCAAGTTTAGTGGAGCAAACCCAGATGAAGCCCCAAATCATCTGAGTCTCTTCCTAGACTTCTGCAATTCCTTTAGTCAAACCGGCAACGTCAAAGAAAGAATCCGTCTCAACTATTTCCTCACTCGTTGTCGGATTCAGCAAACCGGTGGTATCGAAGTCTTCCCTCCCGATCAATCACCACATGGCTTCAAATGGCCCAGAAATTCCTTGCCAAATACTACCCAACCAGTAGAACGAGGCAATTGATCGGTGAAATCAATACTTTCTGTCAGGAGCCGGGAGAAACGTTGTACGACGCATGGGACAGATTTAAAGATATGCTATGAAGTGTTCCCACCATGGTCTTGACGATCAATCCCTCTGCCTGTCCTTCTTCAACGGTCTGGATGATGGGAACCGACTACTTGTCAATTCCTCTGCAGGAGGGAGTTTCATGATGAAATCTCCTAAAGAAGGAATGGACCTTCTCGAAACCATGACGAGCAATACGAGACAGTGGACGAGATCCAAAGGAGAACACCACGAGCAGCAGGCCTACTCCACGTTGAGCCTACAGATCATTTATCGGCTCAGATCTCGTCCCTTACAAAGATGGTGGAAAAGCTAACGACATCACAAAACGAAATTGTAAAAACAATAGCTTCCCCACCTACAAGTTCGTCGTCAGTTCCACCTACAGAAGGATGTGCCATATGCGCCGGTCCTCATGAAACCCCTCAGTGCGAAGGTAAAGGACAGTACGAGGATGCAAACTTCATAGGAAACCGTCCCGGTAATTCCTACAACAACTTCAACAACAACTATCCATGGAGAAATCACCCGAATTTCTCATGGAAGAATAATGATCAAAACCAAGGAGGTCAGAACAACAATTCAAATACCTATCAGGGGAACAGACCCCAACCAAATTCTAACATGGGTTATCGAGCACTAGGTGCCCCTCCTGGTTTCCAGCAGCAGCAACAACACAACTAACCACAACCTCTTCTGATCCAAATGAGGAATTCAGGAACTTAATGAAAGGATTCGTGACTACGACCCACACCAGGCTCGTGGATCAAGAAGCCACTAACAGAAGGGTTGAAGCCCAGATACAGCAAACCAACCAACAGTTGGAGCAAATCAGTCAGCAGCTTGCACAAAGGCCACCCGGTGCCTTCCCTAGTCAGCCAGATCCAAATCCAAGGGAACAGGCCAAGGCAGTAACGTTAAGAAGTGGTAGGCCGCTCAACTCATCTCTTCCCCGAGATGATACTGATAATCAAGAGCAGCAAGCTCATGAACCTCAAGAAAATTCAGAACAAGACAGGAAGATGCTGAAGAAGCCTCTCCTCCTACAAAAAATCTCCGAGGAGAAGGAGTCTCCTGAATCTACTCCTTCCCTCTCACAAAATTCTTCCCCCACTTCCTTTTCCAAACAGAATGAGAAAGAAAAATTTAGATGAACAGTTTGGAAAGTTTCTTCTCACTTCAAGAAACTGACGATCAATATTCCTTTTGCCGATGCTTTAAAACAAATGCCAATTACGCAAAGTTCATGAAGGATATCATCACCAACAAAAGATCGTTGCAGGAAGTGGAAACTGTACACCTTACACAGAAGTGTCAGCAGTACTTCTCAAGAGTCTCCTCCAAAACTTGGAGACCCAGGTTTGCCAATTATTCCATGTTCAATTGATAATGTTGATTGCGGTAGTGGGTTATGTGATCTAGGAGCTAGTATCAATTTAATGCCACTGTCAACTTTCAACAAACTTAAAATTGGTAAATGCGAACCAACTTCTATTCAATTACAATTAGCAGATAGATCTTTAGTATTCCCAAAAGGAATAATAGAAGATTTGATTGTTACTGTAGGAACCTTTGTGTTCCCCGCTGACTTTATTGTAATTGACATGGAAGAAGACACTAGGGTGCCCTTAATCTTAGGACGACCTTTCATGAGAACTGCAAGAGCACTAATCGATGTTGAGAAGGAAAAATCATTTTAAGGCTGCATAACGAAACTCTAGAATACGACATGTCTAAGGTTATAAAGAAACCCGCTCATTTAGAAGATACTTTTCCATAGACATTGTCGACTCTATTGTGCAGGATAATTTATCTGCTATTATCCGTAATGACGCTCTTGAAAATGCCTTGTCTGAAATCTGTGATAACCGATTAGTATACCCTGACACAATCCAAATGGTAGCAGCTCTGGATAGAGTAAAATCATACAAGAAATCATGCTACCCACCACCAGAGCCATTAGAGCTATCTACTCAGAAGCTACCACCATCCATTGAACAACCCCCTCTCGTAGATCTGAAACAATTGCCATCACATCTGAAGTATGTTTATCTTTCTGACTTTTGTACTTTGCCTGTTATTATTTCTTCATCTCTAACAAGTACACAGGAAGAACAGCTTGTGAAGATCCTTCAGAGCCACAAGAAGGCAATAGGCTGGTCCATTTCGGACATCAAAGGTATCAACCCCCATTTCTGCACACATCACATATACATGGAAGATACCTACAAGCCTTTAGTCCAACCACAGAGAAGGCTGAATCCCAACATGAAAGAGTAGTAAAGAAAGAAGTGCTCAAACTTCTCGACGCCGGGATAATCTACTCCATCTCCGACAGCAAATGGGTGAGCCCCGTTCAAGTGGTCCCGAAAAAAGGAGGTCTCACTGTGGTCCCCAACGACAAAGGTGATCTAATTCCTCAGAGAACCACGACGGGAGGGAGAGTCTGCATATCGATTACAGGAAACTGAAAGCGCAACGCGGAAGGACCACTTCCCTTTACCGTTCATCGATCAGATGCTTGAAAGATTGGCCGGGCAAGATTACTACTGCTTCCTGGATGGTTATTCAGGATACTTTCAAATACCCATTGCTCTGAAGACCAAGATAAAACCACATTCACATGCCCGTACGGGACATTTGCATACAATCGGATGCCTTTTGGTCTATGCAATGCCCCAGCAACATTCCAAAGATGCATGATGGCAATCTTCAGCGACTATCTTGAGAAGAGCATCGAAGTCTTCATGGACGACTTCTCTGTCTTTGGTCCCACTTTGAAACCTGTCTGAATAATCTGGATGCCATCCTCGCCCGATGTGAAGAAACTAACCTTGTGCTTAACTGGGAAAAATGCCATTTCATGGTTAAAGAAGGAATAGTTCTTGGGCATAAAATATCTTCAAAAGGCATTGAAGTCGACAGAGCCAAGGTCGAAGTTATTGAAAAATTACCACCACCATCGACGGTAAAAGATATCAGGAGTTTCCTTGGCCATGCTGGGTTCTATAGAAGGTTTATCAAGGATTTCTCCAAAATTTCAAAACCTCTATGTGAACTCCTAGCTAAAGACGTCAAGTTCGACTTTACTGAAATGCCTACAAGCCTTCAACACACTAAAAGAATGCCTCATCTCGCTCCCATTGTGATATCACCAGATTGGAGCCTTCCGTTTGAAATTATGTGCGACGCCAGCGACTATGCCGTGGGTGCCGCTTTATGCCAAAAGAAGGAGAAATCTTGAGAACCATCTACTATGCAAGTAGAACCCTCAACGACGCTCAGAAGAATTATTCAACTACTGAGAAGGAACTTCTAGCAGTAGTCTTTGCTCTGGATAAATTCCGATCATATCTCTGGGGAGCAAAGTCATAATTCACACCGATCTGCTATGAGGCTCTGAGGTATCTATTTGCCAAAGAAGATGCCAAACCTCGACTCCTCCGGTGGATACTCCTACTACAGAATTTGAGATTGAAATCAGAGACAAGCCAGGAGTGCAGAATGTAGTAGCAGACCACCTATCTCGCATAGAGGCACCAAGTGATGGCACTTCCATCAATGAATTCTTTCCAGATGAGTGTGTTTTTATGATTGGCGACACCGGTGATCCATGGTACGCTGACATGGCCAACTACCTCGCACGAGGAGTAATACCACATGGGTTAACCTACCAACAGAAAAGAAGTTCTTTTCCGATGTCAAGCATTATTACTGGGAGGATCCTCTCCTTTTCAAGGTCTGTGCAGACGGGATGGTGAGACGATGTGTGCCCCAAGATGAAATCCACAGCATTCTACGACATTGTCACTCTCTTGAAGCAGGAGGACATCATGGGCCAGCTCGAACAGCGGCTAAGGTACTTCAATCAGGTTTCTTTTGGAAAACCTTACATAAAGACTGTCATTCCTTTGTAGCCTCCTGCGATGACTGCCAAAGACTTGGGAATACCTCCAGAAAACACGAAATGCCTCTCAACATCATACTCGAGGTGGAACCTTTCGACGTGTGGGGCATTGACTTCATGGGTCCCTTTCCTTCGTCTTGTTCAAACCTTTTCATCTTGGTGGCAGTCGACTATGTCACTAAATGGGTGGAAGCTATCGCCTCTCCCATGATGCAAAGGTAGTACTCAGGTTCTTGAAGAGGAACATCTTTACACGATTTGGAGTCCCACGTGCTATCATCAGTGACCAAGGATCCCACTTCTGCAATAAGCAGTTCACAGCCTTGATGACCAAATATGGAGTGAGACATAAGGTAGCCTTATCACCCTCAAACGAATGGCCAGGCTGAAGTCTCTAACCGAGAATTGAAGTGGATCCTACAAAAGACGGTTAATTCTTCCGAAAAGATTGGTCCCTGAAGCTGGATGATGCACTCTGGGCGTATAGAACAGCCTACAAGACGCCCATCGGCATGTCCCCATATCGACTAGTCTTTGGCAAAGCTTGTCATTTACCAGTCGAACTCGAGCACAAATCATTCTGGGCCGTGAAAGCCCTCAACTTTGATCTTCTAAGAGCAGGTGACAAAAGGAAATTCCAGCTCACTGAATTAGAAGAATTTCGAGAGAATGCCTATGAAAATAACCGCCTCTACAAAGAGAAAGCCAAGAAGTGGCATGACAAGATGATCCTTAAGCGGGAATTTCATGAGGGAGATTTGGTTCTGTTGTACAACTCCAGGTTAAAGTTGTTTCCGGGTAAACTCAAATCCTATTGGGCTGGACCATTTACTGTCTCCAAGGTCACCCCATACGGATCCGTTGAGTTAGTGGATTCGAAAAAACACACTTTCATGGTCAATGGATCTAGACTAAAGCATTACCAGGGTGGTAATCTTGAGACAGTTGATGCTCGCACAATAAACCTACATGATACTCAGATTTGAGTACGCTTCAAAGCGTCTAGCCAAAGACGTTAAAGACGGGCAGCTTTCCGGGAGGCAACCCGGACGAACTTATCTTTTATATGCTTTTATGCTGTTTTAATTTTCAGGTTCCCTTTGAATTTTATTTTTGCTAACTATTAACCCCGTTTCTAGTATGGTTGCTTCTAGTGTTTTATGCAGGTGCAATTTCATGTCTACACCGCAACCAAGCTACGCTACTTGAGGCTAAAGCTCAAGTGTGGGGGAAGTCCAATACACGCCAGCAAAAATAAATATCAGGGGAGTACCAGTTTCTTTACTTATGTTTCTATTTAAATAAAATATGCAGAGGAGAATTTATATGCTTAAATGAATATTCGTGAGCTTCGTGTTCTCTCTATTTTATCTACTTACCGAAAAGGTCTTCTGAAACCTTCCCTTGTTTTTCTGGTGAACAATGAGGACATTGTTCAATTTAAGTGTGGGGGAGTGTGCCCTTTTCGGTGACATTTTATGCTTAAATGCTTAATCTCTCTGCTTATCTTGCGTTTGTCCAACTCAATATTGTGGACCCTGTATATGTGGGTTGTTCTCTTTAGGAATAAATATTGTTATGAATTGTGGGATAAATGGTACATAAAATGTACAAAAATTTTAAAATTTTGATTACTTTTGAGGAGCATTTTTATGCGGTGTGACCAAATGATCTGAAATGGATGGATTTTTATTACTCAGGGGTTCCTTCTGTCTTCTTTCTTAGGGATTGCTAAGGGGTGCTTCTCTGTCAAAAAGGAAAAAATAAAATAAATAAGGGACTTGCGAGACACCATAGGTAACCAACAAAAGAGAGTTGAGTGTTCTTTAAATACAAAAGCTTGATGCTTGTCTATTATCTTCTCATCTCTTATGCAAAAGTGAAACAAATGCATGAATCTATTTTTCCTTTTGTTTTCTCCTCAATGCCCGTTCTTGAGAGAAGTTGGCCATGGTAAAAGTTCTCGAGTCACCTAAAAGAAACATTGAAGTACCCTAGATCATACCCCGAAACTCTAATTTTTATTTTTGCCCTGAGTACACCTATGCCACCAGTAGGTGATGGATCACACTCCTCTAAAAAGTTTAAGATCATGTACTATTGACTTTTATCCTACCCTTCATAATAGTATTTATTAATATTGAGCATTCCCTACTTGTTGGGTACATGGTTTTGCTTGAGGACAAGCAAAAGGTAAGTGGGGGGTGTGATAAGTGTCTAAATGAGCATGTTTTATAGGTGTATTTCATATATTATATCAGCACTTTTCTGCTCATTTCTCACTTATCTTTTGGTTTTCCTCTGGTTTATGTTTTATTGATTATCTCACAATTTATTGGTTTTAACATGAGGAAAAGCCAAGCTAGGAAGAAAGTACATGAAGAGACGAACACATAGACGCAAACGGCTCAGAAAACGGACTTATAACGAAGAATGTAGAGCCGGTTGAAGATTGTTATATATATGTATAATATATATAATATTGCACGGACACAAACAGAGGCAACCGCCCCGTATTGGGCGGTCTACTCTGAGGCTACCGCCTAAATAATAGGCGGTCAAGACTATGAGGCTACCGCCTAAATAACAGGCGGTCAAGACTATGAGGCTACCGCCAAATATAGGCGGTCAAGACACAACAGAACCGCCCAAAATGGGGGCGGTCAGCACAAAGGGAACCGCCTCTTTTAGAGGCGGTTAAGGCTAAAAAATCAACCGCGACTAGTTTCTTCTCGCGCCGTCGTCTGCAACTGGCCTTATCTATCTACTCCAGCACCGCCTACCATGAATCTCGCGTGCAGCTGTCTGTCCCCTCTGCAATAAATGAAGATAGCAATGAATGCTCAATCAATTTTACGTACGGATGCCTATCTCAATTCTCTATATAAACCAACACCAATACTGCAACAAAGACACCACGTACGACCACAGTCTGAGGAAATCAAATAAACACCACACTCCATTCTCTTCCATTTAATTCCTCCCGTATCACCACACTTCTCCATCTTTTATTTATTTTTACCATTTCACCTCATTCACGTACGTACTCAAGCAGAAGCAGTAAATTACAAAGAGAGAAAAGAGGCAGGCGAGTGCAGACCCGTTATTCGCAGGCAGTTCCTGAATAATGTCTATTTCAATCTCTACTCTGTTTTTATTTCTGTCAATGGCTGAGTAATATCATAATTGTGCTTAGGATGGGTGTTTAACCCAAAATAACTCAGCGTATCTATAATACCGAGTTTGCTTATAAATATTTGTTTTGTCTCTCTCTATTATTAAATGTTTAAGAACTGATCATTTTTACTCATTTACGGTTTCTCTAATTTCAATGATTTTGTAAAATTAGAGAATAGACCACAAAGAGAGACAAACGTTAGATTTTATTCTCCTTGATTAGCAGATAAAATCCATCGCTGTTATAAAAAGAATTCTCACTTAAAGCTAATTAATGATTTTAGACTTTTTCTGATTGTAAGAAGTTTAATGAATTAATTAAGAGCTGTCCTTATCTATGATTTAGAAAGGTCACAAGATAAAATTCTTAACAGACAAATAAGAGCAAACTAGGATTATATTTATTATCTGAGTTATAACCGGGCGATTTCACCTTCCTTAGCACAGTTTCCATCCACTTAATCCACAACCGTTTTTACTGTTTTTATTGTTTCTTTAATAATCCAACAACAAATCAAGCTTGCCTCCGGCTAAACCCCTTTTACAGTCTTTAGTAACTACCTAAACTAGGATAATTAGACAATCTCCTTGTGGATACGACACTTGTTTTACTACTACGAATAGGTACACTTGCCTAATAGTTTGTTATAATTCTATATTAATTACAGTGTAGTTTTATCCCAACATTCCTTGAAGGTGATATTGGTATTTTGTTTGGATGTTCTGACGGGAGCGAGCATTTCCTCCTCTTCATTTTTGAGGATGTAATTATCCTCATTTTCTGGATATAGCACAGAGAAGGAGGGAAAATAACGGTAATTGACTTCAGAGGGAGGAGGCTCCATGAAGTTGAGGTAGAAGTTGTCCTCTGATGGCTTGTCTTCAAGCTCAAGCAGAAGGTTTGATACCGTTTGCTCATTTTCGAACGGAGGTGGTGGTATAGAGTAATTCAAATCCTCAGGTAAGTCGTCCACTATATGAACCAGTTTGCTCTCCGGTTGCTGTGATGTAAGGTCTATTGGACCTTCCATCATTTCGTTTATCGCAACTAATTTGGCATAGAGCTTCAGTTGGTTCATGTCGAGGTATTCTTCCTCGGCCTGCTGCTCCACTTCAGGGACCATTTCACTCTCGGGTTGTTGCTCCTTTTGAGCTAATGTGATGGGCTGGTCCACTACGTAAATTGCACTTGCATACTCTTTTGGATTTGGATTGGTTTGTGAGGGAAATTTACCAGGTGGCCTTTGTTGGGTAAGGAGTTGTTGAATTTGAGACTGCAAGGTTGTTTGGTCTTTGCGCAGAGCTGCGACCTCTTCTTGCGTATCTCGGGACTTACCCATCATAGCTTTAAACATCTCTTGCATTTGAGACATTTCAGACTCAGGATTCGAAGGAGGCTGAGTTGGTCGGCTCGATGAAGCTTCATTGCCATAAGGCTGTTGTTGATATTGCCTTTGGCCTCCTTGGAAATTGGACTGAGGTCTGTAATTTTGAGATGGTTGAAGGGTATGTGGGTTTTGGATATTTTCTGTGTTTGAGTAGCGAAGGTTGGATTGCATGTTACGTTGCAAGGGTTTTAATTATGGTTTGTTAGCTGTGTAATATATTTCTACCGGTTTGTGATAAGTGTCCAAATGAGCATGTTTTATAGGTGTATTTCATATATAATATTAGCACTTTTCTTGCTCAATTCTCCACTTCGGTTAGTTTTCCTCTAGTTTATGTTTTATTGTTATCTCACAAATTTATTGTTTAAACATAAGGAAAACCAAGCTGGGAGTAAAGCGGACGTGAAGCGGACGCTTGGGCGGACGTGAGTGAAGACCTCGGGCGGACAGGAAAAAAAGACAGAGACGTCCGCTTGAGCCTTAGGCGGACGGATGTGCGGACGACACAAATGGCCGGCGGACGGAGGGAGGTCGACAGAGACGTCCGCGCGGGATTAAGGCGGACGCAGAGGCGGACGCGACTAAAATCGAACGCAAAACAGTTTTTCTTCTTCGCTCGTCGACTTCGCTCGTCGACTTCGCCCGTCGACCTGCAACTTATCTATCTACTCTTCGCGTTCTGTCCCCTGAGCAATCAATGCTCTTCCACCTCTGTCTGCAGTCGTTCTTCTTCTTCCTCTCCTCTATAAAATACCACTGCTACTTCAAACAAATACACACGTTCCATCCCAAACTCAACACTCAAAATCTCTTATTCCATTTACATAAATCCTACGTACTCGCTCCACTCTTCTTCCTCTTCATTTCTCCATACACCATTCACGCCTCCGTATTATTATTACGTCCAACCTCTGTCTGACTTATTACCAGTTAATATGTCAGGCTAAGGAGGATTTGCTCCGGGTGAAGGTTTAAGCTTTAGAGTCTGTTAATTATGTAATCAATATTTCTAACGGTTAAAATAATACAGTTTGTTACGTTTAAATTTTATCACTCGCCATTTTAATAAATTACATGAATTTATTAAAATGCTTTCCAAGTCTATTTTGATCAGACCGGTGATAAATAGACAGGTTAATTAAGCCGTAAATCTGGAGAAAGCTTATTATGATTTAATAGGTTAGTATTTTCAGATGCAATTATAATTCCTCGAATTTAACGTCCGTTTACATAAGTATTGCTCGAACCTTGATTAGACCGAGCATTTTCTGGTAAACGAGTTCTTATGAGTCTATGACTTAGTCCTTAAGATAATAACAGGAATTTTGCCAAACTAATATATTAAACCGGTAGAGATAGCATAATTAATCAGATTATATAAATCTGAACCCGGAGTTCCATTTAATTCATCTGCACTCAGTTATCTTTTCTGCTATTTAAATTCTCTAAAACAAGTCAATTAACTTCCCCCTTTTTGTGACAAGCTTAGGAACTATTTTATCTCGCTATAAGTCCCACGGTTTGACCCCGGCCGCTTCTGTTTTACTATACTACTGCGACCGGGTTTTATTTGCAGCCCGACGGATATTTTGAGTTTTAATTTCTTTTCTTTTATTAATTACAACAGTTCTAACAACTCACGATAACACGTCTGCAAATGGCGCCGTTGCCGGGGACTTGATTTATTCTAGTCCCTAAGCCCCGGTTAATTCACCTGTTATATTATAATAATCTGTTAATATTATTTTGTTGTTAATCTAATTTTGGACATCTAACTTTGGACTTCGGACTTCTGACTTCTGACATCTAATTACTAACTCTTTATATTATTGTCATTTAATTTCCATTGTCCTTAACATTTAATTTCCATTGTCCTTCAATTTCTAGTATACTAACTTATAATTTCCAGTATACTAACTACTAACTTTAATTTCCTGTCATTTCTTTCCATTGTCATTTCAATTTTCTGTCATTTCTTTCCATTGTCTCTAACTACTAGCTTAAAATTTTTGTCAACTAATTCCTAACATTTTTATTTATTCTAACACATAACGAGTTTCTTTTCTCTGTTTTGAGTGGTGAATGCCTTTTACCAGGTCAAACAGTCTCCCAGAAAATATTAATAATCACACGGTTGGTTACAATCCAGAGATCGAGAGAACCTTTCTGCGCTCCCTAAGGCAGAGACGAACTCAACAGAACATTACCACCACAGTGATAGATTCTGACCCGGAAGCTAACATGGCATCTACACAAGCGACGGTTCGAAATATCAACAGGCCGTCTAACCAAGGACAACAGCCTGCTATCATCCTTCCTCACCTTAGCCCATCTGAATACGATGAGTGGCAGAAACTGAAGCCATATCATCAAATCAGATGTGTGAAAGAGTTGGGCATGTTCGATGGCACCAGTCCAGACGAAGCCCTGTTACATGTTACAAAATTCTTGCAACACGCCAACAGTCTTACTGCGACCGACGCAGTACTCTAATATGCAAGATTGTCACTATTCCCTCACAGCCTGACGGGAAGCGCGAGCAAGTGGTATCATAGCCTAACACCAAGTTCCATCGGTACCTGGGATGACATGGCCACCAGGGAGGTCGACAGAGACGTTCGCACGGGATTAAGGTGGACGCAGAGGCGGACGCGACTAAAATCGAACGCAAAACAGTTTTTCTTCTTCGCTCGTCGACTTCGCCCGTCGACCTGCAACTTATCTATCTACTCTTCGCGTTCTGTCCCCTGAGCAATCAATGCTCTTCCACCTCTGTCTGCAGTCGTTCTTCTTCTTCCTCTCCTCTATAAAATACCACTGCTACTTCAAACAAATACACACGTTCCACCCCAAACTCAACACTCAAAATCTCTCATTTCAGTTACAAAAATCCTACGTATGCTCCCACTCTTCTTCCTCTTCATTTTCTCCATTCATCATCCACGCATCTCGTATTGTTATTACGTCCAACCTCTGTCTGACTTATTACCAGTTAATATGTCAGGCTAAGGAGGATTTGCTCCGGGCAAGGGTTTTAATTATGGTTTGTTAGCTGTGTAATATATTTCTACCGGTTAAAATAAATTCAGTTTGTTACGATTAAAGTTTTGTTTCTCTCCCTTTTTAATAAATTTCATCGATTTATTAAAAAGCCTTACTAAGTCTGTTTTTAATTTCATCGGTTAGAAACAAATGGGTTATTAAAGCCGGAAACTGTAAAACTTATTTTCATCGTTTTAGGTTATACAAGTTGCAAGAATAAATTCCTCACACTCCTCTACCGTTACCACGCTTTTGCTTGAGTTTCACATCGGACCTTGCATTACAGGTAAACGAGTTCTTATGAGTTTTCATCGGACCTTAAGAAAATAACAGGAATCTTGCCAAGTTATTTTATTAAAACGGTAGAGATAGCACAATTAATAAATCATATTAACCTGAACCCGAAGTTCCGTTTAATTCATCTTATTCACTTAATTAATCTGTTATTTACTTTTCAGAAACAGTCAATTAAACCCCCCTCTTGTGGCACGCTTAGGTACTACTTATCTCACTATAAGTCCCACGGTTCGATAATCCGGTCGCTTACACTTTTCTATACTATCACGACCGGGATTTGTTTGCAGCCCGACGTTTAATTTGAGTTTTAATTTCTTTTCTTTAAATTTACACCCAGTTTAAACCACTCAGATATACACGTCTCCAAATTCCAATCGCACCAGAGGACCAGGACAAGACAACCTTCACTTGTCCTTACGGTACCTTTGCATACAGACGAATGCCTTTCGGCCTATGCAACGCCCCTGCTATCTTCCAGAGATGCTGCAAGCAATATTCGCTGATTTCATCGAACAGAGCATAGAAGTCTTTATGGATGACTTCTCGGTCTATGGCTCTAGTTTCGATAAATGCTTGGCACAACTTGATTTGATCCTAGGACGGTGTGAGGATACAAATCTCGTTTTAAACTGGGAGAAATGTCATTTTATGGTCAAGGACGGGATTGTCCTTGGACATAAAATATCAGCTAAAGGAATAGAGGTGGATAAAGCCAAGGTAGAGGTTATCGAGAAGTTACCGGCACCAACTACTGTTAGAGACATACGAGCATTTCTTGGGCATGCAGGATTTATCGGCGGTTTATAAAAGACTTCTCAAAAATCAGCAAACCATTGACCGACCTGCAACAAAAAGATGCCCCGTTTCATTTTGATGAAAGGTGTTCAGCTGCTTTCCAAACTATAACACAAAATTGGTATCAGCACCTGTTGTCATACCACCTGATTGGTCTCTTCCGTTTGAGATCATGTGTGATGCAAGTGACTACGCCGTGGGGGCAGCTCTATGCCAGAAAAAGAGAAGATTCTACGAGTGATTGCTTATGCCAGCAGGACACTAAACGACGCCCAGAAAAACTATACGACCACTGAAAAAGAACTTCTGGCTATAGTGTTTCTCCCTTGACAAGTTCAGGTCGTACTTATGGGGGAGCAAAGTCATAGTGCACACAGACCACTCCGCTCTCAAATATCTATTTGCAAAACAAGAAGCCAAGCCTCGCTTATTGCGCTGGATTCTTCTACTACAGGAGTTTGACATCGAAGTCAAGGACAAGAGCGGAAAATTGAATGTCGTCGCTGACCATCTCTCCAGATTGGTAACTCCTACGGATAGTGTGCCTATCAACGAATTCTTCCCCGATGAGACTGTCTTTTCAATCACCAAGATGCAGGAGCCATGGTATGCAGACTTGGCCAATTATCTAGTCTCTGGAACAATACCCTATGATCTATCTTACTCCAGAAGAAGAAATTCCTTTCTGATTCCAAGCATTATTTCTGGGAAGATCCTTATTTGTTCCGAGTCTGTGCTGATGGGTTGATTCGCCGGTGTCTTCCTGAAGATGAGGTTTCAAGCGTCATACATTTTTGTCACTCACGGGAAGCCGGAGGTCACCATGGACCCACAAGGACCGCTGCTAAGATCCTGGCCTCAGGATTTTATTGGCCGACCCTTCACAAAAATGTTACCCATTCTGTAAACAATGTGATAACTGTCAGAGAATGGGTAACACATCTAGAAGACATGAAATGCCACAACAGGGAATACTAGAAGTGGAGCTCTTTGATTGTTGGGCATTGATTTTATGGGACCATTCCTTCCTCGCAGGGCCACCAATATGTTTTAGTGGCAGTGGATTACGTGTCGAAATGGGTAGAAGCCATACCCTGTCATCATGCTGATGCAAAGACAGTAACCAGGTTCCTTAAGAAGCACATCTTTACCCGTTTTGGCATACCTAGAATTATCATCAGTGACTGAGGATCTCACTTCTGCAACCGTTCATTCGAAGCGCTTATGGGTAAGTACGGGGTACGTCACAAGGTAGCTCTACCTTATCACCCCCAGACAAACGCCAAGCAGAAGTTTCGAACCGTGAGTTAAAATGGATTCTCCAGAAAACGGTTAACTCATCATGAAAGGATTGGGCACTTAAGCTAGATGATGCGCTTTGGGCTTACCGCACTGCATTCAAGACTCCCATCGGGATGTCTCCTTTTAAGCTTGTTTATGGGAAATCTTGTCACCTGCCTGTAGAGCTGGAACATAAGGCATATTGGGCACTCAAGGCCCTAAACTTCGATTTAGAAGCCGCAGGAGAAAAGCGGAAGTTTCAACTCTCTGAACTCGAGGAGTTAAGAGATCAGGCATACCGTAGTGCAACAATACAAGGAGCACACCAAGAAACATCATGACCAAATGATCCACCAACGCGACTTTAAGGTTGGCGACGGGGTGCTGCTTTATAATTCCAGATTGAGAATATTTCCTGGAAAACTCAAGTCTCACTGGACTGGCCCATTCAAAGTTGTTGGAACCACTCCTTTTGGTGTTTACGAACTCCAGAATCAAAAAGGAGAAAGCTTCAAGGTCAATGGATCCCGTCTGAAAAGGTATGCCGCAATTCTTGAAAATAATAATGCTATGTTCGAAATTTCTTTCTTACAGGAATACGAGGAAGCCTCCACCACAAAGGAACAACAGACAACACCCTCTACATCATAAGTTTACAAAAGTGTACAAACTTCCTAACACCAGCAGTTCAGATACCTCGCCCTCAAACTCTTCTCCAACCTAAAGCTTGGTCAAATACGTCTAGCTAGAGACGTTAAACCCGGGCAGCTTAGTGGGAGGCAACCCTATCTATCTTTTGTCTTTCCTTCAATATTAAAGCTATTTTCCTTTTGTACTATATTTCCCTTTTATTTGTCATAATAAAATGCAGGTTTTACTTGAGTTCTTCTGGCTGTGTAGAATATTCTTTACAGGTTCATTTCATGACATTACACAGCTGCACTCAAGTGTGGGGGAGCTCTACACACTCTACGAAATTTGGGAGTACACTCTTTCCTTTATTAATTGCATGCCCTGTTAATTTATTTAAATCTACGCAATGAGGGCATTGCTTGAACTTAAGTGTGGGGGAAGAGCCTTTTCAGGGCATTTTGTGCTTAAATTGTTTAAATCTCTCTGCTTATCTTGCATTTGTTCAAAAATTAAAATTATGTACCCTGCTAATGTAGGTTTTTCTCTTTAAAAACAAATACTATTATGAATTGTGGGATAAATGGTACAAATTTTAGAATTTTTCATTTGATTACTTTTGAGGAGCATTTTTTATGCGGTGTGACCAAATAATCTGCAAATGGTTGGATTTTATTGCTCAGGGTTTCTTTCTGTCTTCTCTCTAGGGATTGCTAAGGGGTGCTTCTCTGTTAAAAAAAAGAGAAAGAAAAATAATAATAAGGGACTTGCGAGACACCATTGGTAACCAACAAAGAGAGTTGAGTGTTCTTAGAATACAAAGCTTGATGCTTATCTATTATCTTCTCATTCCTTATGCAAAAGTGAAACAAATGCATAAATCTATTCTTCCTTTTGTTTTCTCCTCAAATGCCCATTCTTGAGAGAAGTTGGCCATGGTAAAAGTTCTCAGAGTCACCTAAACAAAAGAAACATTGAAGTACCTTAGATCATACCCCGAAACTCTATATTTTATTTTTACCCTGAGCACACCTATGCCACCAGCAGTTGATTTTTCACACTCCTCAATAAGTTAAAAAGATCATGTTTATCCTACCCTTCATAATAATATTTGTTAGTATTGAGATTTCCTACTTGCTTAGGTACATGGTTTTGCTTGAGGACAAGCAAAAAGATAAGTGTGGGGGTGTGATAAGTGTCCAAATGAGCATGTTTTATAGGTGTATTTCATATATAATATTAGCACTTTTCTTGCTCAATTCTCCACTTCGGTTAGTTTTCCTCTAGTTTATGTTTTATTGTTATCTCACAAATTTATTGTTTAAACATAAGGAAAACCAAGCTGGAGTAAAGTAGACGAAGAGACGAACGCATAGACGCAAACGGCTCAGAAAACGGAGTCCAAACGAAGAATCTAGAGCTGGTCAAAATTCGTAGAAGAAAATAGACTTGCAACCGCCTAGACGAGATGCGGACAGCTAGGCGGACAGGAATGTGACCGGGCGGACGTGAAGCGGACGCTTGGGCGGACGTGAGTGAAGACCTCGGGCGGACAGGAAAAAAGACAGAGACGTCCGCTTGAGCCTTAGGCGGACGGATGTGCGGACGACACAAATGACCGGGGCGGACGGAGGGAGGTCGACAGAGACGTCCGCGCGGGATTAAGGCGGACGCAGAGGCGGACGCGACTAAAATCGAACGTAAAACCGTTTTTCTTCTTCGCTTCGTCGACTTCGCCCGTCGACCTGCAACTTATCTATCTACTCTTCGCGTTCTGTCCCCTGAGCAATCAATGCTCTTCCACCTCTGTCTACAGTCGTTCTTCTTCTTCCTCTCCTCTATAAAATACCACTGCTACTTCAAACAAATACACACGTTCCACCCCAAACTCAACACTCAAAATCTCTCATTTCAGTTACAAAAATCCTACGTATGCTCCCACTCTTCTTCCTCTTCATTTTCTCCATTCATCATCCACGCATCTCGTATTGTTATTACGTCCAACCTCTGTCTGACTTATTACCAGTTAATATGTCAGGCTAAGGAGGATTTGCTCCGGGCAAGGGTTTTAATTATGGTTTGTTAGCTGTGTAATATATTTCTACCGGTTAAAATAAATTCAGTTTGTTACGATTAAAGTTTTGTTTCTCTCCTTTTTAATAAATTTCATCGATTTATTAAAAAGCCTTACTAAGTCTGTTTTTAATTTCATCGGTTAGAAACAGATGGGTTAATTAAGCCGTAAAACTGTAAGAACTTATTTTCATCGTTTAAGTTAATACAAGTTGCAAGAATAAAATTCCTCACACTCCTCTGCCGTTTACACACTTTTTGCTTGAGTTTTCATCGGACCTTGCATTACAGGTAAACGAGTTCTTATGAGTTTTCATCGGACCTTAAGAAAATAACAGGAATCTTGCCAAATTATTTATTAAACCGGTAGAGATAGCACAATTTATAAAATCATATTAACCTGAACCCGAAGTTCCGTTTAATTCATCTTATTCACTTAATTAATCTGTTATTTACTTTTCAGAAACAAGTCAATTAAACCCCCCTCTGTGGCACGCTTAGGTACTACTTATCTCACTATAAGTCCCACGGTTCGATAATCCGGTCGCTTACACTTTTCTATACTATCACGACCGGGATTTGTTTGCAGCCACCCGACGTTTAATTTGAGTTTTAATTTCTTTTCTTTTAAATTTGCAGACGTGTTATCGTGAGTTGTTAGAACTGGTGTAATTAATAAAAAAAAAGAAATTAAAACTCAAAATATCCGTCAGGCTGCAAATAAAACCCGGTCGCAGTAGTATAGTAAAACAGAAGCGGCCGGGGTCAAACCGTGGGACTTATAGCGAGATAAAATAGTTCCTAAGCTTGTCACAAAAAGGGGGAAGTTAATTGACTTGTTTTAGAGAATTTAAATAGCAGAAAAGATAACTGAGTGCAGATGAATTAAATGGAACTCCGGGTTCAGATTTATATAATCTGATTAATTATGCTCTCTCTACCGGTTTAATATATTAGTTTGGCAAAATTCCTGTTATTATCTTAAGGACTAAGTCATAGACTCATAAGAACTCGTTTACCAGAAAATGCTCGGTCTAATCAAGGTTCGAGCAATACTTATGTAAACGGACGTTAAATTCGAGGAATTATAATTGCATCTGAAAATACTAACCTATTAAATCATAATAAGCTTTCTCCAGATTTACGGCTTAATTAACCTGTCTATTTATCACCGGTCTGATCAAAATAGACTTGGAAAGCATTTTAATAAATTCATGTAATTTATTAAAATGGCGAGTGATAAACTTTAAACGTAACAAACTGTATTTATTTTAACCGGTAAAAATATTGATTACATAATTAAACAGACTAAAGCTAAACCTTCACCCGGAGCAAATCCTCCTTAGCCTGACATATTAACTGGTAATAAGTCAGACAGAGGTTGGACGTAATAATAATACGGAGGCGTGAATGGTGTATGGAGAAATGAAGAGGAAGAAGAGTGGAGCGAGTACATAGGATTTCTGTAAATGGAATGAGAGATTTTGAGTGTTGAGTTTGGGGTGGAACGTGTGTATTTGATTGAAGTAGTAGTGGCTTTTTATAGAGGAGAGGAAGAAGAAGAACGACTGCAGACCGAGGTGGAAGAGCATTGATTGCTCAGGGGACAGAACGCGTGAAGAGTAGATGGATAAGTTGTAGGTCGACGGGCGAAGTCGACGAGCGAAGTCGACGAGCGAAGAAGAAAAACTGTTTTGCGTTCGATTTTAGTCGCGTCCGCCTCTACGTCCGCCTTAATCCCGCGCGGACGTCTCTGTCGACCTCCCTCTGTCCGCCCGGCCATTTGTGTCGTCCGCACATCCGTCCGCCTAAGGCTCAAGCGGACGTCTCTGTCTTTTTTTCCTGTCCGCCCGAGGTCTTCACTCACGTCCGCCCAAACGTCCGCTTCACGTCCGCCCGGTCACATTCCTGTCCGCCTAGCTGTCCGCATCACGTCCGCATCTCGTCCAGGCGGTTGCAAGTGTATTTTCTTTTACGAATTTTGACCAGCTCTAGGTTCTTCGTTTGGACTCCGTTTTCTGAGCCGTTTGTGTCTGTGCGTTCGTCTCTTCATCTACTTTACTCCCAGCGTGGTTTTCCTCATGTTTAAACAATAAATTTGTGAGATAATAATAAAACATAAACTTAGAGGAAAACTAACCGAAGTGGAGAAATGAGCAAGAAAACTTAGAGGAAAACTCACGATAACACGAAAGGATTGGGCACTTAAACTGGATGATGCGCTTTGGGCTTACCGCACCGCATTCAAGACTCCCATCGGGATGTCTCCTTTTAAGCTTGTTTTATGGGAAATCATGCCACCTGCCTGTAGAGCTGGAACATAAGGCATATTGGGCACTCAAGGTCCTAAACTTCGATTTAGAAGCCGCAGGAGAAAAGCGAAAGTTTCAACTCTCTGAACTCGAAGAGCTGAGAGATCAGGCTTACCAGAATGCTAAGATTTATAAGGAGCGCACCAAGAAGTTCCATGACCGGATGATCCTCAAGAGGGACTTCAAAATTGGTGATTGGGTTCTCCTATATAACTCTAGATTAAGGATCTTCCCTGGGAAACTCAAGTCTCATTGGGCCGGCCCTTTTCAGATTGTTAGTGTGACTCCATACGGTGCCTTTGAACTCCAGAATGAACAAGGTGAAACTTTCAAGGTCAACGGGGCACGTCTTAAAAGGTATAATTCTCATTCTGATATTTCAAATTTCAACTGACCTATCTACAATTTATCTTGTCCAAGAACAGCAGACAACTCGCCCTCAAACTCTTCTCCAAACTAAAGCTTGGTCAAATACGTCTAGCTAGAGACGTTAAACCCGGGCAGCTTGGTGGGAGGCAACCCACTATCTATCTTTTGTCTTTCCTTTAATTTAATGTTGTTTTCTTTTTTGTATTATATTTCCCTTTTATTTGTTATAATAAAATGCAGGTTTCACTTGAGTTCTTCTCGATGTGTAGAATATTCTTTACAGGTTCAAATCATGACATTCCACAGCTGCACTCAAGTGTGGGGGAGCTCTACACGCTCTACGAAATCTGGGGAGTACACTCTTTCCTTTATTAATTGCATGCCCTATTAATTTAATTCAATCTACGCAATGAGGGCATTGCTTGAGCTTAAGTGTGGGGGAAGAGCCTTGTCAGGGCATTTTGTGCTTAAAATATTTAAATCTCTCTGCTTATCTTGCATTTGTTCAAAAAAATTAAAATTATGTACCCTGCTAATGTAGGTTGTTCTCTTTAAGAATAAATACTGTTATGAATTGTGGGATAAATGGTACAAATTTAAAATTTTGATTACTTTTGAGGAGCATTTTATATGCGGTGTGACCAAATGATCTGCAAATGGTTGGATTTTATTGCTCAGGGTTTCTTTCTGTCTTCTCTCTTAGGATTGCTAAGGGGTGCTTTTCTGTTAAAAAAAAAGAAGAAGAAAGAAAAATACAAAAAAAAACAAGGGACTTGCGAGACACCATTGGTAACCAACAAAAGAGAGTTGAGTGTTCTTAAATACAAAGGCGTGATGCCTACATTTTCTCATCTCTTATGCAAAAGTGAAACAAATGCATGAATCTCTATTTCCTTTTGTTTTCTCCTCAATGCCCATTCTTGAGAGAAGTTGGCCATGGTAAAAGTTCTCAGAGTCACCTAAAAGAAACATTGAAGTACCTTGGATCATACCCCGGAACTCTATATTTTATTTTTACCTTGAGCACACCTATGCCACCAGCAGTTGATGGATCACACTCCTCAATAAGTTAAAAAGATCATGTTTATCCTACCCTTCATAATAATTTTGTTAGTATTGAGCATTCCCTACTTACTTGGGTACGTGGTTTTGCTTGAGGACAAGCAAAAAGATAAGTGTGGGGGTGTGATAAGTGTCCAAATGAGCATGATTTATAGGTGTATTTCATATATTATATTAACACTTTTCTTGCTCATTTCTCCACTTCGGTTAGTTTTCCTCTAAGTTTATGTTTTATTATTATCTCACAAATTTATTGTTTAAACATGAGGAAAACCAAGCTGGGAGTAAAGTAGATGAAGAGACGAACGCACAGACACAAACGGCTCAGAAAACGGAGTCCAAACGAAGAATCTAGAGCCGGTCAAAGTTCGTAGAAGAAAATAAGTCAAGAACTCGTGACCACATGTGTGACCGCCCAAGCGTCCGCATGGGACTTAGGCGGACGTCACTGAGGTACATAGGCGGACGTGAGTGATGAAGCTAGGGGACACACACATTGTCGCGGAAAACATTTGTGTCCGCGTGAGAACTAGGCGGACGGCCGGGCGGACGGTAGAAATGGCCGGGCGGACGGAGGGAGGTCGACAGAGACATCCGCGCGGGATTAAGGCGGACGCAGAGGCGGACGCGACTAAAATCGAACGTAAAACAGTTTTCTTCTTCGCTCGTCGACTTCGCTCGTCGACTTCGCCCGTCGACCTGCAACTTATCCATCTACTCTTCACTCTTCACGCGTTTTGTCCCCTGAGCAATCAATGCTCTTCCACCTCGGTCTGCAGTCGTTCTTCTTCTTCCTCTCCTCTATAAAAAGCCACTGCTACTTCAATCAAATACGCACGTTCCACCCCAAACTCAACACTCAAAATCTCTCATTCCATTTACAGAAATCCTACGTACTCGCTCCACTCTTCTTCCTCTTCATTTCTCCCATACACCATTCACGCCTCCGTATTATTATTACGTCCAACCTCTGTCTGACTTATTACCAGTTAATATGTCAGGCTAAGGAGGATTTGCTCCGGGTGAAGGTTTAGCTTTAGTCTTTTTAATATTATAATCAATATTTCTACCGGTTAAAATAAATACAGTTTGTTACGTTTAAAGTTTATCACTCGCCATTTTAATAAATTACATGAATTTATTAAAATGCTTTCCAAGTCTATTTTGATCAGACCGGTGATAAATAGACAGGTTAATTAAGCCGTAAATCTGGAGAAAGCTTATTATGATTTAATAGGTTAGTATTTTCAGATGCAATTATAATTCCTCGAATTTAACGTCCGTTTACATAAGTATTGCTCGAACCTTGATTAGACCGAGCATTTTCTGGTAAACGAGTTCTTATGAGTCTATGACTTAGTCCTTAAGATAATAACAGGAATTTTGCCAAACAAATATATTAAACCGGTAGAGATAGCATAATTAATCAGATTATATAAATCTGAACCCGGAGTTCCATTTAATTCATCTGCACTCAGTTATCTTTTCTGCTATTTAAATTCTCTAAAACAAGTCAATTAACTTCCCCCCTTTTTGTGACAAGCTTAGGAACTATTTTATCTCACTATAAGTCCCACGGTTTGACCCCGGCCGCTTCTGTTTTACTATACTACTACTGCGACCGGGTTTTATTTGCAGCCCGACGGATATTTTGAGTTTTAATTTCTTTTCTTTTATTAATTACACCAGTTCTAACAACTCACGATAACACGTCTGCAAAATGGCGCCGTTGCCGGGGACTTGATTTATTCTAGTCCCTAAGCCCCGGTTAATTCACCTGTTATATTATAATAATCTGTTAATATTATTTTGTTGTTAATCTAATTTTGGACATCTAACTTTGAACTTCGGACTTCTGACTTCTGACTCTAATTACTAACTCTTTATATTATTGTCATTTAATTTCCATTGTCCTTAACATTTAATTTCCATTGTCCTTCAATTTCTAGTATACTAACTTATAATTTCCAGTATACTAACTACTAACTTTAATTTCCTGTCATTTCTTTCCATTGTCATTTCAATTTTCTGTCATTTCTTTCCATTGTCTCTAACTACTAACTTAAAATTTCTGTCAACTAATTCCTAACATTTTTATTTATTCTAACACATAACGAGTTTCTTTTCTCTGTTTTGAGTGGTGAATGCCTTTTACCAGGTCAAACAGCCTCCCAGAAATATTAATAATAATCACACGGTTGGTTACAATCCAGAGATCGAGAGAACCTTTCTGCGCACCCTAAGGCAGAGACGTACTCAACACAAACATACATGACCCGGAAACTGACATGGCATCTACACACCAGCAACAGTTCGAAATATCAACAGGCCGTCTAACCAAGGACAACAACCTGCTATCATCCTTCCCCACCTTAGCCCATCCGAATACGATGAGTGGCAGAAGCTGAAGCCATCATCAAATCAGATGTGTGAAAGAGTTGGGCATGTTTGATGGCACCAGTCCGGACGAAGCCCTGTTACATGTTACAAAATTCTTGCAACATGCCAATAGTCTTACTTACTGCGACCGACGCAGTACTCCAGTATGCAAGATTGTCATTATTCCCTCACAGCCTGACGGGAAACGCGAGCAAGTGGTATCATAGCCTAACACCAAGTACCATTGGTACCTGGGATGACATGGCCACCAAGTTCTACGATAAATTCCTACCCCCGAGCCGAACATTGGAGATGATTGCTGAAATCTATAATTTCAAGCAACCTGGGTCGGAAAATATTTGTGAAACTTGGGATCGTTTCAAAGGTCTACTACTTACTTTTGTCCTCACCATGGTCTGACGAAAGAACAAGTATCACAATTGTTCTACAAAGGCTTGATCGGTCCGTGCAGAACAATGGTATTATCCTCCTTAGGGGCTGATATTCTGAAAAAGCCAGGAGCACAATTTCTGAACAGCATGGAGTCTCTCTGTGAAGAAATCAGAGACTGGGCCTCCGGTGGATCAAGGAGCGGTACTCCAGGTTTATATCATGTGGGGAAAGTGATAACAAATTTGACCAGCTGATGAAAAGCCATGAGCAACTCATGGAAAGCAATGCTCAGCAGGCAACAAAAGTAAGTACTCTGCAGAAAGTGGTTGAGCAGATGGCTATGAACTCCTACCCCCAGCAAGCTAAGTCGATGATTTCCCGATCATCTACTATCCCTCCAGGCTATGCTCCTCTATCCCAATCATCTCCTGTTATTTCTTGTACGCAATGTGGCGGGCCTCATGACTACGAACAATGCCCCCAGCTACAAGAATTAAAAGCAGCAGAGGAGGCAAACTACATCACCAACAGTTCAGGATACAGACAACCTTGGCAACGTAACATGCAATCTAACCTTCGCTACTCAAACACAGAAAATATCCAAACCCACATACCCTTCAACCATCTCAAAATTACAGACCTCAGTCCAATTTCCAAGGAGGCCAAAGGCAATATCAACAACAGCCTTATGGCAATGAAGCTTCATCGAGTCGACCGACTCAACCTCCTTCGAATCCTGAGTCTGATATGTCTCAAATGCAAGAGATGTTTAAGGCGATGATGGGTAAATCCCGAGATACGCAAGAAGAGGTCGCAGCTCTGCGCAAAGACCAAAAAGCCTTGCAATCTCAGATTCAACAGTTACTCACTCAACAAAGGCCACCTGGTCAATTCCCTTCACAGACTAACCCCAATCCAAAGGAACAAGCGAATTCAATCCTTATAGACGATGGCACATTTCAATCAACAAACTTGTGTGCAGTTTCCTTAAGGAGTGGAAGGGAACTTGCCACCAGAAAAGGAAAAGAAAAAGAAAATCTAGAAGAGGCCTATATCAATGACGAAGAAACTACCAATCCAGCTTCATCTCCACAAAAATCCAAGTTCCTACTCCTGCTACTCCATCTCCATCTCGAGTAACCTTCGACATTTCATCTTCATCTCCTAAAAACAGTGAACTCCCATTTCCCAACAGGATGAAAAAGAAACACCTAGATGAGCAGTTCTCCAAATTCTTGAGCATTTTCAAGAAACTGACTCTCGACATACCTATACTTGATGCTTTGCAAGAGATGCCTAATTACGCCAAATTTCTAAAGGATCTCTTGACAAAGAAAAAGAAGAAACCTGGGAAAGAAACAGTGCACCTCACAGAAGAATGCTCTGCAGCCCTTCTTCGAGCACTCCCTCCCAAACAAACAGATCCGGGAAATCCCGTGATCCCGTGCTTTATAGGTGGAGTGGATTGTGGAAGTGGTTTATGCGACCTGGGAGCCAGCATTAATATCATGCCCTACGCCACCTTCTTGAAAGTAAAAGGAGGAGAAATGCAACCGGTTCCCTTCAAACTCCAACTAGCAGACAGATCAGAGATCAAGCCCATGGGAATAGTCCGAGATCTGGTAGTTGGAGTATCTCGCTTTATCTTTCCAGCTGACTTCGTCATTCTAGAAATGGATGACGATGTTGAGGTTCCTTTAATTCTAGGTCGACCGTTTCTGAGTACTGCCAAAGCCATCATTGACGTCCATGATGGGAAAATCACTCTGCGGTACAAGGACGAAACGATCGAATTCGACATGCAGAAAATGATGAAGAAAAGCTCTAACTTTTCTCCTCATGCTAAGACAGTTGGATTAACAGATGATGAGGAGAGGAAGGTGATTTTTTCTACAGATGAGGACATGTATTCCCTATCTTCCATCCTGAAAGCTGAAACTGAACCGCTAGAGCAAGTATTATTTACTTCTCTAGAAGAAAAGGTGGAGGATCCGGAAGTCAACGCCATGCTGGCGCATGTAGAAAAAGGAAAAACTGGTTATCAAACCTACCGGCCACCAATCGAATAACTCGACAGGAAACCTCAAAAATCAATTCCATCAATAGAACAACCACCAGAGCTCGAGCTTAAAGAGCTACTTCTAAACTCAAGTATGCCTTCTTAGCTGAAGATGACCATTTACCTGTCATTATTTCCTCTTCTCTGAAATTCCGGGGAGGAAACAAGGCTACTCGAGGTATTGAAGAAACACAGAACGGCGATCGGGTGGACTATTGCTGATATCAAAGGAATTGATCCCTCCTATTGCACGCACCACATCTATATGGAGGAAAACTACAAGCCTATCAGGCAACCCCAACGTCGGCTAAACCCTAACCTAAAAGAGGTGGTTCGAAAGGAAGTTCTGAAACTCCTTGACGCGAACATCATTTATCCAATTTCTGACAGTCCATGAGTGAGCCCTGTTCAAGTTGTCCCGAAGAAGGGGGGCATCGAAGCTGTTATAAATGATAAGGGAGAGGCTATCCCTCAAAGAAAAATCACAGGATGGCGCATGTGTATTGACTACAGGCGCTTAAACTTGGCAACCAGGAAGGATCACTTTCCTCTCCCCTTCATCGATCAGATGTTGGAACGACTAGCAGGGCAAGAGTACTACTGCTTTTTAGATGGGTTCTCAGGGTATTTCCAAATACCAATCACACCAGAGGACCAGGACAAGACCACCTTCACTTGTCCATACGGTACCTTTGCTTACAGACGAATGCCTTTCGGCCTATGCAACGCCCCTGCTACCTTCCAGAGATGCATGCAAGCAATATTTGTCGATTTCATCGAACATAGCATAGAGGTCTTTATGGATGACTTCTCGGTCTATGGCTCTAGTTTCGATAAATGCTTGGCACAACTTGATTTGATCCTAGGACGGTGTGAGGATACAATCTCGTTTTAAACTGGGAGAAATGTCATTTTATGGTCAAGGACGGGATTGTCCTTGGACATAAAATATCCGCTGAAGGAATAGAGGTGGATAAGGCCAAGGTAGAGGTTATCGAGAAATTACCAGCACCAACTACTGTTAAAGACATCCGAGCATTTCTCGGCATGCAGGATTCTATCGGCGGTTTATACAAGACTTCTCCAAAATCAGCAAACCATTGACCGACCTGCTACAGAAAGATGCCCCGTTTCATTTCGACGAAAGGTGTTCAGCTGCTTTCCAAACTATAACACAAAAATTGGTATCAGCACCTGTTGTCATACCACCTGATTGGTCTCTTCCGTTTTGAGATCATGTGTGATGCAAGTGACTACGCCGTGGGGGCAGCTCTATGCCAGAAAAAAGAGAAAATTTTGAGAGTGATTGCTTATGCCAGCAGGACACTAAACGACGCCCAGAAAAACTATACGACCACCGAAAAAGAACTTCTGGCTATAGTCTTCTCCCTTGATAAGTTCAGTCGGTCGTACTTATGGGGAAGCAAAGTCATCGTGCACACAGACCACTCCGCTCTCAAATACTTATTTGCAAAACAAGAAGCCAAACCTCGCTTATTGCGCTGGATTCTTCTACTCCAGGAGTTTGACATCGAAGTCAAAGATAAGAGCGGAAAATTGAATGTCGTCGCTGACCATCTCTCCAGATTGGTAACTCCTACGGATAGTGTGCCTATCAACGAATTCTTCCCCGACGAGACTGTCTTTTCAATCACCAAGGTACAGGAGCCATGGTATGCGGACCTGGCCAATTATTTAGTCTCTGGAACAATACCCTATGATCTATCTTACTCCCAGAAGAAGAAATTTCTTTCTGATTCAAGGCATTATTTCTGGGAGGATCCGTATTTGTTCCGAATTAGTGCTGATGGGTTGATTCGACGATGTCTCCCGGAAGATGAGGTTTCAAGCGTCATATTTTGTCACTCACGGGAAGCCGGAGGTCACCATGGACCCACAAGGACCGCTGCTAAGATCCTGGCCTCAGGATTTTATTGGCCTACCCTTCACAAAGATGTTTACCAATTCTGCAAGCAATGTGATAATTGTCAAAGAATGGGTAACACATCTAGGAGACATGAAATGCCACAACAGGGAATACTAGAAGTGGAGCTCTTTGATTGTTGGGGCATTGATTTTATGGGACCGTTCCCTTCCTCACAGGGCCACCAATATGTTTTAGTGGCGGTGGATTACATGTCGAAATGGGTAGAAGCCATACCCTGTCATCATGCTGATGCAAAGACAGTAACCAGATTCCTTAAAAAGCACATCTTTACCCGTTTTGGCGTGCCTAGAATTATTATCAGTGACGGAGGATCTCACTTCTGCAACCGTTCATTTGAAGCGCTTATGGGTAAGTACGGGGTACGTCACAAGGTAGCTTTACCTTATCACCCCCAGACAAACGGCCAAGCAGAAGTTTCGAACCGTGAGTTAAAATGGATTCTCCAGAAGACGGTTAACTCATCACGATAACACGTCTGCACAGATAAATACAAATTTATGAGCAAATGTGTCAAGAGTTTAACATCAAAAACCACAACGGAAATATAAATCAACTCAAGGCATTACCGCCACACTCAATACCCATTGAGTGCTCAGCCTAAAACTTTATCAATCCAAAAATAAATTCCTAAACATTGTAACTCAAAATATTGTATCTCAAACCATTGCAACTCAAACATGATGTCTCAGAAATAATTCCAACTTCTATAACTGTGTGATAGCGCGTTTCCCAGCCCCAACTTCAGCAATTCATACATGCGATTAGAAAACAATATACAACACGAAAGGGATCACATAAATCAGTGAAAATGAATAAATCCTACCTCATTTTGTAAAATACATTTTGAAATACCTTTTGAATTATTAAGCAATCAATCTAATCAACCTTCATCAACAGTCTCAAAAATATTTCCAGTAATCAAAACCATAAATAAATCACGGGAGCTTTCACCAGAAAACAACCACAAGTCAATAACAGGCGGCCACAAATGGACTGTCCAATAATACCCCTCACCCTAAGTCCTTAAGTGTGCACACCCCCTGTGAATCATCAGTCCATAGAGTAGATCATATAGCTTATGTGTCGTTCATTGTTTGTAGCGCAAAAGAAATATATAATCAGGGTACAAAGTACCAAATAACTAGTTCATGGTCAGGGTCCAGAGAACCAACATGGTGTAGTCAGGGAGCACCAAGAACTCCAACAAGGTGTAGCCAGGGAGCTCCAAGAACCCCAAAAGTAATTAATTTCTAGTGAAAGGCTCCCAAAACAAAATACATCTCCAATTTTAAGATTTAATAAGGCTAAAACATGCCTTAGAAAGATCGGTAGACAATTTAAACCAAAAAAACACAAGAAAACACCATAAAGTCAATTTAAGCAAATACTTGCTCTAGACTTGGTGTAATTTTGAGTAGGACCCAAAGGTCATTCTTAGACCTTATTAACATGATAATGGACATGTTACATCAATTACCAAAGAAAATCAAGCTCAAAAACAGTTTAAACACAAAATATGCCTTAAGGAGTCTTAAAGCACGTTTTTGAAAAATTGTCTTGGAAATGAGTTTTGAGTGGTCAAATGACCAATATTATACCTTAATCAAAATTTGTACTACTTAGTCACATGGAACCTAAATCAATGAAAAATATCAAAATTTTCATAAATTTGTGTAGTAATTATGATATTGCCCAAATAGTGAC
This sequence comes from Limonium bicolor, assembly GCA_023374045.1. NCBI lineage: Eukaryota > Viridiplantae > Streptophyta > Magnoliopsida > Caryophyllales > Plumbaginaceae > Limonium > Limonium bicolor. The sequence goes on along the minus strand of CM041783.1, from coordinate 24,497,657 downwards.
CAAATAAGCCTTAAGTCAACTTTAATTAGTCAATGGTCAAATTAAGTACATAAATATCTTATGAATGGAGGGGGCACGGTTTTATGAGAGATGATTCACCACATATGCCAGTACTTTAAAGAAAAGAAGAGGGAAAGTAAGAAAAAGAAATATTTACTTTTTAAGTGAAATATCTTAGCTTAGCCATCTCTCTCCTCCCTTCTCTTCATTTCCATCCTCCTCCACCATATTCTTCTTCATCCTCCCAAATACAAGACGTTCATGCTACAGCACATTACTTCTCCACCTTTTTTTGCTTGATAAATCCAAGTCCAAGCTCCAAATCAAATTCTAAGACCACCTTTGTGCTAGTTAGATCAAGCTCTTCATTTCCCTCTTTTCAAATCTTCAAAAGCTCAAGTTTGATGCCATGGGAAAACTCCATTGAAGGAGGAAAATTCAGTTTTAAGAGCTCCATTTCATCTTCTCCCATTCAAGGTAATGAAAGTGAAAGAAAAATCAACTTTCCTCCATTTTTTTTTATGGCCAAAAATTATCTTCTCATGGGGTCTTGTTTTATCCCTGAACTAGCTTGGTTTCATTCTCCAAGGGACTAGTGGAGGTCATCTTTGATTCATTGCCAAGTCTATCTTGAGACTTCAAAGGTAATCATCCATTTTTAAGGCTTAAAGCACTCTTTTTAACCTAGGAATGATTCCTTAAGTTTATGTGCATTCCTTAGCACTCATTAGATTATGTTAATATTGATCAGAACGTTGGCAAGAGAACTAAAGTCACTTGCCAAAAATCAATCAAGAATAACAAAGGAGGAAGTGAGAAAAAGCTTGAGAAAGACAAGGTAAATTACTTACCTTAAGGTGGTTTAATGCTTTAAGGGATGGGGTTTAGATAAATACTAAATGTAGCTTAGAGCTTACACTATGTAATGGGTTATATAACCTAGGAAGAAGAATTTAAACAAGCTTGTGAACTTGTGACTAAGGAGCCAATGGAAATGAGTTAGTAAGATAAGCATAAGATGGATTACAAGAACACTATATTGCTATGGGAGCATTGATGTGTGTAATTGCAGGTTGAAAGCTTTTATATATGGGAATTCAGTGTTTAAGTTTAAGTCATTTAAGGGCCTAAGAGACATGTCATTTAAGAGCCTTAGTGCTATGCAATTTAAGATTATTGCACTATATGGAGTTTGTTATGAATGGTTTGATTTGGGTGAGAAATATCATGTGAAAGGGGTTTGTTGAGTGTGAGATGATTGAGTGAGAAAACTATGCTTTGGGTATAATAACATAGTAGGGAAGCTATGTCAAAATTCGGTTGAGAAACTAGGAGTTAAAAACGTTTTAAGGAGATACTAGGACCTAGAAAGTACTAGGAAACATTTAAGGAGATTTTGGTAGAAATGGCTAAGCTAAGGTGTTTTAGGAGAATTAGAATGACCAAGAGTTATCTAGGAGAAATTAGAGGTTAGGTGGGTGTATTAAACACACCAAAATCATGGTATGCGGAATGTTAAGACTTGTGCAAAAATCTGTAGGAAAGGATGTATAATGTCTTGAGGTGATTTAGGTATGAACTAGTGTGTATAACCTTGTGGTAATAAGAGGATGTGAATGTTTAAGATGAATTTAGAGTGGTCAAGTTGAAGGAGTAATGATGTGTACAAGACCGAGAAATTGTGTAGATGGATGAGGAACAATGTTAAGGTGTAAAGAGAATGATTAGAAATGCGTAAGTATGTACAAGTTTGGGAATGATTAGTAGCAAATGGAAAGGAGAAGAAATTGTGCATGGAGATGCAAGATAACCTTGGGAAGTTGAGTGAATGAAAGATGGATGAGTAATAATACTTGAGGAGTAGTTATTTTGGTTGAAAGGAAACACTTTGGATGGTTAAGGTTTTAGGCAAAGCTTACATGTTAAAGGTGTAAGAAACTAAGTTATATGTGTTAGGAATTTTGTAAGAATTGAGTACAATGATCAAGGAATTGAGTGTGAGTTTGGTCGATGAAGTAGGAGGTTTTTAAGGTGTTAAAATGATGTTAGAACATGTTATTATACATGTGGAAAGGTTAGGAAAAGATTGGATAAGAATTAAGGTTGAAAAGAGGTTAAAATAGCAATTTTGGACACATTTAGCCTTGGTCCGGGTTTGTACCAAGTACATAAACCCAGACCAGTTCAAAAGTTAGGCAGTGTGTACAATCCGTGATTTAGTCCGGTTTGTATCCCTGTACACAAAACCAGACCAGTGCATTTTTAAGGTAGTAAGTACACCCAAGAGATGGTCTGGGTTTACAACCTCGGACACAAACCCGGACCACTCTAAAAAGGCTCCAGAAAGTTGAAAAATGGGGTTTTAAGGTTGGGACTTGTTTGGTAATGATTATATAAGATTGCTAGGACATAATTAATGACATATAATGGTCATTAGGGGCTTAAACAAGCTTAAGAAATAATGAGAAGTAAATGACTTATGAGATTAAGATTAAACTACAATGACTTAGTGGTTATAAATCGGGAATCATTAGTGATGAGTTAAGCTAAGTTAAGTGAAAGTAATTAACCACCCGATTGGATGAATATTATAGGATTTGAGTATCTGGATTCCGGAGAGGAGTAGACAACCGAACGACCAACGGTGAACGTTATGTTTTCTTGTAGCTACTTGCTAACGAGGTGTCTCTCGGCTTGTGTGCTATTTGTTTATGTGTTCCGACTAAAACAAGATAAAGTATGCAACCGGTTTATTGTATATGTTGTGTGTTGTGATGAAACTAAGAACATAACCTACCTTTGAGAACTTACTAACTAATGTTTGGTAAACAATTGTGTGAGAACAAGGAACACCCCCTAATATTAGCTTGTTAATAACCGAAAGAGGTTTAACTAACAAACACTATTTTAAGACTTCCTACTAACTGGAACTTGGGAGGAGTGAGGTATCCGGGACGGTCCGGTCATGCATGTTTGAGGGGAGGTTGGTATCTTATCAGGTTCCGACTTCCAAATATGGCTTGTCTTTGGACTTGTCGCCTAGAGTCGACATATAGACTCGGTCACCTCGATTTTTGTTCGTGGTGGGAGGCATTATTAAGATGGTATGGTGGGATCTACCTAAATCCCAACTAATTCTAAGAATTATTGTTTATTTAAACCCATGGAGCTGATAACTCATTGGCTAGGGTTACCTTTGACCGACAAGATAAACAATGAATTAAGGGACAACCATTCTAATTAAAGAACGGTTGTCTTATTTGAGATAAGATCTGAGTTAAGATTTGAGATAAGATTTGAGATAAGACTGTGATAAGACTTGAGAATGAGATAAGACTTGGATTGAGAATAAGGAATTCATAACTTAAGGAGTTAAAAGATTAACTCACTTGCTTGAGGAACGCTTTAAAGTCGTTTGTTGTGTTTAAACTATAATTGTTCATATGTGGTGTGGCGTTTATTGCACTTCTTATTTATGTTGTGTTATTAATCAACCGCATGATATCGACAAGTAGTCGTCGTTGCCCCGTTAGCTTGGGGGCTATAAGAGAATCATACCAGCAAAGGTGCTGACCCCCTTGGGTGCAACATATTTATTTTGCAGGTGAATGACAGAAGACGACCGTCCTGAGAGTAGGATCGGGTAGAAGTACTTCGGGTTGTTTTCCTTTTTGTTATACGAGTCGTGCATGTACACTCGTTTAGTAAATGGTGTGAGATGTTAGTATGATGTGTTAGGGTATGAGATACTTGTATTAAGAACATGTAATTGGTTAAGATTTTAGTATACTAATGTTCGGTATATTCGGGTCCATCAGACCGTAGCTAGATCTTGGAGTATTAGTATGCCTAGTTAGTTGCGTGGGTGACTGACGACGTTAACACCAATTGTTGTAAGAATTCCGCTGTGTTGTTAATATAATTGGTTGGAGGTTTATGAGTTGAGAATGGATTTATGAGATGGGGTGTTACACTGTACCTTCGAACCAAATAAATCACAAGTACGATATACGCGACAACAAGTGGATTACGAATGACAAACATACGTACTGAGAACTTGTACTCAAGTTCTAACTAACTTCCCTTGTAATACATGTCAATATCCGCACGTGATATTTGACTAATCACCCTAGAACTAGGATGAATGACTACTAACATGTTCATGATACGGGAAGCAGGAGGAGCCCAGATGTTTGTGGCCATGCATGCAAATTTCGGAGGCCGTACCTGCATCAGATCGTCTTTCAAAAATACATACGTCGCGACGGAGGCCGGGAGAAGACTACATTCTCCTGCGGGGCTAACTACCCATTCGTAATTTGGTCAGGTGGATGACTATTATCCATGCGGGGCTAACTACCCAATATTATTGTGGCCAGAAGGGAACTACATCCTTCTGCGGGGCTAACTACCCATTTACAACTGCAAAAGTCTCAATCTCGTTTGAAGAGTTTATTCATACCCGACCTAATAAGCGTCTTCGAGATGGTAATTGACAGGGTTCACATACCCACCTAATTCAATTGACTACACAAGCATTGTATAATCTCATGGATTCAGGAGTTGACAATCCCACTGTGTAGATTGTCCTCAATAATTGAATAATGCCTCTACGAGACCTCAATATTCTCAGGGCCAATATTATAATGAAACACTGACCGACTTGTTATTATCTCGTTATGTTCAGTGTATTATTACCTTGGTGGATTGATTGGATTGTATGCTTGCATGTTGTGTGTTTACAGTTTATTTATAACAATGTAAAATGGATTGCATGTTAACGACCAATTAGCCGGTGTGGCCCGTTAGCTTGTGGGCTGCACGCTTTCATACCAGCGTTGTTGCTGAGCCTTCGGGCACCCCCATTTCAGGTACAGGATGCTGAAGAGACTCGACCGAGAGTAGGTGGGGTAGACTTAGGGTATTGGGGTATACTTTTGATTTTCTTATACATTAGATAGATTATACCCGTTTTGTTGATGAACTTTCACCTAAACTTGTATACATTCCATAACTTTGGAAACTTGATATGTAATTATTTTTGGAATCCGTATTTACTGGTTAGAGTTATCGGTAGCGTATTCAGTTTGTCATACCATTACAGAGGAGTTGGAAAGGCCTAGTTAGTCACGTGGGTGGCTAATGGGTAAGTAACCGTGGAGTTGAATTTATTTTTCCACTGCGAATTTATTTGAGTTGGGTGTTATTAATTATTGTTAATTGTGAATTAGTGGTTGGGGTGTTACATCCAAGGATGAATTAACCTTTATGAACAACGTGGACTATTAAATATCTATTATTACGTAACAAGTACTAATACGACATTGAATATTGTATGTACATACGAATATACATACATATGTATATATAAATGTTAATACATACACGTAAACTATAACATATGGTTAAATCCGAACCCCAAGGGTTTACGAAACCGAGTTAAATGAATAACCGACTAAGGGTTAACGACGGGATAAAGATTAGGAATTATTCTAGCATGGTTAAGTAGACTCGGGATATAAACGCTAATGTGGAGTGATATATTCCAAAGACGAGCTGTTAGATACGAGTTGTTAGATATAAGCTACGGAATTGCTAGAGGATAAGCGTGAATCGTCACGCTAGCGTTTCTGTCGGTGAACGGTATGTGAATATGTGCTCTGAACTCCTGAGGGTTTCCTCGGGTTCGGGTATTATTTATTTTTTGTCTAAGAGCGATATGTGTGAAATGCATGATGTGTGTGAACTATTTACTCGATTGTCAAGCGTTTATTAATTGTGTGCGTACGCCGTTCGGACATGTGATACCGATTATCACCTAACTCGTGTATGAACCTTTAAGAGAGACTCTAAGTATTAATTCATGAGAGTAATCATTCCTAAAATACCGAGTGGGGAACTTAGATTAGAGACCCGATATTAACCATCTCTAGAGAGTTGACTCGACCTGTAAACATCACCTAACAGACTTCTAGGTTACGTGTAAGACGTGATAGGGCATCCAATGAATGTGTTCTCCAATAACGAGATTGAATCTCCTCGAGATTAATTAAAATACACTAACAAATGAGAGTGTGATAATTAATGACACATTGTTTAGTAAATCCTGGTATGCATACGTTCCAGTAGGTTGCACATAGTGATCACTAGAGTTTCGTACCCGTTTAGGGTTTACTCTTGTTAAGTCTAATGAGCCGGATACGATCGTTAGCCGGAATGTGCTACCGTTAACACCTTGGCTTCGGCCATATGAACATCTACCACTATAGACAAGTAAGTCCATCTACTCACTAGTATATGGCATAGGACTATTGTCCAAATTCTAAATGTGTGAGGCTAAACGGGGAATTGTCCTTGACGTGACATCTGTATGATTATGTGAGATTGTGATGGAAGCGAGGCTTCATTGGTGGAAATGGGACAAGTGAGTTTAATTTAGTTACAACTAACTTGTGATCCTTACTAACTACATTGGTTAATATCTTGCTAATGGTGTGACTATTGTGAATTGTTGTGTGGATAATTAAGTGCCTGTTGTATGTTTAATTCCGCATTTACAGTATTTTATAAGCATGTAAAGAGAACAACATGAAACGAATTCATGTTAAGCAAGATGACTAATCAACCTCAGTGCTCTAAAGGGTCTAGGATCTCACATTTAGCATACCAGCAGTTGGTTGAGCCTTTATGGCACCACATTACAGGACTTGATCGAGTTACGAAGTCGGAGTGCGGGACTATTGGGTAGTCTACGTCATCTTTTAATTTCTGCACTCACTAAATTTTAGTTTGTATTATATGCTCCGATGTAAGTATGGGTACGTTTTAGATGCTCACTGTCCTACATTTTTTGTTCATGGACTTAGTATGTGTAAGATAGTAGTACATATCTCGTTCATCACTGTGGTTAATTATTTTTGTTGTTTTATTATATTTCTTTTCTGCTTCTTTACTCGCATGGGTGAGTAATGGCATGTGACACCCGAGTGAGAATTATTAATGTTTAACTTCCGCTGTAAGAAGTCTTTAATTATGCTACAAGAGTGATTATAACGTGTTTAATGCGAGGGGTGTTACATTGAATCCCTAGTGCCTTGTTTTTCCTTCTTTGTATGAGCCTTAGTTCAAGCTTTAAAAGCTTAGTGGGAGCTCTCCTTTGATTCATGATCAAAAGCCCATTTAGGGGTTTAAAGGTAAATTCCTAATTCTTATGCTTAAAGCACCTCTTTATATTCTAGATTAATTAATAAGCCTAAGAGTGTTGCTTAGTGCTTAATTCCCCATTTGAATGTTGGTCGAGGGTGTTGGCAATGGTCTTGCCCCATGACCGAAAATCAAGAGAAAAGAGAAGAGGAGAAGAGAAGGAAAACACTTGGAAGTTTAAGGTAAATAACCTACCTTAAATGACTATCCTAATTGCTTTTAGAATTTTGGAATAGGGCTGAAAAATGAATGGAGAAAATGCAAATGTATAGCATTGAACTAGAGAGAGCTTGATTGTTTAAATTGTGTTATTTAAGGGCCTAAGTGCCAAGCATTTAAGATTATGGCATTATATTGTGATTGATGAAATTTGGATGACTTTGTGTGCTGGTAGAATCCACTAGGGATATGGCTAGTTGGAATTGATGAAGACAATGGAAAAAAATGCATTTGGGCATGCTAGAATTGTGGAGCAACCATGGCAAAATTTCTATAGAAATCAAGTGGTTTAGATGACTTTATGAGTTTAAGGAACCGAAGGGTTAACTAGGAGTGATAGGGATTGACTTGGTTAATTGAGCACTTTGAGATGTTGGCTGGATGATGGAATGGAGTGTGCGACATCTGTAGCACTAATGGCGTAGGAATGCCTTGGACTGGTAGTAATGAAGTAGAGTGCATAACCTTGTGAATGGTGAGTGAACTTGGGCATTGGAAATGAAAACGACTAGGAAGGAATTGCTTAGTGCTTAAATAAATGGGGAGCATGAACAACTTAGAAATCTAGGCACTAAGTTGTAAAGTGTAGAAAAATGAGAATGAAAGTTGTTAATTGATCAAAGATTGAGTGATGAGTGGATCAATGGATTTAGGAAGGTATAATGTATGATTAAGGTATTATAACATGATTGGAAACATGTGGGAAGGTTGGAAAAGAATTGGGCAAAGAAAGGAAGTTAGAACAACTATCGAAAATGTCAAAACTGTCTAAGTGTAGTAGGGTCCGGGACCTAGGTCCTGTATGAGGTCCCGTACCACACCTTTAAAATGTCCGAGAATTGTAGTTTTATACTGGTCCGGGACTTAGCCTGGGGTCAAGGACCCAGACCACTACAAAATACGCCCCAAGAGTTAGTCACAGATGTTGTTCTAGGACTTAAGGGAATGACAAAGACCCAGACCAACACAAAAACTGTCCCGAGAGTTTCCTACATGAACTGATCCGGGAGTTAAGGTCAGGACCAAATCTCGGACCACTTTCAGAATTGAACCGTGAGTACATAAATGAAATTAGATGATGGGGAATTGATTGGTATTGGTTTCAGATGATGTTTAAGACTGTTTGTTGGTAGCCATTTAACTATATATACATATACATATTCACCTTTATATATAGTCTCATGATCGCTAACGTTCACCCATTATGTATACAAATATATATACACTAAGTTCTCATATAAATAATATCAACCTCATCACTTATAAATTAATACCGATTTATAAAATGATTACTAAATTATTTTAATCAATCACCTAATCAACTTACCAAAACAAATTATTACAACTCACCAATTTCCTACTTAATCATTTAATATTTGCCCAATGCAATATCCAATCTTTTAACCACTTATAATTTTCATACCCATTATAAAATCTGGGCTGGAAGCCCAACTGACCAATCTACAATCTCAACCCAATTAATCTGAATTCGGTTTGTCCATTGAACCATTCTCTTAAGCCCAACTACATTTTATTACTTCATCTACTTGAGCCTAATCAAAATTCCCAAGTTAATTTTGAATTCTGAAACCTAATTTTGTCTTAGTCAAAGTTTCTAATTCCAAACTTGACAAACTGCTAATATTTCCAAAGTCCAATTTCGAGTTGACCAAATCGAATTTCTGGCAAACCCTAATTGATATGCCTTGTTGACCAGTTCAAATTACCTACTTAATTAATTTTTTTACTAGCCTAATTCGATTCAGACCTAACCATAATAAAATTCTAGATTTACACTTCCGCCCCAACATTTTCCAAATTACACTTTCACCCTTAAATTTGTAGAATTTACAAATCGCCCCTTAAACTTTCCTGATTCACGTTTTTATCCCAGATTTCTCATATTTACATTTTTAAACCCAAATCTATTACATTCCTGATTTGTCCAGCATTTTCCAGCAATTACCATTTTCCCCCAATTTAGTCATATTTTTAGTTTAACCCCTAATTTTCCAATTTTACGAATTTAATCCCAGAAACCTTGATTTCAATTACAGAAACCTCAATTTTGTAATCCCCAATTTCAGTCGAAGCCCTAATTTGCTAACCAAGCCCTAATTTTAACTTTCCCCCAAAATTAGGGTTCGAATCCCTAATTTTATTTCAACCCTAAATCGATTTCAACACTACATTAACTTACTGTCAATTTCAATTACCAAAAATGATTCCTCTTACAAATTTTTGAAACCCTAAATTCATTCTAGGGTTCTTAATTTCGTACACCACAACAATATGATTTCCAGATTTAAAGTCCACATACAATAGTTCGCAACATACATAATTCACACAAAACAAAATAGTTTCAGTTCGCACCAAAATCTAGCTGGATTTTACAAGTTTGCAAGGTATAACTCGGGCTCTAATGGCCAAAAAAACATAGAGGAGTTAGGGAAATGTCGGGATTAGTTTTCCTCGTTCCAATCCTAGACGAAATCGAATAAAATGTAGAAAAACGAAAGAACAAAAATGATTTCGACTCATATACACCTTGAAGGGTGGCTCTCTCGATTTTGGCCTCCTTTGGTTCGATTCGTCCGTCTCCGGTTTCCAGCCACGCCTCGCCTCGCCTCACCTTGAAACTCCACCGAATTCCTTGCCCGTTCGTTGAATCGCCAGTTAGGATTGTGCATTTCATGAGAAGGAGAATGGAGGGAGGACTGAAGAAGAGAATGAGATGGCGGTGGGTTGAGAGGCGCGAGCGTAAAGAATGAAGTTAGGGTTGCGATTTGTGGGTGGAGCAGAAGATCGAAAAGAGTATCGAGAGAGGAGAATGAGGCGGCATGAATGTTCCTTGCTAGAGGTTAGGGTTGCAAACTTGTGGGTTTAGGGGTCTTTCGTTAACAACGATTGATGGTATGATGGGGATTAATCTACTTTTTTATAAAAAGTAGATGGCAGGTGTCAACTTTAGATTGGACAAAAACTAAATTCAGCACAGATGGCTAACCAATATAGGTTAACCACACAAACATTTAAACAAATGCAGCTATTTCTGCGCTTGATCTTTGGAACGCGGTGACCGAATGACACCTTAGAGAATGAAGAGAAAGAGCATGTACTGCTCTAGCCAGTTAAGTTTGATTACCGTAGAAGATTGAAGGTGGGCTGGATTAGTGAGTCAATCGAGTTGACTGGGCGGCCCAGTCATGTTGGGCGGGTCGGCTCACTTATTTGTTTTTAATGTTACTCATATCTGTCGTTTTTAGCTCGTTTTAAGCCCATTTTTCATGTCGTCTAAAACGCGATGTCCCGTGTAATTAGACGAACCATTTTATGATTCCAAATTTAAATTTTCAAACAATAATAATTATTGTTATTTATAAATTAATTCCTAATTGGTTTGTGTTTCACCATTTTAGGCGAAAACGCGGCGTCTTTTGTTTCGACTGCTTAACCAATTTTCGAATGCCTCTAAAATTACCCAAATAATATTATAAGGTGTCCATGACCTCGTCTTCACTTGTAAAATATTCGTGACATGTTTTTCAAGGTAAAACAATTAGTTTTATTTTCGTTTATATTTCTTTTTCCTAAACCTCTTTAACTTCGTTTTAGGTTTCGTTTACGCTTCCTAACGACTATTAGGGTTTAACTAAATATTATATTATCCCTTGTACTTATTTAAGGGTATTTAATTCCTTAATCTCTCATTAATTACTTTTATTTAATTAATTCATGATTAATTAAAGTAATTAAGTTTTGGGATATTTTAGCGATATGCTCATCTGAAAGCTAGCTTAGTCCCTAAAGCCTTTATGGAAGCTACTCCAAAATCGGGATAGAATTTAGGGTCTCTAAAAGAAACAATAGTTGCTAGAACCCCGCACAATCGGACTATCTCATCAAAATACAACATAGCTAACCACTCAAGATTGAAGGTTTCTTAACTATCATGAAGTGGGCACTCCTAGCGAATCGATCCACAATCACCCATACTACATCATTTCCCTTCGAAGTCTGAGGGAGGCCCGTCACTAAATGCATGCCGATGCTCTCCTATTTCCACTCAGGTATAGGTAGAGGCTGAAAAAGTCATGCAAATCTCTAATGCTCTACTTTCACTTGTTGGCAAGTTTGACATCACGAAATAAACTCAGAAATCTCTGACTTCATATTACTCCAATATAACGTCTCTAGGAGATCCTGATACATCTTAACACTTCCAAGGTGCATTGAGTAAGGAGTTCCATGTGCCTCCTACATGATATCTTCTTTCAGAGCATAATCATTTGACACTGACATCCTATCCCTGAATTTTAAACAATCATCCTCAGAAACTCTGAAATCAGACTCCTAACCCACTAAAATTATATCCCTGATCTTTTCTAGATCAACATCGTCTTTTTGACCAGCCTTTTATCCTATCTAACAAAATAGGCTGAACTTGAAGCGCTGCGAACATGTTAGAACTTTCTGATCTCACAACTTCCAACCATCTCCCCTGTCCCAAATTCAATTCCTTCTGAGTGAACAGGTACTTAAGACTCTTATGATCCATGTAGAACTTACACGATGCTCCACACAAATTGTGTATCCACATCTTCGGAGAAAAACACCACTACTACTATTCTAGGCCATGGATAAGGTAGTTCTTCTCATATGGCTTAACTTGACAAGAGCCATAAGGAACAACCTTACCATGCTGCATCAGAACACAACCCAGACCCAAATGCGAAGCATCACACACTACCTCTAAACCATCAGTCCCATGAGGCAAAACAAGAACTGGAGTGGTAGTAAAACGTCTCTTAAGCTCCTGAAGGCTCTCCTTACAAGCTCCACTCTACAAAGCAGATGAGTCAACGGGGAGGCAATCTTAGAAATCCCCCAACAAGCTTCCTATAATAACTTACCAACCCAGAAAGCTACGAATCTCAAAAACATTAGTAGGTCTAGTCCACTCAATAATAGCCCTAAATTTCTCTGGATCAACAGAGATTCCATCCTTAAACACTTCATGACCTAGAAAAACAACTTGATGTAACTAGAAAGCACATTTCTTCAGTATCACATAGAGCTCACACTTCTTTAAAGTTCAGAGCAGAAACTTCAAGTTCTCCTCACGCTCCTCTACGCTCTTAGAATAGACTAATATGTTATCTATAAAAACTACCACAAACGGATCCAAGAAGATTTTAAAACCTGGTTCATCATATCCATGAAAATAGAAGGAGCAATAGTCAAATCATAGAGCATCACTAGCAACTCGTAATGCCCAAAGCGGGTCCTAAATGCTGCCTTGGGTGCAACATCTACCTTAATCTTCAATCGATGGTAGCCTAAACGTAGACCAATCTTCGAAAACACACTAGCACCAGCTAGCTGGCCAAACAAATAATTAATTGGAAAATTACATCCCGCACCCATGAGGTTTAACGTATTTTCAGAAACCACCTAGGTGGTTTGGATAATTACTTTCCCCACCCATCAACTTAGCTCCGTTTTACATCCGTCAACATTTCTATTGTTTCTGTTAGTTAATACCACGTGCCCCGTTTTAATTTGTTCCCCTGTACTCCTAAGCGGCTTCCCGATCATGTCTTGCTCTTACTATCAATAAGTATTCATTGTCATTTCCTCTCGCCGATCTTCGTCTCACCTTTCTGTAAAGTTCGACATATGCGACTAATAGTTTCTTGTCCGTATTAAATTCGAATGCTGGAGACATCCTATGAGGAAAAAAAATTCTAATTCGATTGAATCTGTCAGTTCGTTCATATGCGATCAAGGCAATTGACTGATACCGCATAATCATATTGAAGAGAAACTAATCATAGCAACTACTCTACCTTCCAATACAAAAGATCATTTTGTTCGTTCTGGCTAATATAAGCCATTTGGTTCATCCTGCTGCTGCCTAAACACATTATTAAACCACTCACGTCTCACCATTTATTACTTCGTCGCCTACCCTGAAGACACACCACGATCTACTTCCTAATGTTAAGATATACCCCCACCCAGGCTCAATAACCATCCTATACGCCGGTTATGCTCATACCTAGGAGACAACTCAAACCTAAACTTCGATATAAACTGCGAAACAATGAGCTTCAACTCCAACATCGCAAGATTCTTGCCAACACAAACCCTAGGTCCCGCCCCAAACGGCACGTAAGCTTGCGGCACTTTACAAGCATTCGAAACCCATCTGCAAACCTCTCCGGTTTGAACTCATTCGCATCCGAACCCCACACCTTAACGTCTCTGTGCAGCGACGGAATTAGTGTCCACAAACATACCCCTTTTGGTATCATGATTGAACCCAGTTTGAAATTATCGAGAGCTTCTCGAATCACAAACGCTGCCGGATTGTACAAGCGGAGCACTTCATTGATGAACATTGTCATTTTTTTATTCTTTAATAAGGCATCAATGTCTAGTGAATCTTCACCATGAGTGATGATTGAGGATGTGATTTCAGATCATAATCGATCTTGCCATTCGCTGTGCACATCGAGCAATACGAGGCACCAGGATGCTGATATGGCGGTGGTTTCATGTCCCGCGAAGTAGATATTCTTACAGTTATCTATAATGAAGTGTTTGGCTGACTGCATACAGGGGAACAAGTTAAAACAGGACACGTGGCATTAACTAACACAGAAACAAGAGAAATGTTGACGGATGTAAAACGGAGCTAAGTTGATGGGTGGGGAAAGTAATTATCCAAACCACGTGGGTGGTTTCTGAAAATACGTTAAACCTCATGGGTGCGGGATGTAATTTTCCCTAATTAATTTATGGTTAATAATACTTATTCTTAATTGTTACCTTGTTAAGCTCACGGTAGATGCACAGCCTCAAACTACCGTCCTTTTTCTTACAAACAATACAGACATGCCCCAAGGAGATACACCGTGACGGATAAATCCTTATCCAACAACTCTTGCAGCTGGACCTTGAACTCTTAAGCTCCGTTGAACTCACCTTCTTAGCAGAAAATCTATAGTAACATGATGTGTACACAGCCAACCCATGCCTAGCATCATGTCAAAACAACTCATGCTCAGAGGAATAAGACCATCACACATAACTTCATCCTGCACTACTACAGGTCAATTTCTAGAAACAAATTTAGAACCACAGAAGAAGAGTCCTTTCCAAGGGACTAATCACACCGAAACAGCAGTTAGCAGACAATTACTGAAGCGTAGACAAGCAAACACAACCCTAAACGTCCAACAAAATTAAACCTGACTCTGATACCACTAAATGTCGTGACCTGGCCCGGTGACCCAATCTATCCTGGCCAAAAATAAAGCCCGAAAAGCCCGTTTGAAAAAAATTTTAGGCGGGCTTGGACAATAAATCAGGGCCGAATGAAAAAACGGGTAGGGCTTCAGCAAGATTTTAGGCCCGCAACTAAGCCGGGCCCGACCTGATTTATTATCTTACATAGTTGGAAAATTACATCCGCCACCCATGACATTGGCAAAATTACATACCCTACCCATGTGGTTTCAAAAATTATTTTCCCCACCCATGTGGTTTCCTTTTTTACATCCGGTAACTTTTATATTTTTTGTTCAGCTTAAGAGAAGCTTAAATGTTTTCCAAAGTTGATGAAACTTTCTGTGGATGATGCTAAAGGGTTAAATTTTGGTCCAATGTCAAATTCAAAATTTTGTAAGCTCACATGTGACATGTGGGACCCAATGAACACACATTCACATGTCACATGTTTTATTGGGTCCCACAGATCACATAAAAACATAAAAAACTTTGGATTTTGTGCCAAACCAAAATATAACACTTTAGCATCGTTTGCGTAAAGTTTCATCAACTTTGGACAACATTTAAGCTTTTCTTAAGTTGAACAAAAAATAGAAAAGTTGTCGGATGTAAAAAAAAGGGAAACCACATGAGTAGGGAAAGTAATTTTTGAAACCACGTGGGTGGGGTGTGTAATTTCACCAAACGTCATGGGTGGGGATGTAATTTTCCCTTTTATAAATATAATATTGTACTCCTCTTGTTCTCAATATGATTGTTTGGGTCCTTTTACTATTTTTAAAATATAACGTATTCTAGTCTTTTTTGTCATCTACTTTCAATTCTATCCCTCATATTTTATTTACAACTCTACTTTTCAAATATTTCAATTCCTAATGCAAAAATTAAGGGCAAAATAGTCTAATGATTTCGTCTTTAATTCTTATGCCTATAGTTAGAAAATCAAGTATGATAACAAAGGGAGTATATATTTAATTTAACTTTATATAATACCTTTACTATTTATTTAAATTATATATAATATCTATTAATATTATATACAACAATATCCATATTATAAAATTAATATATATTGATATTATAGCTAATATATATTTTTTTCAAAAAATTAATATAATATTAAAAAATTATAAAAAACCGGGTCGGGCGGGCCGGGCAATGGCAACGATTAAAAAAATCGGGCCTAGCCCGGCCCGTCCCGAAAAAATTAAAACCGGGCTTGGACAAATATATAGGCCTATTCAGGCCTAAATTTAATGTTGGCCCGGCCCCGAACCCGGCCCGCCCACCCGCTTGATCAGCTATACACCTAGTTACAGATAATTATTCCCTTGTAAATAAATGCAATCTTTGATTAAGCCAGAAATAAAAAAACAATCAGGGTATTTCAGATGTAAGGTTGGAAAACGTTAAAAGAGAGATTTGGAACATTCCATTTATATATGATTTCTTCCTAAATCTGGACCAATTGTGTTCCTTGAACATATTAAATAAGTTAAACAAAAATAAATGTAATGAAGAGCATACTTGGCTAAAAAAGTTCAAATAACCGCTTTTAATAAATCCGTTTATTAGGCTCTAACTAGTTTTAATTTTTGATATAACATTTCCAGAAAGAAGAGATGATTTATGAGTTATTCTACGTGTTGAAGAGGATGTTGATATGTTCCAAGAATAGGTGAAATTGTCTTTTAAAGGATAATTTCAACTGTTAAAAGTAGTGAAATCGTTTCTTTTTGTCTTGGGGGGTATTAGTTTAGGAATTGGATATATTTTAGAGTGTCAGCTCACAATTTTGTTCTACATGGCTCCTCTTATGTCTGTACAGGTTTCAATCTCCCTCGGTCTTATAACGGATCTTTTACCCTCCTCTATAGCTGATCAAACCTAACCCGGCCCGGAGACCCGAACCGGCCCGGAAAAAAGTCCAAAAAACTGGGTTTGAAAAAAATTCGGACATACTTGAACAAAAAAGGCTTGAATTGAAAACCGGGCCGGGCTTCGACAAAATTTGGGCTCGAAACCAAACCCGGCCTAGCCCAAATTAAAATATATACTACTATTTAAATATATTTATATATATAATATATTTAACGTAATTTTATGTCATATATATATGTTTTTATTTTGAATTTTATCAAATATTTAATATTTATGTTAATTTTTTATTTAAACTATTATTTAGAATTATATTTATTGAAACTTTTTACCAAATAAATTATAAAAAATGAAAAAACCGGACCAGACGGACCAGGTAGCGGCACAACCAGGAAAAAACTAGACCTAGTCCACTCCAAAAAAATAAAAAAAGCTGACTTTGACATTAGAAATAGCAGTTCGTAGAAGTGCGGGCTGTCCGCACTAGTTGGTATAGTCCAAAGATTTGGCAATCCCAGTCAGCAGCTGATTGGAATGTTTTTGCTCACTGGTGTATTTTTATTATATTAACTTAAAATTATTGTAACTTTTAATATATATTTCCAAAATAATAAAAAAAATTATATCATTGTTTACCTAAATTCGAGCTCTTCAAAACAAGATCATTCATGGATATGTTTTGACAACTTTAAAATTTTATATTTTTTTTAAATGATATATCTGTACATATCATCATACTTGCTTCACCATATCCAGTTTAAAATACACCATACAATAATAATAATATACTACAAACAATAATGATTCATTATCTGTTTTGAAATGGGTATGTTAAAAAATAGTGATTCACTATATAAGACTCAAAAATCATCAGTAAATAATAATAATAATAATAAATAATAATAATAATAATAATAATAATAATAATAATATATAGTAATAATACTATACTAATAATAATAATACACAAAACATTAATAATAATACATTACAATAATGATCCATATTAGTTTCGAAGTTTGTAATCTAATCACCACTTGTTAGTTAATGAATAATAATATCAACTTTAATGAATCATAATATCAAAATTAATGAATCACATCTTCATTTAGTGTTATCATTGCAAACATATAAAAAAATTAAAACAATAATGCAACACAAAACAATATTTGGTATGTATGGAAAAAATACATGATTCACATAGCAGATTTAAAATGCACCATAACAACAAAATAATACACTACCAAATAATGATTTTTTATTGGTTTCGAAATTTGCTATCTAATTCACCACTTATTAGTTAATGAATCATATTATCAATTTTAATGATCATAATACAAAGTTAATGAATTATATCACTAATATCGTGAACATATAAAAATAAAAAAAATTAAACAATAATATAACACAAAACAATATTTGGTATATATGAAAATACGTGATTCACCATATAAGATTTAAAATACACCATACAACAATAATAATACACTAAAAACAATAATTTTTATTGATTCTGAAATTTTTAATCTAATTCACCAGTTATTAGGAATGAATCATAATATCAATTTAATGAATTAAAATATCAAATTAATGAATCATATTATCATTTTAGTGTATCATTATACATATGTAAATGAATTTTTTTTAAATTGTCAAAACATATACATGACTGGTCTTGTTTTCAAGAGCTTGAATTTAGATGAACATTGAGATAATTTTTTTCATTTTGGACTTATATAGTAAAAGTTACAACCTTTAAAATTAGTACAAATTTTCTTCTTACCATATATACCACATCAGATATTGACTGGACTTCCATGTAAGTGTGCCGTGCGGCGGTTGGTGCAGGCAGACCATTCCGTCGAATTTGGGTAGAAATAGACCTAATATAACTAAAATTCTTTTTGCCCGAACCCGGCCCACCGGCCCGCTCATTTGATCAGCTCTACGTAGAGGTGGCAGTTCGGGTCATTCGGTTCGGGTTCGGCTTGGTTAGGGTTGATTTCAAATTGGTTCAGTATTTGGTTCGGGTGGATCAGGTCGGGGAATCCGGTTTGTTCGGGTTGAGTGGTTTGTTGAATTTTAGTCGGTTTGGATCAGTGTGGGTGATTTTTGGTTTGGTTGACTTTTGCTAGGGTGACTTCGGGTCGGGTAATTTTCGGTTCGGGTTAGCCTCTGGTTTATTTGGTTTTTTAGGTCATGGGTGTAATTCGGGTCAATTATTTGGTTAAATTCGGTTGACATTACATAATCAAGCAACTCAATAATCATGATATGTAAATTTGTCTCAATCAATCTCAACAAGTATGAATGTGTATAAAAGATTATTTAATTTAATAATTATAATTTGCATCATGTACTTAGTAACCAGCTCTTGCTTAATCAATTATTGATGTAGCTTTAGATTATTTAGTAGTTTCATTATTTTGAGATGAGTACAAAAAAGTCTTTTTTGTGGGATAGTTATTAGAATTTGTATCAAAGTGTAGTAACTTGGTTTTTCAATATATTAATAGTTAGCAAATGGAATTAGTTAATAAGTTTGATGAGTTTTTTTATAGTAGTTAAAAACTATTAATGATGAAGAACTATTTAGAAGCGTGAGAATTTTGCTACATAGGTAAAAACCTTCAAGTATATTAAACATTTATGCATTTTGCTAATAAGGAAAAATTATTCACAAGATTGGACAGAGGCTTGAAAAATTAAAATTAGGGAAAATTCGCGAGATACCCCTGTTTTCTTTCGTAATTCACAATATACCCATGTGATTTTAGTAATTTAACTTTAAACGTGTTTAAATGTTGTCCAAAATTGACGAAACTTTACATGGACGATGCTAAAGTGTTATATTTTGGTCCAATATCAAATTTGAAGTTTTTTAAGCTCACATGTGACCTGTGGGACCCAATAAACAGTCACATATTCATTGGATCTCACAGGTCGCATGTGAGCTTAAAAAGCTTCAAATTTGATATTGGACCAAAATATAACACTTTAGCATCGTCCATGTAAAGTTTCATCAATTTTGGACAACATTTAAGCACGTTTAAAGTTAAATTACTAAAATCACAGGGGTATATTGTGAATTACGAAAGAAAACAGGGGTATCTCGTGAATTTTCCCTAAAATTAATAATAACACCTTCAATATATGAGTAGTTAATACAAGAATGATACAAATCGCTGAAGAATTGGAGTCTAAATATAAATATATTTTTGGTTATTATGAATCTATCACTGAAGATGCATGATAATTAATTACTTTAAAATTTTATAATGCAATATTTGTGGTATATTTAAAATAACTGTCTTGTATATAAACTTGTCAATACTTTTTATACATACGCCACTTATTAAGTAATGATTAACTGGTTTATTTTCATTGTCTCCTATAATTAATGCAATATATTCTTTTGGGTCACAATGAATATATTTATTCGGGTGACATTGGATTTAGTTCACGTTCGGTTCGGTTGGTTTTCGGTTGGTTTCAATTCGGGTCACTTTGGATTTCGGGTCATCGTCGGGTTATGGGTGACTTCAATTCGGTTAATTTTGAATCGGATAACTTCGGTTCGGATGATTGTGGATTATGGTTTGTTCTCGGTTTTACAATAAAAAATCGGTTTGGTCTGAGTCGGTTTATTTCAGATTTCATATTATTTTTCAAGTTATAGTTTTCAGTTAAATTCAAATTCGGGTCGGATTGGTTCAGTTCAGTTATTCAGCTTCGGGTTGCTTTTACCAGGTCTAGCTCTACGGCCTCCTCCGATACGGAATTCACTCCACAAAATCCTATTCACAACCGCCATCGTCCTCCGTCGGCTAGCCCCATTGCTCTTCTGAACAATCTTCATCCCTGCTAGACCCTTAAAATCTTGTTTCTGTTGTTCCTTGAGACTCACCGGTAAGAAGGAAAGAGCACAAGGATTTCAATTTTCAAGGATGGGGCAGGCACTTCGTCGAGCAGCTGGCCGGGTTCGAAGCTCTGGCCCCAACACAACCTCGTCTTCTTCCGAGTTTCAGTCTTTCGATAGGCGGCCACCGCCGGCTCCGGGTGGTCCCGTCGATAAAATCGATATCTACCGAAAAACTGCAGATGGTCCAGGTATAGAAGTATTTGTAGTCTTACTTGATGGGTGTTCTTGGAAATGTCGATGATAGCTTAGCTTTCATCGTGCAAAAGGTCAAAGATTATTGGGTTAATCGATTGCTAGCGGAAATTATCGGCTTCGTAATTAAATATTTTGTGCCTCTGATATTCATCTAGCAGGTAGCACAAGCATATCCTCGCGTGGCGTCGTTGAAGAAAAAGATCCCGCATTTGATGCCATGCTTAGTAAAATGTCTGGGAGAATCACTACCAAACCTGTAGGCAAATTCGAGGGGAGTGAGGTTCGTTCCAAAATACACATACCATAGTTCTTCTTAACCTCTTGAGTCCTAATCGAGAATGCTATTGGAGTTCTCCTGAATTCAAGCTTTTTGTATTGGCTCATATGTGTTTTCTGATGTATGATCATTCTTTGTGGCCCAATAATAGGCGTGAGTGTTCTGGATTAGACAAACCATAAAATGGAAAAAATGCTGGTTTGGCTTTATCTCATTTAATCTCACAGGGTTTATCTTCGATCTCCTTTTATCTCAAAACTGTATGATCTGATTGACCTAATGTTTCAATAATAAATGAAAGTAGTATAAAGATACCATGATGGATAAGAACCTGCGAGTGAATAATGATTTTGGTAAGTAGATGGAAAATGGGTGAAACAGTGTCGGCAGCCTTATCGAATGACAACATCTGTGGTTCTTTTGAGTACTACCTATGGTGATAATTGATGGTATGTTTTATTGTTAAGTGAGTAGATACTTGCTGAATAACTAAACCTTCCAAAACATGGTTAAATTGATAAATATTCATACCTGTAAATCCTGATGCACGTCCTGTATGTACCCCAAGTTTGAAGGTTGGCTTATATCAATGTGCATAGAAGTTATACTTTCTTGCACAGGATTTGCTTTTAATGCAATGTACTGTCTCTGGTTGGATGATGGACGTGGTATCTCTTTGTATG
The DNA here is from genome assembly GCA_023374045.1 of Limonium bicolor. Taxonomy (NCBI): domain Eukaryota; kingdom Viridiplantae; phylum Streptophyta; class Magnoliopsida; order Caryophyllales; family Plumbaginaceae; genus Limonium; species Limonium bicolor. The sequence goes on along the minus strand of CM041783.1, from coordinate 24,475,984 downwards.
GACTTATGGATGGGAATATTGTTTTGGCATTTCTAGTAAATTTCCTGCACTAGGATTATCTTGAATTGCTTATTTCAGGGATATTATTGTGGTGATATAAACACTAATATTTGTTCTGTTTCAAACAATCAGTGGAGGTGTCTTTTGTATAATGCAAGTTTGTAGCAAGGTCTTTTTTTTGCAGTAGAGACTCATTTGACTTGCAGGGACTCTCTGTTTGTAATGGTTAGCTTCTTGATAATAAGTACAAGAAGTGAAAATGTGTTGACCCAAGGGTGGACGTCAATCAGATTTCTCAGAGAAAATATTTATGAAAACATAGACAATTGTTTTCGTGTAGTCTTACTTTCCATTTGATCTTAATGGAGCTTGTGATATGCATATCTTCATTTTGACAATGATGGCTAACCTCTCTAGCTGATTCTACACTAGGAGAAGTACCCATATTTGAGATTGTATTTGACCTTCCTACTTGCAAGAGTTGGTTATATTCTGCAACTACCATGGACTGATGTGTTTGATCTAACTGATCCCTACCTCATGCTGATCTATATAATGATGCATTGTCTGATACTTGACCCAAAGCTGAAAAACAGTACTGATGTAGTTCTCGTTTGCATATGTTTCATTTAATCTGACGTATATCATATATCTATTTGCAGACATTTTTTCCAGGAAAGTACAACCGGCCATTGCCTAAACTAAGGAACTCAACTCCGGATTCTGGACGGTATGAAGATAGGCCCGCACTACCTGGAACCTTGAATGTGTCACAGCTTCGACAAGTGATGCTACTGTATCATGGGAAAGCTGAAGATCACAGTGGACCCATGAATGTTAAACTGATCGCTGAGAGATTTCGCTTGGATGCAGCCAAGGTGCAGAAGATTTTGCTGTTTCTTTCGCTTCCCCAAGAAGATACGTCTAAAACCCAAAAAAAAAGTGATCAGTACTAATTACATGCCCACATATTGACTAGCGGACATGCTCATTATATCAACCAAGAATGATTAGAAGGTGACAGTTTTCGGCCGCAATTTTTCGTTTGTATTTTTGTCTTATGTGCTAGTAAAGGTTGGTAGAATAGCGACGATCCTTCTATGGATCAATAAAATGAAGAATTGCTGTGTGATGTTGTAACCTTGTATGTCCTTGTTCGTCATATGCATCCCCTAACCGTCTCATTAGGTCACATGCGTCCACTATGGCCAAGTTCAAAACTGACATTTTTTTTTATAATTTATAATAAACACTAACATATTGATATCAGCGTTTTTGGCAAATTTTTGATAGCTCCGGGAATTTCGTAATTTTTTTGACCAAGCTAACTTAAAATACGGATATTCATTTGTTTACAATGGTTCCGTTTACAACCTACTTATTTATCAATTTTTAGTATTACTTATTTTTGTCCAATAACACAATTATATGGACATTTTTCTAGATTGTTAAATGCAGTCACCCAATTACAAAATTGTTTTAAATCACAGTAATATTTAAATTATGTTCTGTAACAGCTATATTTTTTTATGAAAAAATGATATTCACAACCATAAACAGTTAAAATATAAGAGGAAATTTACGAGATACCCCTGTTTTCTTTCGTAATTCACAATATACCCCTGTGGTTTTAGTAATCCAACTTTAAACATGTTTAAATGTTGTCCAAAATTGATGAAACTTTATATGGACGATGCTTAAGTGTTATATTTTGGTCCAATATCAAATTTGAAGTTTTTTAAGCTCACATGTGACCTGTGAGACCCAATGAACAGTCACATATTCATTGGGTCCCACAGGTCACATGTGAGCTTAAAAAACTTCAAATTTGATTTGGACCAAAATATAACACTTTAGCATCGTCCATGTAAAGTTTCAACAATTTTGGACAACATTTAAGCATATTTAAAGTTGAATTACAAAAATCATAGGGGTATATTATGAATTACGAAAGAAAACATGGGTATATCGTGAATTTTCCCAAATATAAAAAGCAGTAACATTATTTTCATTCTACATTCTTTTAGGCCATGTCTGAATATTTTGTACACTGAAAAATCGTTTTTTTTTCATTCATCTAAATGGCTTCTAAATTTTTTTTTTTTTGAAATTTACAATATGTCACTAAATTGTTTCATAATTCATGATATACCTCTTTTATGAAATTTGTCCTTAATATGTCACGATTTGATTTTGAAATTCACAATATGCCACTATTGGGTGTCGGACGTTAAATTCTCCGTTAACTCTCTCGTGTCAATGGCCATTATGCACTTGACGAAACTTTTGAATTTGTTTAAAAAAAATTTAGGACACTCGTTCGACTGTGCAACGACTATTTTTTAAACAAGCTTAAAAGTATACAAAATACCCTTGTTTTGTTTTATAGTTTACAATATGCCACTTTTTAAGTTTTGTAGTTCACACTATACTACTATTGAAGTTTTATAGTTTACAAAATATCCCTGTTTTTTTCCGTTGAACAGTTGTAACGGCTAGTTTTGAATTCAAACGGCTAGTTTGTGTCCAACTCTCTTTTTTTTGCCTACATAAAGACCTTTTTATCATATAAACAGAGCACAAACACCATGCTAAAGCCATGACCATGTTTACAACTACAATCATTAAAAAGTTTCAAACAATCCATTACAAATATGGAGTCCCATCAAACCTTACCCTCTCCTGCAAAAGACTTCGGTTGGAAGGGCGTACTACAATTGCTGGGCTTGTAATTTCTTCGTGTGGTGGGCACCGGTGATGCAGGATCGATACTCTCCTCATCCTAGGGTAAGACATGTTCATTACACAAATCACATTCAATCGTGATACGATCTATTTCTACTACTGCATCTGCTCGTTTTGAAGCTCCACATCAATAGAGCATGGCAGCTGATGCGTATCTTATCAACATTATGAGGGAGGAAATAAAGAAGGAATTTAAAGAAGAGATGAGACAAAGCATGGCTGTAACACCCCTACTATGCACTTAACAAATAATCGAAATCGTGGCGGAAATAACAAACTAAACAATAACTAAACGGTACGGTGCTACAACGCCGTTAACCACCCACGTGGTTAACAAGGCAGAATAAATACAAGCGTATCGGTCTGATGATCAGACTCCCGAGCATAGAACTAATAACCTTTAATACATTAACAAAATACCGAGTTTATAACTACATCCATAAACATAACTGTACATCACAAACTGTCACTGTGAACTGTTAACGACCATCATTGTACTACAACGGTACCAAAAATATATCGCCTCGGGAGCACAGGCGCATCCCCGGCTCAACATCCAAAAACAACCAAAAGTAATCCTGCATCCTAGAATCTAAAGCCATTCCGCTTCTTCGATCCTCATCCTGCAGTAAAAATATGGAGCCCCCGAGGGGGTCAGCAACCCTTGGCTGGTATGGTTAACGCGTAGCCCATCGGCTACCGGGAAACGCGCAACTAATTGTCATGATGAATATGTCATTCATTTTAAAACATACAACATATATGTCATAGCAAAAGTATTGCATACAACTTCACACATAATACACAATAACAATTCCTTTTAGGAAATGAACCAACCTAATTAGTTCCCATGGAGAGCCTAGAGAATGTTGCCATACTCATGCTAAGCTCGTTACTTAACTTGTTACCGTCCTGTTAGATTGAACGGATAACTTAACACAAGGTGCCTCGGATATAGTGATCCAAGCACACCGAAACAAAACATAGTATGCCCCTGTGGCCCGACGTGAGTCAGTAAAATAGCCTTGGTTAAGCTAAAGGGAAGGTTGGAAACCAAATTGGAAAACAACCATAACATACAAAGAGAATCGAACCGGTTATGACATCGACTCCCATACTCACACGCATGGCCGGAACAGACCGGACTCCTCACTTCCCCCGTTAGCACTTGTTAGAAGTTCGATATTGAACTCAATATATAAATCACAAGCAATTGGTTAAGTCTTGTTAGACATACACAAGGGGAGAGAGAGTCACACTCAACAATACAATAATATTTAACAACTGTAAACTCGTTACATGATTTAAGTCTTACAAGGTCATAAACACACAGAAAAACAAACAACACACAAGCCGGTGTAAACCGGTAGGCAACAGACTGCAAGAAAACCATACCTTGGTCCTTGCTTCGATTGATTTCCACCGTAGGTCACTCCTATACATGTTTAAGAATGTCGGTTAATTACTTACTTAACTTCAAATTTACTAAGTGTTTAACATTGTTATACGACATGTTTTAATGTCTAAACTTATACTTGATACCTACATTATACCCCCTAGGGTTTATTACTTAAGCCATACTTTTATGTTTTTTTTTTTAAGTTTTGGTCAGTCCGACCCACCGTCCGACCCACCCACCAACTGGGTCGGACCCTTCCAGTAACTTTCGGATTTGAAACATTCTACCCTGTCCGACCCAATCCTCTAGGTCGGACCATTCCATAAACTTTACCGTCTTTTAACTCACCCGTCCGACCCATGTCCGACTCAACCAACTGGGTCGGACCATTCCAGAACATTTCAGTCTTCTAAGCCTCACCTGTCCGACCCATGTCCGACTCAACCAACTGGGTCGGACCACTCCAGAACTTTATTACCGTCCTTTAAAACACACCCGTCCGATCCAAGTCCTCTGGGTCGGACCGTTCCAGAACCATTTACTGGCGTCTAACAGAGGCTGTCCGACCCAAACTTGGATCGGACCCCTGGGTCGGACGCCACCAGAACATGTCCAAAATTGTCAAATCTTCTCCAAAATTCTCCTAAAGCCTCCTATTGTGTTCTAACATCATTTGGTACACTTACACCCTCATACAACATCCATGAAACTCATTTTCTATCTCCTTAAACACTTACTCATTTCTTACCAAAATTCCTAACACTTATAATGTTTTTCTCCTTAATTTTCTAAGTGGTGTTTCATACCTATGATAACCACTATGCCAAGAATGTTTTCTCACCACTACAACATCATCATCCCAAGCATCTTACTTCCTAACCATTCCTAATCAATATGAACTCTACAGGCTTATAGATCCTCCATACAACAAATTACTTCTTCCTTATACATCAACACTGCACAAGTCCTAAACACAATCACACCATGATCTTGAAACGTCCCAAAACATTCTTTTGCATTCTAAATCCTCTAGAACATTTCCTAAGCCCTTTTTACATCTTTAAACACCTTAATGCATGTTTCCTTCACTAGGAAAGCACTTAACCATTCTAAACACTTTCTAACTTACCAAAACTCATTTTAAACCCTTAGAACTTCTTATACATTACCTAAATTTTGACATAGGTTCTCCTAGAACATTACTAAGCCAAAACACATTGTTTTCACCCATCAAACAATCAAGAACACTAAAATCCATCAAGAACATTCTTATACAACAAAACTTCACTCATTTAACACTACATCACAATATAGTGCATAATTTAAATTGCTTGGCACTTAGGCCCTTAAATGACATGGCTTTTAGGCCCTTAAGATGCATAAATCATAACACTGAATTTCCCACATTATATTTGCCTTTGACCTGCAAATACACTCAACAATACATATGCCTTTTACTAAGCCCTTGAGAGCATTTTTCTAGGTCATTCACCATTGGCTCCTTAAATCATTTTCATAAGCAATACAAGCTCATTTCTCCTAAGACTTTAAACTACATTAGGTTAACATATTTACCTCTTTTCCTCACAAACTTCTTTCTTGTTTCCTTGACTAAATTGGCAAGGCTTTTAGTTGCTTGTCAACTTCTAAACATTATACAAATGATAAAATGAGTATACAAGCTTTATGCTTCATCTCATTGTAAACCCTAGTTACATATATTATTTTAAAGCATTAGATGATTGTTTTACCTTAGAGCTTGAAGAAAGTTTGAATATATATCAAGAGAGGACTCCACCTAGTCCATGAAAGGTTGAAATGAAGCTAGAACAAAGCAACATAAGGACCACCATTAAGGGTGATTTTCGGACAACACAAAAACATGAAGGAAATGTTATTTTCTTTCTTTGAGTTTTCTTACCTAGGCAAAGGAGAACAACAATATGTGAAAAGATGCTCAAGCTCCTCCCATGGTGATTCCTCTTGGCACCGAAATGGAGCTCTTGGGATTTTGAGAAAGATAGGAATGAAGAGCTTGATGAGACTAAGAGAATGGTGGTCTTTGTTTTTGATTTGGCAAAGTGAGCTAGGAGTTACAAGAGGTTGAAGATGAAGAATGGTGGTGGTACTATTGCAAAACCGTGAATGGAGAGCAAGAAGGAGGTAGAAGAGAGCTTGGAACCGTGGGAAATGAAGAGGGGAAATGAGAGAATGAGATAAGTTGTAAGTTTTAGATATTTAAGTAGTAAAAGCAAATAGTACTTTCTACTTTACTACTTTAGTTAGCTTATTTTTTTGTTTAAGTATGGTGAGTCACCAAGAAAACCGGCCCCCATATTATAACAAGGGTTATTTTAGTCTTTGTTGACCAATTGTCACACTTATAATGACATATGTTATAAACTTGCTTATTTTGTTACTATTCACTAAAACAAGCACATAGATGTGAAATTTTTGATTTCCCATTGATATAGACTTCCAAATGTGATACTAAGTAGTACACATATTAATTAAAGAAAGAGTATGATGACATTTAGCCATTCAAAACTCATTTACAAACAATTTTTCAAAAATGTGCTTTAAGACTCCTTAAAGCACATTTTGTGTTTTAACTTGTTTTCAGCTTGGTTTTCCTTTGGTAATGGGTTTAATATGTTCATTAGTATATAAATAAGGTCTTGGTAAGCTCATTAGGTCTTACCCAAGCTTATTCCAAGCTTAGAACACATTTTAAGCCTTTATTGACCTTAAGGTATTTATTTTGTGTTTTCTATGGTTTAACTTGTTTACTAATGTTTCTCTAAGACTCTTTTTAGTCTTAATATACCATATTTTAATGTTTTAAACCACATACTAAGGTTTGGGGTATTTCAATGGCGAAGATGTTTCTGTGGGCAGTAATTGTAGTTACAACTATATATGTATATGCAAAATATGATGTACTTTCATAATTAATGCTAAAAATCATGGGATTGTACTGCTGTTTACACTTCTGTTTTGCATGTGCATAGTTGCCGCATCAAACCGCTAGACAAGAAAAAACGGTAACTAACAACATACTATCAGATTTGTCCACATAACCAACCAAAACAACCACTAAACAGATCTGTCATGTACTATCATTTTTTATGTGTCTCCTTGTTTGAAACTTTTCATTGATTGTAAACATGGCAATGACTTTAGTATGGTGTTTGTGCTCTATTAATATGATAAAAGGTCTTTATATAGGGCACTTTGTGAACCATAAACCTTAAACAATGGTATATTGTGAACAATAAACTTAAACAGTGGCATATTGTAAACTATAATATAAAACAAGGGTATTTTGTATACTTTTACTTGTTTTTTTTAAAAGTAGTCGTTGCCAGCATCAATCAAACCAGCGTCTGAAAAAATTCAAACTTTTTGTCAGGGCATAATGGTTATTGTCCAGAGAGGGTTGTAACGGCAGATTTAACATCCGTCACCCAGCCGTGGCATATTGTGAATTTTAAACTCAAATCGTGGCATATTAGGGACAACTTTCCAAAAAGGGGTATATCATGAATTATGAAACAATTTAGTGGCATATTGTGAATTCCTCCCTTTTTTTGTAAATTGTGTTAGGACATTAGGAATACTAAAGTGTCATTACTCTGCCTGATTGGGACATATTAGTCTCTCTAATTTTAGGAGTTAGTACCCTAAAGTTACTCCACTTAAGCAAATGAGGGACTAAGGGATAAGACATTTAGGCATTTTTATGACATTAGTCATGGTGTAATTGAGGATTAGGAAGGAAGATACACCTCGAATCGTATAAAAGTTATCAAGACACAAATGGTAAAAATAGCAAAAACTGTTATAAACACTTAACTTGTTATATTGATTTACATTCAATAAAATGTTAATATTGGTGGAAGATATAGAGAGTGTATAGCGATCACAGGAAAAATGCTTGCCTTTCGTGAAAAACTTGACAAAATGCTACTTACCGTAAAATAACGTACACGCTTTGTATACGACTTCATGTACCTTCTTCTCTCATAATTTCTTTTAAACTTTCTTTCTCTGTGGCAAATAGACTCACTGGAATCCTCTCCTTTGTTGTTGAGCTATTGTCTTAAAATAGTTCTCTAGGGCATTCTCCCTAATTGAGCATTACATACCATCTCTTGTTGCATGCTTCTACTCGAACCTTGGCTCATGACCATAAACTGCTACACCCAATTATAGTGAAATAACACTCACTCAAATCACACTTAATTACCGAATTCACCAAGGACTCTTATTCCCTTTGCACAACCAATTAATGATATTATAAACATGTATCCACACAAAAGTAATCACATAATGCATCAGCAAGCACAAAGTCCCGAAAAATACAAGATACCATCACAAAAATATATCCCACCCATAAAATGGCGTATTCTTGGTTTTAAATCCTAGACAATCCACTTCAACTTTTATTTCTCTCATCTAATTTTAATTACCGTAATGATCTGATACCACTTTGTAACACCCAATTTCCTACAGATTAAAACCAAACAATATTAGTGAAATCGTAGCAAAATTAAATCTAATCGAGGCTTACTACTGCCACATCCACACAAGTGAATGCTAAGGCTAATAATCTAAATCTAACGCATCCTTATTAAATCAAAGACCTTTTTTACAATATAATCTAACTCATAGAAAAAGTATAAGCCAAGATGTATCAGAACTAAAACTAACAACTTTTGAAGTAGAGGTTTCCAGAGCCATAATGAAATACCCCCAATTTAATAAGGTTTTTAGTAGTGATTTAATCATAATTATGTGTAAACCTAGAGTTTTAAAATTAGATTATTTATTGTGTCAGAGCTAAAGAGTAATGAAGAAATTAGTGTAAAGCACATTTTGAGCCTTAAGGGAATTTTGATAATCTTGGGAAGTGTGAAATACTTCAAACTAAAAAGAAGATTCGTAAACTCCAACTAATACTCTTAAGCTATATTAATGATGGGAAGATATCTAAAAAGAAAAGCCAAAGTTTGGTTGAAATACCCCAAACCTTAGTATGTTGTTTAAACACCTAAATATGGTATATTAAGACTAAAAAGAGTCTTAGAAGCATTAGTAAACAAATCTAAACGATAGAAAACACAAAATGTGCTTTAAGGTCAATAAAGGCCAAAATGTGCTCTAAGCTTGGGATAAGCTTGGTTAAGACCTAATGAACTTACCAAGACCTTATTTATATACTAATGAACATATTAAACCAATAGCAAGAAAACAAAGCTTGAAAACAAGTTAAAAACAAAAATGTGCTTTAAGGTCTTAAAGCACATTTTTGAAAAATTGTCTTGTAATTGAGTTTTGAATGGCTAAATGTCCATCATTACTCTTTAATTAACATGTGTACTATATAATATCACATTTGGAAGTCTATATTATTGGGAAATCAAAAATTTCACTTCTATGTGCCTTGTTTTTATGAATAGTGACTTTTATAAGCTAGTTTGTAACATATGCTATTATAAGTGAGACAATTGACAAATAAAGACTAAAATACCCCTAAGTACTATTGGGGGCCGGTTTTCTTAAGTGTGGTGACTCACCACTCTCTTGTTAACATGTTAAGTAAATAAAGATGACTAACTAAAGTACTATTTACTTTATAACTACAAATATCTTCTAAAAGCAGTTATCTTCATTTCTCCCTTCTTCCTTGTATTTCCCACGGTTCCAAGCTCTCTTCAACCTCTCTTCTTCATTCTCTTCTACGGTTTACAATAGTACCACACCAAACCCCATCTTTGACCTCTTGTAAATTCTAGCTCACTTAACCAAATCAAAAACAACACCACCATTCTCTTAGTCTCATCAAGCTCTTCATTCCTATCTTCTCAAAATTTCAAGAGCCCCATTTCGGTGCCATGGAGTTCCACCATTGAAGGAGCTTGAGCTTATATTTCTACATATTATTGATCTCCTTTGCTTCTAGGTAAGGAATCTCAAATAAAAACTTCATTTCCTCCATGTTTTTGTTGTTGACCGAAAATGCCCATTGAAGGTGCTCTTTATATGGCTTTGTTTTAGCTTCATTCCAACTTTCAAGGACTTGGTGGAGTCCTCTCTTGATAGATATTCAAACTCTCTTCAAAGACCAAGGTAAAATAGCTATCTTAATGTTTTTGAAACAATGTAAAAAACTAGGGTTTACAATGAGATTAAGCTTGAATGCTCATTATGTTGTTTGTATAATGTATAGAAGTTGACAAGCTATCAAATATCCTTACCGGTTTTTATAAGGAAACAAGAAAGAAGTTGTGAGGAAAAGAGGTAAATATACTAACCTAATGTAGTTTAATGCCTTAGGAGAAATGAGCTTATAATGCTTGTTAAAATTACCTAAAGAGCAAATGGTAAATGACTTAGTGAAATGTTCTCAAAGAGATAGTAAAGGACATATGTGTTGTTGTATGTATTTGCAGGTCAAAGGCATATATATTGTGGAAATTCAGTTTTAAGAGTTATGCACTTTAAGGGCCTAAGAGCCATGCATTTTAAGGGCCTAAGTGCCATGCAATTTAAATTATGCACTATATTGTAATGTAGTGTGATTTTGGTGAAACTTTGTGTGTGAGAGTGTTCTTGGTGAATTAGGTGTTCTGTGTGCTTAATGGAGAAAAATGTTGTTTTGGGCTTAGTAATGTTCTAGGAGAACCCATGTCAAAATTAGGTAATGTATAGGAGGTTATAAGTGTTAAAAGATTTGGGAAACTAGGAAGTTTGTGAGGGCTAGGTATTTTACTAGGAAGAACTATGTATTGAGATGTTTTTAGAGTGCAAAAAGGACTTAGACATTGTCTTGAAGGTTTTAGAATACAGTGGGTTTTGAATAACACCAAATCATTTTGGAGTTGTTCTAGGGCTCATGCAACTTTGGTAAACAAAGAAAAGAACAAACTTGTAAGATGAACTACAAGAATGACATAAGGATTTAGGTGTAGAAATATGCTTAAGAGATGTGGTTTAAATGGTGAGGAAATTTTGGGTATAATGGCTACAATAGGAATGAAACACCATTTAGAAACTTAAGGAGAAAATACTATAAGTGTTAGAGAGTTTGGGTGGAAATTGTTAGTGTTTAAAGGCTTAGAAATGAGTGTTTTGGCCTTGTCCGAACATCCATCCGACATGGACGTTCGGACAGGCCTGTTGCGTAAAAATTTTTCAGAGTCTCACTTGTGTCCGACCTTGGGAAGTCCGGACACAAGTTCGGACGTGCCTGCTTCTACTCTAAATTCTCTCGACCATGCCGAACTTCCGAGTCCGACAAGTTCAGACAGGCTGCTTGTTTTCAGTTTTGAGTCTCGAATGTGTCCGAACTTGGGAAGTCCGGACACAAGTTCGGACAGGCCCTGTGTGGACCAAAACTTTGTTTTAGGGTAGAAAAAACGATGTCTAAAAATGGTGTTAGTTAGTAATGATATATGAGGTTAATTAAGACTGTTAAGGATGTTATAATGACAATTAAAATGGTGAAGAGTTATAAACAAGTGTGAAAATAAAATAAACTAGATATTTGAAGTAAACAGTTAACAATGGACTAGTGTTTAATTAACCGACGTTACTAATGTGTTTAGGATTCTCTCAGGTGGAAACCAGTCGAAGCAAGGACAAGGTATGGTTTTCTTGCAGTCTGTTGCCTACCGGTTTACACCGGCTTGTGTGTTGTTTGTTTTTCTGTGTGTTTATGACTTGTAAGATTAAACCATGTAAAGAGTTTACAGTTGTTAAATATTGTTATGTTGTTAAGTATGACTCTCTCTTCCCTTGTGTGTGTCTAACAAGACTTGACCTATTATTGTGATTTATGTATTGAGTTCAATAATGAACTGCTAACAAGTGCTAACGGGGGAAGTGAGGAGTCCGCTGTTCCGGCCACGCGTGTGAGTATGGGAGTCGATGTCATAACCGATTCGATTCTCTTTGTATGTTATGGTTGTTTTCCAATTGGTTTCCAACCTTCCCTTTAGCTTAACCAAGGCTATTTTACTGACTCACGTCGGGCCACCGGGCATACTATGTGTTGTTCGGTGTGCTTGGATCACTATATCCGAGGCACCTTGTGTTAAGTTATCCGTTCAATCTAACAGGACGGTAACGAGTTATGTAACGAGCTTAGCATGAGCATGGCAACATTCTCTAGGCTCTCTATGGGGACTAACTGTGTTGGTTCTCTTCCTAAAAGGAATTGTTCTTGTGTGATGTGTGTGATGTTTGTGTACAAAGCCCATGTTATGATATATGTATAAGTTGTGTGTTTTAAAATGAATGCCATGTCATCATGACAAATTAGTTGCGCGCATCCCGGTAGCCGATGGGCTGCGCGTTAACCATACCAGCCAAGGGTTGCTGACCCCCTCGGGGGCTCCATATTTCTTTTACTGCAGGATGAGGATCGAAGAAGCGGAATGGCTTTAGATTCTGGATGCAGGTTTACTTTTGATTACTTTTGGATGTTGGGCCCGGGATGCGCCTGTGCTCCCGTGGCGTTATATTTTGGTTGTGAACAGTTACAGTGACAGTATACAGTAAAGGATGTAAGTAAACACTCGGTATTTGTTAATGTATATGTGGTTATTAGTTCTATGCTCGGGAGTCTGATCATCAGACGGTAACCTTGTATTTATTCAGCCTTGTTAACCACGTGGGTGGTTGACGGCGTTGTAGCACCAATCGTTTAGTTACTGTTTAGTTGTTTAAATTCCGCTGCAATTTCAAGTAAGTTTATGTGCGTAGTAGGGGTGTTACAAAAAGTGGTATCAGAGCGAAGTATCGCTCTGATGACTAGAATACCGAGCTTAGGGATATACCGAGTTAGGAAACCTAACTACAGTTACCTAAGTGAAACAGTTATGAAAGGTTAACCACTAACTAAGTGGGGAATACCTTATGGTCGGGAAAACGTTACAACCGTTGGACCGATAAGTGTGCAAGCATATTGCTAATGAATGTTCGTGTGAATTCAGATGTCAGGTCGACTAAGAGGTAGAGGCCGTGGACACGGCAATGGAGATACGGGTGACCAGGGCGAGAATACTACGGCTCAGGTTATGGCTGAGGCAGTAGCAGCCGCCGTAGCCCAGATGGTACCCCAACTTGTAGCTGCGATGCAGCAAGGGCAACAGCCCGGAGTTCAACCACCACCGCCACCGCCACCACGAGAGACCAACTGGGTCAAGGCGTTGGCTGATCTGAGGCCACCATCATTCAGTGGGGAGACCGACCCTCGTAAGCTGGAGGCTACATCTCCGAGATGGAGACTGCCTTCGAGACCTTAGCGGTACCTGAGGAGGTCAAGGTTCGACTTGCCGCATACTATTGAAGGGTTCGGCACAGAGCTGGTGGAAGCTAGTACGGGAGGGCAGAGTGGCTGACCCGACCTTTCAGTGGAGGGAGTACACGGCTCTGCTGCGAGCCAAGTACTACCGATACACGTGCAAGAGGCCAAGCGCCTGGAGCTGGACAATCTGAGGCAAGGGGATAAGATGACGGTAGATGAGTACTACCAGCCTTCATCGGACTTATCCACCTGCTACCGGATCTGGGTTACTCAGACCGGATTCTTGTGAACCGTTTCTACAACGGACTGAGCTACCGCCTACGCTATGGCATGGGGCCAACTGGATATACTACTTTGCAGGTAATGGGACTACAGTGTGATGTGAATAAGTGTACAATGTGTTAATGTGATGTGAATTTGTTTGGCGGGGCATAACTGACACCCTAAATATAGGAGTGCTACCATGCCGCTGCAATTGTGGAGATCACCGTCCGTCTGAGGGACGAGGAGAGTGCGCTCAAGCGCAAGGCCATGAATAGGGCCAAGGCACGCAAGGGCAATGGGAGGAAAGAAGAAGAAGTCATACCCCCAGTCCCAGAAAGGACAGCAACAGGGTGGCAAGGGCCAGACCCAGACCACCACGCTGAGGAGCCTCTGCAGCTCACCTATGCGTATGCGGCCAAGCCCTACGTTCTTACCCCCAAGGGTAATTAACAAATTTCAATACCAAAATCTAGTGTGTGTTATTGACTTGTGAAGTGTGTACTGAGTGTGTGATGTGTTAGCAGCTAGCACGGGCTCTGGACCGGAGCGCCACTATTACTGCAAGTGGTGTAACGGAGACCACCCCGGCAAGGACTGCAAGGGTAATGATGTGCAGTGCCGATACTGCAAGAAGATGGGTCACCGCGACTATGAGTGCTGGCAGAACCCGAACAGTAGAAGCTACAGGCCCAAGGGGCAATGGAAGGGTAAGGCCACTACGACCACCGATGGCCCGAAGACGGCGAATCAGCCACCCCCAGATCAGAGGTACACAGATTCCCAGAAGGGGAAGGGTCGGGGTCCGCAAGGCCGCCCTGAATGTGGTGGACCGGTCTGAGGCGCCAGGGCCCTCTTCTAGACCAGGTACCGCCTAAACTATTGAGTGAAATAAGTGTTTGCATACCGCATTTCACATGCATGTGTGTTAGTGAGTTTAAGTAAACAACCATGTGAGTAAATAATTAAAGTATAGTGTGAAAGTCACCTATTAGGTAACTCTAAACTTAAAGGAACCTTCAATATATGTTATCCAATCCCACCCACACCAACCCTGAAGAAACCACCATCAACATCACCGACTTTCCAATGGAGCAATGTCAGGTTATCCAGCCAGGTATGATACTCTTAAATGGATACCTGACACCGGAAGCACAAATCCATATCATCAGACGATGCAATGAACTTGGAGCAACACCAGGAGGTTTCTACACACCCGAATACCCGAGCGGATCAAGAATGAATTGAAGATGATGTGCATGGGTAAGGACTGGAACCCTTACACCAAGACATATCAAGAAGTGCGAGCTGAAGATGGAGCAACTGTACCAAGTATACCTGAGGAGTTCCTTGCGGTCGTTAACCACGCCGTGGGAATTGCTCAACAAGTTGAAACGGATTCAATTCCAAATGTGAAAGCAGATCTATGCATTGTGAACTTCTACCAGAAAGGTGGACGGTTAGGTTTACACCAAGACAAGGACGAGTCACCCGAGTCTCTAAGTAGGGAGTACCCGTGGTGTCTTGGTCCATTGGTGATACCGCAGTGTTTGTGTATGGCGAGCAGAAGCGTGCTGATCTCGCAAAGAAGCTAGTGTTGAAATCGGGAGATGTGTTAATCATGGGGGGCAGTCAAGGATGCTATACCATGGCATCAGGAAGATCAAACTGAATACCGCACCGTCGGCAGTGATCAATGCCACCACATGAAACCCGGACGTTTGAATTTGACCTTCAGACAGTTTTAAGCCTTGTATAATTATGTGATGTGTTGAACCAGTGTATGTTAAGGATGTTAAGTGTTAATTATGGCGACAGTATAAGCCAACGAATGTTGTAAAAAGAGTGTGTTAATGAATAAAGTGGAGTTGTTTGAAGCATATAAACCGTGTTGTTACCAATACTTATTAGTTTGCCAATGAATTAGGCTGTGCACTCGGAACGGGAGGTATACTGAGTGTCTGCAATGAGGCAGAAGCCGGCAGGAGCGGCACAATCCTCACCGGTACCTTTCCAGTCAATGGCGTGGACGCTTCGATCTTGTTCGACTCCGGAGCCTCACATACATTTATTTCGCTATCCTTTGCGAAGAGGCTGGGGTTAGACGGTGATGAGATGCCAGACTTCCTAGTCACTCTCCCGTCGAAAGAGCGGATCAGGTGTACCCGCTACCCGCTACCGAGATGTTGTTGTGTGAATCAGAGGTGAAGAGTTTCCGATCGACTTGATAGAGTTCGACGGACTTGGTTTTGATGTGATTGTCGGGATGAACTGGTTGGAGCGGTACAAGGCAGAATCCTGTGTGCCGAGCATCGTCTGCTTCTTCGGAGTCCATCTGGGGTTACCATATCTTACCTTACCGCCAGAGCCCAGGGAGCCTTCGACTCAGATCATCACCGCCATGGCTATGTATCGTGAACTACGACGAGGGAGTGATGTATACCTCTGCTATGTCCAGGACATAGAGAGAGATCCAGAGTTTAGTCCTGATGTGCCGGTAGTGTCGGAGTTTCCTGATGTATTTCCTAAGGAACTGCCGGGCATGCCGCCAGCACGGGAAGTGGAGTTTGAGATTGATTTGGTTCCGGGCACCGGACCAATTGCGAAGGCGCCCTATCGTATGGCTCCAGCAGAATGACTGAGCTCAAGGAGCAGCTGAGAGACCTACTCGACAAGGGTTTATCCGCCCTAGCGTTTCACCATGGGGAGCGCCGTCCTCTTCGTGAAGAAGGAGGACCGTAGCCTCCGCCTGTGTATTGACTATCGAGAGCTGAATGCAGTTACGGTGAAGAACCGTTACCTTTACCACGCATTACCACTCGATATCTATTTGATCAGTTGAGGGGAGCATCAGTATTCTCCAAGATAGATCTACGATCCGGATACCATCAGATTGCCATCCGTGACAGTGATATCGAGAAGACAGCATTCAGAACTAGGTATGGACATTATGAGTTTACAGTTATGCCGTTTGGGTTATCCAATGCACCAGCTAAGTTCATGGACTTAATGAACCGCTTGTTCCAAGATCAGTTGGACAAGTCAGTGGTAGTCTTCATCGACGATATTCTTGTGTACTCTCGAAATCGAGAGGTGAGCACGAAAGCCACCTGAGAAGTGTGTTGCAAACATTGAGAAAGAATCAGTTGTATGCGAAATTTTCGAAATGTGAGTTTTGGTTGAACCAAGTATCCTTTCTTGGTCATGTGATTTCTGAGCCCGGATCGCTGTTGATCCGGCAAAGATTGATGCAGTGCGCACCTGGCCTAGGCCGAAGACAGTTACCGATATCAGGAGCTTCCTCGGTCTGGCAGGTTATTATAGGAGGTTTGTAAAGGACTTCTCCAGTGTCTCGAAGCCGATGACTTCCTTGATGAAAAGGATGCACCATTCGAGTGGACAGTCGACTGTGAGAGTTCTTTTCAGAGTCTAAGGATGCTCTGACATCTGCACCGGTCCTGACTTTACCAGACGGTCCCAGATGGTTTTGAGGTCTATTGCGACGCATCAGGCAGAGGTATGGGTTGTGTGTTGATGCAACACGGGAAGGTCGTAGCTACGCCTCCCGACAGCTGAAGAAGCATGAAGAGAACTACCCTACCCACGACTTAGAATGGGGCCATTGTCTTCGCACTGAAGATATGGCGACATCACTTGTATGGGGTAAGTGTGACGATTTATTCTGACCACAAGAGTTTAAAGTACTTGTTCACTCAGAAGGAGTTGAACATGAGACAAAGAAGGTGGGTTGAATTTCTGAATGACTACGACATTAATCTGCAATATAAGGAGGGTAAGGCAAATGTGGTAGCTGACGCACTGAGTCGCCGAGCACACTCTCTCCATTCGCTAGTCTCTCATTCTAGCTTGGTTGAAGAGGTGCGGAGTGCTCAGATGACGGATCAGTACATGATGGAGATTAGACAGAAGCTTATGATGGCACATTCGAGGGTCAGAAGTACGACTTCAGACTCCACGATGATGACCTGATTAGGCTTAATGGCCGATTGTGTATACCGAGGAGTAGCGCTGAGTTGAAGGAGCGCATATTGAGTGAATCCCATTGTTCTACTACTTCGATTCACCCCGAGCTTCAAAGATGTATAAGGGTATGAAAAGATATTTTTGGTGGACTGGAATGAAAAAGGATGTGAATGACTATGTGTTGAGGTGTCTCACTTGTCAGAAGGTCAAGTTTGAGCACCGAAGGCCTGGTGGTATGGTACAGCAATGCCAGTGCCTGAGTGGAAGTTCCATGACATTTCTATGGACTTCGTAGTAGGCTTCCGCCTGCAAGGGGAGGTCTGAATATGATTTGGGTTGTTGTTGACCGACTGACCAAGGTGGCCCGATTCATTCCGATGAAGGACACCTGGAAAGTGGCAAAATTGGCAGAACTCTTCGACAGAGGATTGTAAGACACCATGGGGTACCGAAAATTGATTGTATCTGACAGAGATACCAGATTCTTATCGAGATATTGGAAGTCTACACGAGAAGCATTGGGTACCGAACTGAAATTGAGTACAGCGTTTCACCCACAGACCGATGGTCAGAGTGAGCGCACCATCCAGACACTTGAGGATATGTTACGTGCATGTGCACTTGACTTTCAGACCAGCTGGATTGACAAGTTACATCTGATCGAGTTTAGTTACAACAACAGTTACCATGCTTCGATCAAGATGTCTCCCTTCCAGGCCTTGTACGGTAGACCATGCCGCACGCCATTATGCTGGGATGAGTCGAGTGAGACGGTCATTATAGGACCAGAGTATCTAGAGCAAGTTCAGGCAGAAGTTCGCCAGATCCGGGCTAACATGAAGGCAGCTCAGGATAGACAGAAGTCGTACGCAGATGTGCGCAGACGTGACCTGGAGTTCGCCGTGGGCGATCAGGTATTTTTGAGAGTATCCCCCATGAAGGGAGTGTTTCGTTTTGGCCAGAAAGGCAAGTTGAGCCCAAATATGTGGGGCCATATGTTGTGACGGAGCGGATCGGCCCGTAGCTTACAGACTTGATTTACCCGCCGAGCTGGGCAAGTACATGATGTATTTCATGTGTCCCAGTTGAAGAAATATATGTCTCATCCGTCTCATGTACTTCAGCCTGAAAGGCTAACCTTAGAGCCGACCATGCGATCAGTGGAGACTCCGGTACGGATTCTGGATACTAAGACTCGAGACACTCGCCATAAGTCTGTGAGACTGGTGAAGGTTCTTTGGTCTAACCAGGACGTTGAGGAGGCCACTTGGGAGCTGGAAGATAAGATGAAGGCGAAGTACCCGTCATTGTTTACTTCTTAGTGTTTGTATGTATAGGGTACGGGGCGTACCCCTATTTAAGGGGGGTAGAGCCGTTTCGGTTATGTGTATGACATGTATTTGATACATTGTCTGTGTTGTGTTGTTATGTTGATGTTGTTCCTCTTGTTATTTTACAGACCGCTGAGTCTGATGATGTTGTGATGTTTTGTTGTTTGGACCGTGTTGTCCGATGTAATGTAAAGATGTTGTTATTTGTTAAGAAGTGTTGTTAATATGTGTTCCCGTGTTCTAATATTTAGGATATGTGGAGTATGAACTTTGGGGACAAAGTTCTTTTAAGGGGGGTAGATTGAAATACCCCAAACCTTAGTATGTTGTTTAAACATTCCTAAAATGGTATATTAAGACTAAAAAGAGTCTTAGAAACATTAGTAAACAAATTAAACAAGAAAAACACAAAATGTCTTTAAGGTCAATAAAGGCCAAAATGTGCTCTAAGCTTGGGATAAGCTTGGTTAAGACCTAATGAACTTAACAAGACCTTATTTATATACTAATGAACATATTAAACCAATTAGCAAAGAAAATCAGCTTGAAAACAAGTTAAAACACAAATGTGCTTTAAGGAGTCTTAAAGCACATTTTTGAAAATTGTCTTGTAAATGAGTTTTGAATGGCTAAATGTCCATCATTACTCTTTAATTAACAGTGTACTATATAATATCACATTTGGAAGTCTATATCATTGGGAAATCAAAAATTTCACTTCTATGTGCCTTGTTTTTATGAATTGACTTTTTATAAGCTAGTTTGTAACATATGTTATTATAAGTGAGACAATTGACAAATAAAGACTAAAATACCCCTAAGTACTATTGGGGGCCAGTTTTTTAAGTGTGGTGACTCACCACTCCTTGTTAACATGTTAAGTAAATAAGATGACTAACTAAAGTACTATTTACTTTATAACTACAAATATCTTCTAAAAGCAGTTTATCTTCATTTCTCCCTTCTTCCTTGTATTCCCACGGTTCCAAGCTCTCTTCAACCTCTCTTCTTCATTCTCTCTTCTACGGTTTACAATAGTACCACACCAAACCCATCTTTTTGACCTCTTGTAATTCTAGCTCACTTAACCAACAAAACAAACACCACCATTCTCTTAGTCTCATCAAGCTCTCATTCCTATCTTCTCAAAATTTCAAGAGCCCCATTTCGTGCCATGGAGTTCCACCATTGAAGGAGCTTGAGCTATATTTCTACATATTATTGATCTCCTTTGCTTCTAGGTAAGGATCTCAAATAAAATTCATTTCCTCCATGTTTTGTTGTTGACCGAAAATGCCCATTGAAGGTGCTCTTATATGGCTTTGTTTTAGCTTCATTCCAACCTTTCAAGGACTTGGTGGAGTCCTCTCTTGATAGATATTCAAACTCTCTTCAAAGACCAAGGTAAAAGCTATCTTAATGTTTTTGAAACAATGTAAAAAACTAGGTTTACAATGAATTAAGCTTGAAGCTCATTATGTTGTTGTTGTATAATGTATAGAAGTTGACAAGCTATCAAATATCCTTACCGGTTTTATAAGGAAACAAGAAAGAAGTTGTGAGGAAAAGAGGTAATATACTAACCTAATGGTTTTTAATGCCTTAGGAGAAATGAGCTTATATGCTTGTTAAAATTACCTAAAGAGCAAATGGTAAATGACTTAGTGAAATGAATGTTCTCAAAGAGTAGTAAAGGACATATGTGTTGTTGTATGTATTTGCAGGTCAAAGGCATATATATTGTGGAAATTCAGTGTTTAAGAGTTTGCACTTTAAGGGCCTAAGAGCCATGCATTTTAAGGGCCTAAGTGCCATGCAATTTAAATTATGCACTATATTGTAATTGAAATACCTAACCTTGGTATGTTGTGTAAATGTTAAACTATGGTATTAAAGGCTAAAAAGTGGCTTAGAAACATCAATGTACAATTTTAAATCATAGTAAAAACACAATAAAACACTAAGACACGGTTTGAGCAAAAACGTGCTCTAAGCTCGGAGTGAACTTGGTGAGGACCCAAAGAGCCTACCAAGCTTTAAATATTTAATTATGATTTTATAAGGCTAATCAAGTCCTCAGGAAACCTTGGTAGACAATAAACCAAACAAAAATAAATAAATACCTTAAAGTTAATATGGGCTAAAATGTGCTCTAAGCTTGGGATAAATTGTAAAAGACCTAATGGTCATACCTATACCTTATAATATGTTAATGACATATTAAATCAATTACCAAAGAAAACCAAGCTTGAAAACAAGTAAAAAACACAAAAAGTGCTTTAAGGAGTCTAAAGCACGTTTTTGAAAAATTGTCTTATAAATGAGTTTTGAATGGCTGAATGTCCATCATTACTCTTTAATTAACATGTGTACTATATAGTATCACATTTGGAAGTCTATATCAATGGGAAATCAAAAATTTCACACAACAATGTGCCTTGTTTTCATGAATAGTAACTTTTATAAGCTATTTGTAACATATATTGTTTATAAGTAATTAATTTGGTCACACCGACTATTATACCCTTCTATAATATGAGGGCCGGTTTTTCATGGTGTGAGTCACCAACTTGTAAAAGATAAGCAAGTAGTAAAGTAAAGCTTGTAAAGTAAATAACTATTTACTTTAATATAATATCTTCCAAAAGTAGACACATCTTCATTCCTCTCTCATGTCCTTTCATTTCACACGTCTCCTTCCTCCCTTCTTTCTGTTCTCACTGATGCTACAGCAACAGCACCATTTCCATCTTACATTGCCATATTCCTAGCTCACTTAACCAAATCAAAAACAAACACCACCATTCTCTTTGTCTCATCAAGCTCTTCAATTCTATCCTTTTCAAATTCCAAGAGCTCCATTTCGGTGCCAAGAGGAATCTCCATGGGAGGAGCTTGAGCTCACCTTTTCACATATTATTGTTTCTCCTTTGCTCCAAGGTAAGAAACTCAAAGAAAAATGACATTTCCTTCATGTGTTGGTGTGATGTCCGAAAATCACCATTAATGGTGCTCATTGTGTTGCTTGTTCTAGCTCCATTTGAATCTTTCAAGGACTTGGTGGAGTCCTCTCTTTATAGATATTCAAACTCTCTTCAAAGATCAAGGTAAAACAACTACAGTAATGGTTTTTGAAACAACGTAAACCTAGGGTTTACAATGAGTTTTAAGCTTGAAGCTTGTATACTCATTTCATTGCTTGTATATTGTTTTAGTAGTTGACAAGGGAATCAAATACCTTACCGTTTTTATAAGGAAACAAGAAAGAAGTTTGTATGGAAAAGAGGTAAACATACTAACCTAATGTGGTATAATGCCTTAGGAGAAGTGAGTTTATATTGCTTGTTAAAATGATCTAAGGAGCCAAAGGTGAATGACCTAGTGAAAATCTCTCAAGGAGTTTATTAAGGGCATATGTTTTGTTGGGTGTATTTGCAGGTCAAAGCCATTATTTATTGTGGGAATTCAGTGTTTATGGTTTATGCAATTTAGGGCCTAAGAGCCATGTTTATTTAAGGGCCCTAAGTGCCAAGCAATTTAAGTTATGCACTATATTGTGATGTAGTGCTAAATTATGAAGTTTGTGTATAAAATGTGTTTGATGGATTTTAGGTGTTTCTGAATGAAATAAGGTAAAAACCTAAGTGTTTGGATGTGAGTGTATACAAGAGAAGCTATGGCAAAATTTTGAAAAAATGTATAAGGATTCTAAGTGTCTTAAATGAGTTTTGGTGAACTAGGAAGTGTTAAGAGATTTATAAGAAAAATGAGTGAGACAAACTGGACAATGTTTAAAGGTGAATCAAAGTGATATTTTGGGTATTAGAATATGCCTAAGTTCATGTATGAAGTTTGGGTAATCTGTGGATGAAGAGAATAGAAGAAACAAGACTTGAAATTGTCAAATTTGGGATTCTGTTACAGAGGTCCGGGACTTAGGTATTGGAAGATGTCCCGGACCATACATGAAAAACAGGCCGAGAGTTGGAAAACTGTCTTGGTCCGGGACTTGGGGTGAGTACAAGGTCCCGGACCACCCTATTAAAAACAGCCGAGAGTCTCTGTAAGTATTGGTCCGGGACTTAAGGTAAGGACCAAGTCCCGGACCACTCTAAAGATGTTGTTCAAGGTATGAAAATGGTAAGAAGGGAGTAAGTGTTTAAGGAGTTATAAAAATGAGTTTTTATGGATGTTATGAAGGATTAAAGGTGATAAATGATGTTAGAACATATTAGGGTGTTTGAGGTGAAGTTTGGAGTTAAATGGGCAATGGGCAATAAAGGTATGGGGCAGACCGACCTTGCGACCGAACTTGCCAAGGTCGGTCGAGCCCAGTTTACCCTGCGAGAATTAGTTTCTGGAATGGACCGACCTTGGGGACCGGACTTGCAGGTCGAGGTGGAAGGTCTTTGTATTTTCTACGGATTAAGTTTCTGGAATCGACCGAACATGCGACCGAACTTACAAGGTCGGTCGGAGTAGAAAATTTTGACGGTAAGGTGTTCTGGAATGGACCGACCTTGTGCAAGGTCGGTCGGTAAGGTCGGTCAGACCAAAAATGTTGTTTATGGTTATAAAATGATATGTAATGATGGGGATTGATAGGTAATGATGTTATAAAGTTGTTAAGGACATGTTAGGTGAGTTTCAATGACAATTAAGTGGGTGAAAAGTTGTATTAAAATGTGAGAGTAAAACAAGTTAAAAATGTCAAGTTATTTAACTAAGTTAACGGGGAAGTTATAAGCATTAGACTTTAAACAATCATGTTACCCCGATGTTTTAATAAAAATACATGTAATGTTATCAGTTGTTCGAGAATTGCTCGAGGAACATAAGTGGACATGATAAAGTGGACTCCGGTGACAGGTATGGTTTTCTTGCAACCTGTGTCCTACCGGATTACACCCGCTTGTATGCCAATGTGTTTTTTTGAGTGTTTGCCACCTTGTAAGATTAAAACATGTAATGAGTTTATAGTAATTCATTTATGTGGCGCATCTGGTCTCCGATACCGTTTAACCTCAAATAAGTGTTAAACCTTAGCTAACTAGAACTAGGAACACGTGAGAGATCGGTATTCGGAGTTAACGGCCAAACCTTGGGAACGTTCTAACCACGGCTATGTGTGAGTTAGTTGGATATTGTTGTTGAATGCAAGTGTGTGAACCTCCCTTGTGTGCTTAACTCGGTCATGATACCGTATGGTGTGAGGATGTGATAGGTTCCATAATGGATCTCTAACTACTATTTATAAGTTTATATGTACTAATGGGGGGTGAGGAGTCCGGTCATGTTCCGGCCACGCGTGTGAGGATGGGGGTCGTTGTCATTCCAGGTTCGACCCTCTTATATGTTAAGATTGAGTTCCTTTCCCGGTCTTCAATCTCCCACAAGCTTACTCCAAAGCTTTCCTATTCTGACTTATGATTGGTTTAGGGGAACATGTGTTTGTGTGGTGTGTTCGGGCCCTCCAACCCGAACCATCTTAACTTAAGTTACTCGTCCGACTATTAGGACGGTAATGAGTGTTGTTGTTATTGTATAACGAGCTTACCATGAGGGTGACACCATTCTCTAGGCTCACCAGTGAATTAACAATGTCTGGGTCGGTTCCTGAGAGGACCGTTCCCGTATGTTATGGGATGTTGTTGTGATGCAATTACTATTGCGATGTTATTATGTGCACGTTGAAACGTGAAGAGTGTTGTTATGTTGTTATGTGAGGAATGATATATGTTGTACGATATGGAGTGTGTGGATCATGGAAATGAATCCCAGTTTGTGACAAGAGACGTTAAGGATAACCCGATTTAAGGGTAGGTGTCGTCTATTAAGGAAGTAGCTCCATTAGAGGAGGAACACTCTAGGGATAATGAATACCATGAGTGACTTATCAAGTAAGGATGTATTATCCGTTTGTTGAGCCCATTGAGGCGAAATGTTATGTGTTGTGTGTTTACAGTTGTATGCATGATTTAATTATAATCAATCGCATGCTAAGACGACAATTAGTTGTGCGTGGCCAGGTAGCATGTGGGCTGCGGGACTACCATACCAGCAAAGGTGTTGAGCCCCTTGGGGGCCACCCTTTCTCTTCTTTTCCTATTTCAGGTACAGAGAGCTGGAAGCCGTTCGAGAGTAGGACGGGGTAGACATTGTACATGGGAAATCATTTAAGTGTATATATACAGTAGGCGTAGTAAGACCGAAATTGTTATCGGCATCAGTTTGTGAATACTCGGTACAGTTGGAAGGTGTATGTTGTTATTGTTGTTAATGGAAAGGGATAGTAATGTGTAGTCGCTCGGGAATCTAGTCCATCAGACCGGTACAATGTACATGCATTAGCCTTGTTAGCCACGTGGGTGGTTAACGGCGTGTAACACCAACGAGTTAAGTAATGTGATGAGGTTTGTTTTTCCGCTGCAGTTTATTATAAGTGTGTTAATGTTGGATGGGGTGTTACAAAAAGTGGTATCAGAGCGAAGTATCGCTCTGATGACTGAATTACCGAGCTTAGGAAGTACCGAGTTAGGATTTTAGTACTTTGGGTTAAGGGTTGAGTGATAGCGTGAGAGATACGCTAGTTAGGAACTACCAGTGAATACTGGAAACCTACTACATCCTTCCCGCCCTCCACGATCCCTGTTTTATAACTTGGGAAACAACGCCAGAGAGATGAAAGTCCTCTCTTACTCGGGAATACCCGATCTGGCTGTTATTAAATGCCTTTTAGGTACGGGGGACCTGTCATACGGTAGATCCCTGCAGACGTTATAAAGTAAGTGGTTTAACTGGTGTAAAATTAAAAAAAAGAAATTAAAACTCAAATTAAACGTCAGGCTGCAAACACAATCCCGGTCGCAGTAGTATAGTGAAAATTGTAAGCAACCGGATGTCGAACCGTGGGACTAAGTACATATAATAGTACCTAAGCGTGTCACAAGTGGGGTGGACAAAGGGACGGTAATTGTCATTGATGATTAATAAAATAAAATAAAAAGAAAATAAATAACTAAGTTGACAGATAAATAAAATGGAAACTCTGGGTCAGGTTAATATAATCTGCATAATTAAGCTATCTCTACTGGTTTTAATAATTTGGCAAGGTTCCTGTCTGTAATTATTTAAGGACTAAGTCATAGCCTCATAAGAACTCGTTCACCTGTAATGCAAGGTTCTAATCAAGGTTCAAGCAAAAGCCTGCGAACGGCAGACGAGTATTGAGGAATTCACATTGCAACTGAATACTAAACTTATTAAAAATCATAACAAGTTTTCCTCCAGTTTTACGTCTTTAATTAACCTATCTATTTATCACCGGTCTGATCAAAACATTTAGTAAAGCAGTTTAATAAACTCATGACTTATTAAAAAGGTTGCGGGGTAACCTTTAAGCGTAACAAACTGTATATAATTAAACAGTAAAAATATAGCATAATTAATACAAACATATAATAACCATTCCCGAGCGTACATAAACTAGCCTAACATATTAAATACATAGACAGAGACAAGAGTAATAGAAATCATCCGTAATCACTCCGGCTCACTCTACTATTTTGTATACGTAGGCTAGAGGTGGATTTTGTGGAATGTAAATAATAAAAATGGAGAAGGCGGAAGGAGAGAAATGAGATGGTGTGTGGATAAGTTGGGTCGTGGATGATTCATGGATGGTGGATAGCTCCTGGGTTTATATAGAAAAGGAAGAAAGCAGAGAAGATAGACAGACGCGTGAGGCGGTGGAAGAAGCTGGATAAGATTTGCATGATTGATCATTTATTGCAGGGGACAGACAGCTGAACACACGCGCGTGAATTAAGGTAGACGGAGTAGATAGATATGGCAGTGGACGAGTTGGCAGACACGTCGGGGAGGCTTTGCAGAGACGCGGCGCAGAAGAAACAAACCGGGGCGGCTTCACAACGCCTCCTTGACCGCCTATAATGGCGGTCTCCCTTGCCGTCCGCCTCCACTACCGCCAGCTATGGGGCGGTTCTCTCTGTTGTGTCCCGCCAGTTATGGGGCGGTTGCCCCTGTGGTGTCCGCCAGGCGGTTGCCCTGTCCGCCAGTTATGGGCGGTTGCCCTGTCCGCCAGTTATCTCTCGACGTCGTTTGCAACCTGTTGTCGTGACTTATTCCTTCCAACTTTGACCGTCTCTAGATTCTTCGTTTGGGCTCCGTTTTCTGAGCAGTTTGCGTCTATGTGTTCGTCTCTTTATCTACTTTAGTCCCAGCTTGTTTTCTCATGTTAAACCAATAAATTAGTGAGATAATAATAAAACATAAACTAGAGGAAAACTAACCGAAGTGGAGAAATGAGCAAGAAAAGTGTTAATATTATATAAGATGAAATACACCTATAAATCATGCTCATTTGGACACTTATCAATCCCGAAAGCTGGGAATCCCGGAGACGGTTCCCATCTAAACAGTGTTAACCGCATTCATAGCGAAGAGTGAAGAATCAGTGTATAGAAGAATAGAATTTCCGGCAACCTGGGTCGACATGCCGAGCAGTCGAGGATAACCAGCTTGCAACACACCGACCGTGCAACAGGTAAGAAGTGGATTAATAAAACCCGAGACGAGTGTCTACGGGACCGCAGTTGATAAATAATACACCAACGGTATACTAACCGAAAAGGAACTACAACGTAGTGCCCAAATACGTGAAACGGGCTACAAGGAGAATACAATACTAAGAAAAAGGGTCTCCCAGAATGGGAAACACCCTAGTTGGATGATCGTCATGTGAAGACAGTGAGAAGTCACCTAGAGGAGTTATTATCAAGACAGTAAGATCAGTGAGGGCCAACAAGGCCACTGATGACAATATGGGTAAAAACAATACCAAATCGTATGTGTTAAACCGATAGCCAGTTAGCATGGCGCACTTGCCATAGCAAGTGCTGCTATAACAGGGCTGTTCGGGAAATTATAACCACTACAAAGTACTTGGTAAAGTACTAAAAAGTTAAATGCGATCGTCATAACAGTGGAAGGGCCTGTTAGCCTACCCCTGTAATTGTAAGTACACCAGTCAGCAAGAAGCTAGACTTGGTTGAGGCAAGAAGGTATTGTAAAACCATAGATTTTTTCTTTCAAACCCAGATTTATTCAAACCCTTTCTTTTCAAAACCAAATTTCTTTCAAACCAACACTTCTTTCCAACCTTCTTTTAAACCAAACCAGTAAAACCAAGGGCAGTCGATAAAGATACAACAATGGATAAACTTTCCCTCGATTAAGTTCGGGAAGCATGGAATGAATATTGTCACAGGACAATATAAGGGAGTTGACAACAGAATACTTCACCTCGGCGTGTGACGGACACTACGAGTGTACCAACTGAATTGTGGGACGACCGTACTCCGATAGGAGCTTGTGGGCCTGACAGACCTACTTATGGGTTAGTTGGGTAGTAGTAATGTATCAGTATGATACCCCATATATGTATACGAGTAGAGTCCGAAACACGGGAAGTAGTCGACTCCGTACTACGGTCAGCAGTATAGGTCAAACAAGGGCTAAGGATTACAGGAATGGTTGAAGTTAAGGAACTCAGTTAAGATAACTAGGAGTCAGGAGGTGCGAGGTGCACTAACTATAATGTAAAGACATCGTATACGTCTTAAGAATCCTCAGGGATAAACATGTTAGTTGGAACGTTGACCCAGCCTGTCCATGGCTAAGCAGATGCCTGGTGTGGACACATTAATGTGCAATGAACGAGATGAAACTCCCAGAATGAGTACCTACACTATCAGGAATGTTGATCTTCACAGAAGAAGATAATAGCCAGTTAAGAACGCAAAAGGCGTGGCTAACTGAATATACCAATAAGTGCAAGCCAAATGTAATGGCATATTTTAATAACACCCAGGAGCAATCCTTGAGGGGTATTTGGATTAAACATTGTTGGACGAAGCAATATAATTGAAACGCAAGAGTTGAAACAAATACTCGGATTAAACGCTGAAGATAACCTACTTAACAGTAAGACCCTAAGTTGCCAAAGGGACAACTTGGAAGGAATCGTGACGGTAAGGCTTATAAGCCACAACAACTTGTGTTATGTAAATGTGATCGGTTGCAGAAGTATATGTTACACAAGGAAATAGAGCGGAGAACGAACCACTGCATTAAGAGTGGGGATACCTCTCGATATTGGTGAAACCGCAGGAGCGGTAGTTAGTGGTGAACCAAGTTCAAGAGATATGTCAGGGATTAACATGTGGTTATTACCCTAGAATGATTTGAATAACAATAATACGAAAGGAAATGTTTGTACCAGTTGTGTAGACAGGAAGAGTGATAAGTCTGATAGCAACCACCACAGGTGTGTGATGATAAGTGAGTAGCGAACAACGCTCAAGGACATAAAGGCTCAAGAAAAGTGTATTAAAAAAAAATTGTATATTCAAAAATCAGCCAAATAAGTGGCCAGATAAACCCAGTGTAATAGCGGAGCTAATATAATAGCGGATGCAGTATAAGTTGATGTTGTATAAAGAGTAAGGATACGGTGCGCAATAAGCGACCGTTGTATGAGTATTGTTAGATGATAAAATGGTGAGTTAGCAGAGTTATGAGTTACCCCAGTGGAGGTACAACAGTAAGTGATAGCAAAGGAACCGAGCAGTAAGCCGGAAGCAAGTGTTATTTGATAAGAATTTCAGTGAAACACAGTGAAAATCCTATGGCAATCACATAAGAGATTCACTGCCAAGAGTTTACGCCTCTGCACTCTGTATGACTGAGTGTTTTTGATTGCACTTGCACAGTAATGATCAAGTGGGATAGCTAGGAATTGGGAAATGTTAATTGTGGTGAATGTAGAAGAAAACCTATAATACTATAATGATCAATGCATAAGAAATGCAAGGTCATACAATGGAAAAGTACTTGTACGAACCAAATGTGGAGTATGGTTAAGAATAAGTGATAACAGTGGCACTAAATACCAAATGTCGTATGAAATATACCTCAGATGTGGGGAAGTAACCGAGAGTGCACTACACATTAGGTGTAGCTCAATCTCAACGATAGTAAGTCGGTAGAAGAGAGACAATCATTGTGAAATACATAGCGGTTACGCAGTAGTTAGTAAGTTTTGGAGAAGTGGATGGGAAGTGTCGGAACTCACCGAATTCGCTCAGGGTAAGAGATACCATGCGTGGTTTGAGAAACCATTATTACCAAGATAAGGGTATAAATTGGAGATGTACAATACAGTAACAGTAACGAATGGGCAAACTAGCCCTATAATTATCAGAATTGCGCAACAGAGGCCAGTGAGCCCATTGCGTCAGATACCGGATATACATTGTGAATATGAATAAATGGTTAGTTATCAATGCCTAGAAGCCTAACAGGCCAGAATCGAAACCAACTAAGAGTTTAAACAAACTCCAATGAGAATTCTTGTTTGGAACTAAACCGCCAATATGGTCAAGATCCTCTAATCAGAATCCATTGTGTAATAGACCGCGTGGAAGTTAAAAACACTTCACGACGGCAAAACATTTTAAGCCAATGTTTAGCGATTGATTACGTGGGTGTAATCCCTTTTAAGGGGGGTAGAGCGCAAAACCACTTAGTGTTATTACCGTACAAGTGTACGTGTTTGTTTGTGCATAGCACAAAATAATTTGTTTGATGATTGGTGTGTGTGTTTTATGTAAACATACGCATTCATTCATGGTTAATTGTGGTAATGCGCACAGAATGCGAATACCATTGTGATAAGTGTGTGTGTATTTGTTAACAAGTGGTGTGTGAGAGTACCAAGTGGAAGGGAGAAAGAAACTCCCGGGGAAAAAACCCCGACGGTGCATAAATGTAAACCATGTATTGTATTTGATGATAAAAAAATATGTATATATATACAGTGTTGTGATTTATGAAGGGGTATGAGGCCGACATAGAACTAGTGAGAATTAAATTCCCTAGGTAACTTGAATTAAGTTGGATTTGGGTGATGATTGATAGACGGAGTTCTATCCCTTGGAGATGTAATGATTATGACTATAAGGATTTAAGATAGAAAATGGGATATGCTGAATTAGTTGTTGGTTGAAAATGAAGTGGGAGGTGAAACTTGATTATCATGAGATCAGGGAAGCCGGAAGCCGAACACAAATTGGGTGGAAAAATAGTTCAACTGATGCTGATCACATCAGGGTTGGATGACTCTTGAAGCTCCCTGTAAGGTCACAAATAACCATGTTAAGAAAGATAAAAGAGCATAAGTGGACTTGGAGTTGTGTTGCGTTTTCAAAACGGATTTTTCATGGTTATTTCTAAAACAGTCGATTAATTATTTGAATAAAAGGACTCCTATTACACTTAACCTAGTAAAGAATATTTTTAGTACTTGTTCACGAGCTTGAGGACTTATGAGCCTTTGTCTTCGGACCGGTGACATGAGAAGTATATTTTTAAAATGTATGTGATTATTTGGAACTACCAAAGAAACGGGGACCAGAAGGTGTCCATCGCGACCGGGTTCTTCTGCGGGATCACAGTGTATATGTACTCAACATGGGATTGGAGCCATGGAGAGAGATGGAAAAGGTATTTCTGTTTGTTATACATGCTAAGACATGTTGTGTGGTAGGGTAAAGAAATATTATTCTAGACCTTGAGTCTTGATGTGGTAGTTTCGAAAGTGTTATGTTATTCAGACCTACGAGTCTAAACGGTTGTATTGTTACCCTGACCTGAGAGTTTGAGGGTTGTTATGTAATGTAATGTTATTAAGGTGCCCGGACCGTGAGCCCGAGGTCTCATGTAAGTATTTACGATATGGTTATGTATAATGTGGATATGTTGCCGGACCGTTAAGTCCGAGGTTGGATGTAAAGGATGGTTGGTAATGGAAGTTAATTTCGAAAGTACTTCCCGTATCCTAATCCAATGATGCGAGGAAATGTGAACTTCGAGGACGAAGTCTTTAAGGGGTGGGTAGATTGAAATACCCTAAACCTTGGTAGTTGTTTGTAAATGTTAAACTATGGTTAAAATTAAAAGGCTAAAAAAGTGGCTTAGAGAAACATCAATGTACAATTTTAAATCATAGTAAAAACACAATAAAACACTAAGACACGGTTTGAGCAAAAATGTGCTCTAAGCTCGAGTGAACTTGGTGAGGACCCAAAGAGCCTACCAGACTTAATAATATTTAATTATGATTTTATAAGGCTAATCAAGTCCTCAGGAAACCTTGGTAGCAAAAAACCACACAAAACATAAATAATACCTTAAAGTTAATATGGGCTAAAATGTGCTCTAAGCTTGGGATAAATTGTAAAAGACCTAATGGTCATACCATAACCTTATAAATTGTTAATGAAACATATTAATCAATTACCAAAGCAAACCAAGCTTGAAAAAGTAAAAAAACACAAAAAGTGCTTTAAGGAGTCTTAAAGCACGTTTTTGAAAAATTGTCTTATAATGAGTTTTGAATGGCTGAAATGTCCATCATTACTCTTTAATTAACATGTGTACTTATAGTATCACATTTGGAAGTCTATATCAATGGGAAATCAAAATTTCACAACATGTGCCTTGTTTTCATGAATAGTAAACTTTTATAGAGGTTTGTAACATATATTGTTATAAGTAATTACATTGGTCAACACAAGACTATTATACCCTTTAATAATATGGGGCCGGTTTTTCAAGGTGTGAGTCACCAACTTGTAAAAGATAAGCAAGTAAGTAAAGTAAAGCTTGTAAGGTAAAGAACGATTTACTTTAATATAAAATATCTTCCAAGAGTAGAACACATCTTCATTCTCTCATTTCCTTTCATTTCACACGTCTCCTTCCTCCATTCTTTCTGTTCTCACGGTGATGCTACAGCAACAGCACCAAATGCCATCTTACATTGCCAATATTTCCTAGCTCACTTAACCAAATAAAAAACAAACACCACCATTCTCTTTGTCTCATCAAGCTCTTCAATTCTATCCTTTCAAAATTCCAAGAGCTCCATTTCGGTGCCAAGAGGAATCTCCATGGGAGGAGCTTGAGCTCACCTTTTCACATATTATTGTTCTCCTTTGCTCCAAGGTAAGGAAACTCAAAGAAAATGACATTTCCTTCATGTTGGTGTGATGTCCGAAAATCACCATTAATGGTGCTCATTGTGTTGCTTTGTTCTAGCTCCATTTGAATCTTTCAAGGACTTGGTGGAGTCCTCTCTTTATAGATATTCAAACTCTCTTCAAAGATCAAGGTAAAACAACTACATTAATGTTTTTGAAACAACGTAAACCTAGGGTTTACAATGAGTTTAAGCTTGAAGCTTGTATACTCATTTCATTGCTTGTATATTGTTTAGTAGTTGACAAGGAATCAAATACCTTACCGGTTTTATAAGGAAACAAGAAAGAAGTTTGTATGGAAAAGAGGTAAACATACTAACCTAATGTGGTATAATGCCTTAGGAGAAGTGTTTATATTGCTTGTTAAAATGATCTAAGGAGCCAAAGGTGAATGACCTAGTGAAAATACTCTCAAGGAGTTTATTAAGGGCATATGTATTGTTGGGTGTATTTGCAGGTCAAAGGCATTATTTATGTGGAAATTCAGTGTTTATGGTTTATGCAATTTAAGGGCCTAAGAGCCATGTTATTTAAGGGCCTAAGTGCCAAGCAATTTAAGTTATGCACTATATTGTGATGTAGTGCTAAATGTATGAAGTTTGTGTATAAAAATGTGTTTGATGGATTTTAGGTGTTCTTGAATGAAATAAGGTAAAAACCTAAGTGTTTGGATGTGAGTGTATACAAGAGAAGCTATGGCAAAATTGGAAAAAAATGTATAAGGAGTTCTAAGTGTCTTAAATGAGTTTTGGTGAACTAGGAAGTGTTAAGAGATTTATAAGAAAAATGAGTGACAAACTGGACAATGTTTAAAGGTGAATCAAAGTGATATTTGGGTATTAGAATATGCCTAAGTTCATGTATGAAGTTTGGGTAATCTGTGGATGAAGAGAATAGAAGAAACAAGACTTGAAATTGTCAATTTGGGATTCTGTTACAGAGGTCCGGGACTTAGGTATTGGAAGATGTCCCGGACCATACATGAAAAACAGGCCGAGAGTTGGAAAACTGTCTTGGTCCGGGACTTGGGGTGAGTACAAGGTCCCGGACCACCCTATTAAAAACAGCCGAGAGTCTCTGTAAGTATTGGTCCGGGACTTAAGGTAAGGACCAAGTCCCGGACCACTCTAAAG
This sequence comes from Limonium bicolor, assembly GCA_023374045.1. Classification (NCBI taxonomy): domain Eukaryota; kingdom Viridiplantae; phylum Streptophyta; class Magnoliopsida; order Caryophyllales; family Plumbaginaceae; genus Limonium; species Limonium bicolor. Next base: position 24,441,695 of record CM041783.1, on the reverse strand, counting down.
ATGTTGTTCAAGGTATGAAAATGGTAAGAAGGGAGTAAGTGTTTAAGGAGTTATAAAAATGAGTTTTTATGGATGTTATATGAAGGATTAAAGGTGATAAATGATGTTAGAACATATTAGGGTGTTTGAGGTGAAGTTTGGAGTTAAATGGGCAATGGGCAATAAAGGTATGGGGCAGACCGACCTTGCGACCGAACTTGCCAAGGTCGGTCGAGCCCAGTTTACCCTGCGAGAATTAGTTTCTGGAATGGACCGACCTTGGGGACCGGACTTGCAAGGTCGGTCGGGCTTGTATTTTCTGTACGGATTAAGTTTCTGGAATCGACCGAACATGCGACCGAACTTACAAGGTCGGTCGGAGTAGAAATTTTGACGGTAAGGTGTTCTGGAATGGACCGACCTTGTGCAAGGTCGGTCGGTAAGGTCGGTCAGACCAAAAATGTTGTTTATGGTTATAAAATGATATGTAATGATGGGGATTGATAGGTAATGATGTTATAAAGTTGTTAAGGACATGTTAGGTGAGTTTCAATGACAATTAAGTGGGTGAAAAGTTGTATTAAAATGTGAGAGTAAAACAAGTTAAAAATGTCAAGTTATTTAACTAAGTTAACGGGAAGTTATAAGCATTAGACTTTAAACAATCATGTTACCCCGATGTTAATAAAAATACATGTAATGTTATCAGTTGTTCGAGAATTGCTCGAGGAACATAAGTGGACATGATAAAGTGGACTCCGGTGACAGGTATGGTTTTCTTGCAACCTGTGTCCTACCGGATTACACCCGCTTGTATGCCAATGTGTTTTTCTGAGTGTTTGCCACCTTGTAAGATTAAAACATGTAATGAGTTTATAGTAATTCATTTATGTGGCGCATCTGGTCTCCGATACCGTTTAACCTCAAATAAGTGTTAAACCTTAGCTAACTAGAACTAGGAACACGTGAGAGATCGGTATTCGGAGTTAACGGCCCAAACCTTGGGAACGTTCTAACCACGGCTATGTGTGAGTTAGTTGGATATTGTTGTTGAATGCAAGTGTGTGAACCTCCCTTGTGTGCTTAACTCGGTCATGATACCGTATGGTGTGAGGATGTGATAGGTTCCATAATGGATCTCTAACTACTATTTATAAGTTTATATGTACTAATGGGGGGTGAGGAGTCCGGTCATGTTCCGGCCACGCGTGTGAGGATGGGGGTCGTTGTCATTCCAGGTTCGACCCTCTTATATGTTAAGATTGAGTTCCTTTCCCGGTCTTCAATCTCCCACAAGCTTACTCCAAAGCTTTCCTATTCTGACTTATGATTGGTTTAGGGGGAACATGTGTTTGTGTGGTGTGTTCGGGCCTCCAACCCGAACCATCTTAACTTAAGTTACTCGTCCGACTATTAGGACGGTAATGAGTGTTGTTGTTATTGTATAACGAGCTTACCATGAGGGTGACACCATTCTCTAGGCTCACCAGTGAATTAACAATGTCTGGGTCGGTTCCTGAGAGGACCGTTCCCGTTATGTTATGGGATGTTGTTGTGATGCAATTACTATTGCGATGTTATTATGTGCACGTTGAAACGTGAAGAGTGTTGTTATGTTTGTTATGTGAGGAATGATATATGTTGTACGATATGGAGTGTGTGGATCATGGAAATGAATCCCAGTTTGTGACAAGAGACGTTAAGGATAACCCGATTTAAGGGTAGGTGTCGTCTATTAAGGAAGTAGCTCCATTAGAGGAGGAACACTCTAGGGATAATGAATACCATGAGTGACTTATCAAGTAAGGATGTATTATCCGTTTGTTGAGCCCATTGAGGCGAAATGTTATGTGTTGTGTGTTTACAGTTGTATGCATGATTTAATTATAATCAATCGCATGCTAAGACGACAATTAGTTGTGCGTGGCCCGGTAGCATGTGGGCTGCGGGACTACCATACCAGCAAAGGTGTTGAGCCCCTTGGGGGCCACCCTTTCTCTTCTTTTCCTATTTCAGGTACAGAGAGCTGGAAGCCGTTCGAGAGTAGGACGGGGTAGACATTGTACATGGGAAATCATTTAAGTGTATATATATAGTAGGCGTAGTAAGACCGAAATTGTTATCGGCATCAGTTTGTGAATACTCGGTACAGTTGGAAGGTGTATTGTTATTGTTGTTAATGGAAAGGGATTGTAATGTGTAGTCGCTCGGGAATCTAGTCCATCAGACCGGTACAATGTACATGCATTAGCCTTGTTAGCCACGTGGGTGGTTAACGGCGTGTAACACCAACGAGTTAAGTAATGTGATGAGGTTTGTTTTTCCGCTGCAGTTTATTGTAAGTGTGTTAATGTTGGATGGGGTGTTACAGTAATGTAGTGTGATTTGGGTGAAACTTTGTGTGTGAGAGTGTTCTTGGTGATTTAGGTGTTCTTGTGTGCTTAATGAGAAAACAATGTGTTTTGGGCTTAGTAATGTTCTAGGAGAACCCATGTCAAAAATTAGGTAATGTATAGGAGGTTATAAGTGTTAAAGAGAATTTGGGAAACTAGGAAGTCTTGTGAAGGGCTAGGTATTTTACTTGGAAAGAAACTATGTATTGAGATGTTTTAGAGTGCAAAAAGGACTTAGACATTGTCTTGAAGGTTTTAGAATACAGTGGGTGTTTAGGAATACACCAAAGTCATTTTGGAGTTGTTCTAGGGCTCATGCAACTTTGGTAAACAAAGAAAAGGAACAAACTTGTAAGAGGAACTACAAGAATGACATAAGGATTTAGGTGTAAGAAAAGATGCTTAAGAGTGTTGTTTAAATGGTGAGGAAATATTTTGGTATAATGGCTACAATAGGCATGAAACACCATTTAGAAACTTAAGGAGCAAATACTATAAGTGTAGAGGTTTGGGTGGAAATTGGTTAAGTGTTTAAAGGCTTAGAAAATGAGTGTTTTGCCTTGTCCGAACATCCGTCCGGACATGGACGTTCGGACAGGCCTGTTGCGTAAAAATTTTCAGAGTCTCGACTTGTGTCCACCTTGGGAAGTCCGGACACAAGTTCGGACGTGCCTGCTTCTACTTTGAAATTCTCTCGACCCATGTCCGAACTTTCAAAGTCCGGACACAAGTTCGGACAGGCGTCTGTTTTCAGTTTTGAGTCTCGACTTGTGTCCGAACTTGGGAAGTCCGGACACAAGTTCGGACAGGCCACTGTGTGGACCAAAAACTTTGTTTTAGGGTAGAAAACAATGTCTAAAAATGTGATTAGTTAGTAATGATGATATGAGGTTAATTAAGACATGTTAGGAGTGTTATAATGACAATTAAAATGGTGAAGAGTTATAACAAGTGTGAAAATAAATAAACTAGATATGTGAAGTAACAAGTTAACAATGGACTAGTGCGTTAATTAACCGACGTTACTAATGTGTTTAGGATTCTCTCAAGGTGGAAACCAGCCGAAGCAAGGACCAAGGTATGGTTTTCTTGCAGTCTGTTGCCTACCGGTTTACACCGGCTTGTTGTGTTGCTGTTTTTCTGTGTGTTTATGACTTTGTAAGAATAAACCATGTAAAGAGTTTACAGTTGTTAAATATTGTTATGTTGTTAGTATGACTCTCTCTTCCCTTGTGTGTGTCTAATCAGACTTGACCTATTATTGTGATTTGTGTATTGAGTTCAATAATGAACTGCTAACAAGTGCTAACGGGGGAAGTGAGGAGTCCGGTCTGTTCCGGCCACGCGTGTGAGTATGGGAGTCGATGTCATAACCGGTTCACTGGTGGAACGGAAGCCTTTAATGACGGTGGTTTAATCACGGCTTTAACAGAAACCGTAATTAATATGAAGGCCGGAGTTAATTAACGACGTTTATTGAATTAACCGTAAGCAATAATCGATCGGAGGTAGGCGCGCCTTTTTTAGGACGGACTTTAGATGACGGTTATCAGTGAAACCGTAATCTAAAGTCCCGTGTTGACGCGCGCTTTACGGTCAACGGACTTTAGATTACGGTTTACTAATAACCGTCAGCTAAAGTCCGTCCTAAAAAAGGCGCGCCTACCTCCGACTGATGGTCAACGACGTCGTTTTCACCTGACGCCAAATATTTCCCGTGTTATTTGATTTTTTCGACGCCGCGCGTAATCTAAATTATAGTTAACGACGTCGTTTATCAGTGTATTTTAGATTAAAAATAACTTTATATTAATGTGTTACATATGTTTGATCGAATAAGACTCATGGCTTAATGGCCGTGGGTACATGAGTCAACACCATCGATCTTGAGTTCGAAACCCAGCATAGGCCAATTAATTTTCGCGCTTTTTTTTTTATTTTGTTACACTTTAGATTACGGTTCTTTAGGAACCGTCATTTAAAGTGTGACTTTACATTACGGTTTTCATGTAAACCGTAATCTAAAGTCCTTTTAACTACAACATTTGCCCGTTTACTCTGCACACTGTACTTACAGTAACTCTTCTTTCGCGCTATCTTCCTCACTGAAATCGCCTCCTCTCTCCCGTCACCTTGCTAACGGCCATCGCCGCCGTCCGCTCCCACACCTTTGTCACTCCCATCGCCGCCGTCACCACCCATCTACCACTGGTCTCACCGTCGACCTCTCTATCGCGTATTGGGTATGCATCGATTGATTGTCGTTTTTTTCTAACTTTGTTCATATACATGCATTTCGATTGCAAGTTCTAACCTCATTTCAATCGAATCCTGAGAGTGTAATGGCAAATGTTCTAACCTTGTTCATATATTTGTGCCCAGATTCACAGTTAATTGCAACCTAGTTCGTGGGCTGATTTCTACACTACTTGCCCACTTCGGTGCTTAGTAACGGTAATTTTGCAAAGCAAACTGTAAACTGTTGTATTTATTTATTCTTAGCATTTAGTATTACAATTAATAATAATAGTGTAGTTTTAAAAATGCTACTACTTAAAACTGCCACAGGAAAGAAAGTAAGTTCAAGTATATTACCGATTCCTGAAAATAGCTCATTTTCAACTCCTCAATCTGCTATGCCAGATGCTCTCTGTTTGATTCACAATCTGTGACAGGAATCAACAATGCTATTGTTATAACCACCAGAAAGAATAAGATGAGTTTCGGTATTTTAATGGTTCTAGAATGACTAGTTTCAGTCCTTCAATCTGAAGTACTGCAGAGAAGGTCATAAATAAACTTCATATATAGTAGAATAAGATAAGTTTATGTATGTTACTAGTTCTAGATGGTGCGTGCAAATTTGACTTTGATAAAACTGATTTGGAGACGTTAGAAATATAGGGGAGATGCTGTCGATTTTTTTCCGCGGTTTAGCTAGCATTTAACCTTGATTTTTTGATGAATTCTAATGTTGTCGTTTTTCATTTATGCATCAGGACTACGCTTTATTTTGGCTTCCGACCTCAACCGTCTTAGCATCGGCTAATCGTCTACCAGAGGTAAGATTTACATATATACATATAATATTTGACAAACTACCAAACATAGTTATCCGCCCAAGATATACCTAATAGAGGTATATCTTCGGCAGTCCCTGTCGGGACTGTCCATGATTGTTAAATCTCACACCTAGGGTGTGAATGTGTTTTTAATTGTAATTTATTGATTATTTCAGTAGTATCTCTTTATTGTTCTTCGAATGCATATATTATTGATTAATATCATAATATCGTGCATTTGAAGAACTGTAGGGAGATGCTGCCGAAATTTTCAATAAATACATATTAAAAACACGTTCACCAGTGGGATTTAATACTCATGGATGGATTTAGGTTGATAAGATACAAAAGTGTAAAGACTCTGCCACGGGTGACGGTATGAAATGGCTGCCTTCATATAAATAGCTGAAGGAGATGGAACGTTCGTGGATTACAATCTGAAATTTGGACGACAAGTTTTTAGAAGAGTTTGATCAGTTATGCACGGTGTTGGGAACAATTCTGAAACCTACAACAAGGGATACATATTTTGTCCGTGTATCGACTGCCAAAACAATCTGAGATATCGCGGCGTTGAAACAATTAAGGAACATCTGATCCGCCGCGGTTTTACAAAAGATTTCCAAGACATAATCCGATGGCATGGTCAGAGTGCGTTCGATGTTATTAAGCCTGACGAAGGGGATAATGGTCAGGCAAACACAGAAACAGAACTTGGAGATGATACAGTTGCTGGTGATCCAGAAGACGTTACAGCGAACGTTGCCAGATTTCTGGGATGATGACATTGAGACTATGCTTGAAGATGTGGAACGACATTACTCTAACACGCCAGACAAGCATGAAAATTTGTTGGATTCATCCAAAACACCGTTGTACCCCGGGTGTGACCCTACAAAGTTAAGCAAGTTGAGTGTCGTCCTCAAGCTATTCAACTTGAAAGCGAAACATGGCTGGAGCGACGTAAGTTTCACTGACCTCCTGGAACTATTGAAATACGTTCTTCCGGTGGACAACGTTTTACCAACGACTACGTACTCAGCCAAAAAAATGATGTGCCCAATGGGTATGGGGTACCAGAAAATTCATGCTTGTCCAAATGGTTGCATGCTGTTTTGGAAATCGGATGAATTTGCTGAAAGCTGTTCAGCATGTGGAGCGTCACGGTATAAGAAACAACAAACTCACATCAGCGGTAGTAAGAAAGGTTCACCAGCTAAGGTATGTGGTACCTGCCCATCATTCCAAGGTTCAGACGTTTGTTCTCCATTGAGAAAGACGCAGAGAATCTTCGGTGGCATTCAGTTCACAGGAAAAAGGATGGCAGATTGAGACATCCCGCTGATGCACCACAGTGGAGAAACATAGACGTAAAATTTCCTGAGTTTGGTAACGAACCGAGAAACCTAAGGCTAGGCTTGTGCACGGATGGGATGAACCCTTACGGTACTTTGAGTAGCATACACAGTACCTGGCCTGTGCTTTTGGTTATTTACAATCTACCGCCGTGGTTATGCATGAAACCAAGACATATCTTGTTGTCTTTGTTAATATCTGGTCCAAAGCAACCGGGCAACAAAATTGACGTATTCCTACAACCTTTGATAGAGGATCTACAACTCTTGTGGAATGAAGGGGCTACGGTTTACGACTCATTCAGTAAAGAGGACTTCAATTTGCGTGCTATGTTGTACTGCACAATCAATGATTTCCCCGCCTATGGTAATCTTTCAGGCTATTCAATCAAGGGGGCGTTGGCGTGTCCGATTTGTGGTGAAAACACTTGTAGCATTCGCTTGAAACATAGTGGGAAAACCGTGTATATGGGCCACCGAAAAATGCTTCCAAAAGGACATAAGTATCGAAAGATGGCGAAAGAGTTCGATGGGAAAACTGATCACAGCATGGCGCGCCAGCCTTTGACAGGTACAGAGATTTACAAAAAGTTGGATAATATTGTGAACAACTTCGGGCCGCCAACCAAAAGTGGTGAAAAAAGTGTCTGGAAAAAGAAATCAATATTTTGGGAACTACAGTACTGGCAGCATCTGGAGGTTAGACATTGTATCGATGGGATGCATGTCGAGAAGAACGTGGGTGAAAGTATCACTAGCACCCTTTTGAACATAAAAGGAAAGACAAAGGATCATTTGAAAGGAAGAAAAGATTTAATTGAGTTGGGCATACGCACAGAGCTTGGCCCGCAAGAACGTGGAAAACGCACATTCTTGCCTCCTGCCTGTCACACTCTGTCTAAAGAAGAGAAACATAGTCTATGCAGTACCCTTTACAACATCAAGGTGCCATCAGGTTACTCCTCAAACATAAGAAACCTAGTGTCCATGACAGATTTCAAATTAGTAGGAATGAAATCTCACGATTATCATGTCCTACTTCAAGAATTTTTGCCAATTGCACTACGTGGGATCTTGCCGGATGCTGTCAGACACACAATCACAAACGTCAGTGTCTTCCTCAAATCCATTTCGTCTAAGGTTCTTGATGTGGACACTCTGTCTAAATTACAAAAGGATCTTATTGTGACAATGTGCCAGCTGGAGATGTATTTTCCTCCATCGTTCTTCGACATAATGATACATCTCCTCGTGCATCTTGTAAGAGAGATTCTGATGTGTGGTCCTTTGTACCTTCGCTACATGTATCCGTTCGAAAGGTACATGGGTGTCCTGAAGAAGAAAATGAAGAACCGTCGTCACCCAGAGGGTAGTATTATAGAGGGCACTATCACAGAGGAAGTTGTAGACTTCTGCACCAATTACCTAGAAGGTGTCGATACCATTGGACTTCCACGTTCTAGACACGAGGGCAGATTGAAGGGTGTTGGCACGGTTGGAAGGAAACTGAAAAGAATTGACATAGACACTCTTAACAAAGCTCATTTAGTTGTGCTAAGTCATCTTGAAGATGTTGAACCATACTTTGATGAACACTTGTGTGTTTTAAGAGCACAATATCCAAACATGAGTGACGTCAGACTACAAAATGAGCAGAATAGGACATTTGTCCGATGGTTCAAAGAGAGAGTGTTGTCCGATCAGTCCACGAATGTGCCTGAACTGATTAAAGTAGTTGCATTTGGACCAAATCTGGATGTAATTTCTTATGAGGGGTACGATGTCAACGGATTCACCTTTTTCACAGAACGTCAGGATCAGAAGTCAACGAATCAAAACAGTGGTGTAGAGCTTGAAGCTTATCAAAACTTATATGACACGGTGTCGTGGGTCATAGTCCTGTCTCAGTACAACAATCATATTTCGGTGTTATACAAGACATCTGGGTATTGGACTACAACAGCTACGAAATGTGTGTTTTCCGCTGTAACTGGGTTAACAACATCATGGCTACCGTGAGGAGGAGCATGGTATGAAACTGGTTGATCTGTCTAGAGCTACTCCCACGGTTGAGCCATTCGTTGTTGGGACGAAGGTTAAGCAGATATTTTATGTAACTGATCCCTGTAATCCTAGATGGTCTGTTGTGCTTAAAGGGAGAAGAGGAATAGTTGGTGTGGATGGTGTGGTTGATGAGGATGAGTATGATGCAGAAGATGAACCTCCAACTGTTCCTATTTCATTGGAAGAGGCTGAGGTCACAGGTCATCGTGAGTATATACGATCAGACCATAACGAGGGAATGTGGGTTGAGAGATAATGGTGTATGTAAGTTATTACTATAAAATTTATATGAAATTACACTCTTTTATTTATTGCTTGTTTATGACCATTATGAAATGCTTAATTTAATTCAAATTGTATTTCAATCCTTGCAGGCATGGCTGATCAGGACATGGCTGATGAGAGTTCGATTTATTTTGTCGTGGAGGAGGAAAATGAGCAGCAATGGTACCGGTCCCATCTACATCTGCCGCTGCTGTGTTGCCCCATCCACATCTGCCGCTGCTGCTGTTGGCCCTTCCATGAGTGCACCTTCTACGAGTGCTACTCAGAGACCCAGAGGTAGAGGTCCGACCCGTGGGTTGAAACTGCAGAAAGGATCAGATTAGTCTTCTGTGGGACCAGTATGGGAGGTATGGTGGGGGCAGCAGGTCAGAGTTCGTAGTATGCTAGGGACTCTGGCCAGATCACATTGCTGCATCAACCACACATGGAAACAAGTCCCGCAAGAAGTAAAGGAGACCATCTGGAAGAAGGTGCAAGAACGGTACAAGATCCCAGAAGAAGTGAAGAAGACCGTTCTTTCTTTGGTGGCCGGCAAAGCTAAATCATTCCGCCACTACTTGGTTGAGCATTGGATCAACAGGGTGCCCCCACGTGAGCCTCCGCCGTATGTTGTGTACAACGGCATGATCACTGAAGAGGAGTGGAAGGAGTTCGTTGAGCGGCACGCCACCCCCGAGTTCAGGGTATGTTTGTGTGTACTCTTTTCTTAATTAATGCTCATAATGCTTTATCCCTGATTTTCTAATTAATTTCCTGTTGTACTTTCTTAACAGCAAGTACAAGAACAAGCACGGCAAAACCGTGAAGCTAATCTCTACCCCCACACCATGGGACGAAGGGGATATGTGGGCAGCCTCGAGGGATGGAAAGAAGCTGGTTTGCTGACACGGAGGAACGAGGATGGAAGTGAATGCCCGATCGAGGATGTCTCTGAGGCGAGGAGGGTGCAGATGTACATACTGGGACGCCAGAAAACGACCAGCGAAGGTCAGAGGATATTTCCTAATGCTGCGATGGAACAACTGGCTAACCAAATTGTAAGTATTTGAAAGTAGCTGTTAAATAATTTACTTATATACTCAAGTGTTTGTTGATCTTAAATTTATTAACTTCTTTGAAAATTGGACAGTACGAAGCGGCACAGAGAGGAGAAGTAGACTTACACGCTCCTCCTTCTCAAGACGACGCGCTCAATCAAATGCTTGGGAAGAAGGATCACCCGGGGCGTGTTAGAGGATTTGGGGGAGAAGTACGTCAGAAGAACGTATTCCCGCCATCTGCTAGGAAGGGTCAGATGAGTGCTGCTGAAGTCGAGGCGATGGTAGAGCGTAAGTTCGCTGCTGAGCGCCAAGCTAATGACGAGAAACAGGCTGCTGAGCGCCGGGCTATCGAGGAGAGGCTGCAGGAAGCGTTGAATGCGATTGCACATGCGACTACTCAGCAGCAGCAGCTAGATCCTCCTCGACTGTCTTCCTCGTCTAGTTGTGCTCCGGCCGCTGACCCGTACCCGTTTGCCAACATCCAGGTTAACTTTGTTTAACTATTTTTCTCCTAAAATAAAGTTATTTAAATAGTATTAGATTGGACTCACTTATTTATTTCACGTATTATCTCTGTTTATTAAAGGAGCAAAAAAAATGTCGTCTCCAAATACCATTAGACGGGCACCCTGTAGATGCGGCCTACGGGACGGTGTTGCCATCAGGTCCACTCACGCTCATCAGTTTCGTACGTCTACCCCCATTCTACGCGCGTGTGACCTTGGACCTGATAGTTGATGGATTTGAGCATGCATACCTTCCGATGGCGTTTGACAACAAATGCACGCTGATCGAAGCGAAGGGAGACATATTGCCCTGGCCAGCATGTTATATTGTTGTCACCGATGAGGTAAGACTGTTTGACAACCATTTAGTATCTAATAAAATGCATTATTTAGCATTAAGTGTCTAATCTAATCTATTATAGATCCCTGAGCTTCCTCGCCGCGTAACCCGGCCCAGACTAGAAGAGACCAGCGCGCCGGCGAATCCTGAGATCCCTGAGCTTCCTCGCCGCGTATCCCGGCCCAGAGAAGAAGAGATCTGCGCGCCGGCGAATCCTGTCAGAAGTACAAGGGTATGTTCTAGATAATTTTGTTACTATAATAATCAATTAGTAATTATCTTTACATTTGCTTTACTGTTTGTGTGTGAAGGGTAAGAATCCAGTGTCGGGGTGCGAAAGGTAAGAATCCAGCGCCCGTCCGGGGTCGCACCAGGACTTCTGAGGCGCCTAAAAATAAGCTCGCACTGCCACAAAAACTTGTTAATGTTTTGGGGGCCAAGCAGATGAATCTCTACGACAAGATCATGTTGAAGTCATCTCAAACTAACAACTTCATGATGACGCTTCCAAAGTCGATGTTTCACTACGAGAAGATATGATGACGGCAATCAACTTTGAGGACATCAGAGAGATGATGTGTGGAGATTATCTGAACATTAACATTATTCAAGCTTATCTAAAGTAAGTGTTCTTTCCTCATACTGTAAAAACATATAGAATAAGTATCTATGAAGTTGCATTGGCTAACTTTTTATAGTACATGTGATATAATAGATGTCTGCTTGAGAGATGTGCTGAGAAGGACATGACCTCCATTACTGCGGTGTGCCCGGAGCGTTTATCGTACGACTCAGTCACTAGGGACCCGGGGAGGTTTTGTGAATACATGATTCATTGCTTCAATGTTGTTGATCAACAGAATAAATTATTCATTCTAATGCCGTATCACCAAACGTGAGTTCTAATATAAAATTACATACTAATTAGCTAACTTTTTTACCTTCATTTCTCATTTCATTTTGTATTTGACATTGTAGCCACCACTGGGCTTTGTTTATATTCTGCGCTGCCACCGCTACTCTGCTCGTTCTAGATCCACTAGGGCAGTGGACAGAATTCAACACTGAAGACTTAATCAAAGAGTAAGTTTTTATTACTATTTAATTGTTTGTAAGTTTTTTGAACCAAAATTAATGTACTTGTTCATTTTGCTAAACGCTTTTGTTAATATATGTAACAGTTGTTACAAAAAAACCCCTCAGGGAGAGTTTGGTGATTTGACCGTCGATTACATCAGGTTTGGTAATTCATGTATTTCATTCGTGCTGCTATTATCTTTGTACAATTGTTTTACATTTGTGAATTTTGGTGATTTAGTGCCCTACCCAAAGGATTCTAAGAGTTGCGGGTACTACGTGATGCGGTATATGTACGAGTTCTGCGGGTACTTCCCAGGTTTTAAGAATGATATAGACAAGGTAATACGAACGCTGTCTTGTATTTAATTCTTTCGGATTTTTTGTGTCTTTATCTTAATCTCATTATGTGTTCCATTCCTTTTCTTGTTGCAGATTAAAGAGCATTATGCCAGATTCAAGACTTATGCTCCTGCCGACTTGTTGCATGTCAGAGAGAGCATGGCAGCCATGTTTATGAGAATGGAGTGGTAGACTAGCTAGCTCTGATGCTGCTATCATGGATTTTGTTTTTTACAGTTTTCTGCACCGTTTTTGTACTGTTTTACGCTTCTGTTTTATGCTATTTCTTGCTGGGAGTCATCCTAGCTGTATCTACCATGTATAGGTTACACTGCTACCTTTGTAGCCCTCTGATTCTGTTAGTTGCTGCTGCTGTAACAGATTATATTTTTTGTAATGAATTGCTAGCTGCTGCTGTGTAACAGATTCTAGCTGTTGTATTGAATATTTCTGTTGCAATTGTGCGCAGAGAATGAATTTGCAATTGTGTAACAGATTGAATATGCAATTGAATATGTTACAGATTTTCGATCTGGTTTATTAGATGTTATCTCTGTTGCAATTGTGCGCAGAGAATGAATTTGTGTTGTTGGTATTTGATTCAGGTGGTTCAATTGTGCAGTTTCTGCCCTCTGTTGCTTATCTGTTACAATTCTGTCTCTGTTGCAATTGTGTAGATTTGTAAAAAAAAATAATAATAAAAAAATACACTTTAGATGACGGTTCTAACAATAACCGTCATCTAAAGTCCTTTGGGCGCGCGCGCCAAAAGACTTTAAATGACGGTTATTTCCAAAACCGTCATCTAAAGTGTCGACTTTACATTACGGTTATTGGTAAAACCGTGATCTAAAGTCCTTCGGCGCGCGCGCCAAAGGACTTTAGATCACGGTTTTACCAATAACCGTAATGTAAAGTCAATGACACGCGGGCCGGAAAAGGGCCTTTAATTACGGTTTAAAACCGTAATTAAAGACGTCGCCATCTTTATTGACGCCCGCGTAGATTACGGTCCACAACCGTATTTATACACGGTTTTGGACCGTAATTAAAGGGTTCCGTTCCACCAGTGGTTTGATTCTCTTTGTATGTTATGGTTGTTTTCCAATTTGGTTTCCAACCTTCCCTTTAGCTTAACCAAGGCTATTTTACTGACTCACGTCGGGCCACAGGGGCATACTATGTGTTGTTCGGTGTGCTTGGATCACTATATCCGAGGCACCTTGTGTTAAGTTATCCGTTCAATCTAACAGGACGGTAACGAGTTATGTAACGAGCTTAGCATGAGCATGGCAACATACTCTAGGCTCTCTATGGGGACTAACTTGTTGGTTCTCTTCCTAAAGGAATTTTCTTGTGTGATGTGTGTGTGTGTGTACAAAGCCCATGTTATGATATATGTATAAGTTGTGTGTTTTAAATGAATGCCATGTCATCATGACAATTAGTTGTGCGCATCCCGGCAGCCGATGGGCTGCGTGTTAACCATACCAGCCAAGGGTTGCTGACCCCCTCGGGGGCTCCATATTTCTTTTACTGCAGGATGAGGATCGAAGAAGCGGAATGGCTTTAGATTCTAGGATGCAGGTTTACTTTTGATTACTTTTGGATGTTGGGCCCGGGATGCGCCTGTGCTCCCGTGGCGTTATAAATTTTGGTTGTGAACAGTTTACAGTGACAGTATACAGTAAAGGATGTAAGTAAACACTCGGTATTATGTTAATGTATATGTGGTTATTAGTTCTATGCTCGGGAGTCTGATCATCAGACCGGTACACTTGTATTTATTCAGCCTTGTTAACCACATGGGTGGTTGACGGCGTTGTAGCACCAATCGTTTAGTTACGGTTTAGTTGTTTTAAATTCCGCAGCGATTTCAAGTAATGTTATGTGCGTAGTAGGGGTGTTACATTGGTTAAGTTTGAAGAATTAAAGGCTTAAGCACATTTTTACCTAAACTGGCAAAAAGATCTCCTGTCCATTTATGGAAAATTCTTGAATTTTAAAAGAGGATTTAAAAACAAACTATAGAGTTTTGAGGGGCTGTTTGTATAAAAAATTAAATCTAGAATGAGAAGACATGTACAATGCACATTCCACTTTAGTTGAAGAAGAGAATGCCTTCTCCCTCTTCTCATTCTACTTCTTTCTCCCCCAATTTGAATTTCTCACTTCTCCCGCTCATCTTGGTCTTGGCGCCTCATCCATGGAAAAACATGGAAATACCTCCTTCAAAATACTTCTTTGAATAGCTTAAGTGAGGGTTTCCCTTAAGGTTTTAAGTGATCGTTCTTTGGAGCATGGTTTTCAAAACTTGAAGCTTTCCACTTCTTCCATTGTTACTCTTCATAGTAGATGGATATTTTCTCTTTTTCTACCACTTTCTCTTGGATTTTTTCTTAAGTCCATTGTAAAAGCTTCTTGATTCTTCATTGCCGTTCTTTTGAACTAAAAAAAAAATGAGATCTGAAGAAGTTCGGTCAAACCCATATCCATGGTTGTTGACGTCGAGTTTGATGTTAGAAAATGTGTTTTTGGTTTCTAAGCTTCTTAAATAATTTATTATGATATAGAAATAGATATTTGAATGATTGGAACCCGTAAAGATGGAGTTTCAAGCCTCAAATAAATTCTAGGGTTTGAGCTAATGGGAATGGTATAGTTATGGTTGATGAGTGCTAGTGTTAATTGTATCATTGCAGCTTTTGAAGCCATTGAAGGCTCTATCTTTAGAGATATGGACTATGGAGCAAGGCAAGAGGTTAAGCTTCGGAAGAGGTAAACCTAAGTCTATTGATGTTTGTATGCCCTAAGGGGATGGGTGAATCTGGTGGTTATGGTACTAACTGATTATGTAAGATATTTAATCACCTCTTGGAATCTAGGAGAGTGAGTGGACGAGCATGAAGACCTAGTATGGTTATCGAATGAAAGGTAAGGAAACGAGAAGGCCTTTATGATCTGTGTGGATAAATTTTCTTAAGGATGACTTAAAGCCTATTTATCCTAGTATTAGAATGGTAGTGATTACATTATCGGATGAATGACCTCTATAGCCTTCGGCGTATGAACTCGGATATGAAGAGTGATGACCTTTAGAATTATAACTTGGTTGTTGATAAAGTATGATCATGGTGACCTTAGACTTCTCAACCGATTGTAGATCTAATGCGATGATTCACTGTTGATGAGATAGTTAAAATTGAAATGTGACCTTGATGATATGTGGTATTTAACCTTTGTGTGACTTAGCATTGATAGTTTGGATAATGAGCATGAGAAACTATGTGCATGGTCGGTTATCCATTGGAATAAGGAGTGGAATGAAAAGTGAGAAATGGTATTGATGATATATGTAAAATGGAAGTGAGAGAAAAAAGGTGTTATGATGACCTTTGGTAGGGGTGAGCCCTGGGTTTTTTGAACCTTATCCCATGATGATCGGGTTGATTAGGATCTATTCAGGTTTTAGGTCCACTTATAACAACTATGTTGTTAAACGATAATCATTAAAACTAAGGTTAGCCCACTGGAACCTATTAGGAGTTGCCACCTAATTTTAACCTACATAAACTTGGGAAGGTAAGAGTTCGGTTCGGGGGCTTGGTATGTAACACCCCCAAACACTGGCCTAGGAGTTATGGGTATTACACGCCGCGTATTATTACATAATAACGCAAGACTCTAATAAACGAACTTAAAAAAATAATCAAACAAGGCCCAAAACGAATACTTGTATAAAAGCACAATCAAAGTGATGTTGAAACATCCCAAAAGTCATTACAAACCCACCAAACGAATAACAAAAATGAAAGCTAACTGAAGGGGCCCAAAAGCTAAAAGTCAATTACAATATCCCAAAGAATCGAAAACAAAGCAACTAAACTCCAGAAGCTGAGCAAAGTGACCCTCGTTGATCAATCTGCAAAGCTAGATAAAGTAGGGGAATGAGCAAACAACTATGCCCAGTAGATGACCAACTTCATCAACCAGCATGGTCAAAACATTTTATAGAATATTATCAAATCAGAAGGAGTCAAAGGAATCCATAAACATGTCAGAAAACAGAAGCAGAAGTCCATACAGTAAAGGACTAAACAGAGTCAGAACCAGACAGAATCAGAAAACAGAGCGGGACACTAGTTAATCACAGCATACAGACAGAACGAGCAACCAGCTCGTGAACAGAATGAGGAAACCTTACTCGTAAACAGAACAGGTGGAACACGTGTGAACAGAACGGGGAACATCACCCGTGAAACAGAAGGATCCTACATAGCGCGCTACGAGACAGCAAGACCAGCCATCCAAAGGTTCAGATACAGAGATAACTAGGTCCCAAAACGGAAGCTTAAAACAATTAAGCAAATGTGCACCAAGGGCACCAGAAAGCACGTAGATAGCTTGGAAATCAGATGGGGAATCCAACCCCGCAAACGGAAGTCAAAACGGAGCTCAAACGAGCATGTTATGGTCAAAACAGTGGCTCGTCTGAACTTGTGTCCGGACATCGATGTTCGGACACAAGTCGAACCTTAAAACAGAGGCAGAGACAGAGGTGTCTGAACATCAAAGCTCGGACGGATGTTCGGACGTTCTTCGGAAATCAAATACGGGTAGTGTTCGAACATGTGTCTGAATGACAACGTTCGGACACAAGTCTGAAATACCCCAAATCTAATTAACAGTATAAAACCATTATTTAATGGAAAATAAATCAAATATAAATCATTTCACGTACGCATGCAAACCCATGCATGAGAACGTTAAGTAAAAAAATAGTCGTTTCTCCATAAACGCTAAAACGCCTTAGAAACATATGGTCAAGCATGACCTTGTATGACCTTCTAAACTTAAACCAAATGGTCATACACTTATTATATGTATATATAAACATATTCCCTAGGCTATATCCAGTCAAAACGCAAACGCTCGGGAGTGCTCACGCACGCCCCTTAAAGCACGAAAAGCCCGGAGGAGTGCCGAGGTGGCACGAACTCCTATAAAATTAATTCCTAGAGTTCCTAAAATCATTATTAACCATTCTAAAGAGAACCCACGAAGTGGTTTCTCAAAATTCAACAAAAAACACAGGAGGATTTCTTAGCGCTCCTTTTTGCCCGGGAGTGTCCCGATGGCCCGAAAATTATGTCACGGGTTAATGTAACCCCATATAACTCAATGTAACATCTTAATATATGTTTATTTACCATAATAAGTGTTTATAAACACTTGGAACTCATAAAACCAATTTATTTCCCAAAATTTCCTTAGAGCACAAAAACACACCTTCGGGTGTCACTAAAACGCGTTTTACGCAATTACCTTGTAGTTTTTGACATGCCACGAATTAAGAATATTAAATAGGGTTAAAATGACCTTCTAAATCAGTTAGAGGCAGTGTCAAACCAGGTGCTCTATAGGGGCCGATTGTATGAGCAAAACTAGTATAAAACTTACATTAAAATTTTATAAAAGGCATAAACATGGTGACTCACCTTCCCATGTGTTATAATACTTAATAGCAAGACATATAAGTCTCATATGAGCTCCATGCTGTCGAAATTATGAAGGGAAACAAGACCATGTGTGCTAGACACAAAACAAAATGAAAAAGGCAAAAAGTAGATCTAGATTCCACCTTTTAATTCTTTTTTCCATGTGACCTTCCTTTGCTCTTCCTTAGCTCTTCTTGGCCGGTTGATAAGCTCCATTCAGGCCTTGAAATCGTCCACCTACAAGGAAGAAGAAGACAAGTTACAAACATTGAAAAATCAAAGCAATAAAGCATTACTTTTCTTACCTTGTCATTTAGCTCACATTATTTTGCTCCACCTTGCCTTGTCTTGCATTATGGCCGAAAATGTGCTGGTAACATGGGCATTTATTGAGCCAATAACCCATGGAATAACCTAAAGAAAAGAATGGTCAAATGACATTAAAAAATTAACAAAACAAACCCAACTTACCTTATACAATACGTGTGCACTCATTCTTTCCCTTGAACACATCAATTCCGAATTGGTAAGTTCCTAACCCTATCTTCTAGCTTCATCTTCTTCCTTTGAAGCTCTTAAGTCCATTAATGGAGTTTTAACTTCTATCTTCATCTTCAAGGTAATTTCCTAGCATTTCTTGTCAAGCCTTGAAGCAAAACTCTTCCTAGCACACCATAGCATTTCGGCATCAACTATTGTTCCAAGGAGGTTGTCCAAACCAACATTAAAACAAGGAGCATCTCAAGGTTATCTTAAGGTAGTTTTCAAGCTTGAAAATCCTTAAAGCACATTTTATTGTGTAACCGATTTCTATCTCTTCTAAGGCTCTTTTCTTCTTCATTTTCATGAAGGAAAACTTTTTCTTCATCCACCTTAAGTGAGCCGAAATTATAAGGAGAAAAGCTTAAGGTAAATTCTTGGAAAACTACTACAAATCTACTTAAGATCTTTATTAAAGATCTAACTCCTAAAACTCCTTCACCACTTGCATATAACCGAAGTGGAGCATCAAAATTTCATTGGATAAAGCTTGGAGATTCAAGAAGATTTCAAGCACTTAACCACCTTTGTTAAGAAGTAGTTTACTAAGTAAATCTTTATGTTATAAGCTTTGTTAAGCCTCTAAAAATTATACAAAATCATGTACATCTCCTAGGTTAATTAAAACCAAAATATATGGTATTATATGCCAACAATATAATCTATAACATATATGGAAAATATTTACCTTAAGACACATTTTGTGTCACAAAATTTATTTATGTTACATATAAATTCAAGCCGAAATGTCAAGGGCAAAAATACTTTATTTTGAGCTAAGAATCAATATAAGACATTACAATAATTTTCACATGAGTTATATGACTCATATGAATTTATGTATATTTATTATGACATATGAATCCACTTTTATATACTATATGGTAGCTATTTAGTTATGGCCGAATTGTCTAAGTGAAAAAATTTTTTATGAGCTACTTATGTATATAAACTTATACTATAAAGTTGGTGAGTTAAAAATATTTTATTAGAGCTTAAATGGCTAATTAATTAAGTTATGTGGCTTAAATGTAATTTTTACAAGTTTGGTGAGTTAAATGTGAAAACCGAGAGTTAAGGGTCTGTTTGGTGTAATTATAATATAATATAAGGTTAGGAATTAAGTTTATGAATTTTAGATAATTTAAACAAGTGTTAAAATAACATTTTTATAAAGTTTTGGGCTATTATGTAAGTTATAAAAGTTGTTATGAAAGTTTGGAACTTATTAGTGGGCGAATTCATAATTAAGAGATTTATTAGGTTCACCTTCGAATTTTGAGGAATTGAATATTTAGACTATAGTTTATAAGTTATTAAGAACTATTATAAAGTTTTGGGATAAAATGTAATTAAGGAAAAATAAATGACAAAGCCGAATTACTTTGGGTTAGTTGGTAATTTAAGAATTATATATATATATATATTCGACATTATGGAGAATTAAAATTAAAACTATAGTTTATAAGGCATTATGTAAAGATTATAAGATTTTGTGGCTAAATTGCAATTATAAGAAATATATTATATAGGCCGGAATTGGAGGGGCTAAGTTGTAATTTTCAAAAGTTACAATATTTAAAAGTATATACCAAATATTAATGGTAGTTTTGTAATTTAATTAAATAGGAATTAAAACTATATAATATGATGAGATTAGAATTTAAAAAATAAAGTTTATGAATTAATGTGGTTGTTTTGTAAATAACCGAAATATAAGGGTAAGAATTTAGATTTAATAAATATAGGTCCTATATGGATATTTGGAGGAATTAGAAGAAAGGATTTTGATTAAGAATTATGAAGATGAAACTATGACTAATATAGTATAAGGAAATTAAAGGTAACCAATAATTATATATATGGTTAAAGGAGGTATAATAAAACTATAAGGATATTATGTCCATGTATGACATATAAATATAGTTAAGGAATTATAAGTTGCTATGTCACCTAGACAATCAAAATAAACAAACAAACATAGTACATGAATAAATAATACTTACATGTACATTAAAGGATTTATAATAAATAAAGGAGTAACAAATAAGTTGTACATGAACATGAGGTCAATAAAGAGATAAACCTCACATGAAATAACAAATACGAAATTTGTTGAATGATCCAATAAGACTATTATATAAGGGTATAAATTAACCCCTCAGTTAATCCTATTCTAGGACTTTGTTTGACCAGACATTGACCGTGAATTAAACAAGTACAGTCTACGGTGAACGGTAGGGATTCTTGCAACCTGTTTTCTACCGGATTACACCGGCTTGTGTGCTATCTGTTGTTTGAAATAACGACCAAGATAATTAATATAAAATGTTGTTACTCTTGTGCACTGTTGTGTTATTCTATGTGCGTGAATGATGCTAACTACAACGTGTATGTCCCACGCATACAAACACTACTATACCAGTGGACTAAATACCTGCGCTTTATTATACCAAGAACTTGTACACAAGTCTCTCACTAACTTCACTTTATAACAAACGTCGTTGTCCTAAACGTGACAACAGACAATGCACATTGAGTTCTTGTTTAATTTACTTGGTTGACACCTAACAATTTTATACTACGAGAACGAGGAGCCCAGTTGGTTCTGGCCATGCATGCTACAGGAGTTGTACCTGTCTCAGGTCGTCTCCTATTCAATTTACGTCACGACGGGAGTTCTGGGTGCACTATGTCACTCACCGGGACCGTACCGGAACATTTTAAGTTGAGAGGAAGACTCTATTTCTCTCGAGGGTATGATACCCACCATTTGAAGTACAGGAGTTAACCTACGTTATCTTCTGAGGGAACTGGTACCCACCTCTTATAACAAGGTCACTATACCTTCATTATATTGACACCCTCTTATATACCATGTCAGTCCCACTGTGTGGACCTGACAACTATCAAATGATTATAGTTCATCTAACTTGACCTTCTGAAGTCTTGTTTTATGTAACATTGTTGTCCTTGTATGGATGCTTGTTATTATCATACTATGCTTGTTTACAGCTATATAAAAATGAACTGCATGTATTCGACAAAGTAGTTGGTGTGGCCCGGTAGACGATGGGCTGCACGTTTTCCATACCAGCATTGTTTGCTGAGCCCCTTTGGGGGCACCCCCATTTTTCAGGTACCTGAAGTTGAGAAGATTACCACACCGAGTGTAGGTGGGGTAGATTCAAGCTATGGGAGTCTTCTTCTAGATATTTGTTTTTACTTAAGTATTTTACATTTGAGTTTGATTCCTAGTATCTCGGATTGTATTCGTATTCAGACCGTGACATTTGGAGATTGTATTTGGAGTTAGCCTTGTTGGTCACAAGGGTGGCCAACGACATTGTAATACCGCCCGGTTGTTGTATTTATTTCCGCTGCAGTTGTATTTTATTTGGGTGTGATCGCCGTACAGGTTATTGGATTTCGGGTTGGGGTGTTACAAAAAGTGGTATCAGAGCGTAGTTACGCTCTGGATACAAGGATACACCGAGATTAGGATTTCTAAAGCTTTAGGCTACGGGTTGAGAGATAGTTTAGCAAGGAGTTTAAGTTAGTTGTACTTAGACTACTATCCAAGACCAAGATTGTGACCACAGTATCTAATATACCTCAACATCCTGCAGATGTCAGGAAGAGGAGGACGCCGTGGACAGGCCGAAGAGGAGCCAACCATCAGGCTGGCAGACATTGCTACTTTAATAGCTCAAGCATTTGCACAGGCGGGGGTCGCACAGCAGCAGCAGCTACCTCCACCACCACCACCCAGAGAGAGAGATTGGGTGAAGAGTTTGGCTGATCTGAGGCCAACTGCATTCAAGGGGCAGACTGACCCTGCTCACTTGGAGACATACATCATGGAGATGGAGACAGCGTTCGAGACACTTGCAGTCCCAGCTAGGGAAAAAGTAAGGCTTGCTGCCTTTTACCTGAAGGATGCAGCGAGAGATTAGTGGAATATGGTGAAGGCCGATCACCTGGATGACCCAGCTTTTACTTGGGGACACTACACTGCACTACGGAGGGGCAAATACTACCCGGCCCACACCAGGATGGTGAAGACTAGGGAGTTTGACGCCCTGGAGCAGACGGGAAAAATGACCGTGGATGAGTATTATGCAAAGTTTACTTCACTACTCCGGCTACTACCCGACATAGGATACTCGGATTAGGTGTTGGTCGACCGGTTCTACGGGGGACTGAGCCCTCGACTCCAGTTTGGGATGGGACCAATCATCCCCACCAGTTTACAGGTAAAACAGGAGAGACATAAACCAGTTGAAAATTTTATTACCTACTATACCCCGTCATGGGAGATTTGGAGATTGATACCTTGAGATTTCAGGAATGTTACCATGCTGCCTCCATTGTGGAGATTACATGCAAGAGAAGGGATACTTTGAGCTCCCAAAAGAGAAAGGACGGACCTGGCAGTGAGGATGCCAAGCAGGGAAACTCCAACCGAAGGAACAAGCCCTATCAAAAAGGCCAGGGGTCCTATCAAGGGAAGGGGAACCAGACTACTGGGAACCCCCAGTCAGGAACCTACGGAGCAGCAAACTCACAGAAAACCTACCCATCTAAGGGTAGGCACTCTAACCAAACAGTTAAATTTGAAACATATGTGGTTACTTCAACACCGTTGGAATATGTAATTGACCTCGATTGTATCAGGTTCTGGACAGGGCTCCAATACGGGCCAGAAGTTTGTCCGCCACTTCAACTGTAGACAATGTGGCAAAGATCACCCCGGCGTGGACTGCCAAGGAGAGAAAGTCCAGTGCCGCCACTGTCAGATATATGGACACCGTGCCTTCGAGTGCATCCGAAACCCGGAGAGCAGGAACTACCGCCCGGGAGCAAAGGCAAATACCGGCCATAAGAATGGAGCCAGCGATACTCGCCCTCCACCAACAAACCAGGCTCAGGGAAATAAGGGCAAAGGCCCAGCATCGGGACCCGCCCTGCATGTCATGGACCGCTCAGATGAGGCTGGTCCTTCCACCAACCCAGGTACTTCTAAACCCATGTGAACCTAATATTGAGCAATGGATGATGTGAATGAGTACTTGCATGCCTTGATTGCCTAGTTGCATAGGAAAGAACTAATAAGACTCACTAGTAGAATTTTAAAAACACGTAGGAAGCTATAAGATATGCTTTCCTATCCCCTCACCGCCCTCCCTGGAAGAAAACGTTATCAAAGTACAAGAACCAGGGAACGAACAATGTAAGGTTATTCAACCAGGTTTGATATTACTCAAAGGATACCTAACACCGGAGAAACAAATTGCAATCATCAGAAGATGTCAAGAATTAGGAGCAGGACCAGGAGGGTTCTACACTCCAGAATTTCCAGGAGGATCAAAGATGAAGCTGAAAATGATGTGCTTAGGAAAGGATTGGAATCCTTACTCAAAGACCTACCAGGATACAAGAAATGGAGATGGAGCACAAGTACAAAAATCCCAGAAGAATTTTTTACAAATTGTGGAACAAGCAGTTAATACAGCTCAATAGCTAGAAGAAGATCCAGTTCCCAATCTAAGGGCTGATCTATGTATCATCAACTTCTATGAAGAAGGAGGCCGCTTAGGGCTACATCAAGACAAGGATGAAACACAAGGGTCCCTCGATCAGGGGATACCAGTATTGTCTTTGTCAATTGGAGATGACACAGAGTTCCTTTATGGCGAGCAGAAGCGTGTGGACCTTGCAAAGAAAATCATATTGAATTCAGGAGATGTTTTAATAATGGGTGGAAAGTCAAGGTTGCTTTACCATGGAATTAAAAGGATTAAACTAAACACAGCACCTTCGATAGTGATAAACACCACTCACATGAAACCAGGAAGATTAAGTTTGACTTTTAGAAAGTAATAGTGTTGTAATTGTTTTGGACATCTGAAAGGAGATCATCTCATCAATGAAGCATTATTGTTATGAAAGTGAATGTCTTTAGACCCCATCATATATCAAAGTACTTACCCAGAGTCTGTTGTTAGGTTGTGCTAAGGAGACGGAAGGTGCCTTAAGTATTCTTACTGAGGAGGAGGCCAGCAAGGGCGGTGCAATCCTCACTGGTACCTTTCCTGTTAATGGAGTGGATGCATTAGTACTGTTCAACTCCGGAGCCTCACATACTTTCGTTTCGCCTTCGCTTGCGGGGAAGTTGGGGCTAGACGCTGTAGAGTTACCTGATTTTAAGGTGGCACTCTCGTCTAAGGAGAAGATCAGTTGCACTCGTCTTTATAGAGGAGCCACTATCCGTATTAAGGAGGAGGAATTTCCCATTGACCTTATTGAGTTCAGAGGTCTAGGATTCGACGTTATAGCCGGGATGGACTGGTTGGGGCGGCACAGAGGCCGCATTCTTTGTGCAGAGCGTATACTGTTACTTAAGAGCCCATCAGGAGTGACAGTATCCTACCGCCAGAGCCCTAGGGCACCATCAATAAAAGTGATATCTGCTATGTCCTTGTACAAACACGTCAGGAAGCAGAAGGAAGTATACTTATGCTATGTTCAGGATGTAGAGCACGACCCTGATTTTGATCCAGCTATGTGTGGTGTCAGAATTTCCAGATATTTTTCCAAAGGAACTTCCAGGCTTACCGCCACCCAGAGAGGTAGAGTTCTCCATGAATTACTACCAGGTACCGGTCCCATAGCTAAGGCACCGTACCGAATGGCACCAGCAGAGATGGCTGAGTTGAAGGAGCAGTTGAAAGATTTATTGGACAAGGGATACATACGACCTAGCGTATCTCCTTGGGGAGCACCAGTTCTTTGTGAAAAGAAGGATGGAAGCCTTCGGTTATGTATGATTACAGGAGCTTAATGCAGTCAGTGAAGAACAAATATCCACTACCACGAATTGACGATTGTTTGATCAGTTAAGAGGAGCAAAGGTGTTTTCAAAGATCGATTGAGATCAGGATACCATCAGATACCTATCAGGGAGCAAGACATAGAAAAGACAGCATTCAGAACACGATATGGCCACTATGAGTTTACAGTTATGCCTTTTGGCTTGTCAAATGCACCAGCAGTCTTCATGGATTTAATGAACAGATTATTCAGAGAGCAGTTGGATAAGACCGTGGTTGTATTCATCGATGACATCCTAATTTATTCAAAGTCTAAGGAAGAACATGAGAGTCACCTCCGACATGTACTTGAGATCTTAAGGGAGAACCAGCTTTATGCTAAGTTCTCCAAATGTGAGTTTTGGTTGGACAGAGTTTCCTTTCTAGGACATGTTATCTCGATGCTGGGATCGCAGTGGATCCAGCAAAAATAGAAGCAGTTCGCACCTGGCCTAGGCCAAAGACAGTGACTGATATCAGGAGTTTCCTTGGATTAGCAGGTTACTACAGGAGGTTTGTCAGAGACTTCTCCAAAATAGCAAAACCTATGACCAGTTTAATGAAGAAGGACGCACCATTCACATGGACTACAGAATGTGAGACCTCATTCCAGCATTTGAAGAATGCTTTGACATCGGCACCAGTTTTGACAATACCTGAAGGCACAGAGGGTTATGAAGTTTACTGTGATGCATCAGGCAGGGGATTAGGGTGTGTACTCATGCAGAATGGGAAGGTAGTCGCCTACGCTTCCCGACAGTTGAAGAAACATGAGGAAAACTATCCCACACATGACTTGGAGCTTGGAGCAATTGTTTTTGCATTGAAGATCTGGCGCCACTACCTGTATGGTGTCCAGATGACCGTATACTCGGATCACAAAAGTTTGAAGTATGTATTCACCCAGAAGGAGTTAAACATGAGACAAAGAAGATGGGTTGAATTTCTCAAGGATTATGACATTGATTTGCAGTACAAAGAGGGAAAAGCTAATGTAGTAGCAGACGCATTGAGTCGACGAGCACATTCCTTAAATGCCATTGTGGCTAGCTCGAGTCTTATAGACGACATACGTAGAGCACAGCAGAATGATCAGCGGATGATGGAGATTAGTCAGAAGTTGTCTGACGGTACATTTGAAGGTGGGAAGTATGAGTTTCAGTTACATGATGATGGACTGATCAGATTAAGGGGCAGATTATGTATTCCCAGAGACAGCACTGATATAAAAGAGCATATTCTCCAAGAGTCCCACACTTCTGCCACATCTGTCCATCCAGGAGCTTCTAAGATGTACAAAGATCTAAAGAGGTATTTCTGGTGGAGTGGTATGAAGGGCGACGTGACAGAATATGTGATTCGATGTCTCACTTGTCAGAAAGTGAAATTCGAACATAGACGACCAGGAGGTATGGTACAGTCTATGCCAGTTCCAGAGTGGAAGTTTTATGATATCTCTATGGACTTCGTGGTGGGACTACCACTTACGAGAGGAGGACTAATATGATTTGGGTTGTTGTTGATCGACTGACTAAGGTTGCTAGGTTTATTCCGATGAAAGACACTTGGAAAGTGCCAAAGTTGGCAGAACTATTTGAGAAGGAGATTATCAGACATCATGGAGTACCAAAACTATTGTTTCAGATCGAGATACAGATTTCTCTCACGATATTGGCGAGCTACTCGCGAAGCACTTGGACTGAATTGAAGCTTAGCACAGCATTTCATCCTCAGACAGATGGTCAGTCAGAGAGGACTATTCAGACCTTAGAGGACATGCTACGAGCATGTGCCTTGGATTTCCAGGGCAGCTGGATAGATAGATTACATCTCATCGAGTTTGCATACAATAACAGCTATCACGCCTCTATACAGATGTCACCTTTCAAGCCTTATATGGCAGACCATGTCGCACACCATTGTGCTGGGACGAGTCTAGTGAGACTGTCGTCATTGGGCCTGAGTACTTAGAGCAAGTCCAGGCAGAAGTACAACAAATCAGAAATAACATGAAAGCAGCACAAGACAGACAAAATCATATGCTGATGAAGGCGAGAGACCTTGAGTTCGCGGTTGGCGACCAGGTATTTCTACGAGTATCACCCATGAAGGGTGTATTCAGATTTGGACAGAAGGGCAAGCTAAGCCCGAAATTTGTAGGACCCTACGCTATCATAGAGCGGGTGGGCCTTGTGGCATATCGACTTGATTTGCCAGCAGAGTTGGGCAAAGTACACAATGTTTTTCACGTGTCTCAGCTTAAGAAATACATGCCTCATCCTTCTCATGTTCTACAACCAGAGACACTCTCATTAGAACCAACAATGCGGTATGTGGAAACACCGCAACGAATCTTAGATAGAAAGACACGAGATACTCGAAACAAGTCTGTGAGCCTCGTAAAGGTTCTTTGGTCGAACCACGATGTGGAAGAGGCCACATGGGAACTAGAAGCTGATATGCGAGCGAAGTTTCCCTCATTATTACCGACTAGACACTTTAGTCTAGGGTACGGGGGCGTACCCCTTTTTTTGGGGGGGGGAGAGCCTTTTTCGTTTGTGAGTTTATTATGCATTTTGTTGCACTTTGTGCATTTCTATGACATTATCTTGTATGTGTTCTTGCGTAACACTGTATTTGAATGTACTTTGTACTTCTACTTGCTGATGTGTACTTCGTTACACTACAATGGAAAATTATGTGCACTACGTTGCACTATTTGAAATGAAACGTGATTGTGTTTACTTCCACTACATTGTAGGTATATGTATGACTTCCAAAGTATTCCTGTTGTGTTTGATGTACACTATGAACTTAGGAATATAGAGACTTGGGACTTGATCCCTAAAAACTAGATTGAGTTGTGGATACTTAGTGGAACTTGATTCCCCACAACCTTATAATTTAGATATGAGACTTCGGGGCGAAGTCCTTTTTAAGGGGGGTAGATTGAAATACCCCAAATCTAATTAACATTATAAAACCATTATTTAATGGAAATAAATCCAAATATAAATCATTTCACGTACGCATGCAAACCCATGCATGAGAACGTTACGTAAAAATAGTCGTTTCTCCATAAACGCTAAAACGCCTTAGAAACATATGGTCAAGCATGACCTTGTATGACCTTCTAAACTTAAACCAAATGGTCATACACTATTATATGATATATAAACATATTCCCTAGCTATATCCAGTCAAAAACGCAAAACGCTCGGGAGTGCTCACGCACGCCCCTTAAAGCACGAAAAGCCCGGAGGAGTGCCGAGGTGGCACGAACTCCTATAAAATTAATTCCTAGAGTTCCTAACATCATTATTAACCATTCTAAAGAGAACCCACGAAGTGGTTTCTCAAAATTCAACAAAAACCACAGGAGGATTTCTTAGCGCTCCTTTTTGCCCGGGAGTGTCCCGATGGCCCGTAAATTATGTCACGGGTTAATGTAACCCCATATAACTCAATTTAACATCTTAATATATGTTTATTTACCATAATAAGTGTTTATAAACACTTGGAACACAAAAACCAATTTATTTCCCAAATTTCCTTAGAGCACAAAAACACACCTTCGGGTGTCACTAAAACGCGTTTTACGCAATTACCTTGTAGTTTTTGACATGCCACGAATTAAGAATCTTAAATAGGGTTAAAATGACCTTATAAATCAGTTGGAGGCAGTGTCAAACCAGGTGCTCTATAGGGGCCGATTTTATGAGCAAAAACTAGTATAAAACTTACATTAAAAATTTATAAAAGGCATAAACATGGTGACTCACCTTCCCATGTGTTATAATACTTAATAGCAAAGAAATATAGTCTCATATGAGCTCCATGCTGTCGAAATTATGAAGGGAAACAAGACCATGTGCTAGACAAAAACAAAATGAAAAAGGCAAAAAGTAGATCTAGATTCCACCTTTTGATTTCTTTTTTCCAGTGACCTTCCTTTGCTCTTCCTTAGTCTTGGCCGGTTGATAAGCTCCATTCAGGCCTTGAAATCGTCCACCTACAAGGAAGAAGAAGACAAGTTACAAACATTGAAAAATCAAAGGAATAAAGCATTACTTTTCTTACCTTGTCATTTAGCTCACATTATTTTGCTCCACCTTGCCTTGTCTTGCATTATGGCCGAAAATGTGCTGGTAACATGGGCATTTATTGAGCCAATAACCATGGAATAAACTAAAGAAAAGAATGGTCAAATGACATTAAAAATTAACAAAACAAAAACAACCCAACTTACCTTATAATACGTGTGCACTCATTCTTTCCCTTGCACACATCATTCCGAATTGGTAAGTTCCTAACCCTCTCTTCTAGCTTCATCTTTCCTTTGAAGCTCTTAAGTCCATTAATGGAGTTTTAACTTCTATCTTCATCTTTAAGGTAATTTCCTAGCATTTCTTGTCAAGCCTTGAAGCAAAACTCTTCCTAGCACACCATAGCATTTCGGCATCAACTATTGTTCCAAGGAGGTTGTCCAAACCAACATTAAACCAAGGAGCATCTCAAGGTTATCTTAAGGTAGTTTTCAAGCTTGAAAATCCTTAAAGCACATTTTATTGTGTAACCGATTTCTATCTCTTCTAAGGCTCTTTTCTTCTTCATTTTCATGAAGGAAAACTTGTTCTTCATCCACCTTAAGTGAGCCGAAATTATAAGGAGAAAAGCTTAAGGTAAATTCTTGGAAAACTACTTACAAATCTACTTAAGATCTTTATTGAAGATCTAACTCCTAAACTCCTTCACCACTTGCATATAACCGAAGTGGAGCATCAAAATTTCATTAGAGAAAGCTTGGAGATTCAAAAAGAGTTCAAGCACTTAACCACCTTTGTTAAGAAGTAAGTTTACTAAGTAAATCTTTATGTTATAAGCTTTGTTAAGCCTCTAAAAATTATACAAAAATTATGTACATCTCCTAGGTTAATTAAAACCAAACTATATGGTATTATATGCCAAAAATATAATCTATAACATATATGGAAAATATTTACCTTAAGACACATTTTTGTGTCACAAAATTTATTTATGTTACATATAAATTCAAGCCGAAATGTCAAGGGCAAAAATACTTTATTTTGAGCTAAGAATCAATATAAGACATTACAATAATTTTTACATGAGTTATATGACTCATATGAATTTATGTATATTATTATGACATATGAATCCACTTTTATATATATGGTAGCTATTTAGTTATGGCCGAATTGTCTAAGTGAAAAATAGATTTTTATGAGCTACTTATGTATATAAACTTATACTATAAAGTTTGGTGAGTTAAAAATTTTTATTAGAGCTTAAATGGCTAATTAATTAAGTTATGTGGCTTAAATGTAATTTTTACAAGTTTGGTGAGTTTAATGTGAAAACCGAGAGTTAAGGGTCTGTTTGGTGTTATATATAATATAAGGTTAGGAATTAAGTTTATGAATTTTAGATAATTTAAACAAGTGTTAAAATAACATTTTATAAAGTTTTGGGCTATTATGTAAGTTATAAAAGTTGTTATGAAAGTTTGGAACTTATTAGTGGGCGAATTCATTGAAATACCCCAAACCTTAATGCGTTAATTAATTATGTAATTATAATTTTCTAAGGCTAATTAAGTCCTTAAGATCATTGGTGAAGAAATGAAAACCAAAAAGAAAAAGGAAATGCGTAAAAATCACAAAACGTGAAAATACGTATTTAATTATTTTAGGAGGTACATAACCTTCATTAGGGCTATAAATATATTTTTATACCTTAATTACACATTAGGAACGTGTGGGAAAAATCCCGGAAGGAAACGGATCCAAACAATGCGTTTAAACGCTAACGGAGTCTTAGAGCGCGTTTTTCGAGAAAACCCGAAAACGTGACTTTAAACAGTCAAACGACCCCGTAAAAATTATAGTTGATCATATAACTATAAACAAAAATAAATGGGAGAATAATAACCATTAAAATTAAATAGACAGAAAAATCCGGAAAACGGGCCCGGTTAGTGAATAGTGCTAAAACCGGGTAAATAACGAGCGTTTTCTGTAAAAAAACGAAAAACAGCGAGCTGATATATAAAGGGGGCCGGTTTTGACAAGCAAAAGCCCTCACACACAATAAAATAGAAAGAAGAAAGGAAAAGAAAGAAGAAAAAAAGGAAAAAAAAAAATACACTTTATCTTCTCTCTCCTCCTTATTCTACTTTCCCTCTCTCTCCTTCATTCCTCTTTTCCATCGTGAGCCCCTTCCTCCTTCTCCTACCTCCAGCGATTTTGAGCTGTAACAAGAGCTCCCATGGCTAGCTCACTTCCTCTTCATGCCCAAGCTCCATTTAAGCTCCGAATCGAAAATAAATTACATATTTGAACTCCTCTCATCATCCTCTACATTTCTCTCTTTTCAAAATCCGAAAATGATAAACTTCATCTCCATGGGTTTTTCCCATTTGAAGAGAAAATGGCATCAATGGGTAGCTTGGAGCCTCCTCTTCCTCCTAAGGTAAAAATCCTCAAGAAAAAGTCATTCTCTCTCTCCACTTTCCATGGTGGCCGATTTTGCTCTCTTGCTCACCTTGTTTTCCTCTTGTTTTGGAGCCTTGTCTCAACTCTCTAAATGGTGGAGTAAATGCCCTCTTGATTCAAGGGTGAAAATCCCTCTTAAAGCTTCAAAAGGTAAACCCTAATTCTAGCCCTTTGATTTAATTGAGTTTCTAAGGGTTTAGATAATTAATTGTGGGTGTTTTGTGTTCTTGGAATGTTGGGATGGAGTTTGGAAACTCCATACCCTCCTAACCGATTTTTGGAGAAGATGAGGAGCAAGAGGAGAGTTAAAGAGACTTGTGAAATTAAGGTAAGAAAAACTACCTTAAACCTTGTTTAAAATTGTTTAAGTGTTTGGGATGGGTAAACAAATTAATGAACCCAAAATGATGGATTGAAATATATGTTGAAAATGTGTTTACTTGGTTTGGAGAGGGTTGTGAATTAATGTTGAGTTGAGGGCCTTAAGAGCCAAATGCTGTGAGTTTGTGATTGATGATGTGGTTATTGAGATTATGGAGATTTTTGGTGATTGTGTTGTTGTTGTTGTTGAATTTGAGGTTTTGTTATGTGCTGGTAGAACCCTTGTGGGTTTGGTTAGTTTAGGATGAAAAATGTGAAGAGGTGAGTTTTGGGAAATGCTTTGAAAGTAGCCAAGTGCTGTCAAAATTTGTTTAGGAAAGTATGGCCTTGAGTGTTTTACCAAAGGAAGAAGCTAGGTGTGTTTAAGAGGTGCATTATCTAGGAGGATTTGAAATGGTCAACTGGAGTGGGAACACAATGCAACACACCAAGGAGTGAAAATCTGTAGCACCAGTGTGCATAAGTGTAACAGAGAAAGGGAAATTCATGAATTGAGCAAGAATTTGAGTAGGGATTAAACCTATGTTTTGAAGAGGTTTAGAGCATGTTTTAAGATGTTTAAACATGTAGGAAACATGTGGAGAGTTTAGGAAATGATTGGAGGTGAGTTAGGGGTGGAAAAGAGGTCAAAAACTGTCAATTTAAACACCTACAGACATGGTCCGGGTTGTAAACAAGTACACAAACCCGGACCACATCAAAAACGCACCAGAAAGCCATCCCAGGGGTTGGTCCGGGTTTGAAACCAGGACACAACCCGGACCACATGAAAATTTGTCCAGAAACTGAAATCCGTGGTTGGTCCGGGTTTGTAACCCCGGACACAAACCCGGACCATGTTAAAAAGTGTCCAGAGAGTGTTTTTTAAGGGTTGTTATGGTGGGGAAGTGAATGATAATGGTTTTAGATGTTGATTAGGCCTTGTTTGGTGAGTTTTAAAGGCCAAATTGATGGTGTAAACAAGTGTTAGGTTGGATGTGAGAAAATTGTGAGTTTAAGTACACAAAGTTAAAAATCGAAACAACGGGATAAGGGTTAAGTACGGGAGTATAGTGTTACATACCGTAATGCTTCGATGTTAATGAAAACATTTGAATGTTATCAGTTGAACAAGTGTGAACCAAGGAACGGGAGATCACCGGTAAAGATAAACCCATGGTGTAAGGTATGGTTTTCTTGCAACCTGTGTCCTACCGGGTTACACCGGCTTGTATGCCAATGTGTTTTTCTGTGTGTTGCCACCTTGCAAGATAAAGCATGAAATGAGTTTACAGTAATTCATTATTGTGGCGTAATTAATTCCGAACCGCTTAACCTTAATTATGTGTTAAATAACAGTTAACCGTCCTTAGGTTCACATAAGAGATCGGTATTCGGAATAAACGTCCCCACCACGGGAACGTTCTAACTACGGCTATCCGTGCGTTAGTGTATGTTGTGATTAAAGTGTGATGTATGTGACTTGTTTACTATGTTGTTGTTGGATACTGTTATCCGTGTTGTGAAATGGGATATGATTTCCCTTATGTGTCTAACCGAATTAGTAACACTATGTAATGTATGTATGTGATAAGTTCCATAAGGGAACCCTTAACTAATAAGTATATGTTATGTATGGAGAGGAATCCGGTCGTTCCGGTCGCGCGTATTGTTTGGGAGTTAATATATATATATATGTGAATTAACTCCCATCCTGTTATGTAAGGGTTGACTTCCTTCATTGGATTTCGACCTCCCATTAGCTTAGCCAAAGCTTACCTACCCAACTTCCAATCGGGTAGGGGGAAATCATGTTTAATGTTGGTAGGGTGTCGATGCCTAAGTTCGCTTCGACTCCCTCTTTGTTATGTTACGGTTGTGGTTCCTCCTTGAACTAACCTCCCACAAGCTTAACCAAGGCTTACCTAACTCATCATTATTGGAGCTAGGGGAAATTATGTATGTTGTGATCGGTCCTATATGAGGCCGCCACTCAAGTAAAGGAAATGTATGTATGTTGTGCTCGGGCTTATATCACCCCGGCATTCCCTAAGTAAAGTTATATCCTCTCAGAGGAGAGAAATTAAGTTGTGTATGTTATAAAGTGAAGTGTGTTTGCTTGAGTGTGTGTGCTAATTGTGTTTGTGCCCTATTAGTGGATGTTTGCTTATAAGCATGATATGTGTGAGTTTGTGCATGTTTGAAATAAAATCAACCGCATGCTAAGACGACAAATAGTTGTGCGTGGCCCGGTAGCATGCGGGCTGCGGGATTACCATACCAGCAAAGGTGCTGACCCCCTTTGGGGGGGCCCCATACATTTCAGGTATTATGGAGCTGGCAGCCGTTCGAGAGTGGGACGGGGTTGTTAGTTGTATACGGGCAGTTCATTTAAATGCTTACGTATTGTAGGAGTAGTAAGACCGAAATTGTTGTCGGCATTAGCTTGTTAATACTCGGTACAGTTGTAATGTAAGTGTATAAAGAATGTTGGACGTGGAACGGGATTAATGTGTAGTTGCTCGGGAGTTAGTCCATCAGACCGATACGATGTATGTGTTAGCCTTGTTAGCCACGTGGGTGGCTAACGGCGTGTAACACCAAGGAGTTAAGTTATGTTGTGAGTTATGAATTCCGCTGCGATATGATATTAAGTGTGTTGTTAGTAGTTGGGGTGTTACAAAAAGTGGTATCAGAGCGAAGTATCGCTCTGATGACTGAAATACCGAGCATAGGAAGTACCGAGTTAAGAGTTTAGTACTTGGTTAAAGGTTGAGTGAGTGATAGCGTGAGGAGTACGCTAGTTAGGGAAATACCAGTGTGTACTGGATACCTACAGTATCCATCCCGCCCTCCACAAACCCTATTTTATAACTCGGAAAAGAACGCCAGAGAGATGAGAGTCATCTCTTACTCGGAAAACCCGATCTGGCAGTTGATATTTACCCCTGTAAGTACGGAGGACCTGTCATATGGTAGATCCCGAAAGGCGTGAATCCCGAAGACGGTCTCCATTTTAACAATATTAATCGCTCTTGTTAGCGAAAAGTGAGGAATCTTATGCATAAGGGAATGGAATTTCCAGCACCCTGGGTCGACATGCGAAGCAGTCGAGGACAACCAACTTGCAAGCAATAACCGTGCAACAGTGTTGAAGTGAAGTAGTAGAACCCGAGACGAGTGTCTACGAGACTACAATGTTAACTAACACACCAACGGTATACCAACTGATTATGGAACCACAATATAGTACGAGGAGGATACAATACCAAGTAGAAAAGGGGTCTCCCAGAACGGGAAATACCCTAGTTAATGGTTATCATGTGAAGACAGTGAGAAGTACCCCGAGAATTGTTGTTAGGACTCTAAGATCAAGTAAGGGCCAGCAAGGCCATTGATGTTGGTGTGGAGGTAAACAATGCCGTAACCAGTGTGTATTGAACCGAAAACCAGTAGCCAGTCAGCATGGCGCACTTGCCAAGGCAAGTGCTGCTACAACAAGGCTGGCGGCAAATTATTAGCAACTATAAAGTACTTAGTAAAGTACCATGAAGTAAAGTGAGATCATCATAACTATGGAAGGGCTTAATAGCCTGACCTCTGTACTTGGAAATATACCAGTCAGCAAGAAGCTAGACTTGGTTAAGGCAAGGAAACGTTGTAAAACCACGAAAATTTTTTCTTTCAACCTAAATTTATTTTCAAACTCTTTTCAAAACCAAATTTTCTTTCAAACCCATTTCAATTCCAACTTTCTTTTAACCAAACTAGAAGACCTACACCGGCCTCAGTGCCACATGGTAGGTAAGTTTTACCCAGTTACCTTTAAAAAAACCGGATGGAAACCGGTAAAACCCAAGGGTAGTGACCCGAGGGAATGGATGGAGTTCATAATAATACAACAGTGGATAGACTTTCCCTTGATTAAGTTCGGGAAGCATGGAATGCATATTATCACGGGATAATATAAGGGAGTTAACAACAGAATACTTCACCTAGGCGTGTGACGGACACTACGAGTGTACCAACAGTAATGTGGGACGACCGCACTCCGATAGGAGCTTGTGGGCCTGACAGACCTACTTATGGGTTAGTCAGGTAAGTAGCAATGTATCAGTAGGATACCCCACGTATGTATACGAGTGGAGTCTAGAACACGGGAAGTAGTCGACTCCATACTACGGTCCGAAGTAAAAGTCAAGCAAGAGCAATGGATTACATCGAATCGTTGAAATAAAGGAACCCAGTTAAGTTAAGGAAGACTAAAGGAATTAGTAAGTGTATTTTAAGGAAATGTTTAAGGGTGAACAAGTGCGAAGGGCACTGATTAGTAAGTAAGGACATGGAATATGTCATAAGAAACCTGAAGGACGAACATATAGCTGGAGTAAGTACCCAGCCTAAATATGGCGAGGTAGATGCCTACTATGATACGTTAATGTGCAATGATCGGGATGAGACTCCCGAAGTGATCACTTGAACTAAGGGAATATCAATCTCACTTGAAATGACATTTAACCCAGCCAAGAACGCAGGGCGATGTAGCTAATGAAACGTACTCATAAGTGCGAGCCGGATATAATGGCATGACCTAGTAACACCCAAGAACTATCCTTAAAAGGGTGTTTGGGTCAACAATGGTTGAACGAATAACGTGGCAGAAATGCAAGGGTTGAGACTAACACCCAGTTTGAGCATAAGACGTCAAGAGAAAGTCTGACATCCTTGAAGGGGCATCCCATGAAAGGAATTAATCATGGAGCCCAATACAATCTATAAACCGGGTAATATGTACGGAAAAGTAAATGTGTGTGAACAGCCTACAACGAGCAGAGCTCGAGGCAATAGGGCTTATAAGCCACAGGTAGAATGTGTTAACAAAGGGTTAATGATCACAGAAGTCCATGTCATATAAGTAAGTAAAGCGGTTAACGAACCACTGCTTTGAGAGTGGGGATACCTCTTGATATGTGAGACCGCAACAGCGGTAGTTATGCGAACTAAGTTCAGGGAATGTGTTAAGAGTTGACCATGTTGTTATTACCCAAGAATAATGTGAGTAGGGATAATACGAAAAGAAGTGTTTGTACCAGTTGTGGAGACCAGATGAGGGAAAGTCAAGTAACAACCACCATAGTTGTGGGATACTAAGTTTGTAATAAACAACGCTCAAGGAGCATAAAGACTCAAAAACAATAGCGTGTTCAGCAGTCAGCCAATTAAGTGGCGAAACACAGTGTAATGGCGGAAGCTAATATAATAGCGGATGCAGTATAAGTTAAGGTTATACAATGAGTAACCGCACGGTGCGCAGTAAGCGACCGTTGCATAAGTATTGTTAAATAGTAATGTGGAAATAAGACCAGTTATGATTGAAACTTGATGGACATTCAAGTAAGTGATGATAAACAGACTGAGCAATAAGCCAGTAGTTGATACTATGTGATAAGGAAAACAGTGTGAATTCCTATTGCTATCGCATAAGAGATTTACTGTCAAGAGTTTACGCCTCTGCATTCTGTAGGACTGAGTGTTTTGGTATTGCCCTTGCGCGGTAACGATCGAGTGAGATAGCTAGGAAGTTTGGGAAATGTTAAATGTAATGGAAGAACAAGACTTATGATGTAATAAAACCGATGCATAAGATAAGCACGGTCGTACCAATCAAAGGGTACTTGGTTGGCGTAAGTGACTGCAGTAACACGATTATTAAACATCGGTATGGAATATACCTCAAGTGTTGGGAATAACCAACAGAGTACTACACAATAGGCAGTAGCTCAAACGTAACCGACAGTAAGTCGGAAGGAAATTAAGCAAATCATTGTGGAATACAGTAAGTTATCATGGAAAGGAGTAGAAGTTTGTAACTCACCGAGTTCACTCACGGTAAGTGGAACCACGCGTCGGCTGAGAAACCGTTATTACCAAGGTAAAGGTGATAATTGAGGATGTACAATACAGTACGAATAATGTATGGGGCAAACTAAGCTCTAAATTATTAAGAGTCGCGCAGCAGAAACTAATGAGCCAGCGATTCAAATGTTAAATGTGTGTAGTGAACATGAGTGGGTGGCTAATTATTAACGCCTATAGTCTCACAGGCCAGAATCGAAACCAGTTAAGAGTTAAAATAAACTCTAGTGAGAATTCTTGGTTAGGGACTAAACCGCCAACATGGCTAAGATCCTGAAACCAGAACACAGTGTATAATAAACCGCGTGGAGTTAAAACACTTCACGATGGTAGGACGTTATAAACCAGTGATTAAGTGATTGATTACGTGGGCGTAATCCCTTTTAAGGGGGGTAGAGCGCAGAACCACTTGGTGTGTTTTACCGTACAAGTGTACGTGAACTATGGTGTGCATAGCACAAAATAATTTGTTTTGATGATTGGTGTGTGTGTTACATAAACATACACATTCATTCATGGTTAATTGTGGTAATTACGCACAGAAAATGCGAATACCCTTGTGATAAGTGTGTTTATGGTGTTAACGGATGTGTGTGAAATTATAAGTATAAGGGAGTAGAAAAACTCCCGGGGAGCAAAAACCCCGACAGTATATGTTCATATAATACTAAATGTAAAACCGTATATTG
Organism: Limonium bicolor; assembly: GCA_023374045.1. Lineage (NCBI taxonomy): Eukaryota > Viridiplantae > Streptophyta > Magnoliopsida > Caryophyllales > Plumbaginaceae > Limonium > Limonium bicolor. The sequence goes on along the minus strand of CM041783.1, from coordinate 24,402,862 downwards.
TAATTTGATAAAAGTATATATATACAGTATTGTGATTTATGAAGAGGTATGACACCAATGTAGAACCTAGTGAGAATTAAATTCCCTAGGTAACTTGATTTAAAATAAATCTGGAAGATGATTGATGGACATAGTTCCACCCTTGGAGATGTAATGATTATGACTAGATGGACTAAAAGATAGAAAATGGTATATGTTTGAATTAGCTGTTGTTTGAAATTGAAGTGGGAGGTGAAACTTGATTATCATGAGATCAAGGGAAGCCAAACACAAATTGGGGTGGAAAGATAGTTCAACTCTGATGCTGATCACATTAGGGTTGGATGATTCTTGAAACTCCCTATAAGTGTTCATAAATAATCACATCAAGAATAAGATGCAGTTAACAATAATTGGACTTGGAGTTGTATGGAGCTTTTAAAAGAATTTTAAATTGGGTTTCAAATTTGCAATTGGTATTTTCTAGAGTTCAATAAATATTTTAAGATTCTTAGGTGGTATTTTCAAAGGAAGGACTACCTTTATGTGACCTCGTAGAGGATTTTCAACTTGTATCCTTCCAATAAAGGATTTCATTATACTTAACCTCATAGAGGGTACTTTCCTACTACTTGCTCACGAGCTGAGGACGTACGAGCCTTTGTCTTCGGACCGGTGACATGAGAAGTATACTTTAAAGATGTATGCAATTGTTTTGATCTCCCAAAGGAACGGGGACCAGAGTGTCCATCGCGACCGGTTCTGCGGGATCACAGTGTATATGTACTCTACATGGGTCTCGAACTCATGAAGAGATGGAAAAGGAATATTTTGGACCTTGAGTCCTAATGTGATTGAATTCCAAAGGTGTTATGTTACCTAGACCATGTGTCTAAAGGTTGTTATGTGATCAAGACCTAAGAGTCTAAATGTTGTTATGTTACCCAGACCTAAGAGTCTAAGGGTTGTTATGTATGTACAATGTTGTTAAGGTACCCGGACCATTAAGTCCGAGGCTACTAAGTAAGTATGTTATGTTATGTATGGATGTGTATATGTACCCGGACCGTTAAGTCCGAGGGTGTGATGTAAAGTATGTTGTTATGGAAGTTCTATGTTACAAGTAATCCTTGTGTTCTAATTCAAATGATGCTAGGGAAGTGTGAACTTCGAGGACGAAGTTCTTTTAAGGGGGGTAGATTGAAATACCCCAAACCTTAATGCGTTAATTAATTATGTATTATAATTTTCTAAGGCTAATTAAGTCCTTAAGATCATTGGTGAAGAAATGAAAACCAAAAAGAAAAAGGAAATGCGTAAAAATCACAAAACGTGAAAATACGTATTTAATTATTTTAGGAGGTACATAACCTTCATTAGGGCTATAAATATATTTTTATACCTTAATTACACATTAGGAACGTGTGGGAAAAATCCCGGAAGGAAACGGATCCAAACAATGCGTTTAAACGCTAACGGAGTCTTAGAGCGCGTTTTTCGAGAAAACCCGAAAACGTGACTTTAAACAGTCAAACGACCCCGTAAAAATTATAGTTGATCATATAACTATAAAAAACATAAATGGGAGAATAATAACCATTAAAATTAAATAGACAAGAAAATTCCGGAAAACGGGCCCGGTTAGTGAATAGTGCTAAAACCGGGTAAATAAACGAGCGTTTTCTGTAAAAAAACGAAAAACGCTCCAGCTGATATATAAAGGGGGCCGGTTTTGACTAGTCAAAAGCCTCCCCTCACACACAATAAAATAGAAAGAAAGAAAGGAAAAGAAAGAAGGAAAGAAAAGTAAAAAAAAAATACACTTTATCTTCTCTCTCCTCCTTATTCTACTTTTCCCTCTTCTCTCTCCTTCATTTCCTCTTTTCCATCGTGAGCCCCTTCCTCCTTCTCATACCTCCAGCGATTTTGAGCTGTAACAAGAGCTCCCATGGCTAGCTCACTTCCTCTTCATGCCCAAGCTCCATTTAAGCTCCGAATCGAAAATAAATTACATATTTGAACTCCTCTCATCATCCTCTACATTTCTCTCTTTTCAAAATCCGAAAATGATAAACTTCATCTCCATGGGTTTTTCCCATTTGAAGAGAAAATGGCATCAATGGGTAGCTTGGAGCCTCCTCTTCCTCCTAAGGTAAAAATCCTCAAGAAAAAGTCATTATCTCTCTCCACTTTCCATGGTGGCCGATTTTGCTCTCTTGCTCACCTTGTTTTCCTCTTGTTTTGGAGCCTTGTCTCAACTCTATAAATGGTGGAGTAAATGCCCTCTTGATTCAAGGGTGAAAATCCCTCTTAAAAGCTTCAAAAGGTAAACCCTAATTCTAGCCCTTTGATTTAATTGAGTTTCTAAGGGTTTAGATAATTAATTGTGGGTGTTTTGTGTTCTTGGAATGTTGGGATGGAGTTTGGAAACTCCATACCCTCCTAACCGATTTTTGGAGAAGATGAGGAGCAAGAGGAGAGTTAAAGAGACTTGTGAAATTAAGGTAAGAAAAACTACCTTAAACCTTGTTTAAAATTGTTTAAGTGTTTGGGATGGGTAAACAAATTAATGAACCCAAAATGATGGATTGAAATATATGTTGAAAATGTGTTTACTTGGTTTGGAGAGGGTTGTGAATTAATGTTGAGTTGAGGGCCTTAAGAGCCAAATGTTGTGAGTTTGTGATTGATGATGTGGTTATTGAGATTATGGAGATTTTTGGTGATTGTGTTGTTGTTGTTGTTGAATTTGAGGTTTTTTTATGTGCTGGTAGAACCCTTGTGGGTTTGGTTAGTTTTAGGATGAAAAATGTGAAGAGGTGAGTTTTGGGAAATGCTTTGAAAGTAGCCAAGTGCTGTCAAAATTTGTTTAGGAAAGTATGGCCTTGAGTGTTTTACCAAAGGAAGAAGCTAGGTGTGTTTAAGAGGTGCATTATCTAGGAGGATTTGAAATGGTCAACTGGAGTGGGAACACAATGCAACACACCAAGGAGTGAAAATCTGTAGCACCAGTGTGCATAAGTGTAACAGAGAAAGGGAAATTCATGAATTGAGCAAGAATTTGAGTAGGGATTAAACCTATGTTTTGAAGAGGTTTAGAGCATGTTTTAAGATGTTTAAACATGTAGGAAACATGTGGAGAGTTTAGGAAATGATTGGAGGTGAGTTAGGGGGGAAAAGAGGTAAAAAACTGTCAATTTAAACACCTACAGACATGGTCCGGGTTGTAAACAAGTACACAAACCCGGACCACATCAAAAACGCACCAGAAAGCCATCCCAGGGGTTGGTCCGGGTTTGAAACCAGGACACAAACCCGGACCACATGAAAATTTGTCCAGAAACTGAAATCCGTGGTTGGTCCGGGTTTGTAACCCCGGACACAAACCCGGACCATGTTAAAAAGTGTCCAGAGAGTGTTTTTAAGGGTTGTTATGGTGGGGAAGTGAATGATAATGGTTTTAGATGTTGATTAGGCCTTGTTTGGTGAGTTTTAAAGGCCTTAGATGGTGTAAACAAGTGTTAGGTTGGATGTGAGAAAATTGTGAGTTTAAGTACACAAAGTTAAAAACCGAAACAACGGGATAACGGGTTAAGTACGGGAGTATAGTGTTACATACCGTAATGCTTCGATGTTAATGAAAACATTTGAATGTTATCAGTTGAACAAGTGTGAACCAAGGAACGGGAGATCACCGGTAAAGATAAACCCATGGTGTAAGGTATGGTTTTCTTGCAACCTGTGTCCTACCGGGTTACACCGGCTTGTATGCCAATGTGTTTTTCTGTGTGTTGCCACCTTGCAAGATAAAGCATGAAATGAGTTTACAGTAATTCATTATTGTGGCGTAATTAATTCCGATACCGCTTAACCTTAATTATGTGTTAAATAACAGTTAACCGTCCTTAGGTTCACATAAGAGATCGGTATTCGGAATAAACGTCCCCTCCACGGGAACGTTCTAACTACGGCTATCCGTGCGTTAGTGTATGTTGTGATTAAAGTGTGATGTATGTGACTTGTTTACTATGTTGTTGTTGTTGGATACTGTTATCCGTGTTGTGAAATGGGATATGATTTCCCTTATGTGTCTAACCGAATTAGTAACACTATGTAATGTATGTATGTGATAAGTTCCATAAGGGAACCCTTAACTAATAAGTATATGTTATGTATGGAGAGGAATCCGGTCGTTCCGGTCGCGCGTATTGTTTGGGAGTTAATATATATATATGTGAATTAACTCCCATCCTGTTATGTTAAGGGTTGACTTCCTTCATTGGATTTCGACCTCCCATTAGCTTAGCCAAAGCTTACCTACCCAACTTCCAATCGGGTAGGGGGAAATCATGTTTAATGTTGGTAGGGTGTCGATGCCTAAGTTCGCTTCGACTCCCTCTTTGTTATGTTACGGTTGTGGTTCCTCCTTGAACTACAACCTCCCACAAGCTTAACCAAGGCTTACCTAACTCATCATTATTGGAGCTAGGGGAAATTATGTATGTTGTGATCGGTCCTATATGAGGCCGCCACTCAAGTAAAGGAAATGTATGTATGTTGTGCTCGGGCTTATATCACCCCGGCATTCCCTAAGTAAAGTTATATCCTCTCAGAGGAGAGAAATTAAGTTGTGTATGTTATAAAGTGAAGTGTGTTGCTATTGAGTGTGTGTGCTAATTTGTGTTTGTGCCCTATTAGTGGATGTTTGCTTATAAGCATGATATGTGTGAGTTTGTGCATGTTTGAAATAAAATCAACCGCATGCTAAGACGACAAATAGTTGTGCGTGGCCCGGTAGCATGCGGGCTGCGGGATTACCATACCAGCAAAGGTGCTGACCCCCTTGGGGGGCCCCCATACATTTCAGGTATTATGGAGCTGGCAGCCGTTCGAGAGTGGGACGGGGTTGTTAGTTGTATACGGGCAGTTCATTTAAATGCTTACGTATTGTAGGAGTAGTAAGACCGAAATTGTTGTCGGCATTAGCTTGTTAATACTCGGTACAGTTGTAATGTAAGTGTATAAAGAATGTTGGACGTGGAACGGGATTAATGTGTAGTTGCTCGGGAGTTAGTCCATCAGACCGATATGATGTATGTATGTTAGCCTTGTTAGCCACGTGGGTGGCTAACGGCGTGTAACACCAAGGAGTTAAGTTATGTTGTGAGTTATGAATTCCGTTGCGATATGATATTAAGTGTGTTGTTAGTAGTTGGGGTGTTACAAAAAGTGGTATCAGAGCGAAGTATCGCTCTGATGACTGAAATACCGAGCTTAGGAAGTACCGAGTTAAGAGTTTAGTACTTGGGTTAAAGGTTGAGTGATAGCGTGAGGAGTACGCTAGTTAGGGAAATACCAGTGTGTACTGGATACCTACAGTATCCATCCCGCCCTCCACAAACCCTATTTTATAACTCGGAAAAGAACGCCAGAGAGATGAGAGTCATCTCTTACTCGGAAAACCCGATCTGGCAGTTGATATTTACCCCTGTAAGTACGGAGGACCTGTCATATGGTAGATCCCGAAAGGCGTGAATCCCGAAGACGGTCTCCATTTTAACAATATTAATCGCTCTTGTTAGCGAAAAGTGAGGAATCTTATGCATAAGGGAATGGAATTTCCAGCACCCTGGGTCGACATGCGAAGCAGTCGAGGACAACCAACTTGCAAGCAATAACCGTGCAATAGTGTTGAAGTGAAGTAGTAGAACCCGAGAAGTGTCTACGGGACTACAATGTTAACTAACACACCAACGGTATACCAACTGATTGGAACCACAATATAGACGAGGAGGATACAATACCAAGTAGAAATGGGGTCTCCCAGAACGGGAAATACCCTAGTTAATGGTTATCATGTGAAGACAGTGAGAAGTACCCCGAGAATTGTTGTTAGGACTGTAAGATCAAGTAAGGGCCAGCAAGGCCATTGATGTTGGTGCGGAGGTAAACAATGTCGCAACCAGTGTGTATTGAACCGAAAACCAGTAGCCAGTCAGCATGGCGCACTTGCCAAGGCAAGTGCTGCTACAACATGGCTGGCGGCAAATTATTAGCAACTATAAAGTACTTAGTAAAGTACCATGAAGTAAAGTGAGATCATCATAACTATGGAAGGGCTTAATAGCCTGACCTCTGTACTTGGAAATATACCAGTCAGCAAGAAGCTAGACTTGGTTAAGGCAAGGAAACTTTGTAAAACCACGAAAATTTTTTCTTTCAACCTAAATTTATTTTCAAACTCTTTTCAAAACCAAATTTTCTTTCAAACCCATTTCAATTCCAACTTTCTTTTAACCAAACTAGAAGACCTACACCGCCTCAGTGCCACATGGTAGGTAAGTTTTACCCAGTTACCTTTAAAAAAACCGGATGGAAACCGGTAAACCCAAGGGTAGTGACCCGAGGAATGGATGGAGTTCATAATAATACAACAGTGGATAGACTTTCCCTTGATTAAGTTCGGGAAGCATGGAATGCATATTATCACGGATAATATAAGGGAGTTACAACAGAATACTTCACCTAGGCGTGTGACGGACACTACGAGTGTACCAACAGTAATGTGGGACGACCGCACTCCGATAGGAGCTTGTGGGCCTGACAGACCTACTTATGGGTTAGTCAGGTAAGTAGCAATGTATCAGTAGGATACCCCACGTATGTATACGAGTGGAGTCTAGAACACGGGAAGTAGTCGACTCCATACTACGGTCCGAAGTAAAAGTCAAGCAAGAGCAATGGATTACATCGAATCGTTGAAATAAAGGAACCCAGTTAAGTTAAGGAAACTAAAGAATTAGTAAGTGTATTTTAAGGAAATGTTAAGGGTGAACAAGTGCGAAGGGCATGATTAGTAAGTAGGACATGGAATATGTCATAAGAAACCTGAAGGACGAACATAAGCTGGAGTAAGTACCCAGCCTAAATATGGCGAGGCAGATGCCTACTATGATACGTTAATGTGCAATGATCGGGATGAGACTCCCGAAGTGATCACTTGAACTAAGGGAATATCAATCTCACTTGAAATGACATTTAACCCAGCCAAGAACGCAGGGCGATGTAGCTAATGAAACGTACTCATAAGTGCGAGCCGGATATAATGGCATGACCTAGTAACACCCAAACTATCCTTAAAAGGGTGTTTGGGTCAACAATGGTTGAACGAATAACGTGGCAGAAATGCAAGGGTTGAGACTAACACCCAGTTTGAGCATAAGACGTCAAGAGAAAGTCTGACATCCTTGAAGGGGCATCCCATGAAAGGAATTAATCATGGAGCCCAATACAATCTATAAACCGGGTAATATGTACGGAAAGTAAATGTGTGTGAACAGCCTACAACGAGCAGAGCTCGAGGCAATAGGGCTTATAAGCCACAGTAAAGTGTTAACAAAGGGTTATGATCACAGAAGTCCATGTCATATAAGTAAGTAAAGCGGTTAACGAACCACTGCTTTGAGAGTGGGGATACCTCTGATATGTGAGACCGCAACAGCGGTAGTTATGCGAACTAAGTTCAGGGAATGTGTTAAGAGTTGACCATGTTGTTATTACCCAAGAATAATGTGAGTAGGGATAATACGAAAAGAAGTGTTTGTACCAGTTGTGGAGACCAGATGAGGGAAAGTCAAGTAACAACCACCATAGTTGTGGGATACTAAGTGTAATGAACAACGCTCAAGGAGCATAAAGACTCAAAAACAATAGCGTGTTCAGCAGTCAGCCAATTAAGTGGCGAAACACAGTGTAATGGCGCTAATATAATAGCGGATGCAGTATAGTTAAGGTTATACAATGAGTAACCGCACGGTGCGCAGTAAGCGACCGTTGCATAAGTATTGTTAAATAGTAATGTGGAAATAAGACCAGTTATGATTGAAACTTGATGGACATTCAAGTAAGTGATGATAAACAGACTGAGCAATAAGCCAGTAGTTGATACTATGTGATAAGGAAAACAGTGTGAATTCCTATTGCTATCGCATAAGAGATTTACTGTCAAGAGTTTACGCCTCTGCATCTGTAGGACTGAGTGTTTTGGTATTGCCTTGCGCGGTAACGATCGAGTGAGATAGCTAGGAAGTTTGGGAAATGTTAAATGTAATGGAAGAACAAGACTTATGATGTAATAAAACCGATGCATAAGATAAGCACGTCGTACCAATCAAAGGGTACTTGGTTGGCGTAAGTGACTGCAGTAACACGATTATTAAACATCGGTATGGAATATACCTCAAGTGTTGGGAATAACCAACAGAGTACTACACAATAGGCAGTAGCTCAAACGTAACCGACAGTAAGTCGGAAGGAAATTAAGCAAATCATTGTGGAATACAGTAAGTTATCATGGAAAGGAGTAGAAGTTTGTAACTCACCGAGTTCGCTCACGGTAAGTGGAACCACGCGTCGGCTGAGAAACCGTTATTACCAAGGTAAAGGTGATAATCGAGGATGTACAATACAGTACGAATAATGTATGGGGCAAACTAAGCTCTAAATTATTAAGAGTCGCGCAGCAGAAACTAATGAGCCAGCGATTCAAATGTTAAATGTGTGTAGTGAACATGAGTGGGTGGCTAATTATTAACGCCTATAGTCTCACAGGCCAGAATCGAAACCAGTTAAGAGTTAAAATAAACTCTAGTGAGAATTCTTGGTTAGGGACTAAACCGCCAACATGGCTAAGATCCTGAAACCAGAACACAGTGTATAAAACCGCGTGGAGTTAAAACACTTCACGACGGTAGGACGTTATAAACCAGTGATTAAGTGATTGATTACGTGGGCGTAATCCCTTTTAAGGGGGGTAGAGCGCAGAACCACTTGTGTTTTACCGTACAAGTGTACGTGAACTATGGTGTGCATAGCACAAAATAATTTGTTTTGATGATTGGTGTGTGTGTTACATAAACATACACATTCATTCATGGTTAATTGTGGTAATTACGCACAGAAAATGCGAATACCCTTGTGATAAGTGTGTTTATGGTGTTAACGGATGTGTGTGAAATTATAAGTATAAGGGAGTAGAAAAACTCCCGGGGAGCAAAAACCCCGACAGTATATGTTCATATAACTAAATGTAAAACCGTATATTGTAATTTGATAAAGTATATATATACAGTATTGTGATTTATGAAGAGGTATGACACCAATGTAGAACCTAGTGAGAATTAAATTCCCTAGGTAACTTGATTTAAAATAAATCTGGAAGATGATTGATGGACATAGTTCCACCCTTGGAGATGTAATGATTATGACTAGATGGACTAAAAGATAGAAAATGGTATATGTTTGAATTAGCTGTTGTTTGAAATTGAAGTGGGAGGTGAAACTTGATTATCATGAGATCAAGGGAAGCCAACACAAATTGGGGTGGAAAGATAGTTCAACTCTGATGCTGATCACATTAGGGTTGGATGATTCTTGAAACTCCCTATAAGTGTCATAAATAATCACATCAAGAATAAGATGCAGTTAACAATAATTGGACTTGGAGTTGTATGGAGCTTTTAAAAGAATTTTAAATTGGGTTTCAAATTTGCAATTGGTATTTTCTAGACTTCAATAAATATTTTAAGATTCTTAGGTGGTATTTTCAAAGGAAGGACTACCTTTATGTGACCTCGTAGAGGATTTTCAACTTGTATCCTTCCAATAAAGGATTTCATTATACTTAACCTCATAGAGGGTACTTTCCTACTACTTGCTCACGAGCTGAGGACGTACGAGCCTTTGTCTTCGGACCGGTGACATGAGAAGTATACTTTAAAGATGTATGCAATTGTTTTGATCTCCCAAAGGAACGGGGACCAGAGTGTCCATCGCGACCGGTTCTGCGGGATCACAGTGTATATGTACTCTACATGGGTCTCGAACTCATGAAGAGATGGAAAAGGAATTTCTGGTTGATATACATGCTATGACATGTTGTGTGGTATGTGTAGTAATTATTATTTTGGACCTTGAGTCCTAATGTGATTGAATTCCAAAGGTGTTATGTTACCTAGACCATGTGTCTAAAGGTTGTTATGTTATCAAGACCTAAGAGTCTAAATGTTGTTATGTTACCCAGACCTAAGAGTCTAAGGGTTGTTATGTATGTACAATGTTGTTAAGGTACCCGGACCATTAAGTCCGAGGCTACTAAGTAAGTATGTTATGTTATGTATGGATGTGTATATGTACCCGGACCGTTAAGTCCGAGGGGTGTGATGTAAAGTATGTTGTTATGGAAGTTCTATGTTACAAGTAATCCCTGTGTTCTAATTCAATTGATGCTAGGGAAGTGTGAACTTCGAGGACGAAGTTCTTTTAAGGGGGGTAGATTGAAATACCCCAAACCTTAATGCGTTAATTAATTATGTAATTATAATTTTCTAAGGCTAATTAAGTCCTTAAGATCATTGGTGAAGAAATGAAAACCAAAAGAAAAAGGAAATGCGGTAAAAATCACAAAACGTGAAAATACGTATTTAATTATTTTAGGAGGTACATAACCTTCATTAGGGCTATAAATATATTTTTATACCTTAATTACACATTAGGAACGTGTGGGAAAAATCCCGGAAGGAAACGGATCCAAACAATGCGTTTAAACGCTAACGGAGTCTTAGAGCGCGTTTTTCGAGAAAACCCGAAAACGTGACTTTAAACAGTCAAACGACCCCGTAAAAATTATAGTTGATCATATAACTATAAACAAACATAAATGGGAGAATAATAACCATTAAAATTAAATAGACAAGAAAATTCCGGAAAACGGGCCCGGTTAGTGAATAGTGCTAAAACCGGGTAAATAAACGAGCGTTTTCTGTAAAAAAACGAAAAACGCTCCAGCTGATTATATAAAGGGGGCCGGTTTTGACTAGTCAAAACCTCCCTCACACACAATAAAATAGAAAGAAAGAAAGGAAAAGAAAGAAGGAAAGAAAAGAAAAAAAAATACACTTTATCTCTCCTCCTTATTCTTCTCTCTCCTTCATTTCCTCTTTTCCATCGTGAGCCCCCTTCCCTTCTCTACCTCCAGCGATTTTGAGCTGTAACAAGAGCTCCCATGGCTAGCTCACTTCCTCTTCATGCCCAAGCTCCATTTAAGCTCCGAATCGAAAAAAATACATATTTGAACTCCTCTCATCATCCTCTACATTTCTCTCTTTTCAAAATCCGAAAATGATAAACTTCATCTCCATGGGTTTTTCCCATTTGAAGAGAAAATGGCATCAATGGGTAGCTTGGAGCCTCCTCTTCCTCCTAAGGTAAAAATCCTCAAGAAAAAGTCATTTCTCTCCATTCCATGGTTGGCCACGATTTTGCTCTCTGCTCACCTTGTTTTCCTCTTGTTTTGGAGCCTTGTCTCAACTCTCTAAATGGTGGAGTAAATGCCCTCTTGATTCAAGGGTGAAAATCCCTCTTAAAAGCTTCAAAAGGTAAACCCTAATTCTAGCCCTTTGATTTAATTGAGTTTCTAAGGGTTTAGATAATTAATTGTGGGTGTTTTGTGTTCTTGGAATGTTGGGATGGAGTTTGGAAACTCCATACCATCCTAACCGATTTTTGGAGAAGATGAGGAGCAAGAGAGAGTTAAAGAGACTTGTGAAATTAAGGTAAGAAAAACTACCTTAAACCTTGTTTAAAATTGTTTAAGTGTTTGGGATGGGTAAACAAATTAATGAACCCAAAATGATGGATTGAAATATATGTTGAAAATGTGTTTACTTGGTTTGGAGAGGGTTGTGAATTAATGTTGAGTTGAGGGCCTTAAGAGCCAAATGTTGTGAGTTTGTGATTGATGATGTGGTTATTGAGATTATGGAGATTTTGTGGATTGTGTTGTGTGTTGTTGTTGAATTTGAGGTTTTTGTTATGTGCTGGTAGAACCCTTGTGGGTTTGGTTAGTTTTAGGATGAAAAAATGTGAAGAGGTGAGTTTTGGGAAATGCTTTGAAAGTAGCCAAGTGCTGTCAAAATTTGTTTAGGAAAGTATGGCCTTGAGTGTTTTACCAAAGGAAGAAGCTAGGTGTGTTTAAGAGGTGCATTATCTAGGAGGATTGAAATGGTCAACTGGAGTGGGAACACAATGCAACACACCAAGGAGTGAAAATCTGTAGCACCATGTGCATAAGTGTAACAGAGAAAGGGAAATTCATGAATTGAGCAAGAATTTGAGTAGGGATTAAACCTATGTTTTGAAGAGGTTTAGAGCATGTTTAAGATGTTTAAACATGTAGGAACATGTGGAGAGTTTAGGAAATGATTGGAGGTGAGTTTAGGGGTGGAAAAGAGGAGGTAAAAAAACTGTCAATTTAAACACCTACAGACATGGTCCGGGTTGTAAACAAGTACACAAACCCGGACCACATCAAAAACGCACCAGAAAGCCATCCCAGGGGTTGGTCCGGGTTTTGAAACCAGGACACAAACCCGGACCACATGAAAATTTGTCCAGAAACTGAAATCCGTGGTTGGTCCGGGTTTGTAACCCCGGACACAAACCCGGACCATGTTAAAAAGTGTCCAGAGAGTGTTTTTAAGGGTTGTTATGGTGGGAAGTGAATGATAATGGTTTTAGATGTTGATTAGGCCTTGTTTGTGAGTTTTAAAGGCCTTAGATGGTGTAAACAAGTGTTAGGTTGGATGTGGAAAATTGTGAGTTTAAGTACACAAAGTTAAAAACCGAAACAACGGGAAACGGGTTAAGTACGGGAGTATAGTGTTACATACCGTAATGCTTCGATGTTAATGAAAACATTTGAATGTTATCAGTTGAACAAGTGTGAACAAGGAACGGGAGATCACCGGTAAAGATAAACCCATGGTGTAAGGTATGGTTTCTTGCAACCTGTGTCCTACCGGGTTACACCGGCTTGTATGCCAATGTGTTTTTCTGTGTTGCCACCTTGCAAGATAAAGCATGAAATGAGTTTACAATAATTCATTATTGTGGCGTAATAATTCCATATTCCGATACCGCTTAACCTTAATTATGTGTTAAATACAGTTAACCGTCCTTAGGTTTCACATAAGAGATCGGTATTCGGAATAAACGTCCCTCCACGGGAACGTCTCTACTACGGCTATCCGTGCGTTAGTGTAGTTGTGATTAAAGTGTGATGTATGTGACTTGTTTACTATGTTGTTTTTTGGATACTGTTCCGTGTTGTGAAATGGGGATATGATTTCCCTTATGTGTCTAACCGAATTAGTAACATATGTAATGTATGTATGTATGTGATAAGTTCCATAAGGGAACCCTTAACTAATAAGTATATGTTATGTATGGAGAGGAATCCGGTCGTTCCGGTCGCGCGTATTGTTTGGGAGTTAATATATATATATGTGAATTAACTCCCATCCTGTTATGTTAAGGGTTGACTTCCTTCATTGGATTTCGACCTCCCATTAGCTTAGCCAAAGCTTACCTACCCAACTTCCAATCGGGTAGGGGGAAATCATGTTTAATGTTGGTAGGGTGTCGATGCCTAAGTTCGCTTCGGCTCCCTCTTTGTTATGTTACGGTTGTGGTTCCTCCTTGAACTACAACCTCCCAAAGCTTAACCAAGGCTTACCTAACTCATCATTATTGGAGCTAGGGGGAAATTATGTATGTTGTGATCGGTCCTATATGAGGCCGCCATCAAGTAAAGGAAAATGTATGTATGTTGTGCTCGGGTATATCACCCCGGCATTCCCTAAGTAAAGTTATCTCTCAGAGGAGAGAAATTAAGTTGTGTATGTTATAAAGTGAAGTGTGTTGCTATTGAGTGTGTGTGCTAATTTGTGTTTGCCCTATTAGTGGATGTTTGCTTATAAGCATGATTGTGTGAGTTGTGCATGTTTGAAAAAATCAACCGCATGCTAAGACGACAAATAGTTGTGCGTGGGCCCGGTAGCATGCGGGCTGCGGGATTACCATACCAGCAAAGGTGCTGACCCCCTTTGGGGGGCCCCCATACATTTCAGGTATTATGGAGCTGGCAGCCGTTCGAGAGTGGGACGGGGTTGTTAGTTGTATACGGGCAGTTCATTTAAATGCTTACGTATTGTAGGAGTAGTAAGACCGAAATTGTTGTCGGCATTAGCTTGTTAATACTCGGTACAGTTGTAATGTAAGTGTATAAAGAATGTTGGACGTGGAACGGGATTAATGTGTAGTTGCTCGGGAGTTAGTCCATCAGACCGATACGATGTATGTATGTTAGCCTTGTTAGCCACGTGGGTGGCTAACGGCGTGTAACACCAAGGAGTTAAGTTATGTTGTGAGTTATGAATTCCGCTGCGATATGATATTAAGTGTGTTGTTAGTAGTTGGGGTGTTACATTCATAATTAAGAGATTTATTAGGTTCACCTTCGAAATTTTGAGGAATTGAATATTTAGACTATAGTTTATAAGTTATTAAGAAACTATTATAAAGTTTTGGGATAAAAATGTAATTAAGGAAAAATAAATGACAAAGCCGAATTACTTTGGGGTTAGTTTGGTAATTTAAGAATTTATTATATATATTCGGCATTTATGGAGAATTAAAATTAAAACTATAGTTTATAAGGCATTATGTAAAGATTATAAGATTTTGTGGCTAAATTGCAATTATAAGAAATATATATATATAGGCCGAGAATTGGAGGGGCTAAGTTGTAATTTTCAAAAGTTACAATATTTAAAAGTATATACCAAAATATTAATGGTAGTTTTGTAATTTAATTAAATAAGGAATTAAAACTACATAATATGATGAGATTATAATTTTACAAAATAAAGTTTATGAATTAATGTGGTTGTTTTGTAAATAACCGAAATATAAGGGTAAGAATTTAGATTTAAATAAATATAGGTCCTATATGGATATTTGGAGGAATTAGAAGAAAGGATTTTGATTAAGGAATTATGAAGATGAAACTATGACTAATATAGTTATAAGGAAATTAAAGGTAACCAATAATTATAATATATGGTTAAAGGAGGTATAATAAAAACTATAAGGATATTATGTCCATGTATGACATATAAATATAGTTAAGGAATTATAAGTTGCTATGTCACCTAGACAATCAAAATAAACAACAAACATAGTACATGAATAAATAAATACTTACATGTACATTAAAGGATTTATAAATAAATAAAAGGAGTAACAAATAAGTTGTACATGAAAGCATGAGGTAAATAAAAGAGATAAACCTCACATGAAATAACAAATACGAAATTTGTTGAATGATCCAATAAGACTATTATATAAGGGTAACATAAATTAACCCTCTTAGTTAATCCTATTTTAGGACTTTGTTTGACCAGACGTTGACCGGGAATTAAACAAGTACAGTCTACGGTGCACGATATGGGATTCTTGCAACCTGTTTTCTACCGGATTACACCGGCTTGTGTGTTATCTGCTGTTTGAAATAACGACCAAGATAATTAATGTAGAATGTTGTTACTCTTGTGCACTGTTGTGTTATTCTATGAGCGTGAATGATGCTAACTACAACGTGTATGTCCCACGCATACAAACACTACTATACCAGTGGACTAAATACCTGCGCTTTATTATACCGAGAACTTGTACACAAGTCTCTCACTAACTTCACTTTATAACAAACGTCGTTGTCCTAAACGTGACAACAGACAATGCACATTGAGTTCTTGTTTAATTTACTTGGTTGACACCTAACAATTTTATACTACGAGAACGAGGAGCCCAGTTGGATCTGGCCATGCATGCTACAGGAGTTGTACCTGTCTCAGGTCGTCTCCTATTCAATTTACGTCGCGACGGGAGTTCTGGGTGCACTATGTCACTCACCGGGACCGTACCGGAACATTTTAAGTTGAGAGGAAGACTCTATTCTCTCGAGGGTATGATACCCACCATTTGAAGTACAGGAGTTAACCTACGTTATCTTGTGAGGGAACTGGTACCCACCTCTTATAACAAGGTCACTATACCTTCATTATATTGACACACTCTTATATACCATGTCAGTCCCACTGTGTGGACCCGACAACTATCAAATGATTATAGTTCATCTAACTTGACCTTCTGAAGTCTTGTTTTATGTAACATTGTTGTCCTTGTATGGATGCTTGTTATTATCATACTATGCTTGTTTACAGCTATATAAAAATGAACTGCATGTATTCGACAAAGTAGTTGGTGTGGCCCGGTAGATGATGGGCTGCACGTTTTCCATACCAGCATTGTTTGCTGAGCCCCTTTGGGGGCACCCCCATTTTTCAGGTACCTGAAGTTGAGAAGATTACCACACCGAGTGTAGGTGGGGTAGATTCAAGCTATGGGAGTCTTCTTCTAGATATTTGTTTTTACTTAAGTATTTTACATTTGAGTTTGATTCCTAGTATCTCGGATTGTATTCGTATTCAGACCGTGACATTTGGAGATTGTATTTGGAGTTAGCCTTGTTGGTCACAAGGGTGGCCAACGGCATTGTAATACCGCCTGGTTGTTGTATTTATTTCCGCTGCAGTTGTATTTTATTTGGGTGTGATCGCCGTACAGGTTATTGGATTTCGGGTTGGGGTGTTACAAAGTCAAAGTAAAATCAGAAGAATGGGATGGGTGTGTCCGAACTTATGTCCGGACTTACAAGTTCGGACACCATTCGAGACTTGTAAGTCGGACTCGTCCTCGCACCCCGTCCGAACATCGAAGCTCGGATGGAAGTTCGGACACGTCAAAACTTCAGAAAATTCAAAGCGCAGAAGGGCATGTCCGAACTTCCAAGGTCGGACGGAAGTTCGGACGCGCCGAAAAACTCAGTAAACAGAGGCAATTTTCACACGAACAGAGGCACCAAAACAAAGTCAAAACATTACAAGTTTGCAGAAAACAACCTTGGGGGTTTGTAAGCATTAAAACGTCATCAAACAGACAGTTTGCAATCACAACAGCAAGACAGATCACAAATCAAATTTAGAACCGGAACGAAACTCCCCAAGGCTGAACACACTAATTGAATCCATCAGCCACCTACCTCGAATTAACAGCAGACGAACCACAATCTGAATAGCAGAGTCCAGACCAATGCCGAAATCCCAGAACGTAAACCAACACGCAATGCCAAACCTCTGACTGAACACAATTGCAACCCCGAATTAGAAACGCAAACCTAATCCTGAACTAGAACTGAATTCCGAAACTGAAATACAATTCTCACCCGAATTCTGACCACGCACTCGCAGAGGACACCGAACACAGCAGAATTCGACAACGGAACGGACAGTATCTGATTCCTTGTCAGATTACCGAAGATGAATCAGTAAAGGAAGATCTTAGAAACTGAATAATTGAAGAACGATAATCCA
This sequence comes from Limonium bicolor, assembly GCA_023374045.1. NCBI lineage: Eukaryota > Viridiplantae > Streptophyta > Magnoliopsida > Caryophyllales > Plumbaginaceae > Limonium > Limonium bicolor. The sequence goes on along the minus strand of CM041783.1, from coordinate 24,385,553 downwards.
GCAACTTACCTAAATCAGCACCAGACTTCACGACGGAGAAGAAACCGACAGCAGAATTCGAATTGCAGGAATACTATCAGCAGGCTTGGACTCTAGAATGAGCATGATTTTGAGAGAGAAGAGAGAGAAGGGAGGAGCGTAACGACGGTTTCAAAACTGAGCGGTGAGGGGAAAAGAGTGACTGACGTGAGAACGTGATTAGGGAAAGAAATAATTAAGAGGAAAGGAAATAAAATAATTAAGGAAGAAACTTAATATGAGATTAATCTCACCAGAAAACAGAACGGATGGGGGAAAAGACCTCCTCGTCCCCAACTTCCTTAATAAGGACTTCCATGTCCTAAGCGAAATAATCCAACACAGGAAAACGTTACACGAAATAAAATTGTAACGAATTTTGGTTATAACATGGTATTTAACTTATCCGGGTTCAAATTACTTTCACTACCTTTCTAAGTTACTTTTCCTCTACTTATGTCATTAACGGTTTATTATAAGATTGATTTTCCTAATGTGTGCAACCTTCTGAATTTTTGCATTTTTTTTAACATTTTTGACTGAATGTAAAATGAAAATTGAAATTACCTAAACTAGGGCATGTGCCGAATTAGGTTAAATTTCCTAGTGTTCATGGCCACGAACCCTAATCTACCAAGTCTTACAGAATGTTCAAATTTATTAAGAATGAAAATTTTAAAGACTCTAGGGCCGCAGACAGGGTGTCCATGGGCCTGGACATGTGATAAAGAAAAAACCTAAAATTTGAAAATGTGAAATCCTACGACTGCCTGGGGGAGGCCATGACTTCAGATTGGGCATCCAGGACCCCAGAAGTGATGTTTGTGGGTGCAGACGGCCACAAAATGGCGGAGTTCAGGCATTTTCCGGCGTGCGGTGCTTTCGGCAATTTTTATGGACGTGTACCTTAGAAGATTCTAAACAAGTTAGTGTGCGAAAGATTTCAGTTTAAAGTTGATTTCGACATGAAACTTAATCAACAAGTTAGAGATAAAAACTTAACAAAACCCTAATTAAGAGAGAGAAAACTCAGTCCAACTAGAAACTTATACCAAGAACATATTATAGTTAGAGGATGAAATATCCCAAACCTTAATATGTTGATGAACTATCTAATTATATAATACTAAGGCTATAACATGCCTTAGAAACATTAGAAAAGAGTTAAACAACAATGTACACAAAAAATATACCTTAAGCGTTTAAACCAAAAACGCACCTTAGAGCACGAAAATGTGCTTTAAGGAAAAATGTGCCTTAAGCACTATAATACATGGAACTAAAGGCTAATGAGCCTAAATACCAATAAGGAATAAGGTAACAACAATAAAAAGGTCATCGGAACCATTACGTTTACACACAAATTAAGTATACAAGTCCACACAAAAACCGGTACTAAACTGACGAAAGTCAAGGTGAAACCACTAAATGACTTGGTTTAAATTGGAATGAGCAACATGATATTTCATGAAAAAAGTTTCTAAAGGTTGTAAATGTACTAAGAACACATTTAAACTAGCCAAAACAAATTGCATAATCAATGTGAACCCGGAAGCACATAAAATGTGTTTTAAGGCATTTTTGGCTATGTAACATACCAAACACATGGCATAAGTCATTATGAACGAGTTTAATACATAAAATGTTACATAAATACAAGGTAAAACAAAAAAAAATCAGATTAAAAGAGGGATAGGGCTGCCGACTTGGGGGGTGAGTCACCAAGGCTATATTTGCTTTTAAATTCACTATTTCAACTACTAAGACTTTCATTAATTGCCGAAGCATCTTGTCCCCTTATTGAATCATTAATCAGACTCTTACCTGTCAAATGATAGCCTCCAAGGTCGTAGATCATCCTCTCTTTGAAGAAACAACCCAAAAAAACTCCATGTTCTTAGTTTTGAGCCTTAAAGAACACCTTTCCTTGTACAAATCATAACTTTATCTTCCTAGCTCCAAATCACAAGCTTGATATCTCGTTGGAATCCACCTTTCAAGAGCTTTATAACCATAGCTCATGAGCCCCAAGATTCTCAGGAAAAACCACTAAGAAGTGCCTTTGATTCTCGAGGTAAAACATTGCCTTCTTGAAAACTTCTTGTTCTTTGGTTTTTGTTACAGCCGATTGGCATGGGATACTAACCCATCTTATTCTTCATCTTATTGTATAATTTTGGGGACAATTCCTTTAGCAAATTGCTGGCAAAATTTCTAAGGAATTCAAGCTTAGATATTAAGCTAAAAGTTTAATATAAAAGGTAAATCCTACAACTACCTATTTCATGGTTCTAAATGTTGATCATATATGATCTAAACTATTGTATACCTTGTTTATAATTGCCAAATTTATTAGGTGTTATATTTAATTTTGGCACCTAAAATGTTAATATTTTGTAAATCTAAAATTAGATTTACAACCCTTATGATATAAACTTTAATATAAGCTATCATAATATATAAGAAAAGTTCATACTATAATTTAGAGGGTGGCCGAAAATTAAGAGAACTTATTAGAGTTAGAAAAATTATATAACTAAGTTAAATTAAAGGAATTAGTATGTTTAAGAGAAATATGTAAAATATGAGAAGTTTTAGTTATATATGATAATTGCCGCCGAAAATATATGGGTTATTATGAAACTTATGAAGTTTAGATGATGGGAAAATAATTGTAGAATTAAGTTTACAATTTATAAAGAGTTTATGAGCATTACTAGAATTTATAAGGTTTTTGGTATTTAAATTTAATAAACGATAGTATATGTACAGTACAACTTTAGATAATTAAATATAGTGATTTAGAGATGTTTAAAATGATTTTTGATGTTCAAAAATCTGTAGGAAAAGAAGTGACGAATTAGAAATTAATTAGTGTTAAATTGGTTAATAAATGAGTTAGGATAAAAGGAAAGACCACAAGGGTAAAATGGTAATTTCCTTGGTCAAACATGGTCAAACGTAGTCAAACTTGGTCAATGACAGTTTGTAAAATGTTTAAGGACCTAGAATAAAATTTGTAGCAAAAGATTAGATATTAAAAGGATAAAGGAATAAAAAGTTAAGTTAAATTAACTTTAGGGGTAATATTGTAATTAATGGAAAGTTAGCGGGTTTGACCATAAAAGACTGGTCAAACTTGGGTATATTTTGGTAATTGACCAAAAGTATAAAAGAAATTGACTAAGTAGGACTTTGGAAGAAATTAGAAATAAAAATAACAAGTTTAGAACTTATTAAGAATAAAATAGAGATTAAGAGAAAACTATGGGTAGGTAATGTAAATAACACATTTTTTTGTGTTTAAAAGGTTAAGGAAATTAAATCAAGAATTTAGAAACAAGTTGTAAAAGAAACAGAGTTAAGACGGGGTTAAACGAGACCCGTATATAACTTAAGGTGTACGAAGGGTATACCCGTAATTTAATAAGTATAGGAGAAATCATTACTTAAGGTATTTTTAATAAAAACAAGTTATATTGGGAAAAGAAATAGATACGTATGATACGGAGTATCATACGGACGTATACGAAAAATTTTAGTGTACATGAATAGTACTCGTATACGTGAATAGTATACGTATTCATGAATAGTAAATACGTATACATGAATAGTAAATACGTATACATGAATAGTAAATACATATAAATGAATAATAAATACGTATACATGAATAGTAACTACATATATATGAATAGTCAAATATGAGACGTATATGTGAATAGTAAAATACGTATATGTGAATAGTAAAATACATATACGTGAATAGTAAAATGCGGTGAATAGTGAAAATACGAAAATTAAGTTATTTAACCACGCCGTCCTAATGAACTATAGGAGTAGAGTAAGGTGACCAGAATAGTCGAGACCCCATCTGGGAGTGGACGAGCGTCGATAGGCTAAGGTATGGGATTCTTGTAGCTTGTTTGCTAATGAGGTCTACCTCGGTTTGTGTGCTATGTGTTATTGTGATACGACCAAACAGGGTTAAGCATAAAACCGATTTATTGTATGTTATTGTGCGTACTTTGCACACTAACACGACTTGATTCAGAGCTTGTTCATTAACTATGTTTAGTAACAATTGTATAAGGTTATAAATACTCCAAGTTGTTAGTAGGTTAATACCAAGAGAGGTTTAACTAACCAATTGTCAATGAGACTTCAACTAATTGGAACTTGTGAGGAGAGGAATCCGGGACTGACTCCGGTCATGCATGTTTAGGTTAGGAGGTCGACATCTGTATCAGATTTATCTTCCGCCTAGTGTCGACAAACTGACCCGACCAGCTCGAATGAACAGTTCGAGATGGGAGGCAAATTCAGGAGGCGCAGGAGGGTCAAGCCTACACCCCTCATAACTTAAGAATTAATGTTTTAAACCAGTGGAGCTAATAACTCATTGGCTAGGGTTACTTTGACCCGACAAAAATAAACATATCAGTTAGAGAACAACCGGTTCTTTTAGGAGAATGGTTGACACTTGTAAGGTATGGTCAAACACGAGAACTAAACAATTCTCAGGCCTCAGGAGTTAGGAATCTAACTTACTCATTGATGGACGACCATTACGACGTTCGATTTATTTGAGCTGTGAATGTTTCACATAAATGTGTTGTTGTTATTGTACTTCTTATTATTATTTGTATGAATAATCAACTGTATGTATACGACAAAGTAGTCGTGTGTGGCCTTGATAGCTTGTGGGTTGCACGTTTTCTGTACCAGCCATGTGCTGTGCCCCATGGGGCCTGTGATTTAAACTTTGCAGGTGGGTGCCAGATGAGGACCCAACCTGAGAGTAGGAGTGGGTAGAGCACTAAGGGTTCAATTTGCATTATGAGTGTGCCTGTACACTCGCTTATAAACTATGGTAGTAAGTTGTATAATAGGAGAGATACTTCAGACTCGGTATTGTATTTTGTTTTAAGACTTGTACGCACTTATGTTCGGTACACTCGGGTCCGTCAGACTGTAGCTTGAGACTGGAATAAGCCTAGTTAGTCACGTGGGTGACTAACGGCGGTAACACCAACTTTTAGTATTTTCTTCCGCTGTGTTGTAATATTGTTTGAGGTTTGTTATATGATGGTTTAGGTTTAGCAGTTGGGGTGTTACAGAGGAGCTAGAAAATTAGGTTTTAACATATTTTGATCACAGTTGGCAGAGGTTTATTCACCTTGGGATTTTCCTATGGCTTCGTTAAAGGTCGATCCGGTGGAATCTGGACCCGAGCTTCTGACTACGTGATCTGGGTGGTATCCTTCACGTATTGGTGGTGATGTCTTGGAGTTTTGATGGTTAGATTATCGGTGGGAGTGCAAAGATTTCATTTTGTGGTTCTAAGGAGAGTTTCAGTTTGATTTGGGTGCTCGGGAGTGGAAAATCATGGGAGGTAAGTATGTAGATGCATTTTTTGACTTCTTAGGGTTTTTGAATGTCTAAAGAGTCAGTCGGGAAGGCTCCTTATATAGGAAACGAATGAAATAAGCAAAGTTTGGTAAAATATTTAAGTTTACACAAACTGGTCAGGTAACTTTCGGGTGTAATTTGATCATGAAAATTTTCCAGCATGTAAAAGAGGAGATTTCTAAATTTTCTAATGCAAAATTATTTTATTATGATGAAATAAAAAATTTTAAAATCAATTTTTCATCAGATTTGTTCAGAAATTAAAAGATAATGATTGGAAAGTCAAAAATTCGACATTCTAAAGCGATTATGCTCCAAATATCATCCCTTATCATATGTTAAAATTTCATGACATTTCAAATTGTTTTAGGCCATTTTCCAAAGAGAGGAAAAAATTAAAAGATAACTTGCATTTTTTTGGGCTTCGGGCTTCAAATAAAATTTGCTAGGCTTTCGGTCTCGGATGGGCCTAACAACCAAATTGCAAATTTTATTTTAATGGATGAAAGCCTTTTCCTACTAATTTTCAATAATTTGGGTCTTTGATTATTAAAAAACTTAGCCTATAATGTGTATTTGAAGCAAATTTTTCAGAATAAAAATGACCAAAAATTACAAAATTTTTTTATGATGATCAAGCTGGCATGACCACTTTGAGATGTGTGAGATGATCATGCAAAGACAGAAAATACCAAAAACATCCTTAACAATTGTAACCCCGTGTCTTTTGATCATTTTGCCCTTCGTAGCATCCATGCTTAATGGGACTGTTATACCCAAAATTTGGATCCCCGAAAAAGGGTCTCATAGGACACGAATGCCATAAAGGGTAAATTGGTCTAAGTGCATGGAATATTCCTATTCTAGCATGATTAACTCACAAATCCTAGGACAATTATGACAGCTTAATCATCACCAGGGGTATTTTCGCAATTTTCAGGGAGTTTTTTTATGAAAAATTATCTTTCAATACATATTATGCTAACTTTTTTTAATATAAAATCTCAATTTTTGAAAATTAATTTAAAAGGCTTCCATCAAATAAATATAGCTTTGCAATTAGGTAACTAAGCCTAGTAAGTTTATTTGAAGCCCAAAGCCCAAAACGAAAGGAAAATACAAGTCATCTCGTAAATGTTTTCTCTCTTCTGAAAGCAACTCGACAACTTGGAATATTTTGGAACTTTAACACATGATAAAGGATGAAAATTTAGAGCATAATGGCTTTGGAATTTTGAATTTTCATTAATTTCCAATGAATTTATGAACGATCTGAAGAAAAATGATTTAAAAATATTCCTGTTATACCCAAAATTTTAACCCCCCGGAGGAGAGTCTCTTGAGGCACAGGTGCAAAAAGGGTAGTTTGGACAAATAACAAGGATTCCCGGTTCGATCGGCGCATTCCGGGGCATCAGGTGCAGCTTAGTCATCTTCAGGGGTATTTTCGTAATTTTTCAAGGCTCCTAAGCCCCATACGAGCTTTCTCTCTCCTCTGAAAGCGGCTCAAATCAACTCGGAATGTTTTGAAATTTTAACCCATGATAGAGGATGACATTTTAAGCATAATGGCGTTGGAGTTTTGATTTTTCGAATTCCCAATAATTTTCTAGCAATTTTGGATTGAACCTGGCCAGAAATAGAATTTAAAAATAGTCCAATACTTAAAAAATTTGATTCCACCTCAGAAAAATCATAATTGTCATCCTTGACATGTGGCTTAGATTTCACAGTAAAATTCCCTTGGGAAGTCACTTAATTAAAATCCCGAAGAATCTCGTTTTCACTAGATTTTCTTTATCTTTAAGAAAGTCTATATAAAGGGGTAAATCTCTTGATCAATACAGAATCACGTAAGCTCCCAAAACCCTAGGTAATCAAAACTCTCTTCCATAACCAGCCTCTCACGTTTTTTCACTTCCAGACATTAAAACAATACTGAAATTCTTCTCAAATCCACACTTTCACACAATTTTCAACTCCCAACATTGTTCTAACCATCAAACAGCTAAATCACCACCAAAACGTGAGGAATACCATCAACAATCAATAGCCAGAAGCCGGGTTCGAACTCAATCTATAACTGAGATCAACGGAGCACCGAAAGAATCCCGACGTGAAGAGTCTCGTTGATCCAGGAGCCAAAACAGGTTATAATCATACTTTTCTGCAACTCTACGACTTTATTAGTCTTCTATCAAATTTTGGGTTAAAACCGACCCTTTTCGGCTTCTGTATTGCTATTTGTTTTTTGCTTCTGCCTTGTTACTTGTTTGCTAAGTTTCGTGCTTAATTCGACTTCAAAATGTGAATATTTGATTACTAACATCTTGTAAATCTTTCAGGCTACACGTGCATAAATATTGAGTCGATAACACCGTCGAGAACCACCAAAAACCCTTTGTCCGTGGGTGGTCCGTGACCTCAGACCCATGGTCCAGGACCACAGACGGGTTGTCCGTGGCCACGGACACCCACGGACGGTGGCGGGATTTCTTATTTTTCAATTTTTCAAATTTTAAGGTTTTAACAATACATGTCCGGGCCACGGACACCCTGTCCGTGGCCCCAGACTTTTCAAGTTTACGTTTTTATTTTAATTCGGTTTTCATAATCATGTAGTTCTACTGGGGTCCGTGGTCTCGGACATTAGGTCCGTGGCTACGGACATAATTAAAATTTGACCTATCTCTGCCTCTGAAACCCTAGTTTAGGTAGTTTTAATTTTCACTTTATTTTTCCGTCAAAAAACGTTAAAAATATAAAAAATCAGAGTTTGCGCACTTAGGTTAAAATGACTTGTAATAAGCCGTAATTAAACTAAGTAGAGGAAAAACGACTTCGAGGGGTAATGAAAGTAATTGAGCCCTAAATAAGTCGAATATCAAGCCCCCGAACCCGAACTCTCCTTTCCTAATTTACCCTAGGTCAAAATTAGGTGGCAACTCTAATTAGGTTCCAGTGAGCTAATTTAGGATTTAATAACTAATGTTATATGACATAGTTACTAAGCTTAGTGTATAAGTGGACCTAGAACCCGATCATATCCTAATCAACCTGAATCAACATAGGATAGGGCTCAAAAATCGAGGCTCACAGACTGGTGACTCCGCTGGGGACAAATTCTTAATTTTAACTTGTTTAATTTTAAGAAAGAGGGCTTAACTTGAAAATTGTTTATTTTATGGCTTTTATTATATTTTGTTTACTTTTGTGTGCAATTTAATTTTCTACACCTTTGCATCATAGAGAGTGAGGGTCTACGCAAACCGATCTCACCCAGGGATCCGTTTGAGGGTCCCCTGTCAGGGACTCATACCTTTTAGGTGATGTGAATAAGTGGGGGAAAAGAGGAGGTCGTCGTCTAACCACATCCCCTTAATACTTGGGCTTTAGCCCAAGCGTTTTCCTAGCAGTGCCCTTACATAGCCCTGTTTGGTTATCCAAAGACCCGACCGTAGATGCACACCTTTAGGTGATGTGAGAAAAGTGGGGAATGTAACACCCTGGATTTTGACTCATTATAAAGTAGAAAAAAACGAATCCAACGCCGCAGACGTGGATTAAAACGGATGTCAAACGAGGCTTAAAACTGAGAAAAAAGGTAGGTCGAATTAGTCGAACAAGTTCGGACACCGAGAATACAGTCAGATCATCGCATGCGTCCGAACATGAAGTTCGGACAGATGTTCGGACACAGCTAAAGACAGAAAAATAAAATGCATCTCGGGGTCCATACTTGCGAAAATCAGTTTGAAAACAGAGTTAGAAAGACAAAAATAAACACAAAACTAATAGCAACTGATGGGGAAATGTTTTAATAAACATAGTTAGCAATATATACCAAAGAAGTACAGCGGAAACAACTTTGAAATCAACATATGATAATCTCAAACGATTTATAATTGTCAAAGGACTTTTCTTGAACACAATAACTGACAACTTAACTCAACAACAGCGGAAATAAATTTTACCAGGGCGTTACCGCCACACTCAATACCCATTGAGTGCTCAGGCTTTATTCAACCAAAACATTTACCAAACTTTGTAAAACAAAAGTACTTTCAACATCACAACTCAACTTTAACAATATGAAGTTTAATCTGGTCATCCTAAGCTATGTGATAGCGTGTTCCCAAGTCCCCTATTCATCCATAAGTACCTGCGATCAGAAAACAACAACAGAAAACGCGAAGGGATCGCGCAAATCAGTGAAACTGAGTAAACATTGCCTCAACTTGTAAAATACATTTTGAAACTCATTTTACATTTGCAAAACATTAACTCACACCATAACGTTAACCAGTTTCACCAACACCAAACCACCATTAGTAAAACATTTCGGGGGAGAACTTTCAAAGAATCAAATCAATGGTTTACACGGACGACCCCCAAATCGGGTCGCAACAATTAGAATCCCACCTCACTCTACGTCCTTAAGTGTGCACACCCCCCAGAAGGTAACTTACGACCCAAAGGAGTAGATCATTAGAGCTTAACTGCAAGTAATGTCTGCAGGCAAAATAATAAGAATATCCACGGGGTACATAGTACCAATAATTACACGGAGCGCCATAAGGCACCAACAATTTACACGGAGCACCAAGAGGTACCAACATTCCAATAACCAATTCAAAGAAAGTCTCCCAAAACATTTATTCAAACCCTTTTGCAAAACATCTCACCAGAAACAGGGGAAAAATTCCCAAACTTTCACAATACCAAAACCACATCCAAACCAATCCATCGTTAATTCGCAAAAACACAGAGGTAGAGAATGTTGAGCACAACATTTACCTGATTGTGCATAACACTGCAAAGATGAAACAGCCAAACCACTAGTAGCGTCCGTCAGAGAATTCGGGGTCTAGAATTGCAACAACATTACCAATCAGAAACCACACCAATACAACCCAAAATAATCCCAAAGCCTTAATAAGTAATAGACCTTACCCCTTCTATCTAAGCCGGCACCAGGGAAGAGACTTATCAGTTGCAGAACGGGAATTTGGGATTTTGGAGAGGAGCGTAATAACGTCACGAAGAGGATGAAGAAGATGAGGAGGAGATGGTGGATTAAATAGAACGGTAATATTAGAGAAAAAGAAATAATATTAATTGAATATTAAATGTATTTAGTTTTTTAAAAAGAGAAAAAAATAACCTACAATGTAAATAGACTTGGGAAATGTATTTAACGAGTAGTGTTGCAAATAATTTCGGAAAGTAGATCGAATGACGTAATCAATTTGAAAAATAGCTAGATTCAAAAGGTTAGATAAATAAGGAGTAATTACTAATTGGAATCAAAATGAGAAAGGGAATAATCTAGTTGTTGGAAAGCGATAAGGATGGACAAAATATCTTTTAGGGAGAGAGAATAAATAGGTAGATAAAATAACTCAACACTTAACAATTTATTTAAGTGGGAAAAGGAACCAATTCAGCCAAATTTATCACGTAACTAACTAGAGAATAAGGGATGATTTACTAATGTAAATAAAGAAACCAATTCAGCCAAATTTATCTATTAGGGAAAGTAGTTTATTAAGAAATCAATAAGTAATTGAAACAGTATTAGTAATTCCCTTAAGATAAATAAGAAGATCTTATAAATAAGTTACAAAAGATAATACTGGAAATATAAGGAAAGTATTTCAGTATCATATATTTTAGTGTTGTATTAATTTAGGAAAAGAAATAAAGGTGATATAATTATCTTAACTTCCCTGGGCCTCTAATCAGTTCTACTCTTAACTAACTATTTAATAACTTATTTAGTTCAACTATGTATAATATATATATATATATCCTAACTCTAATTCACGGGTATTTCATCTCATCCCCCTTAAAAGAAAGCTTCGCCCTCGAAGCTAAATCTAATCTAAGGCACACCTTCACAGAGTTGGCCAATTTCCAGATGCATGAACTAGTGTAACAGATTCCATAAAATCAACAATCACTCGCGAATATCCGCGGGCACACCGGTCGAATGACAAAGGACTGCGTGGTCCTCGGCCCCTTAGATAGCCATTTCAATACACACCAAAATTCAAACCAATTTAAACGGTTTGCCACATAGATTGAAGTCCAAAACATTACAGGAATCCAACACATAGGACTGAATCTAAATCAACTCAACCATTCCATATTCATCACATCGCATTAAAGCACAACTTCAATCCCAATACACATCATATCAATCCACGCATTTACCATGACATTTTTCTTTTTAAGTCCACCTATAATATAACGCTTACTATATCCCATGCCTTTCAAGAAATCAGGTGCAGCCCCTTAACATTCATGTATCAAGATTCCAATCCTCTTACCGAGAATGATAAATAAATTAACTCATTACACACCAAACACAAGTAAACATTTAAAGGAATTCATGGAACCAAACTCTAACTCCTCTTATAACCACTACCAAAAATTCACTAAAGATCAGACTCATATTGAAGGCTTTTATTAACCTTCCACGGAAAAATTTCCCAAATCTAATGTCATTTCTCGGACTAGAATCCTAGATCCCTACCAGTTACATCTTGTATTCCTAAAAGATACCCCTACCTTGCTTTGTTGAGGCATGCTCTCTTCATATAACCAATACTCCGCTTAGAATTCCCAAAGTTTTAATTAGGAGTTTCTATTTTACCCAATATTCATATACACCACACAAGATATCCATACATCACAAACATCCAATCACAATACACATTTTCTAACAATTTCATTCCAAAATCAAATCTCCTTACGAGCTATGAAATCTATATAATTCTATTACTCCAATTTTTTTTTGTAGTCAAAGCATATTTTAAGTCATTATACCCACCTAAATCTCTAGATTGAGTTCTCGGTGATCAATACTCCCACCAATATTCACAGACAATTTCTATAAGAATAATCAACCAAGGTTCTCGACAGATTCTTTAATCTAATCCCCAGTCCAAGATAAATTGACATAAATCCCCGAAATAACAATTTGTTTTTATAACGACATAGTAAACTCACACCTAAGCTTCCAATTGTCATTCTAAGATCCAAAAGAACACAGATATGCATAGACCACAAAGATTTTTCACCTATTGTTCTAGCCCCTACCATAACATTTCTGCTTACATGAATCTAACATCCACCATAACATTTAATAAAATTTCCCCAAATGATCAATCGTATATCCTTATAACGTAATTAAATTATTAGTCACACCAGAATAGGCAAAAATATTGTAGTGCCTACTAGTCCTGACATCATCTATAGCCTATTTTACTCCTCAAATATGACTCAACTCATAGATCAATTCACTTCTTATCAAACTATTATCAATTCTAAGTTCATCCCTTATTGCTATACAAATGAGTTCACAACAATTAAACTTCATCTAGAAAATATTCTCCCCCTTTTTTTTTTACTCAAGTCAACCTCTTGATCCTCTACTCACCACAAAAATGATAAGACCAACACGACAATTTAATTACTAATTTCTTCAATAATCTCCGGTTACAAGGATGTAATCCTAATCCTTTCTCTATCTAACTTAATGCTTCCTATATTTAGTCTACAAAACCCAAGTTATTCCCGAACACCAAATGCCAAATAAATACTACCCTTTGTACTGTTGTACAATGAGACATAATTAATCACTTCGCAGCAAGCTATGAGAATTCACCAAGATTTCCAATGAAAACAATTACTAGAATAAATTTCAAAAATCTGAACATCAAGGTCTCTTCAATACTAAGCAAGAGGCTCACCAAAACACTATCACATTATAAATATTCATCACAAGACTTCCCGAAAAGCTCAATATGAATAATCACTAATATTGGCATACATTCAAAAATACACGGAAACAAACACATCAGTTTTCGTATACCTTGATTAACTGCGAACCTCACATATACTCACAATTTTATTCACACCACTTACAATTTCATTTCTAGCTCCATCAATAATTCCCACGTTATAAGAATCTTACCCACAAATCATTTTCTAACCAACTGATTAAGTTTCAGGGCCACCAGAAGATCCTCCGCTATTTATTGACAACCAATTCTCTAACACTTAGTACATTTCATGCTATTATTCAATATGACATTGCTAACCAGTTCATCAACGCATAAAGGAACTCAATCAAGGATTTCGATCTTAATTTCAATCTCAATATTTAACCAAATAATTGTCAATGAACTACTATACTAGCGTCTATCCGACTTAGCACACAGATTAACCCCCAAACCATCATCTTAATCAAAATTTCAACACAAAGGGGTCCACAAAACCTAGCTCAAAGATCAACCAACATGTTGCGTCCATAATACATGTAACATATTGCACTCTACCTTGTTACGAAATACTACAGAAGTACTGTAATTTAGTAAGGCATGTAATGTCCCCTAACCTACCTTGATAAAAAATAATGGGAACCCAATCAGCAAGAGTAGTATAATGAACTTAAATTACATAAATACCTAAACACATATTCATATTTTGCCAGCATTGTTCGCATCACCCATACCAACATTGTTATTTAACAGGACAGACAACCATCAGTATTAAAATAGATACATATACACAGGTACATCCATATAAATACATTAACGTTTTACTTTCCGCAACCAAGCATATCGAGATCAATTGTACTTAGCATTTTTTTTTCAAAATCCTAATTGTAACACTTCACAACCACACTTCCTATACTTATTTATCTAGCTGATCACAACAATCCTTCAATTAATATTAAGACTACACTAGTGTTCCAGCCAACAAAATAATTGCCACAATCTATTGTTCATGAACATATTAAATAAGACATAGACTATATATATATACTGCAAAATATATGCTTTTAAAGTAGCGTAGAAATAATTTCAAACAACACTCCACTGGCTACATGTATAGTATTCTTGAAAACTGGTTAATCATAACTATTTGTTTACTGAATACTCTTAAGTCCGTTTAAACCAAATAAATATGGAAGACAACTTATAAATCTAACCGCCAAATAACATAAATGACAAATTAAAATTAACAATTTATTAATATAATTAACAACTGTTATGACTTGCTATAACTTTAGTTAACCTAACATAAATCACTACAGTCACTTTGAACAGACAACATTAAATAAAGACGCCAGACTCGTCATAACAAACAACGTATTTACACACAACCATGATGGCAAAAGTGAAACATTTTCCCCTAGTTTAATACAATTTAAAATTGCTATCATGCCAAAATTCCCCTACAAGTAACACCGATAATATATCCATATTTATATCCATATATGCGTACATCTATATTCTCTGTATCTGGTAGTCATTGCTAGAGAGTATATATATATATATATATATATATATATATATATATATTCCTTACGAATTCCCACGGCAACTTAGTCTATATACTGTAGCAGAAGCAACTACCATAATATACCCATTCGCAACAGGGGAGAAAATAAATTTGATATAACAATTGGACTATATTGTCCGTCTGGCACATCACATAGAGATTCAACCATATATATTCATAATTCGGCACACACAAATTTGTAAATATAACAGATAAGGAAACATAGTATCATCATGGAAGAAACAGGAACTCGCCTGAAGGCGTCACACAAGTCATCATAGAAAATTTCCTCACAACCAGTACTTGTAGCCGGTATTCCAAGCAATCTAATTTTCAGCATTCCCCATAATTAATTCCCAAACCACACTGAAGTCTAATGCAAACAATCCTCGTATAGTGTATATAATAGTGTATATATAGATATATACGTAATACCACCCAATATTTGATTTCCAACCCCATATTAAGAACTAATACCATAATCCCACTTTGCGTATATAATAGCAATATCGTCCATATGCACGCAATATCATCCATTATCAACAACTCATTTCAAATACAGAAATTCACACTCCGAGTATGTAACTCAGCACATCCAGCATTATATAGTCAGCCACATAACAATCACACAATGACAATTCCCCAAAGACGGCTTACCCCAAATTTTAATCCGTTTTTTTTAATCCAATTCTTATCTTATTTCGAAAACCATGCTCTGATACCACCTTGTAACACCCTGGATTTTGACTCATTATAAAGTAGAAAACAATACGAATCCAACGCCGCAGACGGGGATTAAAACGGATGTCAAACGAGGCTTAAAACTGAGAAACAAGGTCTGTCCGAACATTAGTCCGAACATGTAAGTTCGGACATGTGCCGAGACTTACAGTCAGACCCGTCCTCGCATGCTGTCCGAACATTGAAGTTCGGACAGATGTTCGGACACAGCTAAAGACAGAAAAATAAAATGCATCTCGGGGTCCATACTTGCGAAAATCAGTTTGTGAAATACCCCAAACCATAATGTGTTAATGAAATGTATAATTATTTTCTAAGGCTAATTAAGTCTTTAAGATTATTGGTGAAGAAATGAAACCAAAAAGAAAAAGAAATTGCGTAAAAGTCACAAAACGTGAAATACGTATTTAATTATTTTAGGAGGTACATAACCTTCGTTAGAGTTATAAATATATTTTTATACCTTAATTACACACTGAGAACGTGTGGGAAACATTCCGGAAGAAAACGGATCCAAACAATGCGTTAAAACGCTAACGGAGTCTAAGGCGCGTTTTTCGAGAAAACCCGAAAACGTGACTTTAAACAGTTAAAAGACCCCGTAAAAATAATAGTTGATTTTGTAACAATAATGAAACATTAATGGGAGTTTAGTAACCATTAAAAATTAAAGGAATGATAAAATTCCGGAAAACGGTCCCGGTTAGTGAACGGTGCTAAACCAGGTAAATAAACGAGCGTTTTCTGTTAAAAAAAAACGAAAACGCTCCAGCATGTATACATTAGTGGGCCGGTTTTATTTATGTAGACAGCCCACTCACATGTGACTAGTTAACTAATTAAATAAGTCAAGAGAGAGCCAAATAACAAAGGGCACAAATACCCCTCACTCTCTCTCTTTCCTTATTTCCTTTTTCCCCTCTCTCTCTTCCTCTCTTTCCTCTCTTTCTCTCCCAGCCGGTCTCCCTCCTCTCTCTCTGCCGATGGAACTTCCCAACCAAGCCAACAATGGCTTCCTCCATTCTTCTTCATCCCCAAGCTCCATTTGAGCTCCAATCACAAAAATAATTACATATTCTTCTTCCTTCATCCTCCCTCTCATCATCTCTTTTCAAAATTCCAAAAGGATGAAGTTGACCTCCATGGGTTTTCACCATTTGAGGAGAAAATGGCACCAATGAGAAGCTTGGAGTCTCCTCTTTCTTCTAAGGTAAAAAATTTCCAAGAAAAAAAGTCATTCCCTCTTCATATCTTGGTGTAATTGATTTTTCACCATTTTTGATACCTTGTTTTCTCCTTGTTCTTGAGCTCCAAATTCATCCTTCAATGGTGGAGTAGTTTCCTTCTTGATTCAAGGGAGAAAATCCCTCTTAAAAGCTTCAAAGGTAAACCCTAATTCTAGCCCTTTGATTAAATTGAGTTCTAAGGGTTAGATGATTAATTGTGTATGTTTTGTGTTCTTGGGTGTTGGGATGGAGTTTGGAAACTCCATACCCTCTTAACCGATTTTTGGAGAAGGTTTGGAGCAAGAGGAGAATTTAAGAGACTTGTGAAATTTAAGGTAAGAAGAACTACCTTAAACTTTGTTTATAAATTGTTTAAGTGTTTGGGATGGGTAAACAAATTAATGAACCCAAAATTATGGATTGGAATATATGTTGGAATGTGTTTAGTTGGTTTTGGAGGAATTTGTGAATTGATGTTGAGTTGGGGCCTTAAGAGCCAAATGTTTTGAGTTTGAGATTTACATTGTGGTTGTGGAGAGTTATGGTGATTATGTTGTTGATGATGGAATTTGAGGAATTGTAATGTGTGAAGATTATGGGGAAGTTATGTCAAAATTTCATTGGGAAATGAGTGTTAGATGATGATTTTATGGATGAGAGGACTAAGGTGTTTAATTGGGTTGTTTAGTGTTGAAATGAGTGAAGTTTTGGTTTTGTAATGGTGGATAAATAATGGAGTTAGGAGAGTTCAAGAATGATAGCAAAATGGTGCTAGATGACTTGGGATTTTAATGAGTGAGTGTGGATTTTTGGGAGTGTAAACATAGATAGAAATTGCCTCTGTTTACTGAAATTCTGGGCACGTCCGAACTTCCGTTCGGACCTGGAAGTTCGGACATGCCCCGTCGCGTTAAAAATTTTTCGGAGTTGAGTGATGTCCGGACTTCTGTCCGACCTTCGAAGTTCGGACGCGTCTAAAATTTTCCCAGAATTGAGTCTCGACTTGTGTCCGACCTTAGATGTCCGGACACAAGTTCGGACTGTTGAAATTTTTTTCAGATTTCTGTTTCGACTTGTGTCCGACCTTAGATGTCCGGACACAAGTTCGGACGCCTTGAAAATTTTCCCATTTGTTTCGACTTGTGTCCGACCTTGGATGTCCGGACACAAGTTCGGACACAGGGTAATGTTGACCAAAAATTTTGTTTAAGGGTAGGAAATGATATCCAATGATGGGGATTAATATGTGATGATGTTATAAGGTTGTTAAGGATAATTAAGTGAGTTATAAGGTAATTGAGTGGGGAAAAGTTGTAATAAAAGTGTAAAGTTATAAACTACCGAACGGGGTTAATCATGGGTGCATTAGACGTTAAATAATAATTATACCCCGATGTTGATAAAGATAGTATAATGTTATCAGTATTTAAAGAGATTCAAGGAACATGTGATGGCACACTAGAGTGCACCTTCGGTGACAGGTATGGTTTTCTTGCAACCTGTGTCCTACCGGATTACACCGGCTTGTATGCCAATGTTTTTTCTGTGTGTTTGCCACCTTGCAAGATAAAGCATGAAATGAGTTTACAGTAATTCATTATTGTGGCGTAATTAATTTCGATACCGCTTAACCTTAGTTATGTGTTAAATAATAGTTAACCGACCTTAGGTTCACATAAGAGATCGGTATTCGGAATAAACGTCCCAACCCATGGGAACGTTCTAACTACGGCTATCCGTGTGTTATTGTATGTTGTGACAATGCGTGATGTATGTGACTTGTTTGATATGTTGTTGATGTTGGATAGTGTTATCCGTGTTGTCGAAATGGGATATGATTTCCCTTATGTGTCTAACCGAGTTAGTAACACTATGTGATGTATGTATGTGATAAGTTCCATAAGGGAACCTCTAACTAATAAGTATATGTTATGTATGGAGAGGAATCCGGGTGTCCCGGTCGCGCGTATTGTTTGGGAGTTAATATATATATGTGAATTAACTCCCATCCTGTTATGTTAGGGTTGTTTTCCTTCATTGGATTTCGACCTCCCACTAGCTTAGCCAAAGCTTACCTACCCGACCTCCACATCGGGCTAGGAGGGAAATTATGTATAATGTTGGTAGGGTGTTGAAGCTAAGTTCGCTTCGACTCCCTCTTTGTTATGTTACGGTTGTTCTTCCTCCTTGAATTACAACCACCCACAAGCTTAACCAAGGCTTACCTAACTCATCATATTGGAGCTAGGGGGAAATTATGTATGTTGTGATCGGTCCTATAGGAGGCCGCCACCAAGTAAAGAAATGTATGTATGTTGTGCTCGGGCTATATACCCCGGCACATCCTAACTAAAGTGTATGTCCTCTAAGAAGAGAGAAATTAAGTTGTGTATGTTATAAAGTGAAGTGTGTTGTTATGTTGTGTGTGCTAACCTTGTGTTGTATCTATTAATGGATGTTTGCTATAAGCATGAATGTGTGTATAGTTGTGCATGTTTGAAATGAAATCAACCGCATGCTAAGACGACAAATAGTTGTGCGTGGCCCGGTAGCATGCGGGCTGCGGGATTACCATACCAGCAAAGGTGCTGACCCCCTTTGGGGGCCCCCATTACTTTACAGGTACGAAGAAACTGGAAGCCGTTCGAGAGTAGGGGGTAGTTGTTGCACATGGGTAGACATTCAAATGTGTATGTATGGTAGGAGTAGTAAGACCGAAAATGTATCGGGCGGTTGGTAATTACTCGGTACAGTTGTAATGTAAGTGTATATTAAATGTTGGACATGGAACGGGATTAATGTGTAGTTGCTCGGGAGTTTAGTCCATCAGACCGGTACGATGTATGTATGTTAGCCTTGTTAGCCACGTGGGTGGCTAACGGCGTGTAACACCAAGGAGTTAAGTTATGTTGTGAGTTATGATTTCCGCTGCAAAGTATTGTTCAAGTACGTTGTTGTAGTTGGGGTGTTACAAAAAGTGGTATCAGAGCGAAGTATCGCTCTGATGACTGAAATACCGAGCTTAGGAAGTACCGAGTTAGGATGTTAGTACTTGGGTTAAGGGTTGAGTGATAGCGTGAGAAGTACGCTAGTTAGGGAACACCGTGTGTACTGGATACCTACGATATCCATCCCGCCCTCCACAAACCCTATTCTCTAACTCAGAAAGAACGCCAGAGAGATGAAAGTCCTCTCTTACTCGGGATACCCGATCTGGCTGTTGTTAAGTGTCCTTAAAGTACGGAGAACCAGTCACACGGTAGATCCCGAAAGGCGTGTGATCCCGAAGACGGTCTCCATTTTAACAATATTAACCGCTTGGTTAGCGAAAAGTGAGAATCTTATGCATAAGAGAATGGAATTTCCAGCACCCTGGGTCGACATGCGAAGCAGTCGAGGACAACCAGCTTGCAAGCACTAACCGTGCAACAGTGGAGAGTGAAGTAGTAGAACCCGAGACGAGTGTCTACGGGACTACAATGTTAACTATACACCAACGGTACACCGACCGATTAAGAACTAAATAGTACGAGGAGGATACAATACTAAGTAAAAGGGGTCTCCAGAATGGGAAACACCCTAGTTAATGGTTCATGTGAAGACAGTGAGAAGTACCCAGAAGATTATTGTTAGGACTGTAAGATCAAGTAAGGGCCAGCAAGGCCATTGATGTTGGTGCGGAAGTAAACAATACCGCAACCAGTGTGTGCTGAACCGATAACCAGTAGCATGGCGCACTTGCCATGGCAAGTGCTGCTACAACAAGGTTGTACGGGAAATTTTAAACAACTACCGGTACTTAGTAAAGTACCATGAAGTTAAGTGGGATTATCATAACCGTGGAAGGGCTTATAGCCTGACCTCAGTACTTGGAAATACACCAGTCAGCAGGAAGCTAGACTTGGATAAGGCAAGGAAACGTTGTAAAACACAAAAATTTTCTTTCAACCAAAATCATTTTCGAACTCCTTTCAAAACCAAATTTTCTTTCAAACCCATCTTATTTCAATTCTTCTTTTCTTTAAAAAAACCAGAAGACCTACCGGGCCTCAGTGCCACATGGTAGGTAAGTTTTACCCAGTTACTTTTAAATAACCGATGGAAACCAGTAAACCCAAGGGTAACAACCCGAGGAAATGGAGTGAGTTCATAATAATACAACAGTGGATACACTTCCCTTGATTAAGTTCGGGAAGCACATGGAATGCATATTATCAGGAATATAAGAGGAGTTGACAACAGAATACTTCACCTAGGCGTGTGACGGACACTACGAGTGTACCAACGTAATGTGGGACGACCGCACTCCGATAGGAGCTTGTGGGCCTGACAAACCTTCTTATAGGTATCGGGTAAGTAGCAATGTATCAGTAGGATACCCCATATGTATACGAGTGGAGTCTGGAACACGGGAAGTAGTCGACTCCATACTACGGTCCGAAGTAAAAGTCAAGCAAGAGCAATGGATTACATCAAATGGTTGAAGTAAAGGAACCAGTCAAGTTAAGGAAACTAAAGGAATTAGTAAGTTTATTTTAAGGAAATGTTTAAAGGTGAACAAGTGCGAAGCACTGGTTAGTAAGTAAAGACATAGCATATGTCTTAAGGATCTGGATGGATGAACACAATAGCTGGAGTAAGTACCCAGCCTACATATGGTGAGGCAGATGCCTACAATGGATATGTTAATGTGCAATGATCGGGACGAGCTCCCGAGGTATCAATTTCACTAAGGAGGATTTAACCCAGCAAAGAACGCAGGGCGAAGTAGTAAATTAAACATACCATAAGTGCAAGCCAGATGTAATGGAACCTAGAACACCCAGGAGTCCTTAAAAGGGTTTGGAGTCAACATTGGTTGAACGATAACGTGACAGAAACGCAAGGGTCGAAACTAACACCCAGTTTAAGCGTAAGGCGTCAGGAGGAAGTCTGACATCCTTGAAGGGGCATCCCATGAAAGGAACCGTGTAATATAGTACGGAGAAGTAAGTGTGTGTGAACAGCCTACAATGAGCAGAGCTCGAGGCAATAGGGCTTATAAGCCACAAGTAAAATGTGTTAAGGAAATTTTATTGATTATGGAAGTTTATGTTATATAAGTAGGTAAGCGGATAACGAACCACTGATTAAAGGTGGGGATACCTCTTGATGTGGGAGACCGCAACAGCGGTAGTTATGTGAACTAAGTTCAGGGAATGTGTTAAGAGTTGACTATGTTGCTATTACCCAAGAATGATGTGAGTAGGAATAATACGAAAGGAAGTGTTTGCACCAGTTGTGGAGATCGGATGAGTAAAAAGTCAAATAGCAACCACCATAGGTGTGGGATGCTAAATGTGTAATGAACAACGCTCAAGGAGCATAAAGACTCGTAGAATAGCGTATTCAACAACCAGCCAAATAAATGGCGAAACACAGTGAAATGGCAGAAGCTAATATAATAGCGGATGCAGTGTAAGTTAATGTTATACAATGAGTAAGAGCACGGTGCGCAGTAAGCGACCGTTGCATAAGTGTTGTTAAATAATAATGTGGCAATAAGACCAGTTATGAGTGAAACTCAATGGACATACAAATAAGTGATGATACACAGACTGAGCAATAGCCAGTAGTTGATGCTAGTGATAAGGAACACAGTATGAATTCCTATTGCTACCTCATAAGAGACTTACTGTCAAGAGTTTACGCCTCTGCACTCTGTATGACTGAGTGTTTTGGTATTGCGCTTGAGCGGTAATGATCAAGTGAGATAGCTAGGAAGTCTGAAAATGTTAAATGTGATAGAAGAACAAGACTTATGATGTGATAAAACCGATGCATAAGATAAGCACGGTAGTACCAATCAAAGGGTACTTGGTTGACATAAGTGACTAGTAGCACGATTGTTGAATATCGGTATGGAACATACCTCAAGTGTTGGAAATAACCGACAGAGTACTACACAAAGGTAGTAGCTCAAACTTAACCGACAGTAAGTCGGAAGAAACCAAGTAAATCATTGTAGAATACAATAGATTATCGTGGAAATGAATAGAAAGTTTGTAACTCACCGAATTCGCTCACGGTAAGAAATACCACGCGTCGGTTGAGAAACCGTTATTACCAAGATAAAGGTGATAATCGGGGATGATAATACAGTAAGGATAATGTATGGAGCAAACTAAGCTCTAAATTATCAAGAGTTGCGCAGCAGAAATTGGTGAACCAGTGAGTCAAACGATGAATGTGAATAGTGAACATGAGTGAATGGCAAACTAATGATGCCTAAAAGCCTCACAGGCCAGGATCGAAACCAGTTAAGAGTTAAAATAAACTCTAATGAGAATTCTTGGTTAGGGACTAAACCGCCAATATGGCTAAGATCCTCAAACCAGAACACATTGTGTAATAAACCGCGTGGAGATAAACACTTCACGACGGTAGAGTGTTCTAAACCAGTGATTAACTGATTGATTACGTGGGCGTAATCCCTTTTAAGGGGGGTAGAGCGCAGAACCACTTAGTGTCTTTTACCGTACAAGTGTACGTGAACTATGATGTGCATAGCACAAAATGATTTGTTTTGATGATTGGTGTGTGTGTTACATAAACATACACATTCATTCATGGTTAATTGTGGTAATTACGCACGGAAGATGCGAATACCTTGCGATAAGTGTGTTTATTGTGTAACAAATGTGTGTGAAAGTATAAGTATAAGGGAGTAGAAAAACTCCCGGGGAACTAAAACCCCGACGTATGTTCATAAATACCAAATGTAATATTGTGTATTATATTTGATAAAATATATATATATGGATATGTATATACAGTATTGTGATTTATGAAGAGGTATGGACACCAACGTAGAACCTAGTGAGAATTAAATTCCCTAGGTAACTTGATTTAAAATAAATCGGGAAGTGATTGATGGACATAGTTCCACCCTTGGAGATGTAATGATTACGACTAGATGGATTAAGATAGAAAATGGTACATGCTTGAATTAGTTGTTGTTGAAAATGAAGTGGGAGGTGAAACTTGATTATCATGAGATCAAGGGAAGCCGAACACAAATTGGGGTGGAAAGATAGTTCAACTCTGATGCTGATCACATTAGGGTTGGATGATTCTTGAAACTCCCTATAAGTGGTCAAATAATCACATCAAGAATAAGATGCAGTTAACAATAATTGGACTTGGAGTTGTATTGAATTTTCAAAAGAATTTTAAATTGGGTTTCAAATTCTAAATTGGTATTTTCAAGACATCAATTAAATTTTTAAGATTCTTAACGGTATTTTCAAAGGAAGGACTACTTTATGTGACCTTGTAAGGATTTTCAATTGATCCTTCCAATAAAGGATTTCGTTATACTTAACCTCGTAGAGGGTATTTTCCTACTACTTGCTCACGAGCTGAGGACGTATGAGCCTTTGTCTTAGGACCGGTGACATGAGAAGTATATTTTAAAGATGTATGCAATTGTTTTGATCTCCCAAAGGAACGGGGACCAGAGTGTCCATCGCGACCGGTTCTGCGGGATCACAGTGTATATGTACTCAACATGGGTCTCGAACCCATGAAGAGATGGAAAAGGAATTTCTGGTTGATATACATGCTATGACATGTTGTGTGGTATGTGTAGTAATTATTATTTGGACCTTGAGTCCTAATGTGGTTAAGTTCCGAAAGTGTTATGTTATCAAGACCTATGTGTCTAAAGGACGTATGTTATCAAGACCTAAGAGTCTAAATGTTGTTATGTTACCCAGACCAAGAGTCTAAGGGTTGTTATGTATGTGCAAATGTTGATAAGGTACCCGGACCATTAAGTCCGAGGTTACTATACAAGTATGTTATGTATGTATGGATGTGATGTGTTACCCGGACCGTTAAGTCGAGGTTGTGATGTAAATATGTTTGTTATGGAAGTTTATGTTCAAGTAATCCCCGTATTCTAACCAATGATGTGTGGGAAGTGTGAACTTCGAGGACGAAGTTCTTTTAAGGGGGGTAGATTGAAATACCCCAAACCTTAATGTGTTAATTAAATGTATAATTATAATTTTCTAAGGCTAATTGAAATACCCGACCTTAAATATGGCAATTAAATTATCCTAATATGTAATTAAGAGCCTAATAATGCTTAAATAATATTGGTAAGGAAAATAATCCAAAAGAAATGAAGAAATGCTTAAAAAGTGAAAAACGCTAAATAAGCGTTAAAACCATAGGAGGTATGAGACCTTTAGCGTATTATAAGGATTCTAAAGGCTTAATTAAGTCTAAATAAATACTAGGGACAAATCCCGAAGAAAACGGATCCTTAAAATGGATTAAAATCACTAACGAACCTTAAAGCACGTTTTTCGAGGTAACCGGGAAAACGTGTCTTTGAGGGGTCAAATAGACTCGTAACAGTTTTGGTCAACTAAATAATCATTAATAAATTTTGGTGAAACTGTAGGATCAATAAAATCACTAAAACGAGAGATTAGTAAAAACTGTCAAAAACGGTAAGTTGTGGGGGTAGAAATATAAATAACACAAACTTATGTGTCCAATATTGTAAAAATTTCAAAACCCCCATGCTCTCTCTGTGTGTGTCCGATTTTGCTTCCCCCTCTCACACACACTCACTTACTCACTTTTATACAAAACAACAAAACAACTAAAAGTAATAAAGTCACTCCCTCACTCTCTTACTCTCTCTCTTCTATCTCATTTCCCCTCACTCACGTGGAACCCCCATCCCTCACTCTCTCATTTCTTCTTCTCCTTCTTCCCAGCGACAGCCATGGAGGAATGAACAAACCCACACAAAACCTCTCTTCTCTCCTCTTGTTACTCCATCAAACCTCCTCCAAAAATTGTAAAAATTACATCATTGAAATCCTCTCCTCAAGAGCAACATTTCTATCTTTCCAAAAATCGAAAACAACAACTTTCATTTTCATGGGTATGTCCCATTTGGAGTTTCAAGACCACCATTAGAAGGCCCTCCTTCTCCTTGTTCTTTTGAGGTAAAAATATTCTCAAAACTCCATTGTTTTCCTAGCCTTAAGGGCAAAACGAATTTAGACTAAACCCTTGTTTGGTCTCTGTGTTCTAGCCGATTTTGGCTTGTTGAAGGAGTTGGAAATCCTGTTCTTGAACCACTCCAAGCTTCATTTGCACTCTTGGAAGGTAATATGAATTCTAAACCCTAAAACCTATATTAGAACTTACTTAAGGGTTAGGGTTAAATTGTATATTAGAATGGTGTATTGAAATGTGTATATCAATGGGTTGTAGTGTAGAATTGGTTCACAAACCGGTGAGAAGGGAGAAGGAAAGAGGAAGGAGAAAGAAAGAAGAAGCTTGTGAAATAACAAGGTAAATATACTTGTTCTTGTATATCTTGGTAAATGAGTATGTAACAGATTTTTAGAAGTAAAAACATGTATTGTAAAGTTGTAATGCGTTA
The DNA here is from genome assembly GCA_023374045.1 of Limonium bicolor. Taxonomy (NCBI): domain Eukaryota; kingdom Viridiplantae; phylum Streptophyta; class Magnoliopsida; order Caryophyllales; family Plumbaginaceae; genus Limonium; species Limonium bicolor. The sequence continues at coordinate 24,359,351 of CM041783.1, read as the reverse complement.
GTAGTATAATGTGTAAGAGAGTATAAGCATTGGGAAGCCTTAAAAAGACATTTTAAAACTGTCAAAACAGAATGGGAATTGACTGTTTAAGTGCAGGAATTTTAAGTGATTGTTTAGTGTGGTATAATGTATGGGAGCTTGTTATTGATGTCTATTGCAACAGGTGGAATAAGCATTGCAATGTGAATTAGAATGTGTGGTGAGAAGTGTAAAATTATAGGGGAGGTTATGGCAAAATTTACCTAGGAATGGAACACTAGCGTGTTAGAAACTAGGTGATTAAGGTGTGTATGTGTAACAGATTTTGATTAAGGAAAATAGAGGGTAAGTGGGAGAGATGGGTAATGTATTCTAAATGCATTGGGAATGCTAGAAATGTCGATAGAAGAGGAAGATATAGAAGAGGAGTGTCAATGACAAAATCTGTAGCGAAAAGTATTTAAGTGCATTGTGGAAACTAGGAGGAATGAGTGTACAAGATTGGTGAAATGGAGAGTTGACTGGGGTATAGATATTGTAGTTGCTTGGAAATGAATTGGAATGGTAAGATGGCATTAGGAGAGGGAATATGCATGGAGGAAATAAGAACCCGAACTCTGTAGCAAAAACTACTTGGAGAAACTATTGTAAGTGTTGAAAGGAAGTAAGGAATTGTGTAAGTTGTTTGATGGATTTAGTAATGGATTTGGTGAATGAACTAAGGAGTATTAGGAGGTTAATTAGTGCAATAACATGTGGGATTAAGTGTAGGAACAATGGGGAAGTAGAGGGTAAAAGAGAGGACTGAAAACAGAAATTAAAATGCAAATACTGGGCCGGACCGAACTTGCGCCGGACTTGCAAGTTCGGTCGAGCCCAGATTTACAAAGACGGGTGAGCTACTGGAATCGACCGGACTTGCGACCGGACTTGCAAGTTCGGTCGGACCAGAAATTTTCCCCGTCTGTAACCTACTGGAATCGACCGGACATGCAAGTTCGGTCGGCCAGAAAAAAAATTTTTTCATCGTGTAAGCTACTGGAATCGACCGGACTTGCGACCGGACATGCAAGTTCGGTCGGTCCAGAAAAATTTCCCGAGGATAGCTACTGGAATCGACCGAACTTGCGACCGGACTTGCAAGTTCGGTCGGCCAGAAATTTTCGATACTGGTAGCTACTGGAATGGACCGGACTTGCAAGGTCGGTCGCAAGTCCGGTCCTGACAAAAAAAAAAAAAAAAAATATTTTGATAATAATGATATATATATATATATATATATATATATATATATATATATATATATATATATATATATGTATATGCGTGTATATATGTATATGTATGTATATCCACATATACATGTACATGTAAGAAAGTAAACCTAAGCTAAGTAAGAAAGTAAAACTTAAGGTAAAAGAAAAGTAAATAAGTAAAGTGTAAGTATAAGAAGTGCGAGGACATAGTAAGTACGAATTAAGTGAAAATAGTTAGATAATTATTTGAATATGTATATCATAGGGTTTGAATTGTGAATACCGGAGGAACACTGGGATACAAGTACAACGGTGAAAGGTATGATTTCTTCATGCCCTGTATCCTAATCTGGTTACCCCGATTTGTGTGCTTATTTGACCACCTAATAAGATAAATGCACGAACCGGATTATATTGCACTTACTTGTGCTTGTTTACATTGTTCTCGATACTCGTCTTGAACAATAGTTTGTATAATTCATGAAATATATGAATGATGATGATGTGTATTGTATTCTGTAGTGTACTTGTATATTGTAATGTATCTGTATAATGTAAGTGTATATGGGTATTGTAGTATTGTGGCCTGGATGTTGACTTGTGCTAATTCCTAACCCTCTAACTCCTAACTTAAGTGAGTAAATTGGAATGAGTACAAGTCCGATATAGCTTCGGCCACGCGTGAGGATGCGGAGTCACAAGAAGGTTGGCTGCAATTCCTGACTCTTAAACTGGTCCGCGGCCCAAATCCCTTAAATGGGTGCATCCCGGATTAGTGAGTCAAGTAAATCCCGGAGGTGGGACGGTGTAGTCCCCAGGGCCGGAGGTCCCGACGACTTAACTTGAGTAAGAGTAAGAGTAAGTAAGTATGGATCCGTAAGTATGTATGAGTATGAGTATGTATGCGTATGTATGAAGTAACGAGTAAAAGAGTAATCTCCACCCGATTAACCCGGGTGGACCAATGAAGCTAACAAGTATTGTATATTGTGTATAATGCATATGTGTATTCGGAAGAAGGTAAGTATGTATTGGACGATTGTATTGTATTCCTTGAATGCGATGAAATGTATGTGTGTATGTATGCCTTGTGAAAGTAATGTAGTATTGAGTATGAAAGCATGTATGCATGTTGTGTGAATAAATGAACCGCATGTATTCGACCAAGTGGTCGGCGTACCCTCACTAGTACGCGGGGTATGCGGTCATCATGCTCGGCGAAAGCTGACCCCTTCGGGGGACATTTTTTAGTGTGCAGGTACCCGAAGCGAATGTGGTCAAGGCACGAGACCGGCGACTACATTGGATAGTAGTAGCAGAATGTAGAGGTGTATTAACTAGCACACCCCTTGTAATTAGAAAGTAAGGTAGTAGCGAGGAATGGGTAGTAAGTAGTCTCTTAGTGAGTATGTAGGAACTTGGAAGAGGTATTGGACTTGTATAAGGATCCTAGTAAACTCGGTATGTAGATTATATTGTATGGTCCTTGGAGTATTGTATTGAATGCAGATTGTAGTAGTATTTAGTAAGTGGAGAATGTATTGTAGATTTGTAGTGCTCGGGATTCCGGTCCATCAGACCGATGCTGTATGTAGAATCAGTAGCCTTGTTAGTCACGTGGGTGACTAACGGCATTGTATCACCCATTGTATGTAAGTATGTATCCGCTGCGAGTATCTGATGAGTAAGGAGATCGGACGCTAATGACTGTATTAGTAGTAGGGGTGTTACAAAAAGTGGTATCAGAGCGAAGTATCGCTCTGATGACTGGAAATACCGAGCTTAGGAATACCGAGTTAGGAATTAGAAGCTTAGGGCTAAGGGCTGAGTGTTAGCATTAGAGATGTGCTAGTTAGGAATCCCCGGTGAGTACCGGATACCTACAATACCAGTCCCGCCCGCCGCGAACCCCATTGTATACTTGGAAAGGACGCCAGAGAGAAGGAAAGTCCTCTCATACTCGGGGAAACCCGATCTGGCAGTTGTGAAGCAATCACACTGTAAACAAGAACCGACATATAGTAAATTCCAGGGATTGGAAGCCCGGAGATGGATCCCGGTTGAACAGCAATACCCGCACTGAGAGCGGTAGGATGAACACTCCAACCACGAGGAGGCTACAACTTACAACAGCATGGGGCGACGTGCTTAGCAGTCGCGAAACCTAGCTAGTCAACCAACAGCAGGGAAGCACTAACCGTGCAACGGAATGAAAAGGGAGCAGTAATGGAACCCGAGACACGAGTCTACGGGATAGTGATACTTGAATAATACCACCAACGGCATGCCAGCTGACTAAGGACATAGTCAGGAACGGTTAACTCCAAAAACCACAACGCCAATGAGGTTACAATACCTGGCCAGCATAGCTTACACAGCTACAAGAACATCTACGGGATATAATCCGATAGGACTACAGGATAGTGCCTAAACAAGGTAGGCTCAGTAAACACCATAAATGTGTGGGAACGAGCCACAAGGGACGACATTAACCAAATAGAATGGGTCTCCAAGGATTGGAGAAACATCCCGATTATCAACAATCACGTCAAGAGCATTGAGAAGCTCCTAAAGGATCGAGTATACCAACTATAGGTCAATGAGATCAGGGAAGAGTCGAACGAACTATCAAATACTAATGGAAACCATACCGTGATCGGTATAGGATTACCAAAAACCACCAGTACCACGCACTTGCCACGGCAAAGTGCAGTAAGGACAGAAGTACGTAAAGAAACTCTAACACACCACAGGTACATAGTAATGTACCGTGACTACAATTGAAACACTATGGGATCACAAATCTTGAGATTGAAAGAATGGAACCTTTGTAAGGCCTAACGGCCCGACCACTGTATTTAGACATACCAGTCAGCGAGAGGCTATACTTGGTCAAGACCTCAAACATGGCTATGCCATAAGAGATTTCTTTTAACACCGAACCACTGTTTTAAAACCCCAAATTTTCTTTTCAAAACCTCAAACCTCTTTTAAAAAAAAACCTTGGATTTTAAAACCAAACCACATGATATGGTGAGTATCATAGAATGATACAAGAGGAGTGGCAACAGAACTTCACCTAGGCGTGTGACGAACACTACGAGTGTACCCGTTACGGGATGTGGTACACCCGCACTCCGAAGGAGCTTGCGGGCCCGACATATAGTTGGGTAAGTGGCAACGTATCAACATGGTACCCCACGTATGTGCACATGTAGTGTACGACACACGGGAAGTATCAGCTCCGTCTACGGACCATCAGTGAGTTCAAACCAGAACAACTGGACACCTCAGACAATTCAGCATAAAGGACTCAGAAGACACCATTTGAAGATAAGGAGTAAGAACTAGGAAGTGCAAAAGGCACAGACTAAACAGTATAGACATTGGATATGTCTCAAATAATCTAAGCAATTACCTGACAGCTGGATGGAATGCCCAGCCTAAACACATGAAGGCGAATGCCTAATGTGAACCTAACAATGCTCAACAAACGGGACAGAACTCCCAAGAGCAACCCCAAGATTACCACAAGTACACTCCATCATTGAAGGGGATATCAAACCTAGTCCTAAGCACTAGGAGCAAGTGTAAACAGTCTACCCAAGAACGGAGACGTTACAACCCAAAAGGGGACGACTCAGCTACAATACCATAAGACGGTATAGAGGACGACACACGTTATAAACATTAGCCGGATGTAGCGGCACAGCCACCAACACCCAGGAGCGATCCTTGAAGGGTGTCCTGCGTTAATAACAGTCGACCCCGTAACGACATGAGCACGGAGCTAAAACGAACACTCGGTTAGGACACCGAAGGGATTTCACTTTACAGGAAATGCCCTAAAATACTGAGAGGCACCTATTAACACTGATTGCATAAAGGGTCTCCTATGAACGGAAGCGTGATGCCACGCTTACCATGGAGCCCAATAATACCCCAACCTATGACGGTATACGTGGAGTGGAAACATGTATAAGCCGCTTGCAAAGAGCATAGCTTGCAGCAATACGGCTCAGAAGTCGTAAACCAGATACGTTATATAAACTTAAACGGTTGCAAAACCGGCACCAATTGTTAACAAGACCTACAAGAGATATTGCCTCATACGACAAGAAATCAACAACTGGACCATAAATCCAACCCAACATCCTGAGTGGCTTGTAGTAATGGCCACCTCAGTGTCACTGTCACTAGAGCACCAGTCAGTATACAGTTGACGGAGTTAAATACCCCTCATGCCTTCTGTAGCAATTGTACACAGAGGCATAAGAATCATGATAATGCCAACAATGGCCTAGTCCACACTTGGACACTACGAGAACCAAGGGAAAGTACCCCTCGTTAACCGAAGACCACCAAGGTGGTGAAGATGTGAATCCTTAGAAAGGTTTCCATCTATTATAACAGTAAAGCCTACGCATATAGATTTGCCAAGAGGCGATGGAATCAGGAAATGAGATTTCCAAACCATTACGACTTAAGGGAGTAAGTATACTCCTCATGCACCCAAGCATGTGGTGAACCATTACATAATACTCACATGGTAAACCTTGTCATGAGACCTATGAGTGGCACAACCTCTCAAACCAGAACTTCATTTACCAATGATAGAACGGGACCAGGAAACCCTTGGAGTTTCACGGGATGTCCTGGTAAAAATACATACAAGCAAAACTACACAGCCAGAGCCTAACCAATGCTCAGCACCGAAGGCAATATTAACAAAGCATTTGTAATGTGAACGCACACTGAACACCATGAATGATTAACGCTCAAGAGAGCTTATGACCCGATGAGTTATCTCATCCTGGTCAACCAAGATACTTGGCGAATTGTATCACAATAATGAAAATGATGTGAGGCAAGCCAACCTACACATGAAACTAGACTGAAATAAAACATCCCCACTATGGGAAGATAGTAGTAGTGCGGTATGCTACGACAACCGTCATACACACGAACATGGAAACCCCCAGGTATTCATACCATAAGGGAATGGTGCCAATGACAATGGCAATGAGTAAAGAGAAACTATCACAGTAACGGAAACAGTAAAAACAATGTTGTATAATGAGTAAGAATACGGTGTGCAACAAGCGACCATATGAGAAGTAACAGTTAATGACACGGAGTAAAAGTACGAAAAACAAAGTAGGAATAACACAGAAATATTCTTTCCCATCACATAAGTGACTTACTGTCAAGCGTTTACGCCTCTGCACTCTGTATGACTGAGTGTTTTGGTATTGCACTTTTGCAGCTAATGATTAATGGGATGGCTAGGGATATGGAGAATGTAAACCGTAGTAAAACCTTTCTTTTCACCACAAACATGGCACTAGCCAGTTAAGCAGCTTAGCACTAAACCGTGCGCCTAAGGCCAAAGAAGCACGAAGAGTGTACAATACACTAACAATCATAGATGTGAATTCCCTGGAATAAAAGTTGAAAGGAGACTTAAGAAAGTCATTAGGACCGACGCATATAAGGCAAGGTCATGCAAGTAAAGAACACTTGTACTGAACCAGGGAAACTGGTAGAATTCAGAAGCTAGTGACACCAGAGGAAGCACTACAACTAAGTAGTGACTTAACTCGCCCGACAATAAGTCGGAGGAGCTTAACGAAAAATCGTGGAAGCACGAATAGCATGTGCAGTAGACTACCAGAGAGCTGGTTCAATCTAAAACAATTATAGTTCAAACACGGTAAAAGAATACCGCATTTTTAGTAAACCTTATTCCTATAATGACACGGATAAAAGGTGATGATAGCACATTAAGGATAACACGAAGGGTAAGTAACCCGAGTTATCAGGGTCGCGCAGCAGAAGCTAGTGGGCCCTAGCTAGGAGACAAGATACCTAGTAGTTAATAGAATGGCTATTAATGCCTTGAAGCCTAATAGGCTAGAACCGAATTAATGATGAGTTAAATAAACTCATATAGAATCCTGGTGCAAAGACTAAACCATTGGTATGGTTGAGACCCTTTGACCAGAGTATATTGTATAATGTACCGTAGTGAAGCTAAACGCTTCAGATTGCCCAAATTGATTAAACCAATGTTAATAATAATAACATATGGTAGATTACGTGGGCGTAATCCCTTTTAAGGGGAGTAGAGCGAAAACCGCTTGATGCAAGTTTTATAAATAAAACACATAAACTATAATGTGCATAGCACAAATGAGAAATTATTCGATGAGTGGTACTTACGTTTATAAACATACGTATTCATTCATATTGAATGTGGTAACTAGCATTAGACATGCAAATACCATAGGGTGAATATACCCATCTTGTAACACCAGTGTAAGAGTATGGTAAAGAAGAGTAAGGAGTAGTGGACGGAGCTCCACAAGTATTGTAACCTTTGAAGAGGTAGTACGAAATGAATGAGGATAGTAGATGAATGAAGTTTATGAGTAGTGAATCGTAAGTAAAATATTTGAAACAATTGAAGACAACTAAATCTTAGAAATGAAGTATTCCTTAGTTTAATATAGGAGATGATGGTGAGTAATGGATGAAGTAGTGAAGGTTGAGGAAATGAGCACTAGGATCGAACCGTGGAGTAAAGCATTTGGGAATAGAGTGAGGATGATTGATGGACCGATTCCATCCCTTGGAGATGTATGAATTCGTATTACGACTGGAAAGAGCAAAAAGATAGAAAATGAAAACAATTAAATTATTTGTTTGATTGAATCTAATGTGGGAAGTCGAACTTGATCCTGATCAGATCAAGGGAAACCGAACACAAATGGGGTGGAAAGATAGTTCAACACTGATGCTGATCACATCAGGGTCGAATAATTCTTGAAGCTCCCTTAAGTGGTCACAAGAATCACACTTAGGATAGAAGTAATGAATATAAATTGGAACTTGGAAGTTGTATGCTTTAGAAAGATTTCTAACTAGTAGTTGTAAAGATATTTCTTAGCCTGGAGAGTAAGTAATTGTCGGAAGTTATACCGGAGAAGATAGTAGTGTAGCATGTTTATATTATTCTAAGGGCAACAGGACATAGAGGAGTCCTGTGTCGAGATGACCTGAGTGCCTGCGGGACTGTGATGTGTATTGCATTGCTTTGGGGATAGCTTTGCACTGTATGTATGTATAAAGTTTGTAATGAGGAACCGGACGGTTGATAGTAATATGGATTGGAGTAATTATTGTACATGGGTATGACAGGGAAGGAGAAACCTTGAGTAAGGATTTAGGAATTAGTAAGGAAGAAGCATGTATGACTTTGGCACTAGACAGTATAAAGGAGTAAGTACAGTAATCCTATAACCTCGAACACTTTGAGGACAAAGTTCTTAAGGGGGGTAGATTGAAATACCCCGAACTTAAATATAGGGATTAAGATTAATCTAATACGTAATTAAAGGCCTAATGACACCTAAGTAATATTGGTAAGGAAAAATAAATCCAAAAAATGAAGAAATGCTTAAAAGTGAAAAACGCTAAATAAGCGTTAATGACCATAGGAGTATGAGACCTCGTTAGCGTGTTCTAAGGATTCTAAAGGCTTAATTAAGTCTAAATAAATACTAGGAACAAATCCCGAAGAAAACGGATCCTTAAAATGGATTAAAATCACTAACGAACCTTAAAGCGCGTTTTCGAGGTAACCGGGAAAACGTGTCCTTAAGCGGGTCAAATAGACTCGTAACAATTTTGGTCAACTAAATATCAGTAATAAATATTAGTGAAGCTTAGTACCAATAAAATCAAGAAAAACGAGAAATTAGTAAAACCTGTCAAAAACGGGAAGTTGTGGGGTAGAAGTATAAATAACCAGAGTTATGTGTCCACTTTCAAAATAAAAAGTAAAATTTGTGTGTGTGTGTGGGGTGTAGCCGATGGGCTTTATTTCCCCCCCCCCCCCCCCCTCTCTCACAACTCTCTCACACACTCACTCACACTCTCTTATTTACAAACAACAAAAATAATAAACTACCCCACTCACACATATTCTCTCTCCTATTCTCATTCTCTCTTTTCCCTCACGTGGAGCAGCCCCCTCTCACCCTCTCTTTCTTCCCTTTCTTCAACCTCATGCGATTCCATGGAGGAATGAGAACAAAACACAAAAACTAGCACTCTCTCCTCTTGTTACCTTAGCAACCTCTTCCAAAAATTATAAAAACACCACCATTGGAATCCCCTCATCAAAGGCTACATTCCTATCTTTTCAAAACTTGAGAACAAGCATTTTCGTTTTTACGGGTATACCCCATTGGAGCTTCAACACCACCATTAGAAGGCCCTTGCTCTCCTTGTTCTTCTAAGGTAAAAATCTCTTCAAAAACTCCATCTTTTTCTAGCCTAAATGGCAAAACGAAAATGTGAACTAAGCCTTGCTTGCTCCTCTTATGCCCAGCCGGTTTTGGCATCTTTGAAAGGGTGGAAAGATTATTCTTGAGCTACTTCAAGTGTTTTATAAACCTTGCAAGGTAATGAAACTCCTAAACCCTAGAATGTACACTAAAAGCTTAAATAAGATTTAGTGTGGTTTTTAGTATTGAAACAATGTATAAATGTTGGTAGTGTTAGAGGGATTGAAGTTTACAAAACCGGTGAGAAAGGGGAAGGAAAGAGGAAGGAGGAAGAAAGGAGAAACTTGTGGAGTAACAAGGTAAATATGCTTGTCTTTGTATATCTTGTAAATGAGTATGTAACAGATTTTTAGAAGTAAAACATGTATTGTAATGTTGTAATGCGTTAGTAGTATAATGTGTAAGAGAGTATAAGCATTGGGAAGCCTTGAAAGACATTTTAAAACTGTCAAAACAGATTGGGAATTGAGTGTTTAAGTGCAGGAATTTTTAAGTGATTTTTTAGTATTGGTCTAAGGTATGGGAGCTTGTATATTGATGTCTATTGCAACAGGTGGAATAAGTATTTCAATGTGAATTAGAAGGTGTGGTGAGAGTGTAAAATTATAGGGGAGGTTATGGCAAAATTTACCTAGGAATGGGACACTTAGTGTGTTAGAAACTAGGTGATTAAGGTGGTGTATGTGTAACGATTTTGATTAAGGAAATAGAGGGTAAGTTGAGAGAGATGGGTAATGTATTCTAAATGCATTAGGAATGTTAGAAATGTCGATAGAAGAGGGAGATATAGAAGAGGAGTGTAAATGACAAAATCTGTAGCGAAAAGTATTTAAGTGCATTGTGGAACTAGGAGGAATGAGTGTACAAGATTTGGTGAATGGAGAGTTGGACTTGGGTATAGATATTGTAGTTGCTTGAAATGAATTGGAATGGTAAGATGGCATTAGGAGAGGGAACTATGCATAGTGGAAATAAGAACCAAAAATCTGTAGCAAAAACTACTTGAGAAACTATTGCAAGTGTTGAAAGGAAGTAAGGAATTGTGTAAGTTGTTTGATGGATTTAGCAATGGATTTGGTGAATGAACTAAGGAGTATTAGGAGGTTTAATTAGTGCAATAACATGTGGGATTAAGTGTAGGAACAATGGGGAAGTAGTGGTAAAAGAGAGAACTGAAAACAGAAATTAAAATGCAAATACTGGGCCGGACCGAACTTGCGACCGGACTTGCAAGTTCGGTCGAGCCCAGATTTACAAAGACGGGTGAGCTACTGGAATCGACCGGACTTGCGACCGGACATGCAAGTTCGGTCGGACCAGAAATTTTCCCGTCTGTAACCTACTGGAATCGACCGACTTGCGACCGGACTTGCAAGTTCGGTCGGACCAGAAATTTTCCCCGTCTGTAACCTACTGGAATCGACCGGACTTGCGACCGGACATACAAGTTCGGTCGGCCAGAAAAATTTCCATCGTGTAAGCTACTGGAATCGACCGGACTTGCGACCGGACATGCAAGTTCGGTCGGTCCAGAAAAATTTCCCGAGGATAGCTACTGGAATCGACCGAACTTGCGACCGGACTTGCAAGTTCGGTCGCAAGTCCGGTCCTGACAAAAAAAAAAAAAAAAAAAAAAAAAATTTGAATAATGATGATATATATATATATATATGTATGTATATGCGTGTAATATGTATATGTATGTATATCCACATATACATGTACATGTAAGAAAGTAAACCTAAGCTAAGTAAGAAAGTAAAACTTAAGGTAAAGAAAAGTAAATAAGTAAAGTGTAAGTATAAGAGTGCGAGGACACAGTAGTACGAATTAAGTGAAAATAGTTAGATTAATTATTTGAATGTAATGTATATCATAGGGTTTGAATTGTGAATACCGGAGGAACATTGGGATACAAGTACAACGGTGAAAGGTATGATTTCTTCATGCCCTGTATCCTAATCTGGTTACCCCGATTTGTGTGCTTATTTGACCACCTAATAAGATAAATGCACGAACCGAACCATTACATTGCACTTACTTGTGCTTGTTCACATTGTTCTTGATATTTGTCTTGAACAATAGTTTGTATAATTCATGAAACATATGGATGATGACGATGTGTATTGTATTTTGTAGTGTACTTGTATGTTGCACTGTATTTCATATGGAAGTGTATATGAACTTCGTACCGTACTATTGTGGCTTGAATGTTGACTTGTGCTAATTCCTAACTATCTAACTCCTAACTTAAGTGAGTAAATTGGAATGAGTACAAGTCCGATATAGCTTCGGCCACGCGTGAGGATGAGGTGACACAAGAGGTTGGATCCGATTCCTGGTTCGTAAGCTGGTCCACGGCCCAAATCCCTTAAGTGGGTAGCATCCTGGATTGGTGAACCAAGTAAATCCCGGTGGTGGGACGGAGTAGTCCCCGGGCCGGAGGTCCCGACGACTTAACATGAGTAAGAGTAAGAGTAAGCAAGTAAGTATGAGTATGAGAATGAGTAAGTAGTGTATGTATGAGTAAATGAGTAAAGAGTAATCTCCACCCGATTAACCCGGGTGGACCAATATGGGCTAACAAGTTATTGGATTGTGTATGATTTGCGTATGTATTGTATATTGTATGGGTATCACGGAATTCAGAAAGGTAAGTATGTATCGTTGGGCTATGTGGATTACTATGTATGAACTGAAGTGTATGCATTGAAGTGTATGTATGTATTCTTTGCGTAGAGCATCGTAGTATATGTATGAAAGCATGTATGCATGTATGTATGAATAAAATGAACCGCATGTATTCGACCAAGTGGTCGGCGTACCCTCACTAGTACGCGGGGTATGCGGTTATCATGCTCGGCGAAAGCTGACCCCTTCGGGGGACATTTTTTTAGTGTGCAGGTACCCGAAGCGAATATGGTCAAGGAAGAGACCGGAGGCACACCCTGGTATTTAGAAGTAAGCAGCGTGTGAGGAACGGTAGTAAGTAGTCTCTTAGTGAGTATGCATGAACTTTGAAGAGATAGTACATTGTATAAGGATCTTAATAAACTCGGTATGTAGATTATATTGTATGGTATTTGAAGTATTGAATCGAATGGAAGAATGTAGCGTGTATTGGTGTATGAAATGTATATGGTAGATATGTAATACTCGGGATTCCGGAGGTCCATCAACCGATGCTTTTATGTAGAATCAGTAGCCTTGTTAGTCCACGTGGGTGACTAACGGCATTGTCTCACCCATTGTATTAAGTATATGTCCGCTGCGAGTATCTATGAGTAAGGAGATTGGACGTTATGACTGTATTAATAGTAGGGTTACACTAGGTTTACAAGAATTGCTTAATTCACTAAATGGATGTTTTACCTTTGAATTTTGGTATGGTTTTGATAATGAAGCAAGGCAAGACCTCCCAAAGTCTTTTGGACAATGAATCATGGCTAGAACAAAAGTAACAAGCCACCCGTAAGAGGTAAATTTTAGGCAATAGAGAAGAAGTGATGGAAACATGATTTTCTTACATTTTCCTACCTTGAATTAATGGAGAAGCTAATGAACCCTTCAAGCTAATTTTTCCCTCCTCTTATAGTGATTTCTCCCATGGCTCCAAAATGAAGTTTTTTAATTTTGAAAGATAGGAAGCAAGGTCTTGGTGTAACTAAGAGTTATCTAAGCTTATTTTTGGATTTGGAGGTAAAATGGATTTTTGTGAGCAAATGAAGGTGGGGCAAGAATGGTACTGTACTCACAGTTTCTAGAGAGGAAGAGAAGAAGAATTCAGTGGAAGAAGAAGAAATGAAGAAGAGAGAGAGAGAGAAGGCTAGTTTAAGATATTGTCATTTTAAGGCAAATAGTGCATTTACTCACTTTCCCACCTCTTTCCTTACTTTTGGGCCTTATGGTGACTCACCACACTAAAACCGTTCCCCCCTAATAGATAAGATATTTATGGTCTTGGTTGACCAACTTATTGACTTATGTTGATTAGAGCTTAATCTAGGTACCATTTGGCACTATTCACAAATTAGTTCACAAATTTGTGAAATTTTTGATTTCCATGATTTAGGCTTCCTAATGTGATAATAATTATTACAATGTTGATTAAGTGTATTCATGGGCATTTAGCCACTCAAAACCCATTTCTAAGACAATTTCTCAAAAAGGTGTTTTAAGGAGTCTTAAAAGCACATTTTTGGTTTTTAACTCGTTTTTTGAGCTTGGTTTTCTTTGGTAATTGATTTAACATGTCCATTAGCATGTTAATAAGGCCTTATAATGATATTTGGGTGCTAAAAAAGTCACTCCAAGCTTAGAGCACATTTTTGCTTAAATTGCCCTTATGGCATTTTCTTTGTGTTTTTTCCTTGGTTTAAATTGTCTACCAATGTTCCTAAGGCATGTTTTTAGCCTATTACATCATAACTTGATGTTTACTTAGCATACTTAGGTTTGGGGATTTCAATCTACCCCCCTTAAATGAACTTTGTCCCCAAAGTTCCCATGCATCTTATTTTATTAGATTACACGGTTTATCTCATTCCATAGATCATATAGATCATGCTTATATGTACTTAAACTTATTGACTCATTAGGTCTGTGATAGACTTATACTCAAATATCACACAACATGCTTAAGCATGTATAGCACTCAAAATTCCCTTTGTTCCCTTCGAAGATTAAAACAATCACTTAATTTTTCATCGTATTCTCCCATGTCACCGGTCTGTAGACAAAGCACATTCGTCCTGCCTTCATGGGGGTAGAATACAAAACTACTCTGTTCTTCCCATGTCACCGGTCCGAAGACAAAGGCCATGCGTCCCTCGACTTCATGGGCGATACTTAGTAAAAAGGAAATCCTTTTTACGAGGTCAAGTGAGGGATAATTCCTCTATTTGAAATTACAATCAACTCCAGTTTTGTTTTATCCTAATGCCTCTATCCTTAGCGTGATTTAATTGTGACCACTGGTAGGGAGTTTCAGGAATCATCCAACACTGATGTGATCAGCATCAGTGTTGAACTATCCTTCCACCCCAATTTGTGTTCGGTTTCCCTTGATCCCTAGAAAATCAAGTTCCACCTCCCACGTCATTTTCAAACATCGAATAATTCACTCATTTCCAATTTTCTATCTTTTTAGTCTTTCCATCGTAATCAATACATCTTCAAGGTGTGGACTCAGTCCATCAATCATTCCCAGTTCATCTCTTAGTAATTACCTCAGGAATCTCATTCCTACTAAGTTCTATATCAGTCTCATACCAATTCTCACCATCTTATACCTCATAGCTTACTATTTCCTACCTCATACTCATATCGAATAATATCTCATAGTGTTATCTTATTCTTATCTCACACATAGTTCATATCGATTCATATCTCATATATTCCTTAAGTCCCCTTTAATCCTCTTCACTATTCTCTTACTTGTACTCACACAGAAGTTAACAAGATAGGTACTTAATACGTATGGTATTTGCATCTTCTGTGTGCAATAACCATAATTAATCTCAAAATGTTTATGTAAAAAAATTCACAAATTCTTTTGTGCTGTGTACACCGTAGTTTACGTACTCAGTACATAAACATACGCTAAGCGGTTTTCGCTCTACCCCCCTAAAATGGATTACGCCCACATAATCAACATTATATTATCCTGAACATAGTTCCAGATGCCTAATTCTCACCAGCCTTCTAGCTTCCATGACATCTATCTCATCTTATAATTCGATCAGAAGTCTCAACCATGTTACGGCTTAGTCTCTGTATCGAGGACCCTTAACGGTATTTATACCCTTTTCTTAACTTTGTTTGGTCTAACCTCACAGGTTTCTGAAGCATTCAGTTGCTAAGTCTTATTTTCTTCCATTGGAATCTGACGTGTGGTACATCATTCTTTCCATGTTCATTAGGTATATGAAAACCTTTAAGGTACCGGTCTGCTAGCTTCTACTGCGTGACTCTAATAATCTTAGGCTTAACTGCCTTTCTTATCCTCTTAATGTATTGTATATCCTTGTGCCTCTACGGTTAGATTTAGAAATTGGTCTCCCAATGGATGCGTGTTGCCTTTAATTATACACGGCCTTAATGAGTTGTAACTCATATATCCAGTCTCTCTGGAGATCTAACGTTCATATTCTTAGCGTTCTCTAAAGTGTCTAAATGTCCTTTCCAACTGACCTTTGGTCTGAGGATGATTCTTAATCTGAAACTACGGTTTAGTGCTTATGGCGCTTTACAGTTTAATCTCTAACGTCTTAAGACATGTCCAATGTCTGTACTTAATAATCCGTTCTCTTCGCACTTCATAGTTCTTGATTATTTGTTCTTTGATTCCTTTGTGTCGTTGGTTTAACTAAGTTCCTTCTCTTCAAACTGCGTGTGGTAGTCACTGCTCTCGTCTGATCTTGCGTCGTTGACCGTGGTACGGAGTCGACTACTTCTCGTGTTCCTTACACCACTCGTCTACATGCATGGGGTACCTTACTGATATATTACTACTTACCCGACTAACTCATAAATGAGTCTGTCAGGCCTGCAAGCCCCTGTGGAGTGCAGTCGTCCACATCTCGTTTTTTAGTAAACTCATAGTGTCAGTCACACGTTTAACCATTGCTAACTATGAAGTATTCTGTTGTCGATCTCCTCTTTCATCATCCATAATAACACTTATTGTTTTCTTGAACTTAATCAAGGGAATTCATTATTGTGTTCTTGGGTATGGTATGTTCTAGCTCCTTTCTGCATTTTGTACTGACTCGATCTCTAAGTAACTGAGGTCTCTTTCCATAGAGCCTCTTATCTTGTTTCTCATATTTTGATCTACTAGGAATGCACTTCCAGTTTTTAAGGAATGGACAGCGTGCTTCCTGTGAATCTTTCATCATCTGGTCTAAATTACTGGTATTAATGCTCAGTTTGTCTACCATCTTATTTCTTACTTATGTCAGTCTTAGCTCATAAATCTAATTGCCTTAGTGTCAATATTTGACGGCTTATACATAATGGTCGCTTACTGCGACCATGACTTAATCCACTTATATAGGTATTGTTCTACGGCTTCTGCCTACCTTGGTAGTTCACCTTTTTTTTGTTGCCCTTTGTTGTACAACTCCTAATCATTTATTTTAATGTCTTATCTCGTACTCAATCCCCTCTTTGTGTAAACATAGTGGGAGTTCTCTAATTTCGATGTATGGCAGTGTCGTACCATGTTGTAATTTTGCTATCTCTTAATATGAAGGTGTTTTGCTTTAATCTCAGGTTCGTAAGTACGCTAATTTCTCTCACATTCTTCCATTCCTTATGATGTTATTTACCATGTATTTAACCGTTTACTGAAGAAGTCATCCGTTGAATCACAAGCTCTTCTGAGCGTTGGTCACTTGACGTGCCATACTGTGCACTCACAACGTTTTACTCTGACGATTATTGATTCTAAATCCCGAGTGTTGGATATGAGGTCTGTCTATGCAGCCTCCCTTATTACTCAAGTGTATCTGGTACATTCTAAGGTAATCTCAAGGTTACGGTTTCCATTCTCTAATAGAAGTCGTATTCTATCTCTAATAAGTGAAAGCCCTTATTGAGGGTTTATTCCCACTCATGGCTCATAACAAGGAGAGGTATCCCCACCCTAAAAGGAATGTTTGTTCTTCGCCCCTATCAATACTATTATCTCAATTTTCTCATTGGTGCCCTTTCCTGGCAATATTTCCACAATCTAAGTTATAGGTTTTATAACCGTTCATATCTAGGAATTGTAGTCCCTTCATGGCTTAAACGAGCTCTCTTACAACTTACTTCGCCTCAGCTCTGATGTGGTAAACATCCTTGGCTTGTAGGCTCTTAGTGCTTAATGTCATTGGGTGAGAGTCGGTGCTCGGTTCACTCCTTGTACTCTTACTCATCCATGGGCTATCTCCATACGTTTCGGGGTTCTTTGAACACTATCCACCATTAGGTTACATATTAAATGTAGTACCGGGTCTCATGGTAAGTTGTTGCATCCTGCTTCCCGCTATGGAAGTTCGTTCAGGTGATCTGGCGTTAACCAGTGTCTATTACAATTCTGTCGTTTTCATATACTTGCACCTTTAACAATTACGGATCTGTTCGTATTAGGCATCTGCCTTACGGTGTCTAAGTGGGATATTTATCTAGGTTATCATGTAATTCCATCTCAACGCTTTGTTCAACTCTCGTTGACTACACCACCGTTGATGATTAATCATACTTTGGTGTTAATGAGTTAGGCAAACAATACTAACTGTCGTTAATCAGTTTGCTCGGCTCGACTATGCCCGTTCTGTGGGGGGTTAGTCCCTGAGCTTCCTCTGTCGGGATTGTATGTCTTTAATCCTTAGTAGGTTATAACTTAAGTTCACTTCCTCTGTCCCTGTTTTCGGGGTTTACTAACATCTCATTGAAGAATGTTTGTTGCTGGTATTCTTAGTGGTCATCCTGGGAGTCTTATCCCGTTCTTGCTGGAAGACGTTGTGTCAACAATCTCAATGGTATCTTATAATACATTCCTTGTATGCTATTGCTTACATAGTGTTTTGCTCGGATAACTGAGCGATCTCTTAGGTTTTCCTCTTTGAGGTTCGGGATTGGTGTCCTTACCGTACTGTCAGTTGTCACTGTAGTAGGTTGTAACATCATTAATATTTATATCGTTTAGTATTTCGTCCAAGTTCAGTTCCCGGCTGTCTGGTGTGTCGCCTCATCTCATCATGGTCAGGCCGTCAGGCCTTCCCAAGGTCTCATTCTCCCGTTCTTATGGATTTACAATCCAGTCTTGGTGTGTATTACGACTGTAGCGTTCTACTATCTCGCCATGATGGCTTCCGTTGTAGCTTAACCGTGGTAGCACTTGCTATGGCAAGTGCGCCATGCAAGATGGGCTACCGGTACTGTGCGCGTCGGTAGTCGGTAGTGGTACTTCCACCTAATTTCTAACCTTGGTAGTCCTCGGGACTCCTTCGATGTTCTCTTATTTTGGATAACTAGCATCTGGCAGTTTCCTAGTTGGTAGACAGTACTGTCTTGTCAGGGTGTTCCTCTTTCTGGGTGACCCCTCGTTACTTACTTATGTCTTAATCCTCGCTCCCGTTCCACACATTTTGTCGTGGTTACTAAATAATGATTCTCCTTCAGGCACTACGTTGTAGTCCTAACTCGGTATACAATTTGTATGAGTTTTTACCGTCGTCTGCGCTATGTCGGCCGGGTTTGTAATCTTTCTCTTTTAATGGGGTTTGGAGTTCCCGTTTCTAACTGGACTTTCCAGTAATTTTACTCTCATGCTTTGTATTATCCCACTGTTATGCTCATTTGGACCACTGTCTGGACTACACGTCGTTATCTTTTCCTATCCATTGCACTCATAGTGCTTTCCTTATCATCGGTTATTGGTGGGGTAACTCGACTGCGTAGCATGTCGACCCCATGTTGCCATTAATTACTGTTCTCTTACTGGTAGGATTCCGTTGGCAGCGCTGTGTTGCGCTCCAATTAGGACCTTCAAGTTCTCGTAAATTGTTGTTATACCGATGTGTTTCTCGTATTGCTTAATGTTATCTAACTACCAGATCGGGTTTCCCCGAGTAAGAGAAGGCTTTCTTCTCTCTGGCGTTTGTTCCCTGTAATTCAAGCAAGGGATGTGGAGGGCGGGTGTTTAGGTACTATGGATATCTACGGTAAACATCGGGGAAGTCCTAACTAACACACCTCTCGCTCTATCTCTCAACCCTTAACCCATAACTCAAACTCAAAGTATTTCTCCTAAGTTCGGTAATTCCTGTCATCAAAGCGTAACTACGCTCTGATACCACTTTTGTAACACCCCAACTCATAAAGCCACACTTATCTCATAAACCTCCATTCACTTATATTAACTTTGCAGCGGATTTCTTACAACATTTGGTGTTACTGCCGTTAGTCACCCACGTGACCAACTAGGCATACTAAAATCTCCAAGATCTAGCTACGGTCTGATGGACCCGAATATACCGAACATTAGTACTTACAAGGCTTAACCATTCATAACAATCTTAAAATTTTCTTACAACCTATACAACTTACTAACATTGGTTACCATACGAGAGTACATGCATAACTCGTAGGTCATACTTAAACCCGTAATACGTCTACCCCATCTTACTCTCAGGACGGTCGCCTTCAAGCATTCACCTGCAAGATATAAACAAACGCCCCCGAGGGGGGTCAGCACCTTGGCTGGTATGATTCCCTTATGGCCCCCAAGCTAACGGGGCTATGACGACTAATTGTCAATAGTATGGAGATTGATTAGATACACAAACATAAATAAGAAGTGCAATAAAACAACAACCCATATATGAACAATCAAAGTTCAAACACAATGAACGACTTACAAGCGTTCCCTTAGTAATGAGTTAGTTTTAACTCCTTAAATTATGATACCTCTTAATCTCAATCCATTCTTACCTACATCAATCTTAGTCCTTATCTCAGTCTCAATGTATCAACCGTTCTTTAATTAGAGTCGGTTGTACTTTATCTCAAACCTTATCTCAAATCTTATCTTAGTCCTTATCTTAATTAAGACAACTGTTCTTTAATTAGAATGGTTGTTCCTTAATTCATTGTTTATCTTGTCGGGTAGAGTAACCCTAACCAATGAGTTATCAACTTCATTGGTTTACATAAACAATATTTGTTAGAATTATTTGGATTTAGGTAGATCCCACCACACCTCCTTAGTAATGCCTCCCACCTCGAACAGAAGTCGAGGTGACCGAGTCTTTATGTCGACTCTAGGCGACGAGTCCGAAGACAAGTCATATTTGGAAGTCGAGACCTGATAAGGATACCGACCTCCCCTATACACATGTGCCGGAACGATTCTGGATTCCTCACTCCCCCCCCCCCAAGTTCCAGTTAATGGAAGCCTCAAAGTCAATGTTTGTTAGTTAGCCTCTTTCGGTTACTAATAAAACAATGTTAGGGCGTTCCTTACTCTCACACCATTGTTTACTAAACATTAGTTAGTAAGTTCTCAATGTAAGTCGTGTTAGTGCACCACACATCACACAAACAAACATAATATCCGGTTGCATGCTTTATCTTGTTTAGTCGACACACATAAACAAATAGCACACAAGCCGAGGGACACCTCGTTAGCCAGAGTAGGTCACAAGAAAAACCATACCGTACACCGTCGGTTGTTCGGTTGCTTATTCTTCTCTAGAGTCCAAATACTCAAACCCTAAAACATTCATCCAATTAAGGTTGTTAATTACTTCCGATTTACTTAACTTCTTAGCCACTAATGATCCCATAAAACCACTTTAGTTCTTATAAACTTAACCTTAAACACTTAAATCCTTACTTAACTAATCCCTTAAGTCCTTATATCCTTGTCTTTCTAATCATCATTACCCTCTTAATGGCATACCCCTAATACCACTTAACATCCTTAAAATTTTAATTTTTTTTAAAAGGGCCGACCGACCCTACCCAGGGTCGGTCCATTCTAGAGACATTCTGGTTTGAAAAATTCCTACTGGACCGACCTTGCCAAGGTCGGTCCATTCCAATAATATTTTACCGTTTGAAAATTTTGCCCCGACTGACCTTGCTAAGTTCGGTCCCAAGGTCGGTCCATTCCAGAAACATTTTGTTCATTGTTTTTCAGCCCGACCGACCTTGTCCATGGTCGGTCCTAAGGTCGGTCGATTCCAGAGAGTTTCCTGCGGTGTATTTGAGCCTGACCGACTTGCCAAGGTCGGTCCTAAGGTAGGTCGGCTCCAGAAATTATTTATAAGTGTTTAAATTCACTCCAAACCTCACCAAAAAGTTCTAATGTGTTCCAACATCATTTAGGCACTTAAACTCACCTTAAAACATCCACCAAACTCATTAATTCACCCACCAAAGATCTTCTTAACCATTTACTCAATCCTTACCAAAAACTCCTAACACTTAACATTTAAATCCTTACATTCCTAGCATGTGATATACTTAGAACTTGAACTAACCATAGTGTTCCCTCCTTAACAAGTTTCTACTCACCCTTTTCAAGCTAGCACATACCTAAGCTTTTCTAGCCATACTCTTAACACCTTACACCTCTTCTCATTCATCTTGACCATGCTAAACCCTTCTTAAACAACTTTCATCTCTTCCACCCAAAATCCACTCGTTACCATCAAGGTTAATAAACTAGACCATACCTAAATTTTCACAAGACTTTTGAACACCATTTCCCACAGATTTTTGTACGAGTCTTAGTATTCCTATTACCATGATTTTGGTGTGTTTAATACACCCACCTAACCTCTAATTCCTCCTAGACAACTCTAAGTCATTCTAATCCTCAAGAACACCTTTGTTAACTCATTTCCACTCAAATTTCCTTTAATGACTCCTAGTAAATCCTTGGCCATATAATTCACAATAACCACTTAAACACTTTGTTTTCTACTCAAATTTCGCCATAGCTCCTCGAGTATATTATAATGCCCATATGCATAGTTTCCTCATTCAATCATCTCACACACTTCAAATCGTTTTCTCATCATATTTCTCACCCAAATCAACTCATTCATAATAAACTCAATATAGTGCAATAATCTTAAATTGCATAGCACTAGGCTCTTAAATGACACGGCTCTAGGCCCTTAAATGACTTAAACTTAAACACTGAATTTCCACATTAATAGCTTTCAACATGCAAATAACACAACAATGCTCCCATAACAATATAAGTGTTCTCATAATTCACCTTATACTTATCTACTAACTCATTTCCATTGGCTCCTTAGTCACAAGTTCACAAGCTTGTTCAAATCCTTTTTCTTAGGTATATAACCATTACTTAATGTAAGCTTTGAGCTACATATAGTACTTATCTAATTACCACCCCTTAGACAACAAACCCCCTTAAGGTAAAACATTTACCTTGTTTTTCCAAGTTTTCTCTTAACTTCCTCCTTAGGTTTCCTGGATGATTCTCGGCCAAGGACTTCAATCCTCTTGCCAATGTTCTAATCCACATTCAAATAATGTTATAAAGTGCTAAATATTGCACCTTAACTTAAGGAAACATTTCCTAGGTTTACAAGAATTGCTTAATGCACTAAATGGATGTTTACCTTTGAATTTGGAATGACTTTGATAATGAAGTAAGACAAGACCTCCCCAAGTCTATTGAACAATGAATCAAGGCTAGAACAAGAAGTAGACAAGCCACCTTAAGAGGTAAATTTTCGGCAATGGAGAAGAAGTGATGGAAACATGATTTTTTTACATTTTCCTTACCATGAATGAATGGAGAAGCTAATGAACCCTTCAAGCTAATTTTCCTCCTCTAATGGCAATTTCCCATGGCTCCAAAATGAAGCTTTTCCAATTTTGAAAAGATAGGAAGCAAGGCCTTGGTCTAACTAAGAGTTATCTAAGCTTATTTTGGATTTGGAGCTAAAATGAAGATTTTGTTAGTAAATGAAGGTGGGGCAAGAATGGGGCTGTACTCACGGTTTTCTTGAGAGGAAGAGGAAGAAGAATTCAGTGGAAGAAGAAGAAGAATGTAGAAGAGAGAAGAGAGATAAGGCTAGTTTAAGATATTTGTCATTTAAGGCAAATAGTGAATTTACTCACTTTCCACCTCTTTCCTTACTTTTCTGGCCCTTATGGTGACTCACCACACTAAAACTGTTCCCCCTTAATAGATAAGATATTTTTGGTCTTGTTTGACCAACTTATTGACTTATGTTGACTAGAGCTTAAACTAGGTACTATTTGGCACTATTCATAAATTAGTGCACAAATTTGTGAAATTTTTGATTTCCCATTGATTTAGGCTTCTTAATGTGATACTAATTAGTACACATGTTGATTAAGGTGTATTCATGGGCATTTAGCCACTCAAAACCCATTTCTATGACAATTTCTCAAAAAGGTGCTTTTTGAGTCTTAAAGCACATTTTGTGTTTTAACACGTTTTTGAGCTTGGTTTTCTTTTGTAATTGATTTTTTAAAATGTCCATTAGCATGTTAATAAGGTCTTATAATGATATTTGGGTGCTAATCGAAGTCACTCCAAGCTTAGAGCACATTTTTTTAAATTGCCCTTATGGAGTTTTCTTGTGTTATCCTTGGTTTAAATTGTCTACCAATGTTCCTAAGGCATGTTTTAGTCTTTTACATTAAACTTGATGTTTACTAGCATACTTAGGTATGGGGTATTTCACAAGAACATCTAATAACGTATAATCCAAATTCGGATATAAAAAACATACTATTCGATATATAATAATTGTCTTAGATCACCCTTAAAAATGATAAAAATCAAGAGTAAATATCATTGAGCTTTTCGGACAGTACTCATCCGCAAGCTATGAAAACGAAGTTGTTTAAAACAAACTAAGGTATTATTGCCGTCCAAAACTACCAAAACAGTGCGTTGTAATACTTGAAATTATGAGGTATCTATGGAACTCAGTATGTTTGTCATCAATACCATCAAATTTAGATCGCAAGTTGTCCATAACAGTAGCAGCATAGGTAGCAATAAACACAGATCAAGTCACCAATATTATGTTTATTCCTACTCCAGCAATCAGCAGACAGCTTTATACTTGTTACTAAAACATAGATTAAATAGATTGACCATATCGATAGCGTATCTTCAAGATTATAAACCGCTGAAAAGGTTTGTAATGTGGTTTATGATAGTTTAAAATCAAACCTTGAATTATGAGCAGCAACGTAGAAGAAACTTTTAACGGCAATCGACTAGAAGTGACCATGGTTTTAAATAAAATTTAGGGGAAATTGCTTGAGACCTGGTCACATAGCAGTGATGATGAGCAGAGACATAACTTGGAAGGAATTCTTAGTAAAGGTAAAAACTATTAGTAATACCAGAAGTGAAACTTGATCATAACTTTAATTCTAATTGAGGATAAATAATTATACCTGATCTTGATTAAGCAGGAAATTGAAGATAGATAGATAAATTTCAGCAAAAGTAATATATACACGAAAAATTAAAGCCATCTTCAGTGTTCAAATTACTTTTATTACCCCTTTTTTTCGTTTTCCTCAATGCTAGATGAGAAATTGTAGGAAAACTATATACATAAAAAGAATAAAAATATAACTAAACCTACAAACTCTACTACGGGTAGCAAAATAAAACCCGGTCGGAGTATAGTGTAAATATATTACGACCGAGAGTATCGAACCCAAGGGACTTATAGAAAATTAGTCCTAATCCGGTAATAACCTATTCTAAGACAAGGGGGGAAATTGAAATGTTTCTAATCCTAATCAAAACTAACTAAACTAAGTGGTAATTACAATGAAATTATCCTTGATCCAGGGTGTGAAACTATCTAAGCATCAATATGAACTCTAAACATAAACACAAGCCTTCGAATTAACCAACAACTGAACACGCCGGGTGTCCTGCCGGATACCACTTGCACGGCATATTCAAAGACATTGAATCTGCCGGACATTGGCCACCCGGCAGTGCGTCCGGCATAGTCATAATGCATATTCTTTCTCCAGTTTCCGGTAGTAGAAGAAAACAGAAGACTCACTACCTATTAACAAATCGAGCATATATCATGCCGCGAAATGAACAAGGAAATGGGGGAAAATGGATTAATTCTCACTTTTACCACTAACCCTTAATTCATAAGAAGAGAGTAGGAAGACCATTAAGAGAGTCTAACCTATCTTACTTGGGACTTGTCTTCCACAAGTAAGAATTGCATGAAGAGAAAAAGAGATCAACCTATTCTCTTTCAATAAGAACCTTACTCTTAATAAACTTGAAAATTATATTAAAGAAATCATATTGTTTACAAGAAGAGTTTCATCCCAACCAAGAACAGAAGGAACTACTACTCAATCACCCATGAATTGAAGAAGGAAATACAAGAAGAGGGAGGTTTTGACATAGCCTTCACCCTCTAAATCTTCCTCCAAATCTTCTTCTTTTCTCTTGAATGGTTTTGTAGCAGTTCTTCAGTCGAAAATACGTCTATTTTGTGGAGTAAGTGTGTGGAATTATGGTGGAAATGAACACCCAAATGTTCAGCCTCTTGCGCCTTTTATAGACAAAAGTTCTTCGGCTGCCGGGTCTCATGCCGGGTCTAAGTCATCCGGCATCGGGATTAAACACGTGCTATTTCCGTAACGGTCGAAACCACCCTGGCGCGAAAAGTCACTTATGCCGGACATATTCCATCCGGCAGCATACCGGCATCTAATGTTTGGATAACGGTAAATAACCGACATCTATTGGTAGACAGGCGCGTCTTTTGCTTATGCCGGATACAACATACCCGGCACCATGTCCGGCGACGTCCCATTTCTGCTGTGTACTTGCGCCGTGCATGAGAGTCCGGCTTCATATCCGGCAAGGTCCGGTTTTTGATGAAAAACTTGCTCCTTGCATAAAAAACACCAAGAGCATTAGTCTGAACATATAAAATGACTTCTTATATAAATTAATGCAAATACTAACTATTCTTATCTTATTTTAACTAATACACTACAAATCTAGCTTATAAAATATGATAAGTCTACGGCTTATCAAGGCCCTACACTTACCTTTTGCTAGTCCTCGAGCAAAACAAGATTAGAAAGGACTAATTACTTATGCACAAAACAGATAAACTCTAGAATGAAATGTAGATAAATATTTCCAACTATATGACTCTAATTCATAAGTATCACTTACTCTACCTTATTCTATCAAAACATACTAATGGGTATAAAAAGATCTTCAAAATCGATCAAAAACTTTTGGCTATTTTGCATAAGGGATTCTGTAATCTCTCCTTTTTCCGGTTTCTATCATTCAGCTCTATTTTTCAAGAGTTTCTGAATGTGGCCAAGACTCTCATCAATGGTTTTTGAATCAGCCCTATTTTTGCGAGAGTTTCTGAATCAACCATGATTTTTTTGCATTGAAGAACGGGGAATTTAGGAGAAAAATAAAAGGAAAAACTCTCGTTTCTTGCTTTTATTCTGAGGCATTTTTTATACAACCTCTAGGAATATATTGCTTTTCCTTTGGAAGAAGATTTTTTTTTCTTCTTTTTCTTCTTCTTTCTTTTTTCACAAAAACCCTATTTAAGATTTTTACCCAAAAGATTTTTCACAATTTGGAAAGAAAAGAACAACACCCAGAAGTATAATAAGGAAAGAATTAGGAGAAAGGTCATGTACTCATGTTAATAAAGAGAATCAAAAAGTTAAAAACAGGAATCTATAAGTCATTAGAAAGCTTACCTCTTGAGAGAACAAGCTTTTAGTCATTCCTAATCTTATCTCAATCAAAAACATGCAAAAAGTTCAGTAAAACATTGAATAAAACGCAAAACTTATGCATATTATAAAAAAAACTTATTTTTTTAAGGGGGGTCCCTGCCCTACACTTGGCAGGAACACTGTCCCCAGTGTTCGAAAGAAAACGAATAAGTAAAACTCTTTTTTTTTTTTGTTTTTTGTTTTTTTTTTTGTTTTTTTTTAAAACTTGAAACAACCATAATGAAAGCAATTTAAAAACAATAACATAAAATTAAAGGAGAAAAATTAAATTGGAAGAAAGGCTCCCCTGGTTGATTAGTGAAGGCGTGGGAGGGAACCGCCCTACACTTAGCCTTTTAGGCTATTTGGCATCATTTGAGATCCTTGGCAGGATAGTGACCGAATTCGCATGCTCCCGTGGATTTGTTTGCGTTTGGGACGGGAGTTGACCTTGCTGTCTTGGTTGCGTCAGAAGTTGCTGTAATTGCAACTGCAACGATTTGTGCTCCTTGCGAATGGTCGAGATCTCGTTGTGAGTATCGTGGGTCTTGTTCATCAGGGCTGACATCATGTCACGAAGTTCAGCCATTTCAGCCTCTGATGATGATGCAGGATGGGATGGTCTGAATTGTCTTGGACCTCCTGGTAGCCGGCTTGACTCTGAAAGTGTTGAGGGGGTTGGTTCCCCTGTTGCCATGGCTGCCGATACCCTTGGTTACTCACATAATTGACTTCCTCAACATTCTGAAAGTTGGGCATGTCAGGGCTTGGAGCGTGTGGTCGTGCACTAACCACGTTCGCGTGTTAAGGAAGTTGATTCATCGCTATTTGCTCCACCACTTTCTGTAGAGCGCTAACCTTCGTGGACGTTTGAGCATTGCTCTCCAACAACTGCTCATGACTTTGCAATAATTTGGCCAATTTGGAGTCACCCTCATCCACCTGATATAGACCAGCGGTACTGCCCCTTGTTCCACCGGTGGCCCATTCCCTAATCTCTTCGCAAAGAGATTCACCCCACTAAGGAATTGATCTCCAGGCTTCTTTAATATATCTGCACCAAGGGAGGATAAGATCATCGTCTTGCTTTGATTGACCAATCCTTTGTAAAACAACTGAGATAGTTGCTCCTTGGTGAGGCCGTGGTGTGGACATGTACGAAAGCAACCCTTTGAATCTGTCCCAAGTCTCACAGATGTTCTCCGAGCTAGGTTGTCTGAAGTTGTAAATGTCAGCGATCATCTCCAGGGTGCGACTAGGGGGCATGAATTTGTCATAAAATTTGGTTGCCATGTCCTCCCATGTGGTGATGGTACTGGGGGTTAGACTGTGGTACCACTTGCTGGCGTTCCCCGTAAGGCTATGGGGGGGAAGAGAGCAAGTCTGGCGTATTGGAGGACATTATTTGTGGAGGTTAGGCTGTTTGTGTGTTGCAAGAATTTTGGTGATGTGGAGCAAGGCATCGTCCGGGTTTGTACCATCGAACATACCCAATTCCTTTATGCATCGTATTTGATGATATGGCTTAAGTTTTTGCCATTCATCGTATTCGTTTTGTGGAAGGGGAGGGAGGTCGATTGCGGGCTTTTGGCCTTGGTTAGAAGGCCGGTTTATGTTACGGACGGTAGGTGCTGCCATTGGTGTAGGATCTGCTTTTTGTAGGGTTCGTTGTTGCCTTAAAGTTTGAAGCAGGGTTCTCTCGATCTCCGGATCAAAGTTGGCTAAATTTTTAGGAGTACTTGTTGACCGACGAAGCATTCACCTTTTAAATATATGAGGAGCAAGACATAACGTTATAATATTAATAAAAAAAAATAATATAATGACGTAATTAGACTTATGAAAATACAAGAAGAAATAATTTTTTTTTTTGGTTATGCCGGACGTCGTGCCGGGTGCGTTTTACCCGGCAGTGGACTTCCTCCACTAATGCCGGGTGTATACAAACCGGCATGTTGCCCGGCGTGACCAAAATTCGAACATAACTTAATTAAAAGACATTGAAAGGTAAAGGATAATAAAAAATAAATGTAAGAGTAAATAAGAGATTGTAGGAGATTACTCCTAATTGTCCCTACAATTTGCGACAAAAATATTGAGAGAAATTGAGCATGCGGGTGACATGCCGGATCAAACCCGTCCGGCATAGGACTTCCTCCGAAATGCTGGATATAGAAAACCCGGCACAATACACGGCAAGTTCAAACTCGAAATTTAAATTAAAGAATCATAGTATAAGGACTCTTAGGAGAGAGGGAGTAAGCAAGAACAAATTTAAATTGCCAAGAACTCAATACTGTAAGGAATTTTGAAAAACTTTGAACACGCCGGACGCAATGCCGGGTAAAACGTATCCGGCATCAGACTTCCTCCGAGTTTGCCGGGTGACAGACGCCCGGCACCCCGCACGGCATATTCAAGTCTGCAAAACTAAGGGTGAAAATAAATTAAAGAATCAAGAATCAAACAAAATAAGAATAGGGCGTTTTACCGAATTTAAGGACTTGGACTAATTCCAAGTCCCCGGCAACGGCGCCAATTTGCTAACTGAGAAATGTAGGAAAACTATATACATAAAAAGAATAAAATAATAACTAAACCTACAACTCTACTACAGGTAGCAAAATAAAACCCGGTCGGAGTATAGTGTAAATATATTACGACCGAGAGTATCAACCCAAGGGACTTATAGAAAATTAGTCCTAATCCGGTAATAACCTATTCTAAGACAAGGGGGAAATTGAAATGTTTTCTAATCCTAATCAAAACTAACTAAACTAAGTGGTAATTACAATGAAATTATCCTTGATCCAGGGTGTGAAACTATCTAAGCATCAATATGAACTCTAAAAAAACAAGCCTTCGAATTAACCAACAACTGAACACGCCGGGTGTCCTGGCGGATACCACTTGCACGGCATATTCTAAGACATTGAATCTGCCAGACATTGGCCACCCGGCAGTGCGTCCGGCATAGTCATAATGCATATTCTTTCTCCAGTTTCCGGGTAGAAAACAGAAGACTCACTACCTATTAACAAATCGAGCATATATCATGCCGTGAAATGAACAAGGAAATGAACAAGGGGGGGAAAATGGATTAATTCTCACTCTTACCACTAACCCTTAATTCATAAGAAGAGAGTAGGAAGACCATTAAGAGAGTCTAACCTATCTTACTTGGGACTTGTCTTCCACAAGTAAGAATTGCATGAAGAGAAAAAGAGATCAACCTATTCTCTTTCAATAAGAACCTTACTCTTAATAAACTTGAAAATTATATTAAAGAAATCATATTGTTTACAAGAAGAGTTTCATCCCAACCAAGAACAGAAGGAACTACTACTCAATCACCCATGAATTGAAGAAGGAAATACAAGAAGAAGGGAGAGTTTTGACATAGCCTTCACCCTCTAAATCTTCCTCCAAATCTTCTTCTTTTTCTCTTGAATGGTTGTGTAGCAGTTCTTCAGTCGAAAATACGTCTATTTTGTGGAGTAAGTGTGTGGAATTATGGTGGAAATGAACACCCAAAATGTTCAGCCTCTTGCGCCTTTTATAGACAAAAGTTCTTCGGCTGCCGGGTCTCATGCGGGTCTAAGTCATCCGGCATCGGGATTAAACACGTGCTATTTCCGTAACGGTCGAAACCGCCCTGGCGCGAAAAGTCACTTATGCCGGACATATTTCCATCCGGCAGCATACCCGGCATCTAATGTTTGGATAACGGTAAATAACCGACATCTATTGGAAGACAGGCGCGTCTTTTGCTTATGCCGGATACAACATACCCGGCACCATGTCCGGCGACGTCCCATTTCTGCTGTGTACTTGCGCCGTGCATGAGAGATCCGGCTTCATATCCGGCAAGGTCCGGTTTTTTGATGAAAAACTTGCTCCTTGCATAAAAAACACCAAGAGCATTAGTCTGAACATATAAAATGACTTCTTATATAAATTAATGCAAATACTAACTATTCTTATCTTATTTTAACTAATAACACTACAAATCTAGCTTATAAAATATGATAAGTCTATGGCTTATCACTCAACTTAGATTATTTACGCCTTATTACGAGGTCATTTTAACCTAAGTGTGCAAGCTTCCGATTTGTGTGTTTTTAGCATATTTTGACAGAAAAATTAAAGTGGAAATTGAAATTACCTAAACTTGGGTTTTAAAAGTCAAATTAGGTCAAATTTTAGTTTCGTCTATGGCCACAAATCTTATGACCTAAAAACATTTGAAAAATTAATTCCTATTGCCGTCTGAGGCTGTCTGTGGCCACGGACAGGCCGTCTGAAGTCCCGAACAGGCCGTCCAAGGGCCCGGACTAGCCACGGATAGTGGCGTTTGTGCGTTCCCGGTGGTATTTTTGGCTAAAAAATTATGGATGTGTAGCCTGAAAGATTTCCAATATGTTAGTGATTAAAAGATTTCAGTTTGAATTCGAATTAGTGATGAAACTTAGCAAACAAGTTATTAGGCAGAAAAGAAACAACAAACATCAACTTGGTAGCTGTAAAAATTCGGCTCGATCTCGAATTTCAATAGAGGGTTAGTAAAGTTAAAAGGAGTTAGAAAATTGAAATTCTAACTTGTTTTACCTTTGGATTGGAGATGTTCCTTCACATTGGGATTCTTCAAAGGCCTCGTCGATGCCGGTTCCGGATTGAGTTCGACCCGAGCTTCTGACTCTTTGTTGTTCTTGGTGTTTTCACATTTTGATTTTGAAAATGTGTTTCACTTTTAATGATGATTTCGGTGGGAATTTCGTGTTTGATGAAGCTTGGGAGTTTAAACCAGTGGGGAAGAAGGAGAAGGTTGGGTGTTTGGATGTTCTAGGGTTCTTGGAGCTATCTTATCAAGAGATAAGGTCCCTTATATAGGCATCACTAAAGATAGAGAAAACTCGGTAAAAATGAAGTTTACCGAGATTTGGACAAGTGATTCTGGAGTGAGTTTGGCTACAAAATTTTAACCATGTGTAGAGGAAGATATATCTGATTTTCTAAGTAGAAATTAGAATTTTCGTATAATGGAATATTTTGAAATTCAATTTCTTGTCGGATTCAATCAAAAATTACTAGAAAGTATTGGAAATTCAAAAATTCAAAATTCCAAAACCATTATGTTCTAAATGTCATCCTTTATTACATGTTAAAATTTCAAAGCACTCCTAGTTGATTTGAGTTATTTTCAAAGGAGAGAGAAAGCTTATGAGATGGCTTAGAAGTCTTAGAAATTATGAAAATGCCCCTCGTGATGACTAAGTTGTCACTATGTCTTCAAATCTGCTAATCAACCTAGGATTTTGTGTCACTTTCCCCAACTACCCTTTGTAGTGTTTGCACCTCAAAGACTCTCTTCTAGGGGTTGAAATTTTGGGTATAACAGATTGCCCCCCGTTAACTAGACTTTGTAATGGGAATGAAAGACCAATTGATGCTTTAGTGATACCTTAACATTTTGTCTGGTCCTTAGGAATAAACTCCTCGTCTTGAATTTCTACCAAAAATCCGGTTCTTAAGCTGAGCTATTATGAGGCGCTAGCTACCTAAAAGAGAGGTCTAAAGAGAACTCTTGAATTTGTTGGGCTATTCGGAGGCGCCAACTACCTACCATATGAAAGGTGGACAAAACCAAGAATGAATAAACTAGACCGAGGATGAAGGTGTCAGGAACCTAAAGGTGAATGATAAGAGCTGTGATATGATAGATTGATGCAATGTGTGTGGTTGGGCTTATGTGTGCCTAGATGAATGCAAGTTAGGATGGATGCAGGGTAAGATAGGTGCAGGGTAGATCTTATGCCTGCCTAGGATGTTTTTGTGGTGGTAGGACTTATGTGTGCCAAAGGTGAGTGAATGTAAGGTAGAACTTATGGGTGCCTGTAGTGAATGAATGTAAGGTAGGACTTATGGATGCCTAAGGTGAATGAATGTAAGGTAGGACTTATGGGTGCCTGAGGTGAATGAATGTAAGGTATGACTTATGGGTGCCCGAGGTGAATGAACGTAAGGTTGGACTTATGGGTGCTTGAGGTGAATGGATGTAAGGTAGTACTTATGGGTGCCTGAAGTGAATAAACTACGCCAAGCAGGAAGGTGTCGGGAACCTGTAGTGCAAATATGGATGATATACAAGTGCTAACAAGATGTTTGTAGTGAAGATTATATACAAAAATGAATAAAAGAATAAAATAATCCTACAACTCTACTACGGGTAGCAAAAATCCCGGTCGGAATAAAGTGTAAGTAAATTACGACCAAGAGTATCGAACCCAAGTGACTTAATAGAAATTAGTCCTAATTCTAATAATTGCCTATTTCTAAGAAGGGGGAATGAATAATAATTTCAACTAGGAAAACTAAATAAAAATCTATCGAAATGGAGTATTTACAATGATTTGTCCTAGGTTCGGGATTACAATCAACCTAAGTACCAATATGATCACAAATTTAATTACAAGACTCGAATTTAACCAAACAAGTGAATACGCCGAATGTCCTGCCGGACATCAGATGCTAGGCACATTCAAAGAATTTGAATGTGCTGGGCACCAGACACCTGACAATACACCCGACATGTTCAAGTTGTCAATTGTATTTCCAGTTTCGGGTTTGACAACAGGAAACTCACTACCCGTTGTTGAATCAAGCATATTTCATGTGGTGAAACTGACAAGATAGAGGGGGAAATGGGTTAAATGCAAAATCTTAAGTGTTACTCCCGCTAATGCGCAGAGAACAACGGTAAAGATTCACTAAGATTTCCTCTTTCCAATTTTACTCTTGTCTGATAAAACTCAAGTAGAACCTTGAATGAGAAGAATAAGCGATCAACATATTCAACTTGTAACTGACCGAAATCTTAATTAATGCTTGTACTTATATTGAATGATCATAATTATTTACAAGGAAGAAAATCCCTAACCAAGAACCACAAGGCATTCTACTTCACCATCCACACAAATAAAGGAAGGAATACAAAGAGAAGAAGGGAATTAGTCATAGCCTTAACCCGACAAGGATCTTCTTCTCTTCGCGTGGATGGATGCGCAGAACTTCCTTGGTAGAAGTGACCGATTTTTTGAAGTTTGAGTGGGTATATTGACTTCTCAAGTGTGTTTGAAGCCTTAGACCCTCAGCCTATTTATAGGCTTCAATTCCTCATGTGTGCCGGAAGTCATGCCGGGTGAGGAGTACCCGACACCACGTGCAAAAATGTTTTCTTCTAACAGTTAATTTTACCGCCAAATCCAAGCGAAACAATGCTTGTGCCGGATAAGGGATGCCTGACACTACACCCGGCATCAGCAAGATTGCTAACAGTCATCAACTGCCAACTTCTGGTGAACCGGGGCGACTTTTCAGTACATCCGGCACACCTCCTGCTTTACATCCGGCACACCTCCTGTTTTCGTTCAAACTCGTGTCGTGAACTGGACATCCGACGTCGTGTCCGACGAGACTTTATCATTTGCTTAGAAATGTATTCCTTGCATTAAAAACATAACAAACATAAGTCTAAACTCATATAATAGACTTTATATATAAAATAATATATATACTAGCTATTATATCCTTATTTTCATAAATAATGTTATAATTCTAACTACTAAAATATGATAAGTCTGAGGCTCATCAATATGCAAGTGATATGAAGATGAAGATGATATGAGGATGATTTGAAAATGATGTTCGGTGCATCTGGGGACCAAAACTTGTTCCAATGCTCCTGGCTGGTATACTATGGGGACTTACTGCCTCTACCCAACAACCGGGTGTTAGGATAACTTCTAGATTACCAAGGGGACTTATTGCCACTGCCCACTAGTGTTTCTCCCTAAAAAGTTGACATGAAGATGGGGACTTATTGCCACTGCCCGCCAACTTGGATCACGTACTGTCTCGTACTTGTCACACACTGAGGATAATACTTGGTCTCGTACTAGTCTCGCACTGAAAATGATACTTGGTCTCGTACTGGTCTCGCATTGAAGAAGAAAATGCTGGGTCTCACACTGATGATGAAAATGTTGGATCTCTTACCAAAGACAGAAATACTAGGTCTCATGCTGATGATGGAAATGTTGGGTCTTGTGCTAGAGGTGGAAATGTTAGGTCTCATGCTGAAGATGGAAATGCTAGGTCTCGTGCGGAAGATGGAAATGCTGGCTCTCGTTGGGTCTCATGCTGAAGATGGAAATGCTAGGCCTCGTGTACAAGATGGAAATGTTGGGTCTCATGCTGATGTTGAATTGGATCTAGTACAAAAGTTGGGTTGGATTCTCGCATATGAGGTGATACAATGATAATGGTCTCGTGCAAATGATTGTGATGAAAACCGATTGTGAAAATGCCAAACGTGACTATGATTAGGTGCATGCAGAAAATGTAAAATGAAATCAAAGTGCTAGTAAGGATAAAAAATTGTCCAAAGTAAGAAATTTGTTGAAGAATGTGCCAAACGTGTCAATGTTTGAGAATTTGTCTATTGAAAAGGAAAGTAAAATTATCATTTCCTGACTAAAGATTTCAGATTTGTGATTTGCTTCTTAGAAGATGAACATGCCGCTGGTGGGAGTATTTGTTGTTTGTTGTGGGGGTTAAGGCTTTTGAGTGGTGGTTAGGAATTATGACTAGCCTGTGGTGTATGATATGGAGATAAGGGCTTATGTGGGCCTGTGTGGTGGTGGTATTGGTGGTGCTTAAACTTTGGTTTCAATTAGTGTTGCCATAGGAATTGTTGGAACCAACAATTGCCCCCAGTATTTTTCTTTAAGACAATTTGAGCTAGAGTTCACGACAATCAATTGGAACGATCGATTGCCCCCAGTATTTTTTGTGATTAAACGTGCGAATGAGTCTCATCCTCACAGAGTCAAGGCTTATGTTTTGATGTGGTACTACACTCGACGTGTTTGGTGTTTGCACTCGTTTCTTACTTCCGCTTCACAACTTCTAGACCATTGAATTTGATATTGACGAATTTATGCATTCAATCTATTACTTTCACATGATTAGATACACAACTACCAAGTCGGAAGTCCTTAAAGCTTATAAACATGGCCATGAGGTGCGACGAAAGACGACAGTACCGTGGAGGGATACTTGGAGTATGTGGAGCTTAAAGGGGTGACCAAAGCTGTAACTTGCACCTTCTCTCAAACTTATTTTTCCTCTAAGCCTTAGTATTTAACTTTTGGGATCAAACACGTGCAGCAAGAAATCAAGCAAAATGGCAATCAAAAGAATCAAATTGCTCTTAGCTATCAATTTTCGCAAACAGCAAAATGAAAGAGGATAGTTTTGTTAAAGGCATGGAGAAGTTTAATTGTAAAATCAAACACAGTATAGCTCAGGACCTTCCACTAGTTTCATTCCTTTTCCTTTTTCTTTTGGATGACAAGGGTGTGAAGTAATGTCTTGTTCCGCAATACCTTTCAACACCACGTACTCATGATCAAAAATTGCAATTAACCTTTTTTGTTTGCAAAAACTTTTCTTCCTTTAGGAATTCATAACAAATGATTTTATGGTAAATTTCATGATTGTTCTATTACTCAGACTTTTCTCTTTATCCCTATAGCGGTGTTAGGCCAACTATCCAAGATCCCGAGATCTTAGGTAGATAGGTGATAAAGCACCCCCAAGGACTTAATATCCGTATAAACGAGGCCTATTTTGTCTCAAAAAGTTCATGATCAGAGGAGTTGCCTTATCCATTCATTTCAAACATTCATATCATTCCCAAAGTCGCCAGGCTAAACTAGTTAGTTTCCACAGTTAGCTAAACCATCGAGTTTTAGTCAAAATAGATTTGATTTGAAGAAAACGATACAATCGGACAACTTTAAGCAAAAAGATTCCTGAGGTTGTCACCAGGCTTGGTGTAGTAGAAATATGTTACTATCTCTGCCTAGGCAGTGTACCTATTGTTTTGCGGAAGAGTGAATTGAGTGGGGGTGGTCGATCTCAGGGACCTCCTTCAATTAATTGACAATTTGTTAACTAACTAAGAAACTAAACTAAGAAAACAGGGAATGTCACTTTTTCAGATATACTTAATTTAATAAAAAGAATGACTCAACAAACTAACATAAAATAATAAAATAATAAAACGGTAAAAATAAACTAATTAAAGAAATAAAGATTGAAACTCTTAAATCTAAAGAAACACCCAGGATTGTTCTGCAAACCTTCACTTACAAATCTATTAATGAACTCTTCCCCAATTCTGCAATAAACCCATAAACTATAAATAATTCATCAACGGTTAAGTCTAACGAACCCTAACCAGTTGCTAGATCTAGCAGCAGACTAATGCTCTAATCCGGACACAACCAATCGCATAAAAAATAGTTTCTATTGGAGACCGATTAACCTATAGACGGGATTACGCTTCTAGTCACAAATCAGGTTTAACTTCCTATGTCTTGTTATCTATCTCAGCTCTCGCTTGTTAATTAGAAAACTACAAATATTGTTTTAATAATTGATCAGAAGATTAATGCACATGAAGAACAAGAATTAAACTACTGCGTTAATGAATTATTGAAATGATTATGAAATAAATATTAAGATCTTGTTTGCTACCCCAATCCGAGAGCTAAACTAACTACGCTAACATGACTCTAAAAATAATAAAAACAACAAAGAAAGAAAACATATACATATTTGATAAAAGGAAAGAATAAACTCTATTAAGAAGATTTCCCACTCCGGTTTCTATCGTCACATATCTCTGCATTCATTCCCTATCAGGAATGTGGAGTGCTAATATTGGTGGATTTGTGTGTGTGGAAGAGAGGCAGAGCCTCTCACGTGGAGGAGCCGCGGCGCTGGCGTGGTTGAGCATATATCGAACCCTAGTCTCTGTTTTAAAGCTGCCAGAATGTTATCTTTGTCGTTTCTTCTCTGTAAGTGCTGATGTGTACACGGTCCTCACTTATGAATATCTTGTGCAGCAATATCAATATGATAATCGTGAATCATATGCAGCCACTAGGTAGTAGTAATGGTGGCCACGAATCCGGTTCCACCGGTTCCGGTTCCGGAAAATGTGTATTCGGATTCGGAACCGGTTCCAGGCGGTTTCGGGGCGGTTCTGGTTCCGGACTCTGTATTCGCTTCGGATTCGCTCAAATCAACGGTTCCGACCGGTCCATAGCGGTTCCGGTTCGGGTTGCGATCGGTTCCGGGGCGGTTCCGACCGGTTCCGGAAAGATTCGATCGGCTCTAGTTTCTTCGTTTTAACTCCGATTTTAGATCCGTTTGCGCGCACACGTTGCTCTTTTCATCCACTTTACTCCTAGCTAGGTTATTCCTCAAGTTTATAATCTTAAATGTGTAAGAACCTGTGAGCCTCGATTTTAAACCCTATCCTATGTTGATTAAAGTTGATTAGGATCTAATCGGGTTTTAGGTCCACTTATAACCTAAGTTTAATAACTAAGTCATATAACCATAATTATTAAAACCTAAGCTAGCCCACTGGAACCTATTATGAGTCGCCACCTAATTTTAACCTATATCAAATTAGGAAAGGAGAGTTCGGGTTCGGGGGCTTGATATTCGACTTATTTAGGGTTCAAATTACTTTCATTACCCCTCCTAGGTCGTTTTTCCTCTACTTGGTTCGTTTACGGCTTTCTACAGGGTTGTTTTTAACCTAGGTGCGCGCTTCTGTTTTTTTTTTTATTTTTTAACGTTTTTTGACAGAAAATTAAAGTGAAATTGAAAGTTACCTAAACTAGGGTTTCGGAGGCAGAATTAGGTCAAATCTTTATTCCGTCCGTGGCCACGGACCTAATGTCCGAACCCACGGACCCCAGTTAACCTAATTACACAAAAAAGTCAAATTTAAACAGAAACGAGATTTTGAAAAGTCCGAGGCCACGGACAGGACGTCCGTGGGCCGGACATGTTTATAAAACCCTAACTTTTGAAAATAAAAATATCCCGCCACCGTCCGGGGCGTCCGGCCTTCGGACAGAGCGTCCGGGACCCCGGACATAGCGTCCTGGGTGCAGACCGACCTCGGACGGCGGCGTTAAGGCTGTTCCCGGCGGTGTTTTTGGCTCAAAATTTATGGGTACGTAGCCTGAAAGATTCTAAACATGTTAGTGATCAAAAGTTTTCAATTTGACTACGAATTAAGGACAAAACTTATTGAACAAGTTAGTGGACAGAAACGCAAACAAACATTAATTCAGAAGCAAAGAAAAGTCAGTTCGAATAGGAATTTCAACCAGAAGCGTATTGTGATCTGTGGAGTTAAAGAATTCGAATTCTAACCTGTTTTGGCTTCGGGATTTGGTTGTTCCTTCACGTCGGGAAACTTCGAACGCGTCGTTGGTAGCCGATCCGGTTCAGCTTCGACCCGAGTTTCTGATTTCTTCTTCCTTGTATGATTAAGGACGGTTTGCTTATGTTTTTGTGATGTTTTGGTGCTTGGAAGTTCAATAGGAGAAGAAAGGATGAGTTTTTGGTGATTTTGGGTGATTTCTGCAGTGTTTCGGTATTGATTTGAGGCTTGGAAGTGTAAAAACGTGGGAAGAAGGTTTGTGGCTGTGTTCTCTGACTTTGGAGGTGTTCTACCCTGCCCTAGTTCGTTTTTTGGGGGTCCTTTTATAGAAAGAGCATGGTCAAATTGATAGAGCAAGATCTTTATCTAAATCGCTGATTTCGTGCTCTAAGGGAATCTGATTTGTAAAATATGTTTCAGGCCGAGATAAATTATGAAATTTTAACTGAAGATAAAGGATGATTTTAAGAATTTTGAGAGTTGGAATCGGGTTATTTTGATAAATAACCGATTAGATAAAAATCTTGCAATCTGGAATCTCCCATAATTCATAACTTATTATTGGAAAGTCTAAATAACGAAATTCCAACGGCATTAGTCTCTAATAAACATCCTCTATATTGT
This sequence comes from Limonium bicolor, assembly GCA_023374045.1. Taxonomy (NCBI): domain Eukaryota; kingdom Viridiplantae; phylum Streptophyta; class Magnoliopsida; order Caryophyllales; family Plumbaginaceae; genus Limonium; species Limonium bicolor. Next base: position 24,319,503 of record CM041783.1, on the reverse strand, counting down.
GTTAAAATTTCATGACGTTTTGTTTTAATTTCGGTATTTTCCATAGGAGAGAGAAAATTGCAAAAATGATTGAATTTCTCTTTTAAATTTTGGGCTAAGGTACCGAATAAAATAATTTCAGGTTTATGACTGTATGTAGTCATGCTAACCATGTGACAATTTTATTTTAATTTTGGAAACCTTTTATTATTTCTATTTTGAGGTTATTTCATGTGTTAATTAAAGAAACTAGCTTATAATATGAATTAAAAGCTAAATTTCCAGAATAAATATTATCAGAAAATCATGAAATACCTTTCATAATGACTATGATATTTGGAAGTGTTTGGAGATAATAAACAAGTCATATGAAAATAGAAAATCCCGATAATGTCCTTGGAAAATCCCGCCTGGGTGCTTTTTGACCCCTTTTGCCCTTTGTAACACGTATGCCTTAGAGACTACTCCGGGGGGTTGAAATTTTGGGTATAACAGATTGCCCCCGTCAACTAGGCTTTGTAATGAAGATGAAAAGACTAGTTGATGCCTGAGTGACACCCCAAAATTTTGGGATCTTAAAAGACCCTGTATGTGGATTGTGTCGAGCTATTCTAAGGCGCTGACTACCTAAAAACGAAATGACGAAGTAAATGTCAAGCGATTCTACGGCGTTGACAACCTAAAAGACGAAGTAATGTCAAGCGATTCTAAGGCGTTGACAACCTAAAAGACGAAGTAATGTCAAGCGATTCTAAGGCGTTGACAACCTAAAAGACGAAGTAATGTCAAGCGATTCTAAGGCGTTGACAACCTAAAAGACGAAGTAGTAATGTGTAGATGCAAGAATGTTGATGATGCTCGGATGCTTCTGGGGACCGAAACCCGTGCCAATGCTCCTGGCTGGACCCAATGTGGACTTATTGCCATCGCCCCCCAAGCCGGTGTGCAGGGATAACTCCTGGTAAAAACCCTGGGGACTTATTGCCATCGCCCACCATTCGTTGATCCCAAAATAAGTTGACATCACACAGGAGGATTTATTGCCATCACCTCGCCAACTTTTCTGTCGCCAGGTCTTGTGACGCGCCTGGATAATGCAGATGGATGATATGAAGATGACACAAATGAAAGTGATGCAAATGTAGATGATGAAAATGATGCAAATGATATGGATGATATGAAAATGACGCAAATGAAAGTGATGCAAATGTAGATGATGAAAATGATGCAAATGATATGGATGATATGAAAATGATGTTCGGATGCTTCTGGGGACCGAAACCCGTTCCAATGCTCCTTGTTGGTATACTATGGGGACTTATTGCCTCTGCCCACCAACTGGGGTGCTGGGATAACTTCTAGATTACCAAGGGGACTTATTGCCACTGCCCACTAGTTGTTTCTCCCAAGAAGTTGACATGAAGATGGGGACTTATTGCCTCTGCCCCGCCAACTTAGATCGCTCTCTCTCGTACCTGTCTCGCACTGAAGATGATACTAGGTCTCGTACTGGTCTCGCACTAGATGATGACGCTCGGTCTCGCACTGATGAAGATGATGGGTCTCACACTGACGAATATGATGGTCTCGCACTGATGAAGATGCATGGTCTCGCACTGAAGAAAATGATGGGTCTTGCACTGAAGTCTCATACTAAATGGATGAAGAAAAATCCGGATTTCGCATTGATTCTGGGTCTCGCGCTGAATGAAGATGCTGGGTCTCGTACTAAAGTCTTGAAAATGATGGGTCTCGAACTAAGAATGAATCGGAAAGATAATGGTCTCGTGCAAATGATGAAAACTGATTACTGGAGTGCCAAACATGGCAATGATGATAAGATGTATGCAATCAAAATATATGAAGGATACTCGTTCAAAACAGGAAACTGTTGGAAAAGGTGCCAAACTTGGCGATGTTGAGGTGTTATGCAAAAGTTGTAAAATGCAACTAAAGTGTTTGTTGGAAGCTTGCCAAAACAAGGAACTGTTGAAAAATGTGCCAAACATGGCAATGCTTGAGAAAACTCTACTGAAAAAAAGAAAGTGAAATGATCATTTCCTGACTTAAAATTTCATATCTACAATTTGTTTCTTAAGAAAATGAACATGCCGCTGGTGGAAGTGTGTGGTGTTTGTTGTGGTGTTAAAGGCTTTTCCGGTGTTCAGGATTTGCGATAGACCTGGGATCAGGCTATGATTTTGGATGGTTGGTCTGGGTTATGACGGGCCTGATGTTTTTGTGGAGGTAAGGCCAATGACAGGCTTGAGGTGGAATGGTGGTGGTGATGTTTGAGCTCTGGGTTCGAATTGGTGTTGTCATAGCAATTGTTGGAACCAACAATTGCCCCCAGTACTTTTCCCTTAAGACAAACTGAGCTAGAGTTCATGGCAATCGATCGGAACGATCGATTGCCCCCAGTATTTTCTTTTATTAAACGTGCGAACGAGTCTCGTCCTTACAGGGTCAAGGCTTATGTTTTTATGTGGTGCTTCCTAACCTACACTCGGCGTGTTTTGATGCTTGCACTCGTTCCTTACCTACGGTCACAACTTCTAGACCATTGAATTCGATATTTGACGGATTTACGCATTTGATCTGTTACTTTCACGTGATTGGACACACAACTATCAAGTTGGAAGTCTTTAAAGCTTATAACGTGGCCATGGGGTGTGATGAAGGACAACGGGACCATGGAGGGATATTTGAGGTATGTGGTGCTTAAGTGGGTAACCAAAGCTGCAACTTGCGTCTTCTCTCGGATTCATCTTCCTTGTCTTGAAGTCGTCTAGCTGCTTTGTGCTGACGTTGTTTTCGAGCTTCTGGACTTGGACTTTTGCCCTTCACACCATTTCTCTTTTCTTTGTCATTTGAATTTCTTCGAGGCACTTCGGGATTCCTTTTTGTTTTATCCTTTCTTGACTTTGCCTTCGGGTTCTTGTGTTTCCCGGCTTTGGGCTTCGAGAGCTATTTTGATGTGAGCTCTTTTGATCCTGTGTCACTCTGGGACCATTTGCGGATCGCTTCATCATGCTGATAGTAGCATTGCTTCTTTGGACTGATGAGAATGTTATCTGAGAGTCGGGCTCCTCGTTTCCTTTGGTCACTGGGTCGGACATTCATCATTGGCTGGATTATTTTGTGGAGCTCATAATATTGAAAAAGGGGTATACGAAAGGCTCAACGGGGGTGCCTAGGGTTTAATGATAGGGTTTGCAAGCTTTTGGCTATGTGGTGCTGTACCTAGGTGCTTCGTCATCCTTGATAGTTGTGTATCTGTTCTTTGTTACTTTTCGCAGATCTAAGAGTAAATTTACAAATTATCTCCTTCGGTCGGAGTTATGCCGTTTACCTCACCTTTGAACGTGGTCTCACCGGAGTCGTGTAAAAATGACACGCTCGTTCACTCATGGTTTTTCCGCTCAAGACACTCTCGCGAATTTCACTCAGAGACTAGTTCACACGTTTAAACAAAAGATTCGAAGACAATGATTCTAAACTCAGATTGCCCCCAGTATTGATTTGGGGTTTGTGACAACAGTTTGATAGATGTGGTCCTTGAACCTCATTGTGGATTGTTTGGATATTATGTGGTGAGTTGTGGTGTTTGGTTAGGCATGTTCAAATTTTTAGAAACAAGAGACAAGCCGTTCCATCGCATAGTCAGAAAATGATTACTTCGTGAGTGCTCTTTTTTTTAAGTTTTTTCGAATAAACGAATGATGCTTTGTACAAAAATTATGAAAACGGAACTATGTTTTATTCAACATAAAGAATAATGTTGGAAGTTACAAACTCAGGAAAACTACCGAAAATGATTCAAGGGAACTAACTACTACAAAAGTTGAAAGACAACTAATCAAGAAAAGAAATGCATTTAATGAGAAAAAACACTAAAAAAAACATTATTTGTGATGATGCCTGGGCACGCGTGCTCTGCGCTCTCCACCATGTTCTTAGAATTGGAAACCTTGGTCAATCAGATCCTGGATTCTGGTTGTAGGGCTCTACAGTGGTCAGTGTCGTGACCGGGCAGCTGATGAAAGTGACAAAATTGATTAAGATCCTTCCCCAATGAGTAGTTCCTGGCCTCAGGGCGAGCGGTTGCATCGGATATCTTCCTCGAAGCTCTTAAGTGCTTGTCTTGGTGTTCGGCCGATGTCTGTAAACTCTCTCTGTCGAGAACTCCGTCGGGATGGTTCTACTGTCCCAACGCTCCAACCAGGTCCTCTTGACTGTCGATCACTGTCTTCCTCATGTTGTCTGGTTCTCTTACAGGTGCAGCTTTGGATGCAAGTTGCTGCTCCTGGTTGTCTGATCACTTTCCTGAGTTCTGTAGCAATTTCTTTGACATTCCCCTCCGATCCTCGGACCCTAATGGAGCCAACTTCAATGCATTCATAAAGGGTGTTGAGAAGCCTGTCCACTAACTCATCCCGAGCTTGACGTTCGGACTCGAGGGAAAGAGCCTTTGCTTTCAACTCTTCGATAATAGCAACGTAGTTAGGTTCCACGGCGTCCATGGCAGCACTATGCCTCTGCTCCATGGCTTCAATGGTGGCCATGTGCCTTTGTTCCAAAATTGCGAGCTGGGCTTCCATGTCGATTGGACCGTACTTAGGACTTGAGTATACCTGTGTCCAAGGTGTCCATTATTAGCTAACAAAAGGAAGTGGGCTGAAACATGATGCTTCACAAGATAGATCGAAACAGACTTAGGCTGAAAGTAAGTGGGCCAGGATACCCAGAGAATGAGGTGTTTGGGCTGGAGTATCTTATGAACTGGAACTTGGGCTGAAATCTAGACAGATGGCTTTGATTGGGCCTGAGAGGTGAACCTAGATCTAGGGTTTGGGGCTAGGGCCCAAATAAGAAGTTTACCTAGTCTAGAATGAGCCCTTGGGCCGGAATGTGTTTGGGCCTGGAGTAAAGCACATGGGCTGGAATGGTCCCTAAACCACAAATGGGCCTAACTTTCCTTGGGCCAGAGAAGATGGTTGCTAAGCAGAAAAAGATTTTATTTTTCAGAACTTGTGGGTTATTTCAAGTCCAGGTGGATTTCCTTTTTTTTGGGCCTAGAACTAATTGGATAATTCAAATTGGGCCAGAAGAGAAATCACCTAAGTCTAAGCTTTTGGGCCTAAGCCCGAACGACTCACATGTTAAACCAAACAGGGCCTCTGGGCCGCCAAACAAAGTAGAGCCGCCAATTCGGTTGGGCTAGGTTAATGTAGGAGAAGTTCCTATCAATCTCTAGGCTAGGTAATGGGCCGATCATACAAGCAAACAAGGCCCACACAAATTCAACATGTCCTCACTTGACGGTTAAATAATTTGGGTATGGATCGATCCGGAGAGGTGCTTGGGGCTTGGGCCCAGGTCGCCACAAACCAATAGGACTTGCACGCTATTCTCTTTGGGTTTCCCCACTTTTTTCACATCACCTAAAGGTGTGCGTCTACGATCGGGTCTTTGACTGACCAAACAATGGGCTAGGTAAGGACACTGCCAGGAAAACGCTTGGGGCTAAGGCCCAGGTATTAAGGGGATGTGGTTAGACGACATCCTCCTCTTTCCCCCGCTTATTCACATCACCTAAAAGGTGTGAGTCCCTGACAGGGGACCCTAGAGTGAGGTGCCCGGGGTGAAACTGGTTTGTGTGGACCCTCGCTCTCACATGATGCAAAGGTGCAGAAATTAAAGTGCGCACAGAAGTAAATAAACAAAGTATTAAAGCCATAAATAAACAATTTCTTGAGTTAAGCCCTCTTTCTTAAAATTAAACAAGTTAAAATTAAGAAGTTGTCCCCCAGCAGAGTCGCCAGTCTGTGAGCCTCGATTTTAAACCCCCTATCCTATGTTGATTAAAGTTGATTAGGATCTAATCGGGTTTTAGGTCCACTTATAACCTAAGTTTAATAACTAAGTCATATAAACATAATTATTAAAACCTAAGCTAGCCCACTGGAACCTATTATGAGTTGCCACCTAATTTTAACCTATATCAAATTAGGAAAGGAGAGTTCAGGGTCGGGGGCTTGATATTCGACTTATTTAGGGTTCAAATTACTTTCATTACCCCTCCTAGGTCGTTTTTCCTCTACTTGGTTCGTTTACGGCTTTCTACAGGGTTGTTTTTAACCTAGGTGCGCGCTTCTGTTTTTTTTATTTTTTAACGTTTTTGACAGAAAATTAAAGTGAAATTGAAAGTTACCTAAACTAGGGTTTCGGAGGCAGAGATTAGGTCAAATCTGTATTCCGTCCGTGGCCACGGACCTAATGTCCGAACCCACGGACCCCAGTTAACCTAATTACACAAAAAGTCAAATTTAAACAGAAACGAGATTTTGAAAAGTCCGAGGCCACGGACAGGACGTCCGTGGGCCCGGACATGTTTTATAAAACCCTAACTTTTAAAAATAAAAATATCCCGCCACCGTCCGGGGGCGTCCGGCCTTCGGACAGAGCGTCCGGGACCCCGGACATAGCGTCCGTGGGTGCGGACCGACCTCGGACGGCGGCGTTAAGGCCCGGTGTTGGTGGTTTTGGCTCAAAATTTATGGGTACGTAGCCTGAAAGATTCTAAACATGTTAGTGATCAAAAGTTTTCAATTTGACTACGAATTAAGGACGAAACTTATTGAACAAGTTAGTGGACAGAAACGCAAAACAAACCTTAAATTCAGAAGCAAAGAAAAGTCAGTTCGAATAGTTAATTTCAACCAGAAGCGTATTGTGATCAGTGGAGTTAAAGAATTCGAATTCTAACCTGTTTTGGCTTCGGGATTTGGTTGTTCCTTCACGTCGGGAAACTTCGAACGCGTCGTTGGTAGCCGATCCGGTTCAGCTTCGACCCGAGTTTCTGATTTCTTCTTCCTTGTATGATTAGAGGGTTTGCTTCTGTTTTTGTGATGTTTTTGGTGCTTGGAAGTTCAATAGGAGAAGAAAAGATGAGTTTTTGGTGATTTTGGGGTGATTTCTGCAGTGTTTCGGTATTGATTTGAGGCTTGGAAGTGTAAAAACGTGGGAAGAAGGTTTGTGGCTGTGTTCTCTTGACTTTGGAGGTGTTCTTCCCTGCCCTAAGGGCTGATTTCGTGCTCTAAGGGAATCTGATTTTGTAAAATATGTTTCAGGCCGAGATAAATTATGAAATTTTAACTGAAGATAAAGGATAATTTTTAAAGAATTTTGAGTGTTGGAATCGGGTTATTTTGATAATAACACGATTAGATAAAAATCTTGCAATCTGGAATCTCCCTAATTCATAACTTATTATTGGAAGTCTAAATAACGAAATTCCAACGGCATTAGTCTCTAATAAACATCCTCTATCTTGTGTTAAAATTTCATGACGTTTTGTTTTAATTTCGGTATTTTCCATAGGAGAGAGAAAATTGCAAAATGATTGAATTTCTCTTTTAAATTTTGGGCTAAGGTACCGAAGAAAATAATTTCAGGTTTATGACTGTATGTAGTCATGCTAACCATGTGACAATTTTATTTTAATTTTGGAAACCTTTTATTATTTCTATTTTGAGGTTATTTCATGTGTTAATTAAAGAAACTAGCTTATAATATGAATTAAAAGCTAAATTTCCAGAATAAATATTATCAGAAAATCATGAAATACCTTTCATAATGACTATGATATTTGGAAGTTTTGGAGATAATAAACAAGTCATATGAAAAAGAAAAATCCCGATAATGTCCTTGGAAAATCCCGCCTGGGTGCTTTTTGACCCCTTTTGCCCTTTGTAACACGTATGCCTTAGAGACTACTCCGGGGGGTTGAAATTTTGGGTATAACAGAACCAAAGACTTAAATTTTTGTATTGAATTTGCAAAAATTAAAGAGCAAAGCGGATTTTATTATATGATTCACTGCCTCGTTAAAACCTTATTAGGTAAAAACCCATTGGGAAAACCCTAATAAGGAAAAAGAGTACAGCTACTAATAGGTTACATGATTTCAATTTGGAAGTCTTAAAAGATTACATGGAAAGAAAGTAATACTAATACATTCTAAAAGATTATAATACAAAATAGAAGTCCTAAGTGGTGTGTCCCCATTCATCTCGTACCAATCATCATGTTGCCCCTCGTATTGCAATGCGTGTGCTTGGCATCTCAGCTCGGATAAGTCCCAATCATACTTCTCAACACAAACCTTGATTGAGTCCGGTGCAAGGCTTGATCTCTTTTCATCCAACACTCGTTTGCCCGCACTAAACACCGACTCTGAAGCAACGGTTGATGCTGGAATTGCTAGTATATCTCGGGCTATCTTTGCAAGGATGGGGAACTTGCCTTCATGTGCTTGCCACCACTTAAGAACATCTATATCACCATCATCATCATCAAAACTAAAAGTGAAGTTAATGTAATCATCATAAGTACAAAATCCCGAACCCGATTGAGCTGATCTTGGTCTTTTCAAAATACTAGAAATCAAAGTACTTCTTTTGCTACTGGCGCGTGGTGGTTTAGAAGAGGAACCACTACCACTAGCAGAAGAAAGCTCATCCGGACGGTACTTTGAAGTGTACTCATCATGTAGCTTTTTCAAGGCTGCATTAACTTTTTCTACATATTGTTGAACATAACCATCATTGGGTGGACCTCCTGGAAAAATACTATAATAATAATCAAGCAATTTTGTTAGACCATCCAATTTTATTTGAGGATCAAGAACAGTTGCCATACAATAATCAAAGGAAATTCATTGAAATAGTTAAACCATTTAGACATCATATCATAAATAACACCACCAACCTCAGCAACATTCTTGTTCTCATGCAAGACATGGAAAATACTAATGCATTCATTTATGACAAGATGCACATTAGATTCATAAACTAATGAAAACACCTTAGTTGCACTGTTAAAACATTTTAAAACATTATGTATGGGCATTAGCCTTTACCCAAAAGTCCGCACCCATTAATTCTTGATTTTGTTGAACAACCATAGTTTTTACAAACTAGTTAAAATGGATTGGTGTTTCTTAGTCTTAACTAACAATTCATATGTGGAGTTCCATCTAGTGGGGGTGTCGGGAGCAAAATGACGAGGACGTAAACCGGATTCCTCACACTTTTTTTTGTACTCATTTTTAACAAGACCCGATTTTCTAATTTTTCTCATGACATGCCTAAGTGGCTCTAGTGTGGAAGTCAAGTTAGATAACCATCTTGTACACACAAATTCACAACATGAGCACAACATCGAACATGCAAGTAATCACCATCATGCAAGAGTATGAGATTCGAATTAGCTTTTAGATAATCTACACACTTAACATTGTTCGAAGCATTATCTAAAGAAATTGAAAATACCTTGTCTAACAAATTCCACTCAGATAATACTTCAATAATTTTCTCAGAAATATTAAAACCGGTATGTGCATCATCAAAAATATCAAAAGCAATAATACGCTTCTGAAGCGTCCAAGAACTATCAATCCAATGAAGTGTACACAAATAAATGCCTCATTAGTAGTAGATGTCCACATATCACTAGTTAATGAAACACGACCATCAAATGCTTTCATCATTTCCATATAAGTTGGTTTCTAGTTTTACTATGTTGTGCAAAAGCTCTACGTTTAAGCGTATTCCTAGGCACTCTACTATATTGTGGTTGTAATGTGGTGCAAACAAAGTTTTCAAAGTAAGGACTTTCACCAAAATTAAATGGTAATTGTTCAGCAATCATAAACCTAGCCATGCCATCTATCATTCTTTCTATATCATAATGAAAAAAACCTGAACCGGGTTGTCGTTTTAAACCCGGTGAGCATAGTTTGACCACTCGTACCGCCCGCCATTGCCGCCGTATCCTTGTAGATCTTGTGCGTTTTCATATGTTTTGCAAAGGTTCCGGTTCCGGTGCCCAACACCCATGCAAGTCCTTTGTGGCAAATATTGCAATGTTGCTTGTATGTCCCGGGCATCTGCGGATCTTCTTTCTTTGTGAAGTATGCCACACCCAAGAAGCTTGTCTCGATTTTGTTGGAGCGGTGGCGTTGTCGGCATCATCATCTTCTTGATCATTATCTTGACCAAGATTGTGAGCATCGGATGGGGTAGAGGATGTACCTTTAATTGTAAAAAAATTTGATTTAGACTATAATTAAGATAAGATGTAATTAAAATTAAAGTTTGTATAAAATAAGTTGTAACTAATATTAAAACTTACCAAATGGTGGTGATATTCCCGGTTGTGTTGCCCCCATGTTTGTAGATCCGTGCTGAGAAATTGTATAGCTTCCACCTTGCGGGAGTGATGAAGGTGAATAATGTGGATGTTGTTGATGTTGATGATACCCGAATTTCATCTCGTCGATTTGGTCTTGCTCATCAACTTGAAAATTTGGATCGATTCGGAGGTTGGAAGAAGGCATCACTTCCTTTCCGGATCTCCTCGGCATTTTGCTAGAATGTGGGAAATGGAAAATTGAGAGCTAATGTGGGAATTGAGACTTTAGTAGCTAGAATGCTTAATAACACTTAATTGCACAAGAAAATACAATACTAATAAGAGAGAGGAAGAGTAGGATGAGTTGTGTGGTGAGAATGATGATAACATGGTGTATTTATAGGGGTTTTGGGGCAATATAGCCGTTTGGCTTTGCTTGAGCCGTTACACACATAAAAAAAAAGAGTTGTTGGGAATCTGGGCGGTTCCGGTTCCGGTTCCCAACGGCTAGTTTGACCAACGGTAAATTTGACCGGTTCCGGGGCCGGTTCCGGGTCCGGTTCCGGTTCCACGGTTCCGAATCCAAACGCAATCCAGGTGGTTTCGGCGTTCGGTTCGGTTCGGTCCCGAATCTCAAAACTTGTATTCGGATTCGATTCGCAAAGGGGCGGTTCCGGTTCCGAATCGGTTCCGCCCGCCCGGTTCCGGTTCCAATCGGTTCTGGGTAGATTCGCCGGTTCCGGGTAGATTCGGATTCGGTGGCCACCATTAGGTAGTAGCGTGTGAGTGTAATTCATCGAGAATGAGTGAATTAACCCCTCCAGGTGTGTATGCATGGTGAATGATCAATGGTGTGTCACCATGATCAATTAAATAATTCGTGCAATAGTTGGTGACGATGAGAAAATATCATTGTGTAGCAGCAATGATTTTCATGAGTGATGTTAGTACATATATACGATGCATATATATATATCACCGTTTGTTATGTTGCAAAGTTTGAGATGTCAAGAATGCAATTCCTTGAATTTTACCTGCATTTGACACATAAAATGCATCAACTTTCATCTAATCACAAATTTTAGAAAATCATATGATAAGTGATAAATATGTCACAATTCATTGTAAATATAGCATGAAATATAGCCCTGAAAATAGATATATTTTCACTTATCACTTGGTTTTCTAAATATTCACAAGAACTATCACCCAAAAATAACATTTATTGGCATTTGTGGTATCACTGTTTGAGACTCGGGCTCCTTGCCTCCTTTGGTCATCGGGTCGGTTGTTCATCACGGCCTGGATTTTTGTGGAGCTTTGTCATAATAGAATGATATATATATATATATATATGAAAGGCACAACCGGGGTGCCTAGGGTGTAATGTCAGGTTTCACAAGCTTTTTGGCTATGTGGTGCTGAACTTAAGTGATTCGTCATATCTGATAGTTGTGTATCCATTCTTTGTTTCTATTAGCAGGTCTAAGAGTATATTTGCAAATTATCTCCTTCGACAGGAGTTATGTCGTTTACCTCACCTTTGAATGTGGTCTCACCGAAGTCGTGTAAGGATGACACGCTCAATCATTCTTGGTTTTACCACTCGAGACACTCTCACATAATTTTCACTAAGAGACTTCTTCATATATTTAAATGAAAGAATTAAATGTCGCCGATTCTAGACTCAGAGTGCCCCCAGTATTGATTTGAGGTTTATGATAACACTTAAATATGTGGACTTTGAACTGCCTTGTGGGTTGTTTTCGATGTTTTGTGATAGTGTTTGGATGGACATGTTCACCCTTTTGGAAGCAAAAAGATAAGTCGTTTTGTTCTACTGCAAGAAAATGAATATCTCGCGATCCTTTTTCTTGAAAAACATGGATGGTCATCATTTTGTTGTACCCAATATTTTGACCCCCAGAGTAGTCTCTAAACATAAGTGTTGTAAAGGATATTTTGGTCAAATGATGAGGAATCCCGGTTCGATCGGCGCGTTCCGGAGTGTTGGTGACAGCTTAGCCATTACGAGGGGCATTTTCATAATTTTAAGGGCTCCTAAGTCACCCGTAAGCTTTCTCTCTCTTTCGAAAAATGACTTAAATCAACTTGGAATGCTTTGAAATTTTAAAAATACATGATAGAGGATGACATTTAGAGCACAAGCTTTGGAATTTTGATGTTTGAATTCCTAATGATTTTCTAGTAATTTTTTGTTAAATCTAACGAGAAATTGAATTTTAAATATTCCATTATTTAAAAAAATCTAATTTCTCCTTAGAAAAATCAGAAATATCCTCCTTTAGACATAGGTTAAAATTTCATAGCCAAACTCACTCTAGAAGTCACTTGTCCAAATCTCGGAAACGTTATTTTTACCGAGTTTACTTTATCTTTAGTGATGCCTATAAAGAGACCTTAACTGTGTGATCAAAGACAGCTCCAAGAACCCTAACCAGTCAGAGAACACAACCTTCTCAACTTCCCCACGTTTTTCAACTCTCGAAAATTGAAATCTCACCGAAATTCACCCAAATCACCACATAAAACGTTTTTCAACTCCCACCACATCAACAATCATCAAACCACCATCCAACCACCCTAAAAACGTGAAGAACAACCTCAATTCACAAGGGTCAGAAGCTAGGTTCGAGCTCAATCCGGGATCACCTCCGACGAGGTTCCCGAAGATTTCCGGTTGTAAAGGATTACATCAATCCCGAAGGTAAAACAGGTTTGAGTCCTGGTTTTCTGACTCTCCTTGACTTCATTCACTCTCATTGAAATTCGGGATTGAACCGACTTTTTACGGCTCTCGAATTGGCTTTTGTTTTTGTTTATGTCTAATAACTTGTTTGCTCAGTTTCATCATTAACTCGAAGTCAATTGACAACTTTCGATCACTAATGTGTTAAGAATCTTCAGGCTATCTGCCCATAAAATTTGAGCTGAAAACACTGTCAGGAAACACACCGACGCCACCGTCCGTGGCTAGTTCGCCGCGGACGGTGGCGGGAATTAATTTTTCAAATGTTTCAGGTATTCAAATTCATGTCCGGGCCCATGGACGCCATGTCTGTGGCACCGGACTTTTCGAAGTTTTTTATTTTCTTTCTAATCAGACTTTTCTATATGACTAGATCAACTAGGGTCCGTGGTTTCGGAATTCAGGTCCGTGGCCATAAGCGGAACAAAGATTTGACCTAATTCGACTTCCGAAACACTAGTGTAGGTAATTTTAGTTTTCACTTTAATATTCAGTAAAAAAATGCCAAAAATCACAAAAAAATCATAAGCTTGAGCACTTAGTTAAAACGACCTCGTAATAAGCCGTAAATAATCTAAGTAGAGGAAAAACGACATAGAGGGGTAATGAAAGTAATTTGAATCCTGATAAGTTGAATACCAAGCCCCCGAACCCGAACTCTCCTTTCCTAATTTACCCTAGGTTAAAATTAGGTGGTGACTCTTAATAGGTTCCAATGAGCTAACTTAGAATTTAATAATTGATGTTATTTGACTTATTTATTAAACTTAGGTTATAAGTGGACCTAGAACTGATCAGATCCTAATCAGCCAGAATCAGCCTAGGATAATGGTTCAAAAATCGAGGCTCAAATTGGTCCATGATTTGAGAATCTTTACAATAGCTCTAATAGACAATGAGAGAATGAGGTTATGTTTATGAGTTTAATTGGAATTTTAGGTGATTCCTCACTATCCTAGGGTACTTCTTCATCCATTCCATCTAAACCGCTTTAGATTACTTGTTTTCTGTTTCACCGTGTCAACTGAACAATTAAGATTGCTTCCGGCTAAACCCCCTACTGTTCTTTTGTTACACTTACTAGATACCAAAGCTATGGATTGAGAAACCAATTTCCTTGTGGGTACGACACTTATTGAATTATAGTGATTTAAGGTGCACTTGTCCTTTTGTTTTCTTAGGTAAATACCGTTATAGTATTTTCCCAACAACCGCTCTATCATCCCACAATTAGGCGAGGAAATTCTAGCCCTGCACAAAAAGAAACAAAAAAAATAAATTGAGAGACTATCAAAGCCAAAGAATAGTGGACCGGATGAAAAACAAACTTACCAGCAAGCGCCTCCACCCGTGCATGCACCTCGTAGGAGAAATACTTTGAGAACGTAACCTCCTTTTACCTGCACCTGGCCTCGAATAGACGGAGTGACTTGAAGAGATCCCCCAGCAATGTGTGCTTGAAATGTTCGGTCACCTTCTTGTAGTGGTACGGGTTAGGATTTTCCTAGGCTCCCATCACCCTCCCCATCAGCATTTTGACCACAAAACAGTTGCGCCTCCACCTTTCAGCCTTGATTTCAAGACTAACCAATGGCCAGGCTAGCTTTGACCTCATTGAAAAGCTACATAAGTTCTTTGAGTACGACGACAAGAACAAGTAGAGGAATGACGAGCCACATGACTATATAGTCGGCAACCTAGACCTAGTCAATGAACATGGTCATAGCCCAAAAAGTGTGGGATGCATCTTCTACAAGCTCACTCCACCCAGTTCATAAAATCGAGAATGAATGAGGTGGACAGGGAAGGTCAATTCATCTTTCACCTCGTCCAATAATGATGAACCTGTTAGTGAAACACTAATCATAGAATGCGCCGGCCTCCGGTAACACATACCATGTCCCTTATGGTCTTTCACTTTCCTGTTATACCTAAAATTTTGACCCCTGGTGTAGGGTTTCTGAAGCTTTAGTGTTGTAAGGGACACTTCAGTAAAATGATGAGGAATCCCGGTTCGATTGACGCGTTCCTGAGTGTTAGTGACAGCTTAGCCATCTTCGGGGGCATTTTCGTAATTTTTAAGCCTCCTAGGATCTCCTGTAAGCTTTCTCTCCTCCAAAACAACTCAAATCAACCCGGAATGCTTTAAAACTTTAACACATGATAAAGGATGACATTTTGAGCATAATGGATTTCGAATTTTGATTTTTCGAATTTTCACTAATTTTCTAACAATTTCTTATTGAATCTGACAAGAAATTGCAAAAAAATATTCCATTATCTAAAAAATTAGATTCCACCTGGTAAAAATCTGAAATATCTTCCTTTGCATATGGCTAAAATTTCATAGTCAAATTCCTTCTGGAAATCCCTTGAGCTGAGACATCAGTAAATCTCGGTTTTTACCGGATTTTTTCTGAAATACCCCAAACCTTGATATGTTGTTTAAATATTAAATATGGTATTTTAAGGCTAAAAAGTTCCTTAGAAACATTAGTGAACAATTTAAACCATAGAAAACACAATAAGGTACCATAAAGACAATTTGAGCAAAAACGTGCTCTAAGCTTGGGATAACCTTGGTTAAGACTCAAAGAGCTTACCAAGACTTACTTACATGGTAATGGACATGTTAAACCAATTACTAAAGAAAACCAAGCTTGAAAACAAGTTAAACACAAAAATGTGCTTTAAAGAGTCTTAAAGCACATTTTTGAAAAATTATCTTAGAAATGGGGTTGAGTGGCTAAATGCCCATCATTACTCTTTAAACAACATGTGTACTACTTAGTATCACATTAGGAAGTCTAAATAAATGGGAAATCAAAATTTTCACTATTATGTGCACTAATTTGTGAATAGTGCTCAAATAGTGCTAGTTTAAGACATAAGTCAACATAAGTGATTAATTAAATGGTCAACAAAGCCATAAAATACCCCAAGGTGGATAATGGTGCAGGTTTTTAAGTGTGACTCATCACACTTAGCTAGTTTAATAAGGAAGAAAGATGACAAGTAAGTTAACTATTTGCTTTTTCATAAATATCTTCCAAATTAAAACCTCTCACCTCATTCTCTTCTTTCCCTCATGTTTCCCACCGTCTCCAACCTCCATCCTCTATTATCCATCGGTTTTGCTACAACACCATCACTATTCTCCATCTTCAATTGCTTATAATTCCTAGCTCCATGCTCCAAAATCAATTTCAAGACCACCATTCTTCTAGTTAGAGCAAGCTCTTCAACCTTGTCTTTTCAAGTCTTCAAGAGCTCCATTTTGGTGCCATGGAGATTCACCATTGAAGGAGCAAGAACTCATCTTTTCACACCTTGTTATTCTCCTTTGCTTCAAGGTAAGGAAAACCAAAGAAAATCTACTTTTCCTTTTGCTTTTATTCATGACCGAGAATCACCTCTTGATGGTGTTTTCTCTTGCTCTTTTCTTAGCTTGATTCAAACTTCAAAGGACTAGAAGGAGTCCTCTCTTGCTACTTAATCCAACTCTCATTCAATTCCAAGGTAAACTTCCATTTTAGTGTTTAAAACACTTATGTAAATCTAGGGTTTATATATGAGTTTAAGTATGAAGCTTGAAACTCATTACCCTTATATGTGTGTTGGTTAGAAGATTGACAAGTGATCAAGTTCCTTGCTGATTTTCAATCCAAGAAAACAAGAAAGGAAATCTTGAAGAAAAAAGGTAAATAACCTAACTTAATGTAGTTTATGTTCATTAGGAAATTGAGCTTTAAAATGCTTAATAAACCACTTAAAGAGCCAATGGGAAATGAGCTAGTAAATACCCTCAAGGAGGTTATTAAAGACATATGTAATGTTGTATGTATTTTAAGGTTAAAGGCAATTTGAAATACCCCGTAATTATAAATAGAGATTAATTAGGCTAATAAGTAATTTAGAAGCTTAATTAAGTCCAAATAAATATTAGGGAATAATCCCGAAAAAAACGGATCCTTGAAATGGATTATTAAAAACACTAACGGACCTTAAAGCACGTTTCAGGGAGGAAACCGTGAAAAACGTGACTTTAAGCGGGTCAAATAGACTCGTAACAATTTTGGGTCAACTAAATGGTCATTAATAAACATTAGTGAAGGCTTAGGACCAATCAAAAAAATAAAACGAGAAAATAGTAAAAACTGTCAAAAACGAGAGTGTGAGAGTGTGGGGCGAGAGTGTAAATAAAATAAGATAGTGTGTCCACTTTTAGAAATAAAAATGTAAAGAGTGTGTGTGTGCTGTAGCAGCCGGTTCCTTCCCTCTCTCACACACTCTCTTAATTCTCCTTATATGCAAAAGACAAAACCATCTTTAAAAAGTCAAAAAGTAAAATCTCTCTCCTCACTCACTCACAAACCCAGTACTGCATCTCCTTCTTCCTCTCTATTTTCTTCTCCTTCCTGTGCGACTGAAATGGCGATTTGAGAACCCCCCCCAACAGAGCCATCTTCTTCTCCATTTTTGAAACCTCAAACCACCACCAAATGCCACAAAAATTATACCGTTGAATTCGTATCGTCAAGGAGATCATCCTACACCTTTCAAAAATCTAAAACCTCCAACTTTATTTTTGAGGGTATAATCGTTTTGGAGCTTGAGGAGCACCATTAGAAGACCTATCATCTTCTTCATGTTCTAAGGTAAGAAAAAGACCAAAGCTTCACTCTTTTCCATTTTCCCTTGCAAAATCCAAAAACTCGTGAGCAACATTATCCCATTGTCAGCCGATTTTGGCATGCCACTGTGAGGAGTTGAAGCCTTGTAATTTTCTACTCAAAAACTCCATTAGAAGCTCAAGGTAAGAGTTCCTAAGAGTTTAAACGATTTATCATAATCTAGGGTTTAAAAACCTACGTAGGAAACTTACTAGTTTGGTGTGCATGTGTGTGCCTTGTTACATGGTGTAGCTTGGCTTGAATAAATCAAGAAAACAAAGAAAGAAAGAGGAGCTGTAAAGAAGAAGAGGAGAAAGGAAAAAGGAAATAAAGAACACAAGGTGAGGAGATGTCTCTGTAAAGTTTTTAATGTTTGTGTATGTATAGGTATATTGTTTTAGCAATGAACTAAACCACTGTAACTGTATGAAAAGAATGGGTATATTAATGTGAATGGTATTGGTAGTTTGAAGCTTTTGAAAACAAGAAAATAATATGGGAAGTGTAAATGTCAGGTTGTAGTAAGTGTTGGAATGTTGTGTGAGAATAATGTATATGTTGAACAGGTTGTGAACTTTGTTGAGTGGCAAAATTATGTGGTGAGAACACTTAGAAATGAAGGGAACCTCTGTCAAAATTTGATTAGGAATTTAGAGCCTTGTGTGCAGTTAGAAAATAAAGAACATAGATGTGGTACAGGGAAGAAAAGGATAAGATGTTCATTTTTGTTTTGTAACAGGAAAATAAATAGTGTAGTTGAGTGGAGTTGTAAATGGTGTAATGTGAGTTGTCAAACTAAGTTATGCTAGTTTGAGAGTCATTTAGTTAGTGGGAGAAGAAAAGAAAAATCTGTAGCATTAGTGGAGAAGGAAAAGTTGTAACAAGAGAGAAAAAAAACAGTGTGTGAGTGAAGTAATGTAACAGATCTGTATAGGGTTGTATTAGGCTATTTTAAATTGCTTAATCAATTTTAAAACATGCTAGAGTATATGTAGGAATATTAGGGAAGAGATTGGTAGAAATTTGGAGTTGAAACAAGTTGAAAAACTTACTTAATTTGCAAAACCGGACAAGCATAAAAACACGATAGAAAGTTTTACAGAGGAGTGGTTCGGGTTTACAAACCAAGACACTAGCCTGGACCACCCCAAAAACATACCCGTAACTTACCAAAACATGTGGTCCGGGTTTGAAAAGGAGTACACAAACCCGGACCACACGAAAAATTTACCCGTAACTAATCAACATATGTGGTCCGGGTTTGCAGGGCCGGACATAAACCCGGACCAGTAGTTAAACTCACCCGAGGACTTTTCTAATGTGTTGGTCCGGGTATGTAAACCCGGACAGTGACTCGGACCAACCCCAAAATTGTACAGAACATGTTTTAAATGTAATCTAAGGCAGGTTAAGGATGGGTGATGGTATTATGAGATAATTAAGACATAATTAATGATGTTTAAAGGTCATTAAGGCAATAAGTAAGCTTAGAGAATAGTTTTAAGTAAGCGACTTAAGTAAATGTATTTGAACAACAATGAATTAGTAAGTATAAATCAGGAAATGTTAGTAAAGTAATTAGTAAGGTTAAGTAAGGGTAATTAACCACCCAATTGTATGTATATGTTAGGATTTGGATTGTGAACACCGGAGGAACATCGGATACAAGTACAACGGTGAACGGTATGAATTCCTCATGCCCCGTATGCTATCTTGGTTACTCTGATTTGTGTGTTGTGTGCTAATTTATCACCAAATCAGATAAACGCACGAATCGGACATAGTATGCTTACTTGTGAATATCATGACATTGTTCCTTGTTGTATATTTTCTTAAATCATAGTTTGTATAATTCTTGAAATGTATGGATGAATATGAGTGTGTGTATGTATGATGTATTGTACTGTGACCGAATGTGTTTGTGATTGAACTTCTAACTGATTCCTAACAAGCTAACCAATCTAACTTAAATTGGTAATTAAACTGGAATGAGTAGAAGTCCGATATAGTTTCGGCCACGCGTGAGGATGCGGAGACACAAGAGTTTGGATCCAAGTCCTGACTCTTAAACTTGTCCGCGGCCCAAACCCCTTAAATGGGTAGCATCCCGGATTGGTGAGTCAAGTAAATCCCGGTGGTGGGACGGTGTAGTCCCCGGGCCGGAGGTCATACCGACTTAACATGAGTAAGAGTAAGTAAGAATGAGTAATATGTATGGAAAAGTAAGTAAGTGTAAGTAAGAGCAAGTAATGTGTAATGAGTAAAAGAGTAAAAAGCATTCCGATTAACCCGGATGCGTAATTTAGCTAACCCTTGTGAAGGTAAGGATTGTGTATGCTATTGTATTGTTGCCTTGGATTATGTATTGTATTGAGCATGATTGTATGATGTATGTAAAGCATGTATGTATGAAATTAATGAATCGCATGTACAGTTGACCGTAAATAGTCGGCGTGCCCTAGCTAGCACGCGGTATATGCGGAGTTTATGCGCAGCTTTTGCTGAGCCCCTTGGGGCGATGTTTTTACTACACGCAGGTCCTCGAGACGGGTGAAGATGATGAAGAGACTAAGTTTGATTTCTTTTTCTCTGTAACTGATGAATTGTGAAAGGTGTACTATGTTGTACACGGCTGTAGGTTTTGGTTAGCCGGTGTACCATAGGGTACACCCTTTCTGGATAATGAAAGAATATTGGGATGATGTAGATGAGTAGCTTGTAGAAACTCATTCTTTTGGGAAGATTGAAAAGGGATGTAATTGAATACTTTAAATACTCGGTAATCCAGCAATGTAAGTATGTTATCTTTTGTATTTGGTATGGATGGGAGTAGTAGCTCGGTATACTTAGGCATCAGACCGTCACTATAGGTAGTGTAAGCCTTGCTAGCCGTATGGGCGGTTAGCGGCGTTGTATCACCCGCCGTAGTAGTAGTAGTATTTCCACTGCTGCAAACTGATAGAATTAACAGGACAATTAGACGGTAAGAATAGGATTAACGGTAGGGGGGTTACAAAAAGTGGTATTAGAGCATAGTTACGCTCTGATGTCCATAGTTACCGAGCATAGGGATTACCGAGTTAGGATTTCAACCGTCTTAAGACGGATATTTAGAAACCTAACTAGGAACTACCGTTGTTAACAACGGATACCCTTGACGTTCTAATGAACGATACCTTGCTTAAATTCAAGACCCTTTTGTCACATGTACGAAGCCTAATGTAAATGCTAAATGTTCAGATGTCGAGGCGAGGCCGAACTAGATTACAAAGGAGCAGGAATGATAGCTGAGACAGATTCAAGAGACAATGAATAACAAACACACAGAACCGAACTGAGACTCAGATCAGGCACGCAGATGATAGCTGAGATCGTCGCCGCCACAGTAGCGCAGATGCTACCAATGCAATGCAACAAAACAGAAACAAACTCAGACGGGACCAATCCCGCCCCCTCCACCAGAGAAGCCAACGGTAAAAGCTGAAGCGGAACTAACTCCGCCCTCCCTGCTTTAGGGGCGAGAGTGATCCGGCTAAGCTAGAAGCCTATATCTCCGAGATGGAGACGACGTTCGAAACCCTCGAAGCTCCTGCTGCAGTTCGAGTTAGAGTAGCGGCCTACTATCTAAATGATGCAGCCATGGATTGGTGGAAACTAATCAAGCATGAGCATGTCGATGACCCTACTTTCGACTGGGAATCCTTTGCATCCCTCCTCCGATCCAAGTATTACCCGGAACATGTCAAGACCAAGAAAAGGCTTGAACTGGATGCCTTGAAAATGACAGAGAAGATGTCTGTCGATGAGTATTACCGCACCTTCACTTCTATCCTCCGTCTTCTACCCGACCTTGGGTACACCGGCCAGGTGTTGGTCGATCGCTTCTATGGCGGTCTGAGCCATCGCCTGCGGTACGGTATGGGCTACACACGATTTACCTCCCTTCAGGTAAATATCGTTAAACCCTTAGTACCATGGTAATTCCTTAAATACTTTACCTTTACCTCTATTTCTTTAAATAAGAATCCAGGCTAATACCTGAAAGTTCAGGAGTGTTATCACGCGGCTTCTCGCGTTGAGATCACTTGCCAACTACGGGATGAAGAAACCGCGCTGAAGCGCAAAGCTAACAACAAAAACACCAGTTCTGAGGAGCAGAACCAAGGGAAAAGTTGGAAAAAGAAGAAAGGGAAATTCTTCAATCAAACCAAAATAACTTCCCAAGTGAGAGCAGTGCCCATGCTGAGAAGGGCAACCCGGTTGAGATTCTTCAGCTAGGTTCATCTGCACCGGTGGCTGCGTAGCCACTGAGATCACACCCACCTAAGGGTAAACTTCGAATCTAAATCCGTATTTGCATAAGTATCATTCCTAGTATCTCCGCACAAATGTGCTAACTCTCAAAACCTTAGGTTCTGGCTCCGGTTTCACTAAAAACTTCTCCGACGGCCGCACCTACGTGTGCAGAAAGTGCAACCAAGACCATCCCGGCAAGGATTGCTATGGGAGAGAAATCAAGTGCTATAACTGTCGGAAACCGGGACATAGAGCTAATATGTGCCCAGAGAATGCTAAGCCCAGAGGAAACTTCCAAAGCTACAAGCAAAGGGAAGGCAAGGAGGTTGCATCTGGCGATGCACCAGCCCAGCAGGCACCACAGGGACAGGGATCCCGGGGTCCTCAGAGGGGAGCACCCCAGAGGCAACCTGTCTTGCATGTTATTGACCGTGACGGGTCCGGCTCTAAGTCCGGCCCAGGTAATTAATCTAAACCTTGAATCCTTGAGAAGCATGTCTAAGTATTAGAGTAACTGCTTGAGTGAATGCATGAGTGGATGAATTGAAGTGTGTATTGAGCATGAAATGAATTAGTTGAAACTAGTACTCACCGTAGGTAAAATTCATAACTATAGGCAGTTTTAATATCTGCTATCCGATACCTTCGAAACCGAATCATGAAGAGACCGACATCACCACACACCACTACACCAATGAATAGTGTCAGGTCATCCAGCCAGGTATGATCTTATTAAGGGAATACCTGACACCCGAAGCACAAATTGCAATCATCCGACGAAGCAACGGGCTAGGAACGGGTCAAGGAGGATTTTATACACCCGAATTTCCCGGTGGAGCGAAGATGAAGCTGAAAATGATGTGCTTGGGAAAGGATTGGAATCCTTATACCAAGACATACCAAGAGACACGAACACAAGACAGAGCGACACCACTGACAATACCTCCAGAATTTATTACACTTGTTACACAAGCAGTAGAACTTGCACAACAATGCGAACATGATCCGGTTCCCGCACTTGAAGCGGACCTCTGTATCGTCAACTTCTATGAGAAAGAAGGATGACTTGGGTTACACCAAGACAAGGACGAGACAACGGAATCTCTTGAACAAGGAGTGCTCGTAGTGTCTTGGTCCATTGGTGATGACGCCGTATTTATGTATAGCGAGCAGAAGCGTGTGGACCTCGCACAGAAATTGGTACTGAGATCAGGAGATGTCCTAATCATGGGTGGAAACTCTAGGATGCTGTATCACGGGATCAACAAGATCAAGTTGATTACGGCACCACCGGTCATAATCAATGCCACACACATGAAACCAGGACGCCTGAACCTTACCTTTAGGAAGTATTAAATTCATAGTATCATGTAATCTATTAGTAACGTGTATTAGAGACACGATATTGTTGGGAAAATTACAAACATAGTAATTAAACCTAGCCAAATGGGCAAGTGCACCCTATTCGTTGTAATAAAACAAGTGTCGTATCCACAAGGAAATTGGATTCTAAATCCCGAGCTTCGGTATAATAGTTAAGTGTGAATAAGCAGTAAAATGGGGGTTTAGCCAGAGGCAAGCTTGGTTGTTTGTTAATTGAAATGCAATAAAAACAGTAAAATGTTTGTGTATGGAATGGATGGGGAGAGTACCCTAGGATAGTGGGAATCACCCAACTCACTCAAAGAACTTCAAAACCATAACTCATCATCTCAGCGCCTATTAGAGTTTAGCTCAAAAATCCCCAAATCATGGGGAATCCAATTCTTACCTAAATAATCAAACCCCTTAATTAAAGGAGGTTCAAGTCAGCAAGTAGCATTAAGCAAGCACTCTTAATCAATAGCCCTAAGCATTTACTCCCAAAATCAAGAAAGCAAAAGCTAGGGTTTACTCCCTTCTTGGTCTAGCTCCGAACTCAAGCTCAAATACTGAATGGAACCACCATAAATGCAATAAGAGATCAGTTTAGTGCATTAATAGATATTGAAGGAAATAAAACGAGAGTAACACATGAGTTAGGTTTCTAGCATTCAATGAGCAAAATGGGTTCAAACCCTCATCCTAGGATACAAATAGAACTACTCAGCCATAGCTAAAGGAAATAGCAAGGTAAAGGGAGAATCAGCCATTAGAGGAGCTTCCAAGCTTCAATGGAGGTAGAAATCTTCACTTTCTTCTTCTTTTTTCTTCTCTTCTCTTCTCCTCTTCTTTTCTCCTCTATTTTCGCCTCTCTCTCCTCAGTTTAGGGTTGAAGTCATGAGTGTTTCATCATCAGAGAAGAGTCCCCAAAATCAGCTTTTAAAAACGCAGATCTGGGCAGATTTTCCGTCCGACGTGGGTCGGTCGGTCTCCGAAGAAGAGAGCACGTGAGAAATTTTAAGTATGTCCGACCTATGTCCGACCCAGGCTTATGGGTCGGACGATTCCAGTAGCTTGGGTATCTGGAAAGACCAATCCGTCCGACCCAGAGTGGGTCAGTCCTGTGGGTCGGTCCTGCTCCAGAGATTTGCTCTAACTTCCTCTGGGCCTAGAATCTTCATTGTGGCTCGGAATTGCTCCCTGTTTGTGGCATTGGAAAGCTTGAAGGATGAGGAATCCGTTGATGCATGTCACTAACTCAAAGGGAGCTCAAAAGTATGCTCAAAATGAGCTTTTACCTATCAAGAGATCAAACTCTATAAGTGAACTATTAATCACTAAAACACTCTATTAAGTGGTGAAACAAGTTATGCATCCAATAGAATAAAGGTAAATGAAGCTCTTAAAATAGCATTATTTCACCACTTATCAACTCCCCCACACTTATCTATTTGCTTGTCCTCAAGCAAAATTTGCTAGGAGCCCATAGCAAGAAGGAACATTTACAGCAAGCAAGTATTTAGATGAATTCTTGAACTTTGGTGAGCAAAATTGTGAAAAATCTCAAGAGGAGGACAACCAACCTTCTCATGGTGACATGGGTGTGCTTAGGGCAATTAAAAATATAGAGCTTCGGGGTATGATCTAGAGTGTTTCCAAGTGCTTAAAGATCTTTAGGCTTGGAGAACTTTTACCATGGCCAACTTCTCTCAAGAATGGGCATTGAGGAGAACAAAAGGAAAAATAGAGATTTGCGTTTGGTTTTCTTTTGGAACAAGAGATGAGAAGAAATAATTTGGAATTGTGTCTTTGGCATTTTGCGTTGCTTCACAGAACACTCAACTCTCATTTGTTGGTTACCGATGGTGCCTCTCAAGTCCTTTTTGAAAATTTCCATGAGGAAACACCCCTTAGCAATCCCTAGATGTGAAGATTAGAAATGACCCCTAAGCAATAAAAATTCACCAAGAAAGGGATTTATGGAAGTGCCGCAATTAATTGCTCCTCAAGAGAGAAATTTTTGAAAAATTAGGTGGAAAGTTCGAAGCATTCATGGAAAGACTTGCTTACTACAAATGGAACTACTTTATGGCAGCAATAAGTATGTGTAAGGAGATAGCGAAGTGCATCAAAAAGAAAAGGTCGCTTCCCCCACACTGGAGTAGGACAATGTCCTCATTTGTCAACGCGAAACCCAAGAGGGAATAAACAGAAGACCTTTTTGATGCTTGAAAAATATACTAGATAAAGTTGTAAAGCAGCTGTTAAGTATATATCGAACTAGTACTCCCCTGATAAGACGTGAAGTGGGCAAAGGGTTCCCCCACACTTGAGAGTGTCCGGGGGCGTTGTAGCACTACCTCCGACGGGTACAAGTCGGAGACCCATGAAAATTGTGCAAGAGTTCCTCTTGCATGTGTCGAATGCTGCCGTGAGGGTGCTGGCATGCAGGGGTATGTTTCTACAAAACATAGACAAAAATAAACGATGTGCAACAGGATTCCGAGGAATACACTAATAGCCCATGGTTAGATATAAAAAGGAGACTCATTGATGAGTCTAATAGCGTAATATCCAGAAAGGTTGCGTACAAAATAAGAGTTTAATGAACAAGATAGTACGAGATATTAAAAGGTGAAAAGAAGTGTCAAGAACAGAAACATAACAATACTCCAAATGCAACATAACAGTGTTTGAAAATACAAGTCTCGGGTAGTGGGCAGCAAGAACTGGCTACTGAGGTGGGGGAGCACCAGAGTGGAACTCGTCTTGCATGTGCTGCATCCGGGCCTCCATCTCGGCCTGCATCTGTCGCTGATAAGTGGCCATGCGCTCCTCGAACTCCTGCCTAGAGATAGTGTCTGGCGGTGGCGGGGGCAGAGCAAGGAGGGGGGCGCTAGTGGCTGCTGCTCCGGAGGAGGAAGAACCGGCACTCGGCTGCTCGTCGTCTACATGGCCCTTCACCCAAGTCGTCCCGTCCCAAGAGAAACCCATCCTCTGCATGGCATAGCCATGAATGTAGTCCATGGGGTCGGACACCGGCTCACCAGCAGCCGAGACGCCCTGGTGGACAATCTGGCTATGCAGGAAATGTGGGAAGCCCAGATGGTGAGAGCTCCGCTGCTTCACGATGTGCTGTAGGTGGCGGAACATGAGGCCGGAGAGAGAGAGAGGATGGTCTGGGTCCGGCTCGACCATGTAATCCATCATGTAGCAATCCATCAAATTCAGATCTTTGCAGTCCCTTAGGAGGATGTTGTGGCAAAGGAGCACGAGCATGACCCTCCTCACTGGGTCAGTGACCATGTTCAGGGTCATGGTGAGTCGAACCTCTGTCCCAGCCTGATTCTTCTTGCGACGCTGGACAGGGAGGGTGTTTAGGTAGTGCCTCTGGTGAGCTGTAAGATCTCCGACGGAGATGCAGGTGGTGTACTGGAGATCCTAGATCGGGAGTCGGAAGAATTGTAGGAAGGTCTCCGTGGTGACTCGGATGCGGCGGCCCTTAACATGCGAGAGAACAGTGGTGGTCCCGTACTCCATCTCGATCGTCGCATTGGCGTAAAATTCTTTGACCAACCGAGGGGAGTATTGGCCGCCCATATGCAGGACACACCCCCAGCCGGTGCGCTCCATCACCTCTTGAAGGCTGAGGTCCGAAATGAGTTCGGGGTCGACCGTGCGCTCTCGCACAAATTCCCGAACGCGCGGGTGGTTGTACCAGCTCCTCGCCTCCTCACTGATAAATCGGTCGTCTAAAAGGCCCTCTGGTTGACCGGAAGGCACAGGGGCGAGCTCGATCGCCTGAGATGAACTGGCGCCACTCTTGCGCTTCGTGTTTCTGCGGGGTCGTCCACTCATGGTTCTGAAACATCAAAATCAAACTAAGAACACACAACAAAAGGAAATAACAAACAACAGAGATAGAGTTAGATGAAAGGGTAAAAATCAGAGAAATAAAGGATATAAGTGCAACAGAAATTTAAAATTTGGGCAGAGTCTCCCCCATTTTTCTACACTTTTCCCGGTTCTAAGAACCTCCACATAAGGAACCCGAAGGTTTGCAATCAATTACTCAGTCATCCCAAAAGCAAAATGCCAACCCAGAGTACGAAATGTATTAAACAATTCAATATGATAGTCAACGTCAGCCCATTACGAGTTACTCCACTTCAAACTAGATAGGCACACTACCGACCCAATCAAACCATTTATTCATCCAAAATTGGCCAACAATTCCAGCAAGAAGTAACATAATTGCAAGACCAGTAATTTATGCTAAACAAAGCACAATGTAATTGAAGTTGGTACATACAAGAATTATGCCAAAACCACAACTTTGCCAAGTTATACATTAAACTTGTGCACACAAACCCTCTATTGAACATTAGAAAAATCTAAATCACCACACGTGTAAAGAAAAAACGAATTGGCACCCAAAGTTTGGTTTGGTTCGAGTAAAAGCAAGGCCAAACCGTAACTTGCATAAAAAATTGCATAAATTAACAAGAGAGTTGTGAAATATCATACCTAATAGTTTGTAGAAGTGGAAAAAGCAAGAATAACACAGACTGGGGCCCAAAAAATCGAATTTGGGGATTAGGGGGCGATTTGGGGTTCTGGTGGGGTTGTGGCGTCTGTTGGGTGCGGGGGGGAAGAAGGGCGGGGGGGTGGTGTGTGCGACTGGGCAGCGTGCGGCGCGGGGCGGCGCGACTGGCGGGAGCGGCGCGGCGGTCGCCGGAGTGGAGGCGCGAAGGTGGTGGTGGGTGTTGGCGCGCGCGAGAGTGAGGGAGAAGGAGGGTGGGGTGGTTTTTTGGGTTTGGGAAAAAGAAGGTCGGGGGCGAGAAGAAGAGAATGGTAGAGTTTGAATAAAATACTCAAAACGTAACGTTTTGCTCTTTTTTTTTCAAAATTTATAGCAGGACCGACCCAGATCCGACCCAGAGCTGTGGGTCGGTCCATTCCAGAAAGTTGGGTTTCGAAAATTTTTTCCGGGTCGACCCAGGTCCGACCCAGAGCAGTGGGTCGATCCATTCCAGAATGTCGCCTCTGTGAAGATCAAGCCCGTCCGACCTAGAGTGGGTGGGTCGGGTTAAAAAATTCCCAAAAACTTTTGTTTTGCTCCTCAAAACATTATTAGTCAGCACCAAACCATAGAAACCAGAAAAACAAGCCTAAATAGCTAAATAAACAACCACACACACCAAAAAGGACCTACAAACATTACTACAATAGATTTTCTTAAAGAGATGGAAAGGAGTCCGGGTTGCCTCCCGAAAAGCTGCCCGTCTTTTTAAGGTCTTTGGCTAGACCGTAGTAAGGTTAGATGGAATCTGGAGGGTCTCTTAAGTAAAGAGCCTGAGCTTCAACCTTTTGAATGTCTCCTCCATGATAATGCTTTAGCCGAGAACCGTTGACCATGAAAGTCTCCCCCTTGACATTCTTCAGCTCATAAGCTCCATAGGGGGTGGCCTTCGTGACAGTAAAAGGGCCAACCCAATGAGATTTTAACTTCCCGGGAATAACTTCAACCTTGAGTTGTAGAGAAGAACCCGGTCACCTTCATGAAACTCCCGTTTCATAATCATCTTATCATGCCATTTCTTGGCCTTTTCTTTATAGATGCGGCTTATTCTCGTAGGCTTCCTCCCGAATCTCTTCTAACCGGTCAATTGGAACCATCTCTTGTCACCTGCGCTCTTAAGGTCATAGTTGAGGGCCTTCACCGCCCAATATGACTTATGCGCTAATTCAACCGGCAAGTAACAAGACTTCCCATAAACGAGCCGGAACGGGGACATACCGATTGGGGTTTTGTAGGCGGTCATATATGCCCACAATGCATCATCGAGCTTCATGAACCAATCCTTCCTTGAGGAGCTGACTGTCTTTTGAAGGATCCATTTAAGCTCTATGTTGCTGACCTCAGCTTGGCCATTGCATTGAGGGTGATAAGGAAGGGCAACCTGTGTCTCACTCCATATTTGGTCATCAGCGCTTCAAACTGTTTGTTACAAAAATGAGACCCGTCATCACTCATTATGGCTCTCGGTAACCCGAACCGGGTGAAAATATTTTTCTTCAGAAATTTGATCACAACTTTGGCGTCATTAGTCGGGGTTGCAATTGCCTCAACCCACTTGGTCACATAGTCGACCGCCACAAGAATAAACAAGTTGGAGCAAGAAGATGGGAAGGGGTCCATGAAATCGATACCCCACAAATCAAACGGCTCAACCTCTATCATTATGTTGAGCGGCATCTCATGCTTGCGTGAGGTGTTCCCAAGCCTCTGATATTGGTCACAGGAGGCAACGAACGAGTGGCAGTCCTTATGAAGGTTTTCCAGAAAAACCCGGCTTGAAGAACCTTGGCTGTTGTCGTGTCGGACCGTGGTGTCCTCCGGCTTCACCCGAGTGACAGTGAATCAGTATTTCCTGCGCTTCACTTATGGGCACACATCTCCGGATCACCCCATCAGCACAAACTTTGAAAAGAAAAGGGTCCTCCCAGAAATACCTCTTGACGTCGGAGAATAATTTCTTTCTTTGTTGATAGGTCATCTCCGGTGGGACCACTCCCTTGCCAAATAATTTGCAAAGTCCGCATACCATGGGTCTCCGGTCTCTGCAATCATGTAGATGCTCTCGTCTGGGAAAAATTCATGATTGGCACACCATCATCAGGGCCTCCATTCGAGATAGATGATCAGCTACTACATTCTGCACACCTGGTTTATCCCGGATCTTTATCTCGAATTCTTGCAGGAGTAAAATCCATCGGAGAAGTCTAGGTTTCGCATTACCTTTG
The DNA here is from genome assembly GCA_023374045.1 of Limonium bicolor. Lineage (NCBI taxonomy): Eukaryota > Viridiplantae > Streptophyta > Magnoliopsida > Caryophyllales > Plumbaginaceae > Limonium > Limonium bicolor. The sequence goes on along the minus strand of CM041783.1, from coordinate 24,289,419 downwards.
TTGAACAAGTACTTTAGTGCTGAGTGGTCTGTGTACACCACAACCTTGCTGCCCAAGAGGTAGGATCGGAATTTGTCGAGGGCGAAAACCACAGCTAACAGCTCCTTTTCAGTGGTGGCGTATTTCTTTTGGGCATCATTGAGAGTTCTACTAGCGTAGTAGATACTCCTCAATATCTTTTCCTTCTTTTGACAAAGGACCGCCCCCACAACATAGTCGCTTGCGTCGCACATGATCTCAAACGGTAAACTCCAATCGGGGGAAACCACGATAGGTGCAGATATAAGGCACTGTTTGAGAGTGTTGAAGGCACTAAAGCACTCTTCTGTGAATTCAAATTTAACATCCTTGGCCAAGAGGTCGCAGAGGGGTTTTGAGATTTTGGAGAAGTCTTTTATGAACCTTCTGTAGAAACCGGCATGACCCAAGAAGCTTCGAATGTCTTTCACTGATGTTGGGGGAGGTAGCTTTTCAATTACTTCAATTTTAGCTTTGTCTACCTCAATACCTTCTGAAGAGATCTTGTGCCCCAAGACAATTCCTTCTTTTACCATAAAATGCCATTTTTTCCCAATTGAGCACGAGATTTGTCTCCTCACACCGGATCAAGATAGCGTCGAGGTTATCCAAGCAAGTGTCGAAGGAGGTGCCGAAGACGGAGAAGTCGTCCATAAAGACCTCAATGCTTTTTTCTAGGAAGTCGGAGAAGATTGCCATCATGCATCTCTGAAATGTGGCCGGGGCGTTGCAAAGCCCGAAAGGCATCCGGGTGTAGGCAAACATCCCATATGGGCATGTAAAAGTCGTCTTCTCCTGGTCCTCAGGAGCTATGGGGATTTGGAGATAACCCGAATATCCATCCAAAAAGTAGTAATAGTCTTGTCCCGCCAACCTCTCGAGCATTTGATCAATGAACGAGAGAGGGAAATGGTCTTTTCTGGTGGCGTTGTTCAGTTTCCGGTAATCGATGCAGACTCTCCAACCATTGGTAGTCCTGAGGACACCAGCTCACCTTTTTCGTTGGGGACGACGGTAACGCCTCCTTTCTTTGGGACCACTTGCACGGGGCTGACCCATTTGCTGTCGGAGATGGCATAGATAATCCCCGCATCTAAGAGTTTAAGAACTTCCTTTTTTACAAACTCCTTCATATGGGATTTAACCTCCTCTGAGGTTGGACCAACAGCTTGTAGTCATCTTCCATGAATATCTGGTGGGTGCAGAAATGAGGGCTGATCCCTTTGATGTCGGCTATATAGTCCACCCGATATCCCGTTTATGGTTTCGAAGCACCCTCATCAGACTTTCTTCTTGTGCACCTGTCAAGGAAGAAGAAATAATAACAGGTAGAACGCACGGATCAGTTAAATAAGCATATTTAAGATGAGAGGGTAAGGTTTCATCTCCACAGTGGGAGGCTTCTCAACCGAAGGCAACGGCTTCTGAGCAGCTCGTTCCAATGGTTCGGGTGGCGGATAGCGTGGTCTATAGCCAGAAAATCTGTTGTTCAACTCAACCACCGTTTCAATCATATCTGGGTGGAATTCCTGTTCAAAACAAGCCTCAAACAAAGCTAACTCAAGAGCATCAGATTTAACAAGAGAAGAGAGTGATCCTGCACAATTGAATCTATGACATCTATAGCAAAAACAGCTTCAGCTTGAGACGGTCTCTTCACTACTTTAGACATGTCAAATTCTAATTTTGATCATAAAGTCGCAGAATTATTTTGCCTTTCTCCACATCTATAAGGGCCCTAGTGTAGACACCAAAAATTCTCACCCCATAAAGCAAAATTCAGACAAATAAATAAAATAAGAGGGTCGTCGCCTTTCTTTTATGTCTTTTTTTTTAATTAATTTTTAAAGCATTCGTTCTCAAACACGCCCCTCTTTGTCACTTACCATTTCATTTTTGATTTATTTCGTGATAATCGATTCTATTTATTCGCTTATTTATTCGCCTCTTCGTTTTTATTCTGTTACTTACTTGTTATTTTATCTTACTCCATTTCATTGATACTTTTACTTGTATTTTTTATTATTAGTACTTGTTTTATTTTGTTTTATCAGTATTATTTTTAAGATCATTTTCATCATTTTATGTACATTTTCACTATTATATCCCGTACCAGTATATTTCATTTTGCCGCTAATTTGATTAAACTCCCTCTCGTCTCATTTTATTTCGTTACCTTTCATCTTATTTACAGCTGTTCGTACATATCTAATCTAATTTCCATTTTTTGGGCATTCCCGTGTATTTTCATCATACTACTACTACTTCTTTATTCCATGTACTCCTTATTATAGTATTTTGTTTATTATATATATATATTTGCATTTTTATTATCTCATTCCTTTATTTCATGACTCTCATTAGAGACGAATTCATTTTACTAGTGTAAATGCTTTCATTTTACTACCTATTTTCATTAATAACAACATCGTTTTTATGGGTTTCTTTCAATTCAAAAAAGGTTCTAGAGTTCTTGGGTTGAGGAGCACATTTCGTTTTTATTTTTTTGCACAAGTCCAACGTGGCCTTCTGCCTTTTTTTTTTGCTGTAGCCCAAACGGCCCATTCTCTTCTTGTCCAAACAGAACCCAGATTAGTAAACCCTTGTGCATGTCTACGGTCTACTTATCCACTCTTCTATTATAAATACAAAAAACCCTGATTCCAAGGAGACAATTCTCAGCACAGCACAACCGCCTCACATTTTTTTCGGGAACAACACTTTCTTCCTCCTCCTCTTCATTCCCAAACACAGAGGATACAACTCAATACCCTAATCATTCTTTTCCTTCACGATATACATCATCATCGTCATTCTATTCATTCACGGTAATTTTGCACACT